>OW964831.1:12343662-13543662 GCA_943142095.1 Ophonus ardosiacus | reverse complement strand
ATGTTGCGGAAGAATTGAAAGGCGGAGACCCTTTGCGACGCGATATATGATCAAAGGCATCGGATTAACTGGCTGACCACAAATGTTTATATTTTCTTTTGATCATTGGCTACTACTGCAAATATAACTTTGTGGGTTTATATATCAAAGAAAAGGGATACTAGCCTCACATTTGTCATAAGAACTTTTCCTGCAAATGGATATTTTATGCAAAATAACTAAAAGGGTATCGGGTATTTGATAGTTGAATAAAACAAAAAATATAAATAATCGAAATGGTTATTTATCACCTCCCGCTACCGTTGGTGAGGGAGGTGTAGGGATAGTGTTAAAAATCGCATATCGAGATTTTAGTAAATTACAGAGCTGGGCAAGTTACTTTTAAAATGTAACTAGTTACAGTTACAGTACCTCGAAAAAAAAGTAACTAAGTTACTTAAGTTCCAGTTACTTTCGTGAAAGAACTAAGTTATTTACTAGTTACTCATTAAAAGTAACTTAGTTACCTTGAGTTACTTTCTAACTACTTTTAATGGCGTGAAGTGTAGACTTAGACTGTTGACTTACTTATTGTGTAGTATACATATCAGGGAGTTTTTGCACTAACTACGTTAACCTAAATTTTAACGTTATTGCTTGGCAACACCCAATCAGATTATTATTTTTAATGTTAACGAACCTACATGGCCTTATTACCGCCTAGGCCTACGAGGCCACGGCTTAGGGCCCGCTTTGACAAGGGGCCCGCAGAGCCCGGTTGCTGTAATTTTTTTTAAATTCATTAATTTATTTTTCAATTTTGATTTCTTATACCAAGATATAAAGAATCTATTTTCTTTCTAACATGACATGACCATTATAATGTTTAAAACATGCAGACATTATTTCCTATACTTATTAGTGGATAATGATTAATTTATTGGAAACCTCGGATCAGACGTCGATTTTCAATCTGAGGCCCCGCGCTCACATAGGCCCCGCACAAATTTAACATTTAGTGACTTTTTAATTCTAGAATTAAAAGTTAAAATAATGTGTTATTTTTAGTTTTTCTGTTTACCGTACAAAAACTCTATTATTAATGAATATAATTACTTATTTTATTATCTATTATGGCTTGAAATCAATCAACAATAATATTGAATTTATTTATGTATTAAAATAAAAGTTACACATTACAGAGGATATGCGCGATGCTGCGCTCAACACTCCCACTCTGGACAGACATTTATTTAAAACAAAACAGTTTTAGTTAGTGTTTCTAAAAAAGGCATCAGCCTCAACAAAATATTTCTTAGAAATTTTAATCCCCCCCGTTACTTTTTATGACTAAGTTACATTCCACTTTGACTAACTTAAGTTACATTCTAATTTCTGAGTTACTTTAAGTAACTTAAGTTACTCAAGTAACTAGTAACTAAAAACCGTAAAGTTACCAACTACTTTTCCGCAGCAAGTTAAGTTACAGTCACAGTTACCATATTTTAAAAAGTAACTAAGTTACGTTACAAGTTACGTAAAAGTAACTAGCTAGTAACTAAGTTCCTAAAGTAACTAGTTACTGCCCAGCTCTGGTAAATTACCACGTTTTAAGGTCCCGTTGTAAAAATGTTAAAATCGAATTCAGGTGACATCTAAAAGTCCAGCACACTTAAACATTTAAGTTAATAAAGCTTCCGGGAGCAGTCTCTTAAGCACACAATTTTTTCATATGACCTCGACTTTATTAATTTTCTAAAAAAATTACTTTCTCTTTGCTCCTTCATTGTAATAGCCGGCTGCTTTGTATCGCTCATTGTTTCGTTTTTATTTATTTAGTTCATTTTGATAAGGATATTTATCTTCCCTCTCAAGGACAGTTGTAGCATTATTGTGTGTGTGTATAGAGTAATGAAGTTAAAGCCCTGTCGTAACTCCTCTATTTTTAATCCCATTCTCAATCCAGAGCTCGAGCATGATGTCATTAAACTAGTAATATATCATTCTGGAGACGAGAGCACTCAGACTCAAACATCACGGACGAAGACGTTTAAATTTCCTTTTCGCACATATCATTTCACCTTTTGCTCTTTCCTTCTTCCTCCTGTCACCTGATTCGCCTATCTTTTGCTCGCTTGTCACTAGTCATTTTCGTTTGTTTCTGTGATAGTTCCAACAGTTCCATTTTGTTGCTGGGAAACTGTGTCACAAACAACAATTGCGCTTTTGGGGAATTATGCACTTGCTGTTGCCTGCAGATAATTTAAATTAATGGTTCTGTTATTGAGCACTTGAAAGATACTCGGAATGGCTACAATAGGAAATCAATGGATGTTCTATTTATGATCTCTTCAAATATTTATATTCATGCCCCGAGTATGCTGCTTCAGTATTAGAGTGGGCAGCTAACGCTAGATATATGCATCTTCTGTTAAATGAAACTTACCGTATAATTTTCGGTTGCTTGAAACCTAAACCAAATATACCTGCTTATTAAATTAGACGGACGATGGCTATTATGTGGTGTACAAAAAAATGTCAAGTAAACTTTCTTCTACCGTGTATTCCAGCTAATATGCAATATTAACTAGTCTCTTATTAATCTATTATTACGGATACCAGTTACACATACTGAATCGTTCCAGATAAAATGCAACATAGGTTGTTAATGTTAAATGAACTTGTCAGAAGTAATATCACAAGACCTCCTGATTTTATCGATAAATTTTTATTTTGCACGAATTTTTTTTGCTTAGCAACAAACACGAAAGCAAACTGCATGGTAAAATCCCGACTCCGAAGGAGAAGGGGTTTTACCTAATGTCAGTTTGCTTGAGTGATTTTGCTTAAAAGCAAAAAAAATGAGTGCTTAAAAATAAAAGTTTATCTGAGAAAATCTGAGAGGTCGTGTGGTATTTGGTGAGATAAATTCCAAAGACAACGCAAAATGAAACTTCTTCTTCTGTAGCGCTACAGCCCATTGTGAGCTTTGGCTTCCTTAACTATATGCCTCCATTCGGTTCGGTCCTTTGTTTTCTCCATCCAGTTCTTCACCTTCATTTTTTGTATATCCGCTATAACTTGGTCCCTCCATCTTATTCTTGGTCTTCCTCTTTTCCTAGTTCCGTGCAGTCTGCTGTTTAATACAATCTTGGGTATTCTATCTTCACTCATTCTCTGTACGTGGCCCATCCATCTTAGTCTTAGCGATTTAATAAATCGCACTATATCTGCTCCTTCCAATAGTTCATCTATTTCTTTGTTGTACCTTATTCTCCAGTACCCGTTTTCTAGTACTGGGCCGTAGATTTTTCGTAGGATTCTTCTTTCAAAGGAGCGCAGATCCGTTTCGTTTCGCGAGTTCATCGTCCATGCTTCTGCCCCGTATGTAACTATAGGTCTTATTAATGTCTGATAGAGCTTCATTTTGGTTTTCTTGGTTATCAGTTTAGATTTTATCAGGTTTATATGAGCATAGTATGCTCTATTTCCCGCTTGTATCCTATTATTTATGCACACATTTATTTTGTTATCTTTATTGATGGTGGAACCTAGATATTCGAAATTATCTACTATTTCGAATGAATAGTTATGTATTTGTATCTTTTGGGCATTTTGTGTATCTCTTTGTGGGTTTATTTTGAGATATTTAGTTTTTTCTTCGTTTATTGTTAACCCGATTTTCTTTCCTTCTTGTACAATCGTAGTCATTATATCTTTAATTGTGTTTATTCCTGTTGAAATGATTGCTATATCATCGGCATAGCAGCACATTTGTTTGGATTTGATAAATATGCTTCCCTTTTCGGTGACTTTTTGTAGTACAGAGTGAAGTGCTAAGTTAAAAAGTATAGCAGACAGTGAATCGCCTTGCTTAACACCGGTGGTGATTTCAATGCTTTCTGTTGTTTTGTTTCCTACCATGACCTTTGCTTTAACGTTGCTTAATGTCATTTTAACTAATCTTACTATTTTTTGGGGGATTCCTAGTTCTTCTAGAACGTAAAAGAGTCTGTCTCTGTATATGCTGTCGAAGGCTTGTCTGAAGTCGACAAACAGCAAGTGTAGTATATTGTTGTGCTCATAGTACTTTTCAGTTATTTGTCGTATTGTGAATATCTGATCTACTGTTCCTCTATTAGGACGAAATCCACATTGATATTCCTCTAAGATTTGTTCTGAGTACGGGGTTATTCTGCTAGCTAATATGTTGGTTAGTATTTTGTATACTACACTCAGTAACGTGATTCCACGATAATTTTTACACTGCCTCTTATCTCCCTTCTTATGTATTGGGAATATTATTCCTTCATTCCAGTCGGACGGCATTTGTTCTTCGTCCCATACTTTACATATTAATGTATGTATTATGTTTATTATTTCATCTCCCCCATATTTTATAAGTTCTATCACAATTGAATCTGCTCCAGGGGCTTTATTATTTTTAATCTTGCAGATTGCAGAATGCGTTTCTTCTATGGAAGGTAGTGGTATAAAAGGCTGTGCCGTTTGGAATGTCTGGGGTGCTTCTGTATGTAAATCATCTTCATCGTTGTCTTGTTCCTTGTTAAGTAATTTTTGGAAGTATTCTTGCCATCTTTTTAATACTAATTCTTCCTCCACTATAATTTCTCCATTATTTGACTTACAGATATTTAGTCTTGCTTGAAACCCCGTCGTTTTATCTTTCACAGCTCTGTAGAATTTTTTCTGTTCAAATTTATTGTTGCTTTTCTCAATGTTCTCTATTTCGTTTTTTATTTCTTCTCTCTTTTTCTTTCGGCATATTTTTGTAAATATTTTTCTATATTTTTTATATGTTTCTACATTGCTTCTTGACTCCCTTTGTAGCATTTTTTGTCTGGCTATGTTCTTTTGCTTTAAGGCTTCTTGGCATTCCTCATCAAACCATTCCTTCCTATTGCTATTTCCGGTTTTTTTAAATGTATTATCCGCTGCGTTTATTATTATACTTTTTATAGTGGTCCACATGTCTTCCACATTTGGTGACTCCTGTTCTTTGTTATTCTCTTTTTCAATTTGTAGATTTAGAGCGTTTTGATATTCTTTTATTCCTTTCTCCTCTTTTAGCTTATGTAAATTCCATTTATTTCTTTTAATTCCTTTTATTTTCTGTACATTTGACAGTCTCTCCCTAACTATTACTTTGACTAAAAAGTGGTCTGATCCACAATCCAATCCCCTGCATGATCTCACATCCATAATGGATGACACATGACGGTCTTGTGTTAACACATGGTCTATTTGGTTTACTTCGGTACTACCGGGTATTTTCCATGTACCTTTATGTATTCTTTTATGTGGAAAGCAGGTGCTTACTATTTTATATTTATTCCTCATGGCTAGTTGTCCTAGCATCATTCCATTTTCATTGGTTTCTTCATGGATAGTGTGTATACCCGCGACTGATGACATAAAATCTTCTTTTCCAATTTTGGCATTAAAGTCCCCAAGTAGGATTATTGTATCATATCTGGGGACCTTTTTACATGTATCCTCCAGGATCTCATAGAATTCTTGTTTCATATATTCATCCTTGTCTTCTGTAGGGGCATAGGCTGTTATTAAAGTAATATTACGGAAACGCCCTTTTAATCTGATTTTACAAATTCTTTCATTGACAGGCTCGAATCCAATAAAACATTTCATTAATTTTTTGCTAATCATGAAGCCTGTACCTCTTTGTCCACTATTGTCTTCCGGGCCACTATAAAACAATTCCATGTTTTTCTTTCGTATATGTCCTTGCCCCCTCCACCTAACTTCTTGGAGCGCAGCTATGTCAATACTGGCTTTATCTATTTCTTGCATGATTTCTATCATTTTTCCTGGTTTTAGCATTGTTTGTACGTTCCATGTGGCTATTTTTATATCATTTTTTCTCTCATTTACCTTATTCTTACGTTTTCGTTGCGGATGGTCGTCTCCAGAGTTTCCGTCCGAATTCCGAGGCTGGTGTTTAGGTTTCCTAACTTGTGTGTTTTATAGGGTGGATAGTTAATCCTACGCCTAACCCCCTTTTCGGAGGACCATTTCTTCCGCTTCCGTTAGCCCTGAGCTAGCTCAGGTTACCAGGGTCCACCGCGGGGAGGTGGAAGTCGGAATTGGGTAGGAGAGGCTATGCTATTCCTATTAAGGAATCGTATATTACGCGTGCTCTACCCCTTTGGACCCCTAAATGAAAACTTGACACATTAATTGTCACACTGACAGTTATACCCCATAACAACTGTTTATTTACTTGGTAGCGGAAAATTATCGGGGGTAACGGGGTTTTATCGGGGTAACAAGGTTTTATCAGTATAATACTGTTCCCATTGGTTGAATTTTCAAGTGTTTTGCATCATGATTGGTTAAAAACTAGTCGTTGGAATTTATCATCATAATAATAATACTGATTTATAAATAACGTAAGAAATTAATAAGAGCAGTATCGTAACTCTTTGTGATTTTGAAAATGACAAGAATGAAATTTGTCGTCTTTTAATAATTTAAATAAAGAAGTTTTGCTAATATTTAATTCATTTGCCAAAACTTTTGTAGACAGTTGTTTTTTTTCTATTGCACGTTGAAAATTATTTTTATTTTCTTCAGTTCGCGTAGTTTTTGTTTTTGCCCTTTAATATTCTAGAAACTGTAGAAGGTTTTGGTCTAAGACGTTCAAGCGTGAAATTAGCAAACATATCACAAACATTTCTCAAACTATAATGAGCATTGTAACAAGTAACCATTCAATTTTTTTTCTTCTTTAGTAAATATCTTTAAAGCGTGATGTCAAGTTCAGTTGATATTTGACATGGACAACTTTGACAACGTATGTTGCATTTTATCTGGAACGGTGCAGTATGTATAGAATTTGGATTTACAATTGTTTACAGTTATGACATTTGTCACTTAAGCCTATGGCACACTTATTGATGAGCATCAGAGAGCATCAATGAGTTCATCGATGAAACAACAGTACGCATCCGTCATCGATAATTTTGTGTTTCATCAATGACAAATACATAAAATTTTTCTCTGACGAAAAACAGAAAAGTTGGTAATATTACCAGTGAAATGTTCCTACACCGTCGGTTTTTAAATTGATATTTCCCTAGTTTATTATTGTTTGACACAAGTCAAAGTGACGCGAGGCACAAAAGATACGTGTGAAATGAGATACGTTCGTTTCATTGATGATCTTCGATGAAAATAGCAGCGCCGCTATTTTTCGTCGATGACGGGTGCGTTCTGTTGTTTCATCAATGAGTTCATCGATGCTCTCTAATGCTCATCAATGAGTGTGCCATAGGCTTTAGTATTGTCGAATCGAAGTAATTTTTTTTTCTCTCGAATTAGCGATATTATAATGTTCGGTAAATGTTAAAGCGCTATAATATTAATAAAAATTCTGTCATTAACATTTTAAATAAGTGGAGACAGGAAGGCAGAATAGGATCATTTTAAGAAGAAGATAGAAGATTAATTGAGATTCTAAGAACTACTAGAAATAGTTAATAATGTAGATATATGGGAAAATATTGTTACCGTCGAATATTGTATGAATTTGGTTAATTCCATGCCGGCTCCGGTGGCTCAATGGTTAGAGCAACGTCTCTTGGTCATGAGTGCACTCGGGTCTCTGGGTTCGAATCCCACTAAGGCATGGACGTTTGTGTATGTAAACGCATTCTGTTATTGGGATTTAATCCTGTTGAGGGTTTTAAAATAAAATAAATACCAGGCAGATTGAATGACCTAAGTTATCAATCGAAATGATGCAGTGACCAAGTATTAGAAAAGTTGTAACTTTTAAATAATTTTATTAAATCGTTTCCTAAATTGAATTATTCTGTTTAATGTTGCTTAATAATTTACTTGCTTTCAAATTACAACACTTCTGGGATTATCAAGGATCAGTTTACACTACTGTTGTATTTTTTTCTGTCCATCACTGTACATGATCCTCGATCACGGCTAAAATCCAGATACGGAGTGATCAACTCACTGCATCCTTGACACAAACCAAGACGCTTAATGTGGGATGAGATATTGAAGCCAGAAGATAAAGCAATGGGTATCCTTCCAGATGAGAAACTAAAAGTGGAGGAAACGTTTTCAACTGCGGGTACCAAGTAGAACCTACTTTATGTCATTGTAGTCGAGAACAAACTTTGGCCCACCGGCTTACGTGCGCCAACTTAGAAGAGGAATGCACGAGAGAAAATCTGGCTATGGCAATACCAGCTGCTTTAAACTGTGCAATTTTTTGGATGAATACAATTTAGCTAGCTAGGCCACTTCTCTGCCATTTTTTGCGGACGGTTTTTCCTCTGGCGTAAAGGAGAGAAGATGCATCCTCGCCGTCCTAGTTAACACCGGTCGATGCATCAGGTCTAGTAAATTATATAATTATCAAATTAGTAGATGTTTATATTAATTTATTTTGTACTCGTATGTACTATGCATACATATGTACATAAAAATCACGCATATCCTACAGCGGGTTAATGTTAACCGGAAAATAATAAAAACAAGAGCTTAGCAGACTCACTCCACTCTCATTAATGTGGTCTGGATGCGGTATTTCGCTATCAAAAATCGGTCATTTTAATGTGTAATGGGAGTTAAAAACCAATATTCGACTGTGTTTGGGATGGAGATTTTTACTTCCTGTTAATGTGTAATGCCCGTATCACACTAGCGGGTTTTAAAGCGGTTGGCGGGTGCTGATGCGAGTGCGGGTGATTCCTCGACCAATAGGAGAACGGCGGCTTGCGGCTGCGGGCGAAGGAATAGCCGGCAGGCTATTTTTCACCCCCCAACCGCACCCGTAGTCTATCACGTTACTACCTTGGTTTGACATGTGTTATAGTTTTCGTCTGTGCCGGTGCAGCATTTTTCTTTCATTTTAAATATGTATGGGACAGTTAATTTGCTTCTCCTCTGTCTTCGCAAAACTCGTATTCAATGTTTTTTTCACGAGTTCACCGTCGTCTCGAACTTTTCTCGCCTTCGATAAAATGTCAAGATGAATAAACAGTGTCAGTGTGGCGGAGCGGGAAATTTATTATGTATATTATGTATTTTTAATAACTATGTACCTATATCATTTAGATACGATAAATAAATAAATAAATAAATAAATATATAAATAAATATTAAGTACAACGAGAATGAATGAAACAAATATAATAGTCAAATATTCTATATTGACTTTAGCATTTTATCATTTAGCAGTAAGTAAAAGGTGGTTGTAAATGGCAGAAATTTATAAGAGGGAGCAATTTTCACTTGAAATGTAAATTAGGTAGGGTCTAAAGTGATAGTTAATGAACCTTCACGACCAGTCCGCCCTTACCTATTTGAAACATTTCCTGTTCCATCTCGTCTTCTTTTCACTTATTTCGGCTGTCAAGACCTTCTTTACACACAATAATATACATAATAACCTAGTAAGTAAAAGTTTTACAGCTTTGATCTATTTCTACAATTATCCAGTTACAGACGCGGAATAATAAGCTCTCTTGTGAAATGCTGCATTCTTAGGATAGACATTATTGTACCATTTAACGAATTAACAAATTTCCGTAAGTATCGCGTTACTGAAACCACAATAAAGCCTAGCTTGTTAAAGTAAAACTTGCTCATAATCCTTCACACAATCCGGAATCCAAGTTCGAATCTGGAGTGCCGGCGATAATGAAATAGAGCAAGACGAACGGCTCTTCTCGGTTCTCCAGCAGGAGCGAATCGATCAGTGTGACGTCACAGTAGCATCAATCATACCTCTCGTAAGCTCGCTTCGGAAATTCAACTCGCGCCTCGATCCCATAATCCGCTCGACTCCAGCTATTTCATCAATGAAGAAGATGAAACATGAGAATTGACGAGAATAACAATAGCCGAAACCTGTGTTTTGATTCTTATATTGAAAATTAAGCCGGGTGATTAAGAGTGAAGAAGTGCAGTCATTGCAGGGAAAGATTTGTTTTTTGTTAAAAAAATGCATTCTAAAGAAAGTAATTCAGATGCTTTTGGCAGACAACCATAGCCAAAAGAATAGAAAAAAATTCTCTTTAGAGGGGAAACTTATGTAACTTACACTGAACATTATACCTGGTATAGAATTAAAATGTAAACTAGGCAATAAGTTTTTGAATTTTATACAATATATTGTAGTTTTGTAGATTGATATTAAAATGCATGTACGCAAATTTAATGTTTAATTTTACTTTCTCATTTAAACATCATAAAAATTTAATTTCAAAATAGATTTATGTCAACTTCATTGAAATAATTATAAAGCCTCATTCACCGCTTCGAAAATAAAAATAAAATTATACATAAAAATAAAAATAGCGATATAAACAATAGATTCTTATGAAAGTGTTGAAGCTCTCGAAAACAAAATTAAACATAAGACATAAACACAAGAATTTGCAAATGTTAAATTTTTACACAAAAATAAGCACATACATAACAACTGTCCTTTGAGCTGTCGATTTCCGTTCTGGCAAAAGGATTTCAATTTATATATAATTTTAAAATGTTGTCTTAAGGGAAAGGTTTGCAAATACGATTGCGTACAGTGCTTTAAATGGTATGAAGTTGGTATTATTGCTTTTTTAATTAATGAATGTATTAAATGACAGTTGATGTTAATTTGTTTTATTTTCGAAGTCGTGAACACCATCCATAAAGTCTTATTTATTTTATTTATTTATTTTACCGGTTTAAAATAAAACACGAATTGAATTACTTATATGCATACATAAAATTAAACAATGTTACATTAAAAACATGCCAAATAGACACACAGAAGTTACAATGAATAATCAAAGTGAATTTTATAGAACCGTGATAGAATCAAAAACATAAATGAAAATACTTCAAATTCACAACTTTATGTCAAATTTAAATGTTTCCTACGCATTCTTATTTCTCACCTCAGAAGAATACGTGGACAAGTAGTTGTTTAGTAATAAAATATGCAATTTCTTAAAACGACGTTAGCGACATTTTTTTATTGACTGGAATTGAGTACTAGTGACAATTGGCAAAGGCTCCGGCACTCGCCACATAAGTTTCCAAAGGTTGGTCAAAATATTCATATTTCAGTAACAGCAACAAACATAGGTAACTTAGATTGAAAGAAAATAAAGACAACTGAATAATTCTTTTGACAGATGTAGTGAGCCACAAGGAATGTGCACATATCTTCGAAAGTTACTAGGCCTCAGCTTTCCTGCTCGGCCTATTACAACTTCCTCGAATGTTAATACGCATTCATATTTCTTGTAGCTTATGCCCGGTTTCTCCACAACAACTTAAGTTGTTGATTATTAAAGTGCTACTTAATTATTAGCAGGCCTTAATCTCAATTGCGATTAATCAGCAAATTTAACTGCGAACTTATATGCGTATTACTCAATTTGAAATTTAAAAATTCAAAACAAAATACCATACCAAAATGTCATATTTTTACCTTCCGTTACCTATAAGGAAGATATTGTCTTTGCCATACCCTCTTTATACATTTAATACATGTTTATTAAATATTGCGGCAATTAATTTCCAGGGGTTATCTTTTTGAATATTGGACATGGATACCGTGACACCGCATTATTTTTTTTTATCTTTAATAATATCTTTAAATCTTTCTACAATATCAGAGAGATTTTTTTTCCTTTGCTATAATTTATTCGTTTCTTCTTCATATCGTTGAATTATCACACCGTAACAGCCCAAAACGAAACAAGTTTATCGCGAACTGCGACTTACTCACATGTCAACTAACGTATGACACATGTCACCGTTTTTCGACTTGATCTAAGCGCATATTTTGATATTTTTGCGTGGCGTAACGATTTAAGGTAGAACTTAGGAATAAGCAACAACTTTAGTTTTAAGATACTCTGGAGATGTCGGGTATTAAATAGCCATTGAAAATATTACACAGTCATCAATTATTATTATTAGAGATGCATTCGGGCGGGCCGGGCCGGGCTTGGAGGTTTGGATCGACTCGGCCCGAAAATAAAAATTACCGGCCCGACTCGAAGATCGACTCGACAAAAAAATTAGCTAGCCCGGCTCGAAAATTGACTCGAAATCGGGCCGGGCCGGGCAAAGCTCGAAATTGGGTGCATCCGGCATTCCTAATGTTGATTTTTATGTTAAAGCAAAATGTTTAACTTTTTTCGTGTCGAACTTATAAAAAACCTCTACATTCTTATAACTTTCAACATTAGTTAACATAAGTAGTTAAAAAAAATACCCTTCTAGTGTAAGTTTGTTATAAAAATTACAGACCTACGAGTATTTAACACTTTGTTTACCAAAGAATTTAAACAACTTTTTCACAAATCTTATATAAAAAATAGAATTTTAATTTACATAAGGATTTTTTATCTAACTTTGTTTCTGCTCAAAAAATAGGACAAGAAACCATTATGGTAGGAACAAAAATCACTTTTATTTAAGTATACGAGTAATAACAATAATAATAGCATCATCACAATATAATTGTTATGCTTTAATGAATAACCTTGAATTTTTGAAGTAAAATAATACATTTTTATTTATTAATATATTTGAACTGTGTTGTTATTAAATCATTTTGATCCTTTTTAACTTCATCCATTTTCATTAAAATATTAAGGAAACTGTGCATTTGAATGAACTATAAGATTTTTCGGGCTGGCCCGAAAAGCTCGAATTTTCGGGCCGGGCCAAAATCAAAAGTCCGACTCGCCTCGATTTTTGAAAATGATTAGCCCGATTCAGCCCGATAAAAAATATCTTCGGCCCGGCTCGATGATCGACTCGAAATCGAGGCGGGTTTCGGGCCGGGCCGGGCCAAAGCTCGAAATCGAGTGCATCTCTAATTATTATTATTATTATTATTATTATTATTATTATTATTATTATTATTATTATTATTCGTATTATACAGGATGCAACAGAAATAAGTATATTAGACAGTATAGAACTCGGCAAGGACAACAATATTTCTTAGTAACATTTTTTTGAATTCCCAATTTATAAGCAGGTAATGAAATTTTTTACAAAACTTTGAAGATTTTTATTACAATATCTAGAAGGATTACAAAAAAGTTACTAAGAAATATTGTTGCTCCCGGCGAGTTCTATCACTGGTTAAATTTAATGTACATATTTTTGGTACATCTGTATGTAATATTCAATATTCTGGGGAATTCCGTAAAAAATGCCCAAGGATGGCAGTAGACTTAATAAAAAATATAATTAATTAGATAAATTTTGTTGTCAAAATGAGTTTTGTTTATCAAACTAGAAATATGTGAAAAACATATCTACATATTACATGTAACTGTATAACATCCAATACCAATTTAGTAAATGCATTTAATCCAGAATTCATAGTTTTATGCATAATTGCTATTGAGTATTAATTTTTAACAATGTTTGGTAGAATTTCATGATGATTAGCTACTAACTCATCCAGCCTTAGTCCGAGGATTTGCCCCATTGGGATGTGGGCGGCAAGCTGTCACAACAGCGCATATTGCTCGGAATTTATGACAACAAGCATCGCAGTTAATCTGTCCGAAAGCAGGACAATTAACATTGTAACATGTATTGCATTAGAATACATTATCACAAATAAACCATGAAATTTTTAGGGCTTTAAATACACGGATGCCAGCTTTAAACGGCGAAAACTTTGATATAAATATTATTTAATTATCTGATGCTGTTATTATTATATGGGGTCCTGTGGCCGCGTGCCTGACTGTCTGGTCGCGAACCCGGGGGAACCGGGTTCGATCCCGACAGAAACCAAATATTTCCAATTTTAAATGGCACAAAAGTGACCCCTGTGGTGCACTCTACACACCAGCTATGAGTGCCCGTGAGGTGACGCCTGGTAAGCGCCCACACGGTAAAATAATAATAGCACATTCGAGTGATGTAATAAACTAGTACAATTTATTTTTATAAGGTTGGTGGCTAAGAATTTCAAAAATAGCAAATGTCAAATCTCGTTAAATAAACGAACATAAACGATTATTAAGAATTTTATTTTTATATATATGTAATGTTAAATTTAGAACTAAGAATAAGAAGAAGAGACGACATATAGTAGTAAAGTTAGCATGGAATAGAAAATATTGTAAGGTGTTACAAAAATAAGGTTAGAGTTGTCAAATGAATGAAATAACAAACGTCATATTGATACCGCCAACTGACAAAATTTCCTAAATTTTGACATTACTATTTTTCATTTAAAAAAGGCACTCATGTCATAATTGTCGATTATTTTGTTCGACGGGTTAGATAATTCCGCTGCGCATCGTGATCCATACTTCCTTCTCACAAAATAAAATGGCAAATATGACATTCGTTTTTTAATGTACTATTATAGAACTTCTAAGTATTAAATTTTAAATGATATTGTTCTTTAAAGAGCCTCAAATTTGAAAATATCACGAAATCTAACAGATAAGTATTTTACAATTAAATATTAAATATAAATAATAATAAAAAAATATAAATATGTAATATTTTGAAACAGTCACGAGATCCGAAACAGAATGTGACGTCAGAGTACATATGGTTTAATATATGACAAACTATCGCCTACTTTTATTTATATAAATAACGTACACAGTTTTCCTATTAGATATGATTGACGTTACGTATGTATTCCAACGTCATAGGAGTGGGGGGGTTGTTTTTCATGACTATTTATTGCGCCAATCTTTTTATTTAATTATTTACAAAAATAACAAATTATTATTTTTATTATTACTATAAAAAATATTGCATATACTTTCATTTAACATACTTTTTAAAAAAATGTGAAAACGGCTCATTCTGAAGTGGGAACAGCTTTCAACAGTTCTACCACTTTCTATTTTAACACAAAACCTTTCTATAAACAAATGATGGCATAAATATTTGATGCTAGTTATTCATATTGAAAATTATTTTTAAAATATAGTTTTAGTAGAATTTCTATTTTAATCCATGAAATTCCCAAAAAATAAACTGAGCAAGTGCTCAAATGTAGCTCTAGTGTTGTACGAGTACATTGAAAAATGGACGTGAAACTATGTGGAAACAATTGCTATTGATTTAGCTGAGTTAAAAACAAATATTGTTTTATCTCCACATTGAAATAAAACGGTTATATCTCATCGAACTCAACAATACAAATTTTGCAGCGGTTGTGTGAAAAAAACTATGGATTTGTTTCGATAAGTGATGATATTGTTCAACCGTTGAACGAAAACTGATTGGATTCAAATTTTCCTAGTATAAAAAAAAATAATATAACGGTTTAGATATATAGTGTATTGATTTTCATGTGATTCAAAACGGATATTACGGAAATATGATCGGATTGACGTTGCATATCTTTCTTAGAACAAAATGGAATCGTTTTAAAAATAGAAAAAGAATAAAAAGAAAGATTACTTTTGATTTAGCAGCGTAAACTATTTTTGGAACAATCCAGATTTAGTTAATCTATATCCCGTCAGTTTCCATTTTACGTTTTATAAATTATTCGCCAAGCTAATATTTCTGCTACGTGAAACAGATTTCGATTAGCAATTTTTTGTTTTGGAAGATTGGTATTAGATGACATTGACTAAAAATGTTCAGTTGTCATAAATGAGAATTGACATGAACTATTAAATACCTAATTGAATAATCAATCCAAAATTTCCAAATACAGCATTACACATACAAATTTCCCTAACTGTAAAATATTTTAGTATATAAAAGATGCAAAATATAAAAAATAGTACCTATAAAGGACTCATTTTATAAGACATTTTTCGCATTTATCATTTAGAAAACTCACCACGGTTATTTTCTTAATTTTGACGAGTGCGTAAAAAACGTCTTATAAAACTTATTCTTTATTATACTATTTTCATTTTATATAATATTCAGTTAATTTTTGAAACAGCAAATGTTCTGCTTTTCAAGTTTAGTAAAAAAGAAAATTCTATTTCTGAATATCTTAGGTTATTTTTTGCATAATCTGACTCTAATAAACTGACGCTGTCTTTGGGTAAACGGAATGTAATAGAGAACAATAATGGCAAACGATAAAATGCTTGAATTTTCAAGTCAATCTAATCTTATTTGTTTCAAGCTAAACTACTTAGTATAGTGAATCACTAACTGTAAAACACAGAGAAATATTAGAATTGGAATTAGCAATTATGCGTTTTTATAAGACCTTATTTCATCTAATAAGGTGACGCAATGCGTCAGTTCAATACAATGGAAATTTTAGAAAATAACTTTAAATCAGTTCTTAGGGCTGGTTTATGATGAATTTAATTTATAAATTTACTTATAAAACTAAAATGGAGTATTAAGGTGAAGTTATAACTAAAGAAAAAACCCCTTAACCTTAACAATAAATTTAAAAACTATATACGTATTTCTAGGAAACCTACGAAACCTACGAATACTAATCGATTTATAACAGCTGACTCGAATCATTTTTGGCAACATAAATTAGCAGCGTTTAACTTTTTAATTAATAGACTGACCAAATTTCCGTTAAACAAAACACGTTTTGAAAATGAATTGAAATATATTAAAGAAATAGCTAAATATAATGGATTCCCGGTTAAAATTATAGATAAACTACTCCATAAATTTAAAAATCGTCAATCCGTATTAGTTTTCACAACTTTAACGCCAACTAATAATAAATATATAACATTACCATTTGATAATGCCACTAAAGGTTTAAACAAAATTTTTAAAAATCAAAATTTAACGGTAACTTATAAATCAAATAACACCATTAAATCATTATTAGGTAACCCTAAAAATAAAATAGATAATAATAAAAAATCCGGTGTTTATAAAATTGACTGTAAAGATTGTAATAAAGTTTATATCGGGCAAACTAAAAGACAAATTGATACTCGGTTTAAAGAACATTTCTATCATTTAAAAAGCGGCAATCCTGATAAATCTAGCGTAGCACAACATATGTTTATTAATAATCATAAAATTGACAATTCTAATATAAAATTATTGAAACAAGTTGATAATAATAGATATTTAGACGCACATGAGAGTTTGATAATACATAAATTTAAAGATAAATTGATGAACGCGGACCTAGGTCCCATCCCAAATTATAAATTATATGAGTTAATATAAGACAGTTACTTTGTTTAATCTTAGTTACCCAATTAGGTATCCACTCACCTATGACTCCTGTCCCTATATAACCCGTGTTCTCTCCCTTATTCCTCAGAGCTGTTTTGACCTCTGGCATGGTTTACATGCTGCGTAATCTTAACTTCTCTGTTTTTACTTTGTAGTTTCTACTGATGATGAGAACTTAGTTCTCGAAATACGTATGTAGTTCTTAAATTTATTGTTAAGGTTAAGGGGTTTTTTCTTTAGTTATAAATTTACATTTATAAATTTTATTTTAAAATTTACAATTTTCTCTCTGTGTATGTTCGATTTTGAAAGTCTGGATTTGACTAATTAGCATCTATCACGTGACTTGTCACTATTTGTTATTTGAAGTTTCACCAGTTATAAGTTTAGATTTTCATAGCCATGAATTTGAAAACGCTAATGAACAAGATGTTTTTTTACTAATATCGATAAAGTTTTTTTTACTAATGTTGACTTGAATAATAAAGAAATAAAACAAACACAAATTTAAGAAACGTAGATGGTCTGTTAGGCCGTGAATATACTGATTTGTCAACTTGCAGTATCATAGTTTGTTTCTGAAAGTGAAATAACAAGAT
This sequence comes from Ophonus ardosiacus, assembly GCA_943142095.1. NCBI lineage: Eukaryota > Metazoa > Arthropoda > Insecta > Coleoptera > Carabidae > Ophonus > Ophonus ardosiacus. The sequence goes on along the minus strand of OW964831.1, from coordinate 13,525,888 downwards.
CATGAACAATTCTTCAAATATACTCGTATGAGTGTGCGTATATTTAATTCCTTGCTATCCCTCGTTGCATTGAAATTACGCAAACGTTTTTATTTTTGTACAATTCATTTGCTTTGTCCTACAAATTGGGATGTTCGCGAATACTTGTTAACAAAAAACAAAATATCAATTAGTTCCTGTGAATCCATCTTCAAAATGTCAAAATTCACAAACAGAAAAGACAGCTGACGGATGAAGCAAAGTTATGTCTTACTACCATGTTTAATAGTTCTCTATTGTGATTATAAATTGTAAATTCTTAAATTAAATTCTTCATAAACCAGCCCTTAACCTACATAGATTTAATTCAATTTGGCGCTACTTACATGATAGAAGACTTTAATAAAACGTCTTCTTAATCGTAAAACACGAAGCTAAACTGTCATTATGATTTATACTTACCACTTTTCACAACTTATGTAGCTTCAGATATGAAAATACAAGCGAAACGTCAGAGGTACGAAATTTGAAAATACCTTATGTCACGCGATGCCGACGACTAAAAGCTCTAAAGTCCACAAGCACGCGATTCCGCAGCTTTTAACTCCAGCAACCGGGAACGAGACGCGGATGCAAAAAGCTTCGTTTGAAGCACAACTTGTGCGTTTGCGGAATTTGTTTAAATTAAATTGAAACTGTAAAGATAATTAATCGAGAAATCGTTAATTTAAAATACAAACCAATGTGAAGTTTAATCTGTGAATTATGATGATAATGTAATGAATGAGCCAATATACAAACTCATAAAACGAGAAACATATTCCAATATTGCGCTACAAATGCAAACTATTATTTATTGTCCTACTAGATGCAGGAAAAATTAACAGAGAAGCATACACACTACAAACATTTATTTAAATACATCACTGCCATGTTAAAATTGTACAAAATCTTTGATTTTAAAAAAGTAGCATATGTACCTATATTTTTGAGCAGTACTGTACATAATATAAAGTAGGTAATATACAGAGTGGTGATTCGAACACCAGAACATAGGACTTTAACATATAATTCGTAATTTTCTGCTTCCATAATTTAGGTAAAAAAAGTTGTAGAGCTTAGTTCTGTATCCGAATTAATAAACAAAATTAATTTTGTAGGCTTTGTAACGGCAGAAATTAGGTATAAATATGTCGAAAATCACCTCAAAAATAGCTACAGCCATGGAATTGAAACAAAGTAACACTAGTATATTGTGTTATTAGGAGTAAAAGTGACACACAATGACACTTTTACTCCGAATGACACATTATATTTTTTCTTCAAACGTACGTATTTAAATAAAATAATTACAACTTGACGTTACAATAATTATAAACATTTTACGTGAAGGACGTTTGATTTCAATTGCTATGTTGCTATGGATACTTTCGTATTTGTTCACTTTTTGTTATAAACATTCAAGTGAAAATTTTCACGTTTTGACGTTTAAATAAAAACTATGCAATTTTATATTGTCCTTATGTGCAATTAAACCAGAATTTGCAGTATTGCCATGTACGGCCCTTGAAGTTGTTCAAATGGATAGAAGTTCAATAATATTGCTGAAGGATATGATATGTAGAGGAATCGCTGAAAAACAATATGAACTTTTATTATCACTTTAATTCTAAGTAGTCTTACCATAATTACCAATATGAAAATCTACTATTTTTTAATATGTTATTTCGTCTATATTTCGATTTGTAGATTATCAATTTGAATTTGACAGCTGTTGGAGGTTTTTAGTAACTTTATTCTTAGGTTATATAGTGTATTTATAGTCAACCTGGGGTGACATGGCAGGTTTTTATTTTACAAGTTACTTCTTATTCGCTCATTTTATATAGTTGCTATGGATATTTATTTGTTTATTTCATTTCTACCGTGTGAATCGACTTGCAAAAGATGCCATTGTTATGACGTTTGAAGAAAAAATCATTTATCTGTGAATTTAGGTTAATATATTTTTATTCACAACTTGCATATAATATGCCCATAATTCATTCAATTTTTATCAAATAATATCCTCCGGTACTGTTGCTAATAACATAATATTGACTGTTTGATGAAATAATATTATTCAATGATTATGGCAAATTTGCCTTTTAGAAAATGCAAACAAAATTACTTTTTCCACATAAAAAGCCAGAGTTACACCAGTTTTGTCAGTATCATACTTTTATTTTCTTCTTAAGCTTAAACTGTAGCTGCATAGTCGGTTTTATGCTAAATGTCAAATCACTTCATAAAACTAGATTTGTCTATGTCCCCTTATTTATCAATACAAATATATCACTAACATGGTATTATTTGTTACTTTTGTGAGTAATAGTATACCTTACATGCTCATTATTAGGTATTATTTATAATTTCCGTTCACTTGAACAATTACCTATTAATTTAAAAACATAATTATTCACTAAAAAATAAATTAATAATTTTTTGTGTTATGCTATGGCTATCGCAATTATTGAGGTGAAAATTAATTTAGCTTAATGATTCAGATACAGAATTTTAGTCTCTACCTACAACTTTTATTTGAAGTTTTTTTTTTAACTAAAACAATTAGGGAAGTAGGAAATTATAAAAATCTGATGTTAAAGTACTATGTTCGGGTATTCGAGTCACCACCCTAAATTTGTTACACTCTAAAATATGTTATTAGTGTTTAATTTGAATAAAATGGGTATTTTGCTTTTGTGATAAAATATATTCCCCACTCACCTTTACTTCAAAATAAAAAGTTACGACCAACAAAAATTTAATGAAATTTTTGAAGTGTCATAAAAACCACCTCAATTGAAAATAAAACCATTTTAGCAGCTCAAAAATCATCAGTGTTAATCAGATGTCTGACAAATGACTTTATTACTCGAAAAGAGCAATTTAAACGCTCTTCAGTTGCTGACATATCATTAATTCACACAGAGCTCTCCTCATGAAAGGAGATTGAAAACTGCGCACAGCATTCACTTTGCCGGATGAGGCTTGAAACAAAAGCTGCACATGGACGACGTACAGTTCCTGAGGGAACCGGGAAAGTTACCTCAATAGATGGGCGGGATGCATACAAAATTTTGCAATGAAATATAACACATCATTCCTTTTCTTATTTCCTTTCGAATTGTTTAGGAAATTATACTTTTTCAAATATGCAATAAATATAACATTTTCAAAATTATTATTTAGATATGACGAGTTGCAGCTGTTCCATATTTTTTAGGCATCTGTTACATAAATAATTGTTATCGGTAGTACGATTTATTTTGTCAACCGTCAAAGACTACTTTATGGACGCTTTTACTTTACGGCCGCAATTAGTTCACATCACTGAAATATATACTAACTGGAACTCGCATACTCTACCTATCAGCGTACGCTGCACTGAAGCTCATTGAACAATAATGGCTGGTCCTGTTCGCGCACGTTCGTGCCGAACCGAACCTAGCCGAATAACTCGTATCATAGCTGATCGCTTTGTTTTCATATTATGCTTCATTTATTTAAACATGCGCCACACGAAATAATTTCCGTCTACTCACGAACTGTCTCGATGTTTGCCAACTACTCCAGCAGCAGGCTTCCGTCTACTCACGAACTGTCTCGATGTTTGCCGACTACACCAGCAGCAAGCTTTCAATATGCTTCACAGTCACGGTTCGTACGCGCATTCCAGTTAGTATATATTTCAGTGGTTCACATTCGCTATAGTGACTCACTTTTTTAAATGGCAAATAAATTAAGTCATCAATTAATGGTGGCTTCATAAATTTAAGACTGATGCCCGCATTCATAAACACTCGTAAAGTGTCAAAACGGTTCGTTATAATTTTTGACAAGATCAAATTTGACAAATGAAATTTCGATTTTTCGACTGTTTTTATTGTATAAAAATTATAACGAACTGTTTAAATTTTTTACGAGTGTTTATGAATACGAACATTGAGTTGAAAAAATTGTTATCGCTATCGCTCAATTTCTTGCTCAACAAAATTATTGTAGTTCACTTTTAGGTTATAAAATATTTTGACAGTAAACATATAACCGGTAGTATTTACTCGTAAACAGGGATGATTAAGCGTTGGCTAAAGTAACAAATTCAGTTTTTTTAATCACCCCCATTTTATTTTTAAATAGTAGTCATGGTTATTAGTTAGGGTGACTAAAATTTTGGGTAAATACTACCGCTCATTGTTTTTTAATGCACACTTTTGACGAGAGATTTTTGGTAAAGTCGAAAACTAAAGAGTTACATACTAGATTACTATATTGAGAATTTGGAGCAGGCATTAAGCTTGGAATTTAGATTAATTGAACAAAATACTAGACTAAAATAACTGGAATAATTAATTAAAACAAATAGATTCATAAAACATTATAACAATAAATAAATAAATATAAATATATCATCACGGCACCCATTACTGGGTGTGCTAGTATCTACAATTATGTAGACTTCAGTAATGATGACGATATATTTTTACCGTGTTGGCGTCACCTCACGGCGCTCATAGCTGGTGTGGATAGTGCACCACAGGGATCACTTTTGTCCGATTAAAAGTCTGCACTGGCCGGGATCGAACCCAGGTCATCAGATTGGCAACCAGACACTACACGCATAGGGTCACGCGACCCCATAACATTATAACAAAACTGATAGAAATCTTCCCCAAGTTTAGTAAGGCAGATACGGTAATTCATGATTCTTTTCGTATTATACATGTTCGATTTATATGATTTTTGTGGCCTTTGGTCTGTTTTTGGTTTAAAGTTTGGGTGCATTAATATTTTATCTGTGAAGAATGTAGCTGACTATTATTATCATTTATTGATTTCTAATTCTATTAAATATTTCATGAAACATCGTTTAGTTTATTATTAACTAATCAATCGTAGAAGACAAACCATCACTCACTACAATTTTGACATTTATTTGAACATTTTCAACTGGAGATTATTGTTATTTATCATATCAATCATGTATCCGCATCCAAATAAATTTATTATTCGCCGTAGCTTACAATTAGGGCTCCCAACTACACTCACTCGATGTCATGCAAAAGGAATTGAAGCTTGATGCTTAATAAAAAAAAAATCTGTTGTGGCCAGCACAATACCTCTCGCCATTTCCGTTTGTTCATAAGTATCAAATTTAACATTTCTTGTGCACACAAATAATTCTAATTATATCTATTCTTTCATTCTGTAAGGAATCTTGTTTTATTCTTCTAAAATGTTCAAGATGGTTTCAATTAATAAACGGGATTGGCGGTATTTCTTAAGGATGTATAAACTATTTCTATTAATATACATGTCTACCCACAATTTTAAATATTTAATTATTAATTCAATAAGAATCGTTAAATGTACATCCCAGAAAAAGCTTTCAGTAATGTCAGTAAAACTGTTGATTTTTGACATTGTTATTTATCTGTCAATTACAAACGTTTGAATTTGACAACTGGTTTCTTTAGTGTAGTCTGGACTGTGCGATTTATTGCAACAGATTATTCTGTATATTATACTTTCTTTATCTCTAAATCTATAGAAGATATAATAAAAATTTGAAGTGTGAATTTTATGTTCTTTAATATTTGTAATAACAAAAATTTTCAAACAATAATATTTAAAAGATTTTTTAAAAAACTATTACATACTTCCGATTGTCCAGTTGTTATCAAATCCTTTTCAGCACTTCCCATTAATGCCAGATTGAGGAATACGTAGTTAAACAGGTCTTAAGTATTATAGTTTTTGAGGAATCGACTTTCCATCATCCAGAAACACACACACACACACACACATACACACACATACATACACTTAGAAATCTGTATATGTGATTTTCAGCATGAATCTGATACCTCTCTTAGCGAAAGGTAAAAATGAACTATGTCAATAATGACAATTGAAATATTTCTTATTAAATCCTAAGCAACCTTTTCCGGAAACCGTGTATTATGATTATGTATATATAGGGTGTTAAAAAATAAGTGTAACAAATTATGAAAGCATATAGTTCTGACCAAAATGAGTAAAAAAAGCTTAATCAACATGGGTGCGATCTTCAACTTTTTTTGAGAAAGAGGCTATTTTGTATTAGAATTGAAGAAAAACTATCAGAGATAGTGATTGAACAAAATAGATCATAAAAAAGCAATAAAATTTTATATGAAATATTTTTTTTCACTTTCTAACAGTTACCAAGTTATTTGAAAACTAAATATTGGCCAAGGCCGCCACAACATTTGTTTTAGTACAATTATTCGAATTTTTTTTTAAACAAAAACACATCTAAGATGACCTGTAAAAGATAAACTAGAAATCTCATTTAAACAAAATCGTAACTCTTACAGTTTTTGAGATAGCAGAGGTGAACCTCGAAAAAATTCATTTTTCACTGCTTTATATCTCGGAAACTATTAAAGATCGGACCCATGTTGATTAAGCTTTTTTTTACTCATTTCGGTTTTTCAGTACTATATGCCCTCATAATTTGTTACACTAATTTTGTAACACCATGTATATTTTTTGGTTTATATGTTCATTTTCAATTCTAAAATCTTGTACAAAATCGACAATAATAAAATAAAAAACAAGGTTGAAAACTTGGATTTTTATTAGAACCTCTAAATATGAAACCTATTGAAAAATCAAGAATATCCGACCTTTTGTAGAATAGGGCTTTATTTTTATATCCCACGACTAATAACCATAACTTCAGTTTTTCCCACATTTATCTTTATAACAACTAATGAAAATAAATAATAATAGTATGAGGGTTGCTGCAATATGTTGTACAAATCTGCAAATAAAACCAACTAGCTTTGTTTGAGAAAACTATTTTCTGGCGTAATGAATCACCCATTTAGCAACCAATAAAACGCCCTGTATCCTCCCTCCAAAGTTATCCATTACGATTAATCCAAACAAACCGTAAAATTTGTAATCCGGTTACCAACTTGTATCGAAGTCCCGCCTAACGCATTGTACCCTTCGCAGTCATAACAGCAATTTATGTTGTTTGGAATCATACGACCCATTTTATATCGCCCATGTATTATTACTCGGAATTATGTGCACAGTAGATAAACTCAGGATTTCAATAAGAGTTTGCCTGTATGGGTAGTAGTTTTGAAGTTTGAAACTGAGCTAAATGTTCATCGATTGAGATGGAATTTGATGATACATGAATGGTAGGACGCGGAAAGTTATTTGGTAATGATTCGCTAATTAAGATGGGATGAACTTATCTTTATCGTATGAGATAATTGTGTCTCAGGGGTTAATAACAATTAATCTTCAAATATAACTACATATAACACTGATACCCCAATGTTTATGGATGAGTGGATTACTTAGCAAACTACAAGTAATAATTTGAAATTCCCCTCTTAGGTGTCCAAAGTTTATATTATTATTATTATCATCGATGTAGAATTCGTATTCAAGAGTATATTAAAGTGAAGAATTTCGACGAATGATGGATAAAATGAAGGATAATAAATTAATATACTCTTTGTTTGCAAACAAACAATGCAAAATAAAGTATATGCCAAAATATACAAAATAAAATTGTAGATGCTTACAATCAGGAGTTTTTATTACATTTAAATTTACGAGTGTTGTTACATATTATGTGTGTTATTTTAAAAAAGTTTTACATCATCTGATGCGCGCAGTAAATATAATTGCGAGACAGTCTGCAGAAATCTAATAAATTAAAAATATGTTACCAATCTGTATTGGTTGAACAAAAGAAAAATTCTGTTGGTGTGTATAAAATTTAAATGTGGTGTCCGTTATCATTAATTCTGGACGCGTTCTACGAGCGCTATATCGAGATTCTTTTTACATGAATTACGAAGAAACCGTGTTCCTATCCGACGTGTGTGGTTTCAGCAGGATAGAACGACATCATATGCAGCCAAAGCATCAATGGACGTTATTCGCCTTCTCCCTATCGCCCCATTTTCATGTTTGGTAACATTAATTGACCTCCTCGTTCGCCTGATTTGTCTATATGTGATTTTTTCTTGTGAGGTCACCTCACGATACGTACATATGAATACAAACCCCGCACATTGGAAGAACTGAAAGAAGCTATTCGCGTAGAAGTCGCCCAAATTGACAGAGCGAGGTAGGAAACAGTGTTTGCAAACTTCGTAGAACGCCTTCAGCCATACATTAATAATAACGGAACGGAATTACGAATTCAAATCTGTCAATATATTTTGTTTAAGCAAAAAGTATCAATTTTGAGACGTTTTAAGAAACGTCCGTCATTTCTTCAGAACCCTGAACATCTCTCCATTGAGAATATTTTTATTTGTCACGTTATTAAAGATGGGGTTGGGATTACCATTGTATTTAAATATCTTGTAAACATGATCTTTTCACAATTTATTTCAAATGTATTAATAGTCCAGTGAATAAAGCATTTTACCCTACAAAAGGTCGGGTAGTTCTGAATTTTTGATATGCTATATAGGATGATTGGTTAGTGAAAAATCCAAATTTCCACAATCCCCCCACCGCCGCTTCCTCCGCCATCTTGTAAAAACCATCGAAAATCGGCACTTTTTTCAGTTTATTGCCTACAACTTCTTTCTGGTACATTTTAGCACAACAAAAGTTATTTGCCGACTTGTAGAGGACAAAATTTCCTGCAAAATAGTTATGTGACGTTATTTTGTACGATTAATAGCAACGGAGTTATGATGCTGACAAAAAAGGTTAAAATTGCGTACTTAGCAAAATTTTGAGTTTCTTTCCACTTTACATCGCAATAGCTCCGTAACACATTATTTTAGCGTAAAAGTCCTCATAGTCAATCTTGTAGAGAATTTAATTACCTACATAATCCAATTATTTTTTTTACGATCAATGCAACGGAGTAGTGGTTAAATTGCAAAAAAACGATAAAAATATTTTTTTCTAGTTTAGTGCAGCAACACTTTTTGGTTTATTATTTCTAATTATAAAAGTATTATTCAAACAAAATAATCTGTATAGATACAAAATGAACGTAATTATGTGTTGGCAAACGTCAATGAGTCTCATGGGACTATTAGAAATTTTTTTTTTTTTTAAACAGCACTTCCTTCTTTCATTTGTCTGCGACTTCTTTCTACTGCTCTTCAACTCAGAATGAGTTATTTGCCAAGTATTGTATATATTCTAAGACTCAATTTTCTAAGACTTTGGCGTATTATGTCTTTTGTGAAACCAATAGCGGTGGAACCAAGCCGCTCCCAACATGGTGAAAGCAGCGATCTTAGAAAAATATTGAGTTTTTTTATAACTTTTCCTAGCTATACGTAAATAATTATCAACAAATTTCATTATATTCATTTAGATGTTGCACCCAGCTCCTACAGATACGAAATGGATAAAATATAGAACACATGGATTACCGCGAAACATCCATTTTTAAAAATTGCTTTATTAACATTTTAACCACCGAAAATCGGCAATTTTTCAATTTTTTGCTTATAATTTCTTTCTGTTACATTTTAACGCAAAAAAGTTATTTGACGACTTGTAGAGGATAAAATTTCCTGTATATTTGATCCGCGAAGTGTTCTGTAGGAATAATGACAACGAAGCTACAAAGCTCCAAAAAAGGACAAAATTGCGTACTTAGTTAAATTTTGAGTTTCTTTCGAATTTACATTTCGCAATAACTCCGTAACGCTTCATTTTAGCATAAAAGTACTTGTGATAAATCTTGAGAGCTCACTTGCCTGCAAAATACATGTATCAATTTTTTTTTATGACCAATGTAACGTAGTGGGGGTCAGTGGCGGCTCGTGCTATAGGGCACAAGGGCGCAGCCCTACCAAATAAAAAGACAAGAAAAAAATAAATAAGCGAGTACATATACATTTTAAAAGTACATTAATTATTATTTATTTACTTTCATTATTATGCAATTCTTACTACACCGCCGATAGCTAGATAGCCTATATACTGACGTGTGTACGTACCGATATGCTGCTAGAAGCTAGGGCACAAATGTTTCTGCCCCGGTCTCCCCCTACTTTTACTCGAATTTTGAGCAATAGCAGCGAAGCGCGCGAAGCTGCATATGACTGCATTAGGCCTGTTCCGGGCAGTGCCCAATTTAAACGAAGATTTCCGAGTATGTCCGACATTTTCCGAGGTAATCTGTTATTGTTGAATTGTAATCGTCTAGTACCGACTTAATTACGAAGATGGCTTCTGTATCTTAAAGATTAAATAATTTAATATACTCTATTTACTTTTTTAAATTTTTGTGCCCTACCATACAAAGATATCACCAGCCGCCACTGGTGGGGGTAACTTTATAAAAAAATACGAAAAAGTGATTTTTTCAAGTTTAGTGCAGCACCGTTGTCCCTCCAATTTTTGTCACTATACTTGATTTTATGATACGGAATTAACATAATACAGATTCCACGGACATAATTTTGAGCTAAAGAGCAGTAGAAAGAAGTCGCAGACAAATAAAAGAAGGAAGTGCTGTTTTTTTTAAAAAAAAAAATTCTAATAGTCCCATGAGACTAATTGACGTTTGCCAACACATAATAACATTCATTTTGTATCTATACAGATTATTTTGTTTGAATAATACTTTTATAATTAGAAATAATTAACCAAAAAGTGTTGCTGCACTAAACTAGAAAAAAATATTTTTATCGTTTTTTGCAATTTAACCACTACTCCGTTGCATTGATCGTAAAAAAAATAATTGGATTATGTAGGTAATTAAATTCTCTACAAGATTGACTATGAGGACTTTTACGCTAAAATGATGTGTTACGGAGCTATTGCGATGTAAAGTGGAAAGAAACTCAAAATTTTGCTAAGTACGCAATTTTAACCTTTTTTGTCAGCATCATAACTCCGTTGCTATTAATCGTACAAAATAACGTCACATAACTGTTTTGCAGGAAATTTTGTCCTCTACAAGTCGGCAAATAACTTTTGTTGTGCTAAAATGCACCAGAAAAAAGTTCTAGGCAATAAACTGAAAAAAGTGCCGATTTTCGGTGGTTTTTACAAGATGGCGGAGGAAGCGGCGGTGGGGGGATTGTGGAAATTTGGCTTTTTCACTAACCAACTATCCTATACAACATATCAAAAATTCAGAACTACCCGACCTTTTGTAGGATACCCCCCTTTTTCAGCCTCCGTTTACTGGACTATAACTGTTAACTCATTGTTAATATTAAAAATTGGTCCAATACGTCCATGAGTAATTTCTGACATATAAGAAAGGTATACACATAGAACTCAATGCATAAGGACTTTTGGTTAATAAGGCGCATTTTATAATCATCATACTTCGATTTTAACATGGTTATTATACTATTTGTGTGTATGAACGAACACATACGAAATTTTATTGAAGGAGTGACTTTGAAAAGACGGAATTATTTTTGCATGTCACTTTATTCCTGTTGTAAGGAGGTGAAAAGAAAATTAGACGGGCGATTTCTTTTGGAAGTTAACAATAGAATAGCAGAGTAAGTCTCTAGTATACTAAAATAATGGGCACAAAAGAAACAGAAAGTCAGCAGGTTCTTTTTCTGATTCAACAGTTGATTTACGTCTTACTTCCTATTCTATTTAAGACATTATAATCCCCGAAGAAAAGGTGTCTCCAACTTGTATTTAGGGCTAAAATAACAAATATAAATGTCGAGTTTTTTCTTATTTTACATGAAATTGAATAAATGTAAATCCGGAAAGAATTGTATTACATATTTCAGTTAAGGAGATTGTTGTGGGGCAGTGCCAACTAAAAGTATCGGATGTTGTCGTTCAGAAATGCTTGGTATTAAATAATTAAAAATTATTATAAGACTAACGATATTTATTACTATGGTAATAAATTCATTATCGAAAGATTTTAAGTCTTATTTATTGTTTATTTTCTTATGAATGGATTAACTTTTGCATGTTTTGTGCAAACTTATAGAAAAAAAATAAAAAAAAGTAAAAGAAAATAATTTTAATAGTCAAAAATCATATATTTAATTAAAAATGATAGTTAAAAATCTTAAAATTCTGGTGCTTCGATGCGGCAACGCTGTAACATATTTACAGTTGGCTGTACTGATATGCTTTATGTCAAAAAGTGAGAAAGAAATGGACAGTAATAAAATATTAACAAATATTGATAAAAATGGCAAGAAAATTTTTGTGGAAGCGAAAACGCGTGACTGAGGCTGTGTATAACAAAGTGTTAGCAAATGAAACAAAAAATGTGAGTCTCCTAATCTCTGTGACATTGGTCGCCGAAATGTGGACATGAAATCACTAGGAGAAAATTTGAAATGTTCTTCTTGTAATGAAACACTGTCATTGTTTAATATTACAAAGGAAAAACTTTATTATTATTATTATTATTATTATTATTATTATTATTAACTTGTGCCATATGTTTTAATTATATAATCTTGCACCATACAATTTAAAAATTTTAAATTTCCCGCCATTACTGATAAATGCAACTTTGCCGCTATGTCAGACAGTAAAGGTAAATTACTTGTAAGTACATCTAATAATTGTTATTTTTTATAAGTTAACGCTTCCTAATCAAATTGGATTTTTTTAAAATAAATTGAAAAATTTCAATGTACAATAGGTGCGTTCGGTAAATCATACGGAGTTGGAGTATTTACGGAGCGGTGTTGGAGTGGAGTGGGAGTAGAGCTGGAGTTGGAGTAGATCTAGGGAACAAGGTACAGTCCTTTATTTGTGATTAACCGAACGAGTAGAGTTAAAATTTTGGTGCACGAATATAATAACCTCATTTTTTGACAATCTGATATACTGCACTGCTAAAAAAAATAAATAATGAACTATACAGAAGTTATTCAGTTTGGTATTATTCTTTAATGATTCTGAAGAAAGTATATATTAGATATGGTACAGAATTCTTACCGTTCCGACATACTGTGCCTTGTTATATTACAAAACAATATTATAAATATAAAATAATTGTGTATAATAAAATATTTCAACATAAAAATACAAAATGATCTGACAGATGTCAAATAAAAGAAAAAAACTCCATGTATGCTTGCATATCGAGGTTGGACTTATGGAGTTAACACTTTTCACTCCACTTGATTCCATTCTGCATTTGCCGAACGCTCCATTTTAAGACGCTTCTCACTCCATGTAATTACCGAACGGTGCTAGGAGTGTACAGAGTGAAAAGAGTGAACAGAACAGAACTCATTTGCCGAACGCACCTAATATAGTTAAATTTCATATTGATGGCATATTTATTTCATTTGTTATGGCAAAAAATGTGCTATTTTCATATCAAATTGACGTGTTCTCCGTAAGACTACATGTAATGTTAATTTCGATTTATATTTAAGCAAGCTTCCTAATGGCCTTAAAATTTTCATAGAAAATTTCTAAACTAATTAATCTATCGAAATAAATTTATACAAAATAGTTTTCATATTATACATATAACGCCTCAACCTCCTTAAAGGAGGAATTTTCTAGAACAGGAATAAAATTGAAAAATTGGAAAAGGAGAAAGAGAATATATAACAATGTGTCAAAATAGAGATAGATACCTATATGAAGTATCTGTATCGATTTGTTTTTGAAATGTGGACCCGTGTCAGAACTACACTTATTTTTTATTGAAAATCTTTTAAGAAATATATCAAAATGAGGCTTTATCGATATTAACTTCCTATACACGTACATTTTAAAATCTTAGACTTATTGTATTTGTACTTGATAACTTATCCTAGTACCTACAGTACTTTCAAAAATACATTTATTGAACCACGCGCTGATTCTAAATTTTAAAACTGAAAATTTGTATCTCGTTTATTTCTTAAGATATTTGCATCAAACTTCATTTCCAAAGATTAATGAAGATATATGTCTAGTGACTTAGAGTTTTGATTTTAATGGCCAAATTACATAAGTTTACAAATATATTTTTTTTTGAACAACGGATACAATGTTTAGAGCAAACTCTGAAAATAGTCGTGTTTTTTGGTGCGTTCGAATGACTTTTTTGCCTTGATCTAAAGGTCTCGTTTAAAAGTGACATCCACACGCGCAACAAAAAACACTCAAAACTATTTTTTCGCTCTATAGGTATATTATGATTGTCGTAAGAAGTATGACCCACTCCCTTCTCCACTGTTTAAAGGCTAGTGCTAAGGTACAAGCATTTCTCTTTACAAATTAAAATTAATTTAACAATTGCATAAAATATATGTTATACATGTCTTGGTTTCCGGCTACGCTCCCATATTTTAAAACCGCACGGTAAAAAATTACTTTGATATTCCGGACAAAATTTAGTTAGCTGTATTTTTTTTGTTATTTCAACAATATGTTTTTGCCGTGTATACGAAGAACTTTGTATTTTAAGTTTCCAAAACTAAACCATTTTTGTTGTGTATAAAAAGTATTATTTGCTGTAAAATATTAGTCATGGTAGCAATTATTATTAGTAGTACTAAGTTGTCATTTTGTTACTTTGTTCAGATTACAAAATCATTTTACAACAATTAAAAATATTTAATCTGTTACTGGGACAAATTTTATTTTTTTGTATCCTGTGACATTATATTTTGTAAAGATTACAAATTATTCTTCCTGCCATATACTTTGTACAGGTAACTAAAACTTTTGTGTAGACAGGGTATTCCCTGGTATACAGTATAATTCACTGTTCGTGTTATGTTATACTATACTACGTCGTGTCGCATTTGCTTGCGCTGTTAGGTTTTAGCCTGTCGAAAATTGTGTTTTAAAAGTGCTTGTTTCTTGTGCCCGTCAATAAAAATGGATGATTTTGTAAAAGATATTTTAAAACAATGGCAATTAGTGTCTTATTGAGAAATTTGAAGGTATGTATCGATTACTGATAAATCTGTATAATTTAAGTGACTATTGTTTCATATGTTATTTTTTTTATATAATATTTGTTACATGTATATAGATTATAATTATAAATAAATAAAATTATTATAATACGCATGTATTTAATTTTTACCTTACAACGTCATTAATGCATTTGTATATCTATAAAAATTTATTAGTTTCCAAAACAAATTTATACTTCTTAATGGTAACTTATTTTATTTGTTCGCATAACAAATATCTTTTGTTATATATAACAATACTGTATTTGTTGCCACAAAAAAAATTTACCAGCAAATTTACCTAGGTAACTGTAACAAATATATTTGCTGGTCCTATATTGACAAAAAAAAATTTGCTGCTGGAACTCATTTTTGGTAATCACAACAAAGTTTTTATTTACCGTGCGAGTACTCGGTTCCATTTTTTATTTCGCTACTGGCAACACTGATCTCCACTTACTGAATGGCACTCAATTTGTTAAGTAGGTGTAATTACATTGCTCAATTATTGGTTGTAAAGTGATTTAGGGCAAAATCTCGAACCGAATTTCCTTAAATACAGAATGCTTCGCCGTAATTTAATTTGCCGTATATCCTGCAAGCAAGTGTAATGGAAGTTTTCAATTTATTGGAAGGTTTGACGTTTATAACATTCAATAACTGTAACAAGATTATAATAAAGTTACTGTGTACGATGCACCATTAATCAAAATTATGGCTAGAAGTGAAAAAGTGCTATTTGTTGTACCTCCATAAAGGCCGCAATTTTCCGCTTGCCAATATCTATTATTAAGTGAATAAGTGTAGGCATTAAGCTGTTGATTTCGTTAAAGATTAATTTGTATTGATCTATATAACTCATTCCTAGTAGTTCTCTCGAGTTAGCGTTGCATAACGATACTCATCGATTGTAAAAATGAATGCTTTTAAGTATTAAAAACCCATAAGCGTTGCCAGCATGAAATATTGTTCCCCAGAGGAATAATTTATTTATAGACTGAAATATTTCCTGAAATGAAATTGAAGTAATATCGGGTATTATTAATCCAGGATTAATTGGTCCGCCACTGAATATAGACGACAAGACCTTTCAAGTTCCCGCGTTTTAAAGAAGGGTTTAGAGTCTATTTTGCGTTTAAAATAATGTCAGAAAATGAGTATATCTGTACTTAGTTCTCTTAGTGAGATATATTAGACTCATAGTAAAAATCGCATATCCAGTAGAGATGCATTCGGATCGGGTCGGGCCGGGCTTTGAGGTTTGGATCGACTCGGCCCGAAAATAAAAATTACCGGCCCGACTCGAAGATCGACTCGACAAAAAAATTAGCTAGCCCGGCTCGAAAATTGACTCAAAATCGGGCAGGGCCGGGCCAAAGCTCGAAATTGGGTGCATCCGGCATTCCTAAAGTTAATTTTTATGTTAAGGCGAAATGTTTAACTTTTTTCGTGTCAAACATAAAAACCTCTAATTTCTTATAACTTTCAACATTAGTTAACATAAGTACCTAGTTGAAAAAGAGGCCCTTCTAGTGTAAGTTTGTTATAAAAATTACAGACTTACGAGTATTTAATTAAACAACTTTTTCACAAATCTTATATAAAAAAATATAATTATAATTTACATAAGGATTTTTTATCTAACTTTGTATCTGCTCAAAAATAGAACAAGAAATCATTATGGTAGAACAAAAATCACTTTTATTTAAGTATACGAGTAATAACAATAATAATAATATCACAATATAATTTTTATGCTTTAATGAATAACCTTGAATTCTTGAAGTAAAATAATACATTTTTATTTATTAATATGTGAAGTGTGTTTTTATTAAATCATTTTTAATCTTTTTAACTACATCCATTTTCATACGTACCTAATATAACAAGTGATATGATTATCATCGATGATATTTTCGAGTGAAACCGAGTTGCAGATTTTACGAGTCCGAAGGACGAGTGAAATGTGCCACTTCGGTTTCACGAGCAATATCTTCGATTATTAATCATATCACGAGCTTATATTTAATGAGAGAATATAATGATTTTTTGTTAAAATTAACTGTCAATGTTGTAAAAATTCCTTAGTAACGAATGTAAATAAGGTGATAATTTCTTTGTTTTTTATCATCGCTGTGATAGACATGTAACTAGGGAAATTCTGAATGTTGATTGGCGGAATACATGTCACGTGACTAACGAATTATATTCTCATTAAAATATTAAGGAAACTGTGCATTTGATTGAACTATAAGATTTTTCGGGCCGGCCGAAAAGCTCGAATTTTCGGGCCGGGCCAAAATCAAAAGTCCGACTCGGCCCGATAAAAAATATCTTTGGCCCGGCTCGATGATCGACTCGAAATCGAGGCGGGCTTCGGGCCGGGCCGGGCCAAAGCTCGAAATCGAGTGCATCTCTAATATCCAGATTTTAGTGAATAAGCACGTTTTAAGTTCCCTACAATCCGATTTTAACATTTTTACGATGATATCTCTCTTTTCTCTCTCTCTCTCTCTCTCTCTCTCTGTGTGTGTGTGTGTGTGTGTGTGTGTGTGTGTGTGTGTGTGTGTGTGTGTGTGTGTTTGTGTGTGTGTGTGTTTGGATATTAGAAGGATGTTTCCTCAAAAAACCATTATACTTAAGACCTGTTTAACAACGTATTCCTCAATCTGACATTAATGGAATGAGCTGAATAGGTTTTGATAACAATAGGACAACCGGAAGTAGAAGTTTCAAAAAAATTTTGTTATTACAAATATTGAAGAACATAAAATTCTCCATCTAATGCACATAAAAGTTTTATTATATCTTCTATAGATTTATGCCCGTATTCATAAACACTCGTAAAATTTTAAACGGTTCGTTATAATTTTTATCCAATAAAAACAGTCGACATTGAAACAAAAATCGAAATTTTATTTGTCAAGTGTGATTCTATTTGTCAAAAATTATAATGAGCCGTTTTGAAACTTTACGAGTGTTTATGAATATGGGCATTAGAGATAAAAAAATATATAATATATAGAGAATAATTTGTTGCAAAAAATCGCACAATCCACACTACACTAAGGAAACGAGTTGTCAAATTCAAATGTATGTAATTGACAGATAAATGTCAATGTCAAAAATCAACAGACATTACTGAAAGATTTTTTGGGAAGTACCTACATTTAATATTTCTTTTTGAATTATTAATTAAATATTTTAATTTAATCCCGTCAATGCATTGGAACCATGAACCATCTTGAACATTTTAGAAGAATTATTTATGTGTACAAGAAATGTTAAATTCGATACTTATGTAACAAAACGGAAATGGCCGTAATAGATTTTTTTACCTCCCGCTACCCTAGGTAAGGGAGGTATAGTGATCGTGCTAAAAATCGGATATAGAGATTTTAGTGAATAAGCACGTTTTGAAGTCCCCAGAATCCGATTTTAACATTTTTACAATGATGTCTGTAGGTATGTATGTGTCTGTGTCTGTGTGTGTGTGCGTGTGTGTGCGTGTGTGTGTGTGTGTGTGTGTGTGTGTGTGTGTGTGTGGATCTTGTGGACACGATTACTCAAATACTATCAATCAGAAAAATTTGAAATTGTGTACATCCATTCTATACTAATGTGGGAGGAGCTCATTAGTTTTTAGTGTATATCGGATAACCGAAAGTATCATTTATACAAGCTTTTAACAGTTTTTCTTGTAAAAAATTCATTGAATATAATTTTTTAGCAACTTTTACCAATACAAATTGAATATAATGGCACAATCTTCAATTCTACGATAATAGCATTTAGTAAATAACTTGAAATAACTTTATATTATAAAATAATTTATTTGTGTACATCACTTTGCCTCTGCGTCAAAAAAAACAATACTTTAATAACAAATTTGACACATTTAAACAAATGTCACTGTCACGAAGCAATTTTCATTAAAATTAATAATGAAACCGTGTTAAGAAGAATTTAGTAGTTTAAATATGATTTTAATGAAATTAAGGTTTGTAAAAATAATATATTTTCCATCATACATAAATATTAGATATACAAGATAATTCTATTTAAGTTTGATGTTTGCAGCATTATATATCAAACAGCTCTCAATAAGAACGTGATTTCAAAGGTGTCAAATAATAGTTTGCAACTACACATTTACGAAATGGATAATGTACGGAGAAGAATTTACACAGATTGCGTTTTAGAGCATAAGGAAGTTGGTGATGATTTTGACAATAATGTGTGTGACGATTTTTCCTTAAAATATATTAATGATCCAAAACTTCGCAAAGTTGGTATTTGCTCACTGATTTTTCAGGAAAAACATAATTAAATATAATCCAAAATTTCGTACTACAACCTTTTCTATTTATTGGAACAACAAAGTAGATTTTGTTTACAAACGATCAATCGGAAGTGATTTACTTTAGCTCATTGCTATTTTAAACATGGAATTGGCGGGAGGTCAGGTGCCGGCCACATCAGATTTTTTTATATTGTTACACGTTCAAATTTATATAAGGGCATGTTTTACATTTTATGTTAGTATAAAATGATTCTAAAATTTTTGCTATATATTTTAAAATGAAATATCTGAAAAGTTTGGCTCATTTAGAAAGGCTTATAAAGATTGTAATCGAATTTCCCAGGAAGTTCTTTTTAAAGAATGAAATATTTTTTTCTTATTGTGTTAGTGGAGATGTTTTAAAGTTCCGTGATACTGGCAGTCTTCCGCTTATAAGTGACGTGCAGATACAGCACTCATAATTTCGCTTTAGATTCTGCTGAATCAGTTTCATTTTTAGGATTTTTTTGCGCAAATTATTTTTTATGATTGCAGAATTTGCATTTCGTTAAATTAAGTCTATTGCTTATTTTGAAATCTGCGAAGTTTTCTTCAAAACGCGGGAACTTGAAATGTCTTGTCGTTTATATTCAATGGCGGATTAAGGATACTTGGGGCCTTTAGGCAAATTATATTTGGGGGACCCTCAAAAAATAATAAAATAATAAATAAAAGATTGATGGCGAATAAATGATATTTTGTTAAAATAATAGTATATTGTGTTGTTAGGAGTAAAAGTGATACTTTGTGTGGCGAGCTTGTAAGTTTGCACGACGAGAGGAGCGAGTCGGACAATTGCATACGAGACACATAATGACACTTTTACTCCGAATGACACATTAAATTTGTTCTTCAAACGTACAACATGACATTACAATAATTATAAATATTTTACGTGAAGTACGTTTGCTGTTTTCAATTGCTCTGTTGCTATGGTTACTGTCGTATTTGTACACTTTTTGTTATAAACTTGAAAATTTTCACGTTTTGACGTATAAATAAAAACTATGCAATTTTATATCCTCCTTATGTGCAATTATATCAGAATTTGAAATATTGCCATGTACGGCCCTTAAAGTTGTTCTATCATATGGAAGTTCAACAATATGGCTGAAAGATATGATATGTCGAGGAATTGCTATGAACTTTTCTTATCACTTTAATTCTAATATTCTTACAGTCAATGCCATTATGTAAGTCTGCTAGTTTATAATATGTTATTTCGTTAAATATAAACTGTTTTTATTTCAATTTGTAGATTATCAATTTAATTTTGACAACTGTTCGAGGTTTTTAGTAACTTTATTCTTAGGTTATCTAGTATATTTGTAGTGCAACTTGGGGCGACATGACAGGTTTCTATTTTACAAGTACTTCTAATTCACTCATTTTATATAGTTACTATGGATATTTATTTATTTATTTAATTCAATTTTTACGTTTTAAACTGCCATTATTAACTCCATAGCAACAACTATAAGTAACACTTTTTTCACATGTGAATTAAATTTTTTTTTATCACTCTCATAAAATTTTAATTCACTCTGCAACAAAAAATGCATTTAAAAATAACATAAGAACGAAAATAACACTTACTACATTATTTATTGGACATTATCAGCCCATTTCATTATTTTTTACGACATAAATGACAGACAATAAAGCTTTTTTAACATATATGACTTGACGTCTATCAGCGACGATTGTCATGCTCAGCCTACTAACTGATCAGTTTTTTATTTTGTCAAAATTAAATATTATAATGGTTTTTATTATTTCGTCAAAATGGAATAAAATATTGTACAAACCACGTGAGCTAAGAATGTTTATTAGCTAAACTTCTCATGAATGAACAGTATCTTAGCTCATTTGGTGTGTAAATATCTATTATTTCTACCTTGCGAATCAATACATAAAAGTTGTCATTTTTTATGACGTGTGAAGAAAATAAATATTTTTATAATTTCTTTATACATAAAATCAGGTTTGTAAACACCGTAAAAACATTTACTGACATATATTTATATTTGTCATTATATATATTTACATATTTGTACAATTTTTAGTTTATATACATTGGATCTGAAGATGCTATTGTAGTAGCGAAACTAGTCATCAATAAATAAATTTTGTGAAACTAAAAACCAAGTATTTCCATATATAATAATAAATATTTTTATGATGTTTAATGAAAACGATCTATTGAAAAAACGCACATGCCTCATTGCCTTATTGGGTAATCCGCCACTGTTGATATTGTGAAAGAAATATTGAAATTTCTTTGGCATTTGCTGAAGTATTTTGTTTACAAATTCAAGCAAAGGAATATGTGTGGGTAAAATAAAAAAAGTGGCATTACTGAACAATCAGGAGAAATGTGAAATGGTAAACTAGAAAATTGTATTATGATGCCTTCTACTTTCATTCGAGTGTGATTGATTTATCTGAAGTAAGCTCTCAATAATATTGCTTTTTTGTAAAAAGCAATATTTTAAACTTGTCTCTTATTGATAGACATTTTAGTAATGGTTATAAGGAAATAAATAGAATGAAGAAAGTTTTTTCTTTCGATCTTGAGTGGTGACTTTATCGTCTAGTAAGACGGTTCCAGGAGTATAAAATACTCATAATTCCAGTATTAACGGGAGTAGAAAAAGGAAAAGTATTATTGCAAAATTGTAGAAAATTTAACAATCTTTAACTTTTATATGTGCATAATACATGAAAAGTGGTATTTATAACGCATCCACACACACTCAGCACATACACACACACACACAAACAAATAACAGAAAATTATTAATTCAAAATAAAGTTATATATGTCTTTTTAAAATTTTCATATTACTCCAAAATTGTGTCCTAAAATATGGGCAGTCAATATATGATTGAAAAATATGATGCAAAAATACAGAACTGAGATAAATGCACTTATTTTTCCACGAAAATTGCATAATATTTAGCATTCGATTACGTAATCCAAATATCCAATTTCATATGATGGAATAATAAAAACTTCCATGCATTTTAAAACAATTCATTTATGTCCACCTACAAAATTCAATCAAAATGACGCATCAACGAATCTTAAATGAAAATTCTTCGGAATTAAATTAAATTCCGAAACCGCTGTCAAAGTGGTGAATTAAAAATTCTGTAACATGAAAGGCGTTGAAAAATTTCTGTAATATTGTTAGGGAGATTTTAATTTTTGAAGCGTTGATGGACTTTATGCTATATATTCTGAAAAAAATACTCTTGTAATTACATTTACAAGAAAATTAAAAGTAGGGATACTAGTACGTAAAGGTATACGAAAAAGGAATAATTTATTATACTTTAAATTTGCAAGAGGAGCACCAGATACCGGATATCCTATTTTACCGAAGCCGTATCTCTTATAATTTCAGAAATCCCAATGGTGGTCTTCGAAATCCAGATTACAACAACGAAAATTATATCAGAAGATTATTCAAATATAGAAATAATTTTAAAAAATATATTTCTTTCGTATTACAAATAATTTTAATTAAAATAAAGACTAAATAAATTCGAATTTGAAACAAATAATATGGTAAATGACTTTTAAGCACAACTACATTAAATTGATTTTAGTTACCATGGCGGAAACTGAAAGATTACACCCTGCGGGCGGTAAATTAGCACATGCAGGCGGTAAAGTAGAGCCTGGCGACTGGTAAAAAAAAAACGTCAGAAATACTATTAAAAATACAATCAACATTTTTATTTTTAAAAAATCTGTTGTGGCCAGCACAAGACCTTCCGTCAATTTGATGTATTTTGTACAAATCCCATACCAAAAGGACCGTGGAACAGTTTCTATATATTATCATGTAAAATCGAACACGAACATATACTATTTTTTACAAATTCCATACCAAAAGTTCATTTGAAAAGGTTCTATAAATCCAATAAAATTATGAGATAAACATACACTAAGAAAAATGCACTTGACACATTTTTTTCTGCTTCAGCTTTCCCCTATTTTATTAGGGGTCGCTGTTTCCTCTTCTCTTCCACTCATTCCTGTCCAACGCATCTTCTTCACACAATCCTTCCTTTCTCAAGTCTTCTGCGATATAGTCCTTCCATCTTCTCTTTAGCCTTTCACTGCATGACACTTGCGAGGAACACTATGACATACTAATTTTTGATTCCATACTTTCCATATTTGGTTTTGCACTTGCAACAGACATCTGTCAATTAGAATTTTTTGAATGTATCAGATGTTTCCATGATAAATAGCAAAACTGACTAATTTTTGAAAATTAATTTCTTTATAATGTTTTAACTCTACATCTATTGAATATGAAGGAAAATAATCAAACCGTATAGAGAAGAGCATTTTTTTAAATATTTATAATAAGATAAAGTCAAAAAATAATATTTAACTGCGTTAAAAACTTCAAATAAAGGTACTTCCGGTGCATCAATTATAACCAAAATCTAATCAACTCTTCATATGAATGTACAGAAGAGGAGTACGAAAGAATTATAATTTTTAGAATTGTAGTATTGGAGTTATCGTCGGAGAAAAATTTGTCACACACGGACACACATATACACAGACACACACACACACATACACACACACATACATACACACACACATACATACAGACATCATCTTAAAAATAGTAAATTCGTATTGTAGGGACCCTAAAACGTGCTTATTCATTAAAAACTCACCAACGATTATTTTGACCAAAGACAATACCTTCCTTACCTAAAGGTGACGGAAGGTAAAAATAATATGTTTCGCTAAAGCGTCACTAGCTTTTATTAGAATTGCTTGAGGAATTTCTTCAGAAATTGCCTCCAATCTTGAAACTTGACATTTAAAAAAAAAATCACATAACCAAATAGTTAGCAATGCTACGCAACGCCTTATTGTTTTGTGGCATGGCCACCTGGCCACGTGTTATTTTTATGTAGCAACAAGCCTTAAATGTATTTAAAAAATAATTTAAAAACGTTCTATTTGATTGCAGTTGTGAGTAAAACGTTGTACATACCTCGGGCCGAAAGAACTTTTCACCCTTGGACGAACAAAAGCCCTTCGTTACGCGTCGGGCTTCAAATTTCGTCCGCAGGAGGAAATCTTTTCTTTCGATCGTCTATGTGTAAATACTGTTACATCTAGAGGTTTTTTAACACGTTAAGCGCCACGTGGTCTGCGAAGGGCCCACACTTTTACTTTGCTCCGTGCCCGACTGTACACTTCGTAAGTTATTACTGAAACGCACCAGTGTATTTCAGTTTTTTGTAGTAATATTTCTCATTTTTTATTACTTGGTATTAAATGGATATTGTAGAAGAAACCTTCAGAAGAAAAAATAATACATATCGAACAAAAATGTGAATAACTTTTTTAAAAATTGTCGTACAGGGTCCCGCTTTTTTTTAAATTGAAGCTTGTTTTACCGTGGGACCGAATACAATAAAATATTGTATATTTCTGTTGGACTAGGATTTATAAAACCAATATAAAATAGCATAAGCTATGGGTCAATTACGGACCACGCGGTCCATCAAGAATCAAAATGTGTGGGTCATCGGCAATCCACATGGGTTCTCAAACAAGATTTGAAATTAACATTGTTGGCGCTTAACGTGTTAAATAAGTTAAATCCTAAAGTTTATCTTATTATGTAAAATGCGGTCAATTAATAGATACCGTTATATTTTAAATTCATTTCTATGGTTGACAGTTACACCATTCTATAAAATGTAAGATTATTTTGTAAAACATCTAGAGTACAAATTCCTGAGAAAATTTGTGAACTAAAAACACCATTTTGTTCAGAATTGAGAGCATTTGAAGTGTGAATATATACTGGGCTTTGAAAGGCTTGAATAAGTGGTAAGCTTAAAAATAACGCGCTTATATACAAAAGAAGCCAACAAACTTCTACTAAGAAGTGCCTGCGCTACTTACTGAATTCTGTTTAAAATAAAGTGGTTCAGCTGGGAGACAGATTCTTTCTTTAATTAAGTACAAAGCGGAAGAAAATTATAAATTAAGTAGAAAGTAATTATGCCTTTTTCAAAATTTAATGAACTTTGAAATTATAACTTTCAAAGAAGAATTTCCTTGTTGTTGACGTAAATGAGTTGCTGTTGCTATCTAGGTCCAACAGGTTTCAATACAAATCAACGGGCAGGTGTGAATGGGTGTCAGTCATTGTTTAAATTGCTGCCTCAGTTGAATAGGTTCAAACAATGAGATGATGCGATAACACTATAAACTTTATAACAAAAGTTGCAGTAAAGTCTTTGCTTTAAAGGAAAGCACTAAAATCCGATATTCTAGACAATTAATTCCATATAATTTATTTCTTGGGGCCGGTTTTTCAATATTTGATTAAAATTTTAATTAAGATTAAATAAACAAAATTGAAACGAAATGAATTGTCATATGACAGATTTATCATTGCTGTCAACAAAACGATGCAATATTGTTTACTTAACTATACAAGTTAAAATTTTAACCAGAGATTGAAAAACCGGCCCTTAGTATGTTATGTAATTTGTGACATTATATTTCGTTTTTAAAAGCTAAGAGAAATAAAATTAAAATTTAAAAAATCATATTTGACACGTTTCACAAGATTTCAGTCTTCGAATCACCCTCTCGGTCATTTATCAGAGATGGCCCACTCAACCAGAATGATTGAGTGGATGCCTGCAGAAGTGACTTTAAAATTCTCTATTCTAGAAAACTAATTCGTTATAATTTATTTCTTAGTATTTTACGTAATTTGTGACACTATAATTCGTTTTTAAAAGTTAAGAGAAATAAAATGAAAATTTAAAAAATCACAGACATGTTTTACAAGATTTCAGTCTCTGAATCAACCTCTCGGCATTTATCAGAGACTGACCTACTCAACCAGAGCTACAGATGCGTTTTGCTCTTATTGGACAACATCAGTGTGGTGCACTGAAGCCTCTAGATGGCACTAGGTGCGTTCAATGAAGTTAGCAAACCAGCTTGCTACGCTAGCGAATTGTATATGACGTTATAAGTGACGTCATATTTAATGCTTTGCTAGCGAGAAATGCTAGCGCCGATTACTTCGCTAGCTTGATCTGCTATGTTCGAAAATATCAATTATATTGGCATCACAGTAGGTATGTTTTGACATTTGTGGTTATGTTGAAGTAAATCTAAATTTGTTGTAAAATGTTTTGATGGGGAATTAATAGAAAATGAGAAGGATAATGAACATCCATTTTAAAAATAAAGCACAGTGGGCCATTCAACGTAGCATTACATTATCTGGACAACACAACCACAAAAGAACAAACGTCAAATATTCATATTCGCGCCAAAGTTGCCGTTCAGTAAACGTTCTGCTAACTTTATTTTGCTACTTCGCTAGCGCTAGCTTGCTAACTTTATTGAACGCACCTACTGACTAGATTGAGTGGATGCCTGCAGAAGTGACTTTAAAAAAATTTTCAAAAGAAAAAGCGAATATAGAATTCTAAAAGATGGCGGATAAATTAAAATCTGTTGATCTTGATAGTGATTTAAAGTGTTTAGTTTGCTCGGTAAAAGTGGCTAAACCAGTGATATGTGAGTCCTGTGGAGCTCTACAATTTCACCCAGGATGTTTAAAACGTCATTCTTGTCCTGTAATTCCAGCTGATGGACAAGAAAACGTAGATACAACCCTGCTATTACAGCAACTTCTACGGGAGTCTATTGAAAGCAACAAATTACTGCGAATTCAGAACGAATTATTAAAAAAACATATTGAACTGATTGAAAAGAATAACGTAAGTTTGCACGAAGAGATTGCTGAAATAAAAAATAAACTTGAATGTTCAGAAAACGCACTGACTGAATCAAGGTCAAATGAAATATTGGAAGAGGCCAATGTTGACAATAGTAGGAGAGGCAAAACTGCTAATAACAACGTAAAACAAGTTAGTAGTTATAAGGAAACTTTGTTAAAAGACAGTACATTGGCAACACTGCCTAAAAAATATAAACAAAAAGATGATATGTCGATTAAGGTGTCAAATAATGAAAACAATATCATGGGTGAAAATAAAGAGAATTCTGTTAAAGAACAGAAAGATGGTTTTCAGGAATGGATTCCACGAAGAAAGAGAAAACAATTTGGTACGAATACAAATGAAACTACAAATTTTACAGCTGCAGACAGAAAATTTTGGCTATATATAGGCAATGTAAATAAAACTGTTGAAAGTAAAGATATTGTTTCGTACTTACAGAGCAAAGAGGGTAACGAAAAAGATTCATTTTTCTGTGAGGAACTAAATACTAAAGGTACAAATAAAGCGTTTAAAGTATCTGTAAATACAATCATCAAAGATAAGGTTATGAATGCTGAATTTTGGCCAAAAGGAATCATTTTCAGGCCTTTTCAGTTTTTTCGTCAACAAACAAAAATCGTTAAAGAAGCAAAATCCAGTAATAACGAAGAACTCATGTCAAATCAAAAAATCTGATTTTATAATTATGCATCAAAACGTAGGTAGTATTCGAAATAAAATAGACTCTATTGAGGTGTTCGCTAAACTTCAGGATGTTGATATTTTGTGTATATCAGAGCACTGGTTGGCAGAAACAGAGATTAATAATTACATCATAAAAGACTTTGTATTAGCAGATGCGTACTTTAGAACTAACTTCGCTCATGGTGGTGTACTTATTTTTATAAAACAAGGAATACAAGTGTCTAAATTGAATATAAATAATATAGACTTCGAAGACTTAAACTTTGAATGTGCGGGCATAAAACTAATTACTGAAACCGTAAACTACTTTATTGTAGTATTATATAGATCACCTGATGGTGATATTAAAATATTTCTCAATAAATTTGAACAATTACTTGAAACAATTGGTAGTAATAACAATACAAAATTAATAATATGTGGTGATTTCAATATCGATATACTGGATAATAACAATAATTGTAATACATTTTTAGACTGCTGCAGTGTTTTCGGTTTAAAGCCAGTATTTAATGAACCTACTAGACTTACAAACAGTGGAGGGTCGTGTATAGATAATTTTTTTACAGACATTCATAATATTGACGGCCAGATACATCACAACGGATTATCTGATCACTCGGCACAAACCATCATTTTACGACAATGCATTCAGGAGGAAAATACAGCTTCTAAGAAAAAGAGAACATTTTCTGAATCCAATAAACAATACTTTTGTTATTTGTTAAGTAAAGAAACTTGGAACGAAATTTATAGTCAAAATTATGTAAATTCTATGTTTTCCGTTTTTATGGAAACACTCACTTACTATTTTAATATTGCTTTTCCAAATATTGAATATAAATTTCGTTCTAATCAAAATAATCAAAAGAAAAAATGGTTATCTAATGATGTAATAATATCGTCTCAAAATTTAAAATATTATTTTACACTGTATACTAAGGATTTACTAAGCAAAGAAGTATATAACTCATATAAACGTGCTCATCAAATGAGAGTATTGCAAGCAAAAAAACAATACAACGATACATTAATTAATAATTCTAATAACATATCAAAAACTGTATGGCAAGTAATAAATGATAGCATAAATTATAACAATAAATCTGTAAAATACGAAATAAATATAGGTGATGAATTAATTAAAGATGAAAAAACTATTGCAAATATATTTAATGAATATTTTTGTACATTAACACATAACTTGATATCATCTTTACCAAGATCTAATGAAAAAAATATCATTTTACGTGATAACACTAATATGAATTCAATTTTCTTATGTTCTTTAGACGAATTCGAACTCATTAATATTATTTCATCTTTAAATAATACAAATTCTGAAAGTCTGGATAACTTCTCTAATAATATGATAAAATACATAATGTTTTATATTTTGGAACCACTATTGCATATTATAAATACTAGTTTAAACGCAGGCTGTTTTCCTGAAATGTTAAAGACAACAAAAGTGTTACCATTACATAAAAATTCAGATACAAAATGTATTTCAAATTATAGACCTTTAGCACTGGTATCTCCATTTCATAAAATTTTTGAAAAAATAATGTACAAAAAAATATATTCATTTCTACATAAATATAATATATTTATAAAGGAACAACATGGTTTCCAAAAAGGTTCAGATTGCATATCGGCTTTAGCCGAATATACTAAAATTATTTATTCGCAAGTAGATAAGAGTCAAGCAGTTATAGGCACATTTCTTGACTTAACTAAAGCTTTCGATTGTGTAGATCATAAATTACTTTTGAATAAATGTGAAAATTATGGACTACGAGGTGTATGCTTACAGTGGCTTACAAGTTATTTACAAAATAGGAAGCAAGTTGTTGTTATAAATGCAGAACATTCTGAAATATGTAATGTTAACACCGGAGTACCACAGGGATCAATTCTGGGTCCATTATTATTTTTGATCCACGTAAACGATATTAAAGGCTGCATTGATAATGGAACTTTTATTGCATATGCTGATGATCTGTCACTACTTAGTTATTCATCATCTTTTTCAACCACAATACAGTTATGTAATAAAAACCTTGATAATTTAAAATATTGGTTTCAAGAAAATAAACTTGTCTTAAACTGTAAAAAGTCAAATGTTATACGTTTCATCACTAGGCCAGACAATAATGAATGTGCTTTAGTCAGATACAATGGAAAATCTTTAGAACAAGTAAAGTCAACAAAAATATTAGGTTTTCATATTGATGAAAAAATGAACGGTGAATATCACATAGCGTATGTTTGTAATAAACTCACAAGTTTATGTTATGCAATACGCCGTTTAACACAGATTAATACCTCAAACACAATTAAAATATTTTACCATGCAAAATTTCACTCAGTTATGTCTTACGGTGTAATTTTCTGGGGTTTGTCTAAAGATGTGAATAGAGTGTTTTTATTACAAAAACGAGCAGTTCGTTATATGGCTGGTTTGAAGTGGTGCGATAGTTGTAGAAATGCTTTTGTAAAATTAAAATTACTTACTTTCACTAGTACGCATATATATAATTTGCTTTTATTTGTTAAAAAATATTACAATAATTTCCAAAAAGGTTATGATATTCACTCTTTTGATACCAGAAATAAAAGTAAATTAATATTAGAGAAACATAGATTAGCATTATTCGAAAAAAATGTATATTACGCAGGAGCAGTTTTATATAATAAACTTCCACAAAGAATAAAAACATTGAACAACTTTATAATGTTTAAAAAGGAACTTAAAGAATTTCTTATCATAAATTGTTTCTATTCTATAGATGAATATTTAAACATGTAAAACAGTGTAATACTCTATTGTTTTCTTTTTCTGACAATATCTATATCATGTACATGGTCTTTGATAAATAAATATTATTATTATTATTATTATTATTATAAAGTGTATGCTACCAATAGAGATGCACTCGATTTCGAGCTTTGGCCCGGCCCGGCCCGAAGCCCGCCTCGATTTCGAGTCGATCATCGAGCCGGGCCGAAGATATTTTTTATTGGGCCGAATCGGGCTAATCATTTTCAAAAATCGAAAATTCGAGCTTTTCGGGCCGGCCCGAAAAATCTTATAGTTCAATCAAATGCACAGTTTCCTTAATATTTTAATGAAAATGGATGAAGTTAAAAAGGATCAAAATGATTTAATAACAATATACTTCACATATTAATAAATAAAAATGTATTATTTAACTTCAAGACTTCAAGGTTATTCATTAAAGCATAATAATTATATTGTGATGTTGCTATTATTATTGTTATTACTCGTATACTTAAATAAAAATGATTTTTGTTCCTACCATAATGATTTCTTGTTCTATTTTTGAGCAGAAACAAAGTTAGATAAAAAATCTTTATGTAAATTATATTTTTTTAATATAAAATTTGTGAAAAAGTTGTTTAAATTTTCGAGCGGCTTTGGTAAATAAAGTGTTAAATACTCGTAAGTCTGTAATTTTTAATACAAACTGGCACTAGAAGGGTCTCTTTTTTAACTACTTATGTTAACTAATGTTGAAAGTTATAAGAATGTAGAGGTTTTTTATAGGTTTGACACGAAAAAAGTTAAACATTTCGCCTTAACATAAAAATCAACATTAGGAATGCCGGATGCACCCAATTTCGAGCTTTGTTCCGGCCCGGCTCGAAGCTCGGCCCGATTTCGAGTCAATTTTCGAGCCGGGTTAGCTAATTTTTTTGTCGAGTCGATCTTCGAGTCGGGCCGGTAATTTTTATTTTCGGGCCGAGTCGATCCAAACCTCAAAGCCCGGCCCGGCCCGCCCGAATGCATCTCTAGCTACCAAGGTTTGTAATAGTAAAATTGCATTCGCCAGCTTTCTATGATGGAATTCTAAAGTACGTGCTACCACTACAGCCGTAACTAACCGTATACAGAGCCATCTATTAAAAATGCCGTGAGCTTGGCCAGTAATAAATAATAAGTATAATTGTAATACTTGGTGAAACTGTTCTAACAGAACAATCTTTGATAAATGATCGAGAAGTTGATTCAGAGACTGAAATCTTGTAAAAAGTGTCAAAAATATTAAAACATTTTCGCGAGTATCGCAATTGTACTTTGTACATTTATTATTAGAAACAAAATTAAAATTTCAGTAATCTTCCGTTTAATAATTTAGTATATCAGTCACGAAGTTTCATAAAATCTTTTTCATAGTATGAAATACACAACGAATTAATAAGAAACTCGTATAGTGAAAGATTTAAAACAAAGAAGTCTTCCTGGTTGGAAACTTTTCAAATTTGCTCGCAATCAGTTTCTTGTGAAACCCATAAATCCTCGTCCGTTGCAGTCATGATTACGATTAGCTGTAGTTTGAACTGAGTCAAGCATATTTCACATTCACATTCGGTAAACAATCCGGCGGTTTGACAGCAGTGAATTCCAACCTGCTGTGATTATTTCACGCATTTGTCTTCCTCCAAAGCCAACTCAACTGGCGAAGTTTACTTTGTTTACGACTGTTACTGACAGCTATTTACCCTACAAGATGACGTTTGTTTCATGGATTGTTAAATGGACATAGCAGCAGCAGGCGGGAGTTGATTCTAGTTGACTGCAGGTTGCGCATAGATGGGTCAATGAACAACAACTTTGTTTCGAACAAGTATAGCTAATTCCAACAACCGAGATTCCGTGAATAATTCTCATGTTACATTATCCAGCATGGTGACCGGTGCACCCAAAACATAGGACTTAACATGTAAAATTATACTTTTGTAATTTCCTGCTTCCAGGTGCGCGCCAGGAGCATTATGCGTCTGTGTGTAATTTTCTTTTTGGTGACACATTAATTAAATACTTTTGTACAAAAACCTCTTATTGTAAAATTTTACGTACGTGATAGCTAATTTATTTTTAAATTAGCTCATAATTATCAATATTTATAAATTTTATAACGAATAAATAGTCTGTGTGTATTTAACATAAAAAATTTACAAACACAAGAAGATTATAAGTAAAGAAATTAAAGATTGATCTACTATGTAGAAACAAAGAATTACTTTCAATGAAGTTTTAGGATTTGCTGTATACAATGATCATGATCCTCATGTTCATAAAAAAATTGAGTAGGTATTATTTTACGTGGTCTTAGTGAGGTCACACTACCGTTTCTACGTTAGGCTTTTCTGTAATGAGCCTGTTTCACATTTTTCAAAAACTATTTTAAATGAAAGTTTATGCAATGATTTTCTTAGTAATAATTTTTATTTTAATAATTTGTTGTTATTTGTGGAAATAATTAAATAAAAAGATTGGCGTCCTGAAAAACTACCCCCCACTCCTGTGACGTAGAAACACATACATTACATCATTAATAGCCAATAGGAAAATAGTTTTTCCATCACCTAGGTTTATTCATATTATTTATATAAATAAACGTAGGCTTACAGTTTGTCACATGTTAATAAAAAATCTTTTAATTTGACATTTGACGCTGACATTGCTCATTGTAAATATGAATAATAATTACACTCAAGCTAAGTCGGACAATTTACCGAAGGTCAGTAGCTGGATGGTGGCTGAATTTATATCAGAGAATGATTGTTTTATTGCTACCGAAATAAGGGGTGTTAAAGATCTTAGATAAAATAAAATATAAGAACTGAATTTACTATATAAATTGATAATATATTTTACTTTAAGGTTCTGGTTATGATTCTTACATTGAATCTGCTATAGGATATGCAGATCTATGTCGAGAAATAATATCTGGATAGTAGATGTAAAGTTTGCCCTGAACATAAAGTGAAGCAACAAAAATATACTGTTATCTTGAAGGTGGATGAAAGTTGAAATGATCTTCACAAACATGAAAACACGATTTTTCTGACATTATCAGCTCTTCAACCTATTGCTTCTAGTCACAATTTTCTTTCCTTCGCATAGTAGGTTTGTTCCTAACAGTATTTTTGTAAGAAGGCACAATACAATATCGTAAATTACTCATTTTATTTTGAACTTTTTATTACCTACATATTATACAAGTTGAACCAATCTTAAAAATTTGACATTTGTTTGACAACTTTGACAATACACTTGACACCAAACACAAAATTTTTTACATTATAAACGGATCAATTAGAACCGCTGAAGATGTATGTGTTCTGACGTCACATTCTGTTTCAGATCACGTGACTTATTCAAAATTTTATCCAAATTTCAAAAATTAATTGTAAAATATCTAAAGGATATTTCGCGATATTTTTAAATTTGAGGCTCTTTAAAGAACAATATCTTTTAAAATTTAATACTTAGAAGTCATATAAAAATTCTTGCAACAGCCCTATTAATTTGGAACTGATAAAATTTTCGCAAAACTAGCATCAAATTGATATTTAGTTAAAAACTTATTGTTCGTTGAATACAAGCAAGTTGCACATTTATAGTTGCAGATTACTTGATTTAAATTTCATATTCTTTAACGTAGCAAATAAATGTAAATGCAGAAATTTTTTCTCCCAGATATTTTATTGGTGTTTAGACAGTTCGTTGACTCTTGTGTAGTCATTACAAAGAGGACGTGTAAAGTTGTAAAGTCAGGTATTGTGGTGACTGTCAAGACAACTATCGGAGTAGCTGGCAAGCGACTAACATGTTTTGTTATTACATTTAATTTAAAGCTAAAAGTTAGCCATGTATTGTTTATTTTTGAAAAATCACAGGCATCTGAAAAAAAGGAATGCAACAAAAAAAGAAGCTTCATAGCAACATAAATAAAAAAATAATAATAAGTCAGTAATGAGCCAAGTAATGGTTCAGAAGTAATTTAGCTCCTCTTTCTTTCATTCCTTTTTTGGCCTCAATTTATCTTAATACAAATTATATCATTCTCATAAAATCGTTTCTTTCTTTACTTAGTAGTGGGGCAAAATTATATTTTCAGGAAAGTGTAAAGTGTTGTGCATTTGTGTTGTGCTCCGAGACCGCTGTTGTACTAAACAGCGGACACCCCTTAATCTACGAATTGGACCAACCGTGCTGTCGCCACTTGGCGGTTTTAATCCGGCGAATTACGCCCCTGCTTCTACACTGCCCTCCTCTCGAGTTCCTCCTGCAGGAGCTTCTGCCCGTATCCAGCCCTGCGCCCTTCGTGGCGTCACTTTGCCAGCCTCACAACCACGTGTGAGGCCTCCTCCTTCTGAACCTCCTACCTTACTGAATCTGGCCGTCACCGCTTCCAGACCAGTTACCGTCTGCAGAATTCATCCAGTCTTCCAAGTCCCGTCAAGATCCTGCCTCCTAGTCACATCTCGTTTTTTCTAGTCAAGGTCAGTGCTTCTTTAGTTTTTTGACAATCACCACAATCTCAGCTTGCGAGTTTTTGTTGTTTACTATTTAAAGTCTATTGGTCCTTCGAGCATTTTACATAATTATACATAATTTTTGGTCCTTCGAGCCGGATTTTCCACGGTAAAAATTTGATAATATGGAAATCCAATTAAAGTCATTGAAAGCCCTAGCAAAGGGCTATGAATCTCGTATAGTAAAATTGCACGAACTCGCGAAAAAATGCACTCCAACTGACACGCGTAATAATGAACGCTTCTTGGACGAATCCCAAGAAGTCGATTTGTTGAGAGATGAATTTAAAAACGCCTGTATCCGTATAAATGACCTTGAGCTGGCTAATGACACTGGTTTTGAACCTAGCTTCGAAACTCTAATGACTATTGAAATGTATTTTTCGAAAATCAAACGAACGCGTAGCGAGCTAGCTTTGTCGTCTCCCAAGGCACAACAGTCAAAGTCAGGTACGGAAATTAATAAAATTAAAAACTTCCCCCTATTGAACTGCCATCATTTAATGGAAAAGTAGAAATGTGGCCATTATTTTACCAGTCGTTTAAATCAAACGTTCACGAGAACGTGGCGCTCACAAACGAGCAACGGATTAGTTATCTTATAGGTAAACTCACTGGTAATGCTTTGGAAGTAACGGGAGGGATATTGCCCACACCCGAAAATTACAATATTATTTGGGATGGCTTGGTAAAGCAATACCAGGATAATCGAACAATGGCTAAGCAATACTTAGATAACATTCTAAATATAAAGTCTAGTTCAAGAAACCCAAATGATTTAATAACATTTGTTAATAAATTCTCAGCTTCAGTCGAAGCTCTTAAACAACTCAAAATTCCAGACGTTCTGGATTTTGTTTTATTAAACTGCGCGTCTAAAAAGGTCGATTCAGAGATCGTACAACTATTTGATACGATATTCCGTAAAACGGAATTTCCCTCTTGCCAAACCTTTTTAGAATTTGTCCGGGATCAAGCAAAAATCCTGGAGCGGTCTTCATCTGTAAAAGGCCCACCAAAAATGGCGAAGCATCAGCGCACATTTTTGGCGGCAGATGAAACCCCAATCAAATCATTCAAACCAAAATCTTGTATTTTGTGTAACAGTGCGGAACATTCCAAACTGTATTATTGTGATAAATTCATTAAAATGTCAGTCCAAGACAGATTTGGGTTTATCAAATCTAAAAATGCATGTTATAATTGCTTATCCAATGTTCATGCAGGTAAAGCCTGTGCCTTGCTCACCACATGTCGGGTATGTCACGGGAAACACCATACACTTTTGCATTTTTCAACTCCTCCAAAATCTCCCGCCAAAAAAATAGCGGAATCGGAGAATGACACTTCATGTCATGTATCCATAAACAACCAAGGTTATATTCTATTGTCAACTGCACAAGTTTACGCTACAGATATAAACAAGGGTAAACAAGTTATCAGATGCTTGCTGGATAATGGGTCACAAAATAACCTTATAACTAAAGATTGTTGCAAACGATTAAAATTAAAAATTACCCCCCTTAAAAATTCAAAAGTCACGGGGATCGGGATGACAAGTCGCCCGGCTTTCGGGTATGTAAATCTTAAAATAGAATCCCGAGTTTCGCCCCATAGATACAATTTAAAGGCTCTGGTAGTCGAACATATAACGGATAACTTACCTTCTTGCAAGCTAACCGTTTCCAAATATCCGTCTTTCAAATCCATTCTCTTAGCCGATAATACTTGGAATATCCCGGGAAAAATCGACGTAATATTGGGGGCTCAAATATATCCGTCGCTGCTTCTCTCAAAACGAGTAGGAAGAGCTCCTACAGCTTATGAAACAACGTTAGGTTATGTTCTTTTAGGAGAACTTGACAATAAATTATTACAACAAGAGTCTTTTTCGTCCTTTTCTGCATTCACTCAAAATAACTTAGCATCCTGTTTACATAAGTTTTGGGAGCTAGAAGAAATGCCAAACAATGCAATAATGAGTCCTGAAAATGCTGAATGTGAGAAAATATTTGTACAAACGACCAAACGTTTGGAGAATGGCAGATATATGGTACACTTACCATTTCAGAAGGATCCAGATTTGCTGGGGAATTCTCGTTTAATGGCCGAACGCCGGCTATCTCATTTGGAAAAACGCTTTTCCCAGTCATTAAATTTACAAAGCCAGTATAACGCCATAATAAATGAGTATTTAGAAAAGGGTTATCTGTCAGAAGTAACGTCAAACGAAGACGGATACTTCATTCCACATCACGCTGTCATTCGTGAAGACAAGGCTACAACGAAAGTTAGAATAGTGCTAGACGCTAGCGCTAAAACTCATACGGGGCTATCGCTGAATGATTTATTATACCCGGGCCCAAATTTACAAGCAGACTTGTTCAATTTATTATTAAATTTCAGGCTATTTCCGATAGCTTTGACAGCTGACATAAAGCAAATGTACTTACAAGTTATGGTGTCAGAACATCACAGAAAATATCAGAAAATTCTTTATAGATTTAATCCCTCTGAAGCAATCAGAGTATTTCAATTCAATCGTATTTGTTTTGGCATAAAATCTAGCCCTTATTTAGCAATGAGAACTATCCACCAATTAGCTGACGATGAAGGTCAAAATTATCCAAATGTCGCGCAATTAGTAACCTCTGAAATGTACATGGACGACTTAGTTTTATCGGCATTAAATACAAACTTAGCCAACAATATTATACGCGATTCAATTAACTTAATGTCAGCTGGCGGATTTGAATTAGTAAAATGGGCCAGTAATAATGAATCACTCATTGAAAGCTTACCAAATTCACACAAAACAAATCTAGACTTCTCTCATGGAGAACAGCTAAAAATTCTAGGCATGTCCTGGGCTCTGAAAACTGACACATTTACTTTCCAAACGTCAAACTTTGACACATCACACTGTACGAAACGAATTATATTATCAACTGTTGCAAGATTGTTTGATGTACTTGGATTAGTCTCACCCGTTATACTATATGCCAAGCTGCTAATAAAGGAATTATGGCAAGCTGGGATATCATGGGATGACATCCCTCCCAACAATATTTCTGCAAAATTTGTCAATCTCATGTCAGAATTTATTTATTTGGAGGAAATGTCAATTCCTCGCCATATCGGTATTTCAGAAAACTGTAAAGTAAATCTTGTGGCTTTTTGCGATGCCAGCGAAGTTGCATACGGTTGCGCCATCTACCTACAAATAACGGAAGTTAACAATATTACAAGCAGATTACTATGTTCGAAATCAAAGGTAGCGCCCATGAAAATTATTACCCTGGCTAGACTTGAACTTTGCGCGGCGTTACTTATGGCAAGGTTGGTAAATTATGTCAGTGAAAAAATAATTAAAAAATATCCAATCGAAAATATATATGCATTTTCGGATTCTATGATTGTATTATCCTGGATAAAATCAGCTCCACATAGATGGTCAACATTTGTAAGCAACAGAGTAGCTCAAATACAAGAGAACTTGGACCCTAAATACTTCTTTCATGTATCAGGGAAACAGAATCCAAGTGATCTAATATCCAGAGGAGCACTCCCAACTCAATTAATTCATTGTAAATCATGGTGGCATGGTCCCAACTGGCTTCAATCAAAGGAGGAAAATTGGCCTATTAAGCAATTAAATCCTTTGCCAGTTGATCAACTACCTGAACTAAGATCAAAAACTTTTACTACTACCTCATCTACGAATGATTATTCCGTTTTATATACTTTGGCACAAAATATATCTTCTTGGCACAAGTTACTAAGAATAACAAGTTATATTTTAAAATTCGGTAAAAAACTGTTTTTTAAAACTTATATTTCCGCATCGGATTTAGCCATGGCAGAATCACATGTACTAAGGGCTTTACAAAGTATATATTGCCACGAAATAATAAGAACTCTGCAAAGAGGAAAACTTATAAAGGATAAACAAATACTAAAACTAGCGCCATTCCTAGACGAAAACGGAATATTGCGAGTAGGAGGAAGACTATCCAACGCAATATTACCGTTTGAAGTCAAACATCCAGTTTTACTGCCCAAGTCAGACCACATAGTAGAACTAATCATAGATTATTATCATAATTCAAACTGTCATGCTGGAACAGATTTGCTGCTAGCAATAATTCGGCAAAAATACTGGATCATTGCTGGTAGAGGCGCCATCAAGCAAAAATTGTACAGATGCAACAAATGCTTCAGGACAAAACCGGTTAATACACAACCAAAAATGGGGGATTTACCTAACTATCGCGTAACTGAAGTAAAGCCATTCGCTCATACAGGCGTAGACTATGCAGGCCCAATTAAATTCATAAAATCTAGGCATAAAGGTCAGCACGCAAAAAAGGCATACATTTGTCTTTTTATTTGTTTAACAATAAAGGCCATTCATATTGAAGTAGTCTCGGATTTAACAGTAATCTCCTTTATTAACGCATTTAAAAGATTTTCATCAAGAAGGGGGCCCATTTCTCATTTATACTCAGATAATAGCACCACCTTTATAGGAGCTCGAAATAAATTCAACGAGCTATATAAATTTGTGCAGTCGACTATATTCCACAAAACACTATCCAGCGAATTAGCAATGAAGGGAATAGAATGGAAAACAATCCCTCCCTTCAGTGCTAATTTCGGAGGAATTTGGGAGGCCGCAATAAAAAGTTGTAAGAAACATCTATTTAGGGTCATAGGTAAACAATTGTTAAGCTACGAAGAGTTGATAACACTATTAACACAAATAGAAGCAGTCTTAAATTCCCGTCCTCTGTATGCCCAAGGCTCAGAGCACAATCCAGAATTGTTGACCCCAGCCCATTTTTTACTTCAAACCCCATTAAAGCATTTACCTATTGCCGAAGTTAATCCCAATTTAATCCATCGTAAATACTTATTAGATTCATTAATAAAATCATACTGGGAAAAGTGGCAGTTAGAATATTTGACAACATTACAAACACGCCAAAAATGGCTAACGTCAAGTAGTCCAATAAAGTTGGGGCAAATAGTCATAGTTAAAGAACATAGACTGCCCCCTTTAGACTGGCCACTAGGTATTATTACCAAATTATATTTTGGAAATGACAAAATAGCTCGCGTCGCGTTGGTTAAGTTGGAAAATAGCGTCATCAAACGCCCAGTTAATAAACTGTGCCCACTGCCAGCGCAATAGACAGCTCAATTGTCATCAATTTGCATTATTGTTATTAATTTATTTACTGTCACTCTGACACAACGTCACTTTGACACATTGTCAAGTAGACGTAACATCATTTGTTCATTGTCACTCGAATTTTCTGTCGAGTTGATCATTCGTTCCTTCTCGCTTCCTAGCAACCGTTCAATTGCAGTGCATTGTTGCGAGATCAAATAATTCATTGTTAGACGCGAATTTCTGGCGCCCGGGAATATGTAAAGTTGTAAAGTCAGGTATTGTGGTGACTGTCAAGACAACTATCGGAGTAGCTGGCAAGCGACTAACATGTTTTGTTATTACATTTAATTTAAAGCTAAAAGTTAGCCATGTATTGTTTATTTTTGAAAAATCACAGGCATCTGAAAAAAAGGAATGCAACAAAAAAAGAAGCTTCATAGCAACATAAATAAAAAAATAATAATAAGTCAGTAATGAGCCAAGTAATGGTTCAGAAGTAATTTAGCTCCTCTTTCTTTCATTCCTTTTTTGGCCTCAATTTATCTTAATACAAATTATATCATTCTCATAAAATCGTTTCTTTCTTTACTTAGTAGTGGGGCAAAATTATATTTTCAGGAAAGTGTAAAGTGTTGTGCATTTGTGTTGTGCTCCGAGACCGCTGTTGTACTAAACAGCGGACACCCCTTAATCTACGAATTGGACCAACCGTGCTGTCGCCACTTGGCGGTTTTAATCCGGCGAATTACGCCCCTGCTTCTACACTGCCCTCCTCTCGAGTTCCTCCTGCAGGAGCTTCTGCCCGTATCCAGCCCTGCGCCCTTCGTGGCGTCACTTTGCCAGCCTCACAACCACGTGTGAGGCCTCCTCCTTCTGAACCTCCTACCTTACTGAATCTGGCCGTCACCGCTTCCAGACCAGTTACCGTCTGCAGAATTCATCCAGTCTTCCAAGTCCCGTCAAGATCCTGCCTCCTAGTCACATCTCGTTTTTTCTAGTCAAGGTCAGTGCTTCTTTAGTTTTTTGACAATCACCACAATCTCAGCTTGCGAGTTTTTGTTGTTTACTATTTAAAGTCTATTGGTCCTTCGAGCATTTTACATAATTATACAGGACGAATGGTCATTTGCACAGCTTATAGTTAATGTCTTAACTACATGTTAACAAAAAAGTGACTATAGAAATTTTGACAGTAATATTTAACAACTTATTTGATATTTCATTTCGATACGATATTGTCAATTTAACCAATAGTTAACAGTTTAACTATAAGCGAATTCAAATGCTTTTGTAAATCTGCTCGTTCCTGTCAAATAAGTATGAACTAGAGTTTTCTACACTGTTACCATTTCAGAGGCCATGTTAAAAATGGTAAAGATATGAAAAAGCTTGGTAAGGGATAGGGTGCGGAGAAGGAAAAAGTTGAGCATCAATCCATACTTATTTAAAGGCGATTATAATCCTGGCAAGAATAATTATTGAAATCCTGAAGAAATTACTAAAATAAAATTAATAATAAAGGCGATATTGAATAATTTTAAGTGCTTCGCAACCTGTTTAATTTTTGGCGCTTTGCGCCGGACACACTGCACACAAGGAAGCGCACGCCTCTGCCTGCTTCCCTTAATTATTTTGGGTAAAAAAGTTTCAAGTATAAGTTGTAGAGTATAAAAATTCTGCATCTGAATCAATAAGATCCGATTTTTCCATCTCTGGATAGTGTCAGTTAACTGCCAGATATAATAAAAATATCGCATCGTTATTGAAGCGTAAATTGACAAAATTATATACACGTCAATTAAATGATGCGATATTTTTTTTATCTGGCGTATAAGTTAAGTGGCACTTTATCAAAAGGTGGAAAAACCAGGCCTAAGTTAAATTAATTTTGTAAAATTTGTAAAGGCAGAAATTAGGTGTCGATAATGTTGAAAATCACCTCAAAAATAGCAATAGTAATGGAATTCAGGTTAGGTATAAAGACGGACATTTTTTAAAACGTCACAGAATTGATACTTTTGCTAGAGAAAAAAATTATTGACAGACATGCAAGATGTTGTTTTCCACACTTGATGAATGAATGCTGCCATTATGAACTCAAATCTGTCAATAATTGTCTTCTTAAGGAAAAAGTAACAATTTTGTGACTTTTTAAAAAACGTATGTTCTTTCTGCTCGACCCAGTAGAAATAAAAAAATGACAAATGTTTAACAGTTTCATTGCTGAAACTAGTATAAGATTTTTTGTTTTGGACAAAGTGTTTTATTTCATTTTACATTACAGTACGTTACAAATATAGTTTTTGATCTAGAAATTGTTTCTTTGAACCAATATACATAAATATTTTCATTCTTTCATTCGTGTTATCGTGTTTATTATTTTAATAAAAAATATTTCATAACTGCATTTACTTACATATTGACAGGTAATCGATGAAAATTTTAAATCTCACTAATTAATAATTCAATATTGTAAACAGAAACCGTTATCTGCCTACATTAATGAAATTAACAAGATAATTTGAAATAAAGTACAATATAAAAGCTTTATGTAAGTAATATTGATCTTTCTAAATTTACTGAAAGGTTTAAATGGTAACAGATTTTGAATGAATAAAAGGTCAATATTTAACCTTTGCATTGCAATTAAAATATTAGGGACGGAAATATATTCACAGATTTTAATATAGAGTACGAATAGAGTTTAATGATAGGTACTGGTGTTTAATATAGAGTGATCAAAAATAACTAATTCAGTTCACAATAGAAAAAAATAATTTATATTTTAAAACTGGCACAATAATTTATTTTCTTTTGTTTATACTCTTGATAGTGACATTTAAAAAATTAAATTTAAGTGATTTTACAATTTATTATTCAAATGATCGTTGTTTCTGTTACCCTACAATTTTTGACAAATAAAATAATTTTTTTTTTCTCGAACATAGAAATTCAATGTTTGGCGATATCTCTTTACCTATTATTTTTATAATCAATGTGCAATGAAGAAAAATGTTCAGAATGAAAAATTGCATCGAATGAGTACCAAGTTTGTTGCTAATTGTTTCTTATGTACGAGTTAAAGGCAAATGAAAATACACGATTTTAGGCAGTTATCAGAGTGCCATGAAAAAAGATAATAATTTATGTAAATAACTGTTTAGATGTATTTCAACACTGAATTTCTGTAACTTGGTTACAATGAGCAGTGTTAAGTGTTCAAATTAAATTTTATAATTAATGAAGACAGATTTGTGAAAAATTCATGAATCTCACTGGTGTGACGATACTCCAAGTGGGAGACAAACTCGTCTATAACGATGTATGCGACGTGTGAAAAATTCAAGAACTTCACGGGATCTCATAACTCAGTTGGTAGAGTGTCCGACTAGATATCGGAAGGCCCTGGGTTCAAATCCCCGTGAGATTCATGAATTTTTCACAAATCTGTTTTCGTTAATTATAATAATTTATGTTTCTTGTTTTTGTTTGTGACGTATCAGACAGTTTTGACATTTATTTTATTATTATTAGAATAATAAGAAGACTTAGTCTAGAAGAAAAAAATAATCACAAATTTTAAGAATAAAATAAAAAGAAATGTCAAATCTGTCAGATATGTTAGAAATAAGAAACATAAATTATTGTCTTATTTTCCATGGCACTCAGATAATTGCTTCAAATCGTGTATTTTTTTTTGTTTCTAACTAAAGAAAACCCCTTAACCTTAACAAAAATTTGAAAACTACCTATATACGTATTTCGAGAACTATGTTCTCATCATCAGTAGAAACTACAAAGTAAAAACAGAGAAGTTAAGATTACTCAGCATGTAAACCATGCCAGAGGTCAAAACAGTT
This sequence comes from Ophonus ardosiacus, assembly GCA_943142095.1. NCBI lineage: Eukaryota > Metazoa > Arthropoda > Insecta > Coleoptera > Carabidae > Ophonus > Ophonus ardosiacus. Next base: position 13,481,723 of record OW964831.1, on the reverse strand, counting down.
TAGTTATAACTTTACCTTAAGACTCCATTTTAGTTTTATAACTTTTGTTTCTAACTCGTACATAAGAAACAATTGAACAACAAACTTGGTACTCAATAAATGTAGTTTTTCATTCTGAACATTTTTCTTTCCTACACTTTTGTTCTAAAATTAATAGGTAAAAAGATATCGCCAAATCAAAATTTTAACAATGAATTTCCTATGTTAAAAACAAATATCTGATGTGGAAACCACATGACTTCCTTGTACGCCTGTTACACTATACATATTTTGTTAATAATTGAAATATGTATTATAACAGACCCAATCATAAAATTGCACGTATTTTTTGTCCTAATTCATAGCAAACTTAATTACAGAAACCAAAAAGTACATCATTTTTAAATTTACGTATCTCGCTTATACAAAGAGCTAATTTAATCATACTTGATGTTTTCGACGCAGAATTCAATTCTCTAAAACTTTTATTTGACGCATTTATTATTAAAATCAAAATAACACAATTTTTTTCAAGAAAAACTGATAACAGCTTCAAGTAAAGTATCACTTCCGGTTAGACTATTTAAACCAAAATCTATTATGTTATTCCCATTGATATAAAAGTATTATATACCAAATTTGAAAAGTTTTGGATTATATTTTAACATAGTTTTTCATTAAAATCTATTATAGGCTTCAAGTAAAGTACCACTTCCGGGCAGACCATTTTAACTAAAATCTATTATGTTATTCCCATTGATATAGAAGTCTTATATACCAAATTTGAAAAATTTGAATTATATTTTAATATAGTTTTGCATTAAAATCTACTATAGGCTTCAAGTAAAGTACCACTTCCAAAAGTTAGGTAATGACCAAAAAGGGAGGTGCACAACTAGATGTTATAACAGTCATAAATACAAAATTTTAATTTTCTACGGCTTCCCGTTTTTCAGTTATGCGAGATACGTACGTACGTACGTACGTACAGACGTCACGACGAAATTAGTCAAAATGGATTCAGGGAAGGTCAAAATGTATATTTCCGTTGAAATCTGGAAACCGAAATTTTTCGCGATTACAATACTTCCTTTACTTCGTACAAGGAAGTAAAAATAGACAGCCGATATATTTAAACTTAAAGTTAACTGAAAGTAAAGTGTTCGTAAGTCGCATTAGTTAGAAAAAGCTCGAATACGAATATAAATATCCCTTTAGCGCTTTAGCGTTAATCAGATGAGAAGTTGAGAGAGCAATTACAATAATTATAAGAAGCAGAATCAGATAAGAGTTTTTAGTTGACATTCGCACGAAAGGGCCCCATTCATCTCCCAGTATCACAAATAAACTTCATTATGTCAGAACGCTAGCAAGTAGAGTAGAATAAGTGATGTTTTTGTAGCATTCTGGACACATGTCAGATATTAATTGTTGTTTATGTTTCGCAGAAATGGAGAGAAAACTTTACTTATCACTAAGGCTAGGTCGGCAGAGCAGTCGGTTATATGGAGGTATGAGAACCAAATATACGTGTTGTGTTGTGTTGTGTGTTGTGTACTTTTTGTTCTTTGTCCAGTGTTGCATGCTTTGGTGTTGGTAGGGGAAAACAAATGTTTTTATTTCACGTTCTGTATGTAATTGCTTTTTACTAGTTGGTGGATTGTAAGCACAACAAAGGATATTACACATGTGTAAAAACTTTAGTACATATACTTGTTAATCTATAAGTTTTAGCACTGTTTTGTTTTAACCATAATAACACACTTTTAGGAATTAGAGTACAATTTAATTACTCTGTAAAAGAAATTCATTTAAATAAATATATTGCATTTTCAGTAATTCTTTTTTAATTTGAAATTTTCAATAGTTTTTTTTTTTTTTTGATAATAATTATATTTTGTATTTCATATTTCCCTGAAGTATTATAAATGCAGAATTATTGTTTGTTGCTGCGTACTGTACCAGGATATTAAATTATTATATTTTCATATTAATTAAAATTTTGACAAATATGTACATATATAACGCTTGTGTAATAAAGTAATATATGGATTAAATTTCACATTCGATTTATTATAAAATAAATATATAAATTTCATTATATTATTCATAACATGAGAAACTGTTCTTATATAATTTTTAAAAATTCACATTTGATCAGGGATGGGCACGTAAAATACGTCACGTATTATACGTTATTTTTTACGCGTAAATATTATTTTTTTCGCGATCGCCCAGAAAATGAGCTCTTTCTAATCACTATTTATACCGGAAAGTCCTTCTTTGCTGAGCTAGCTCGGAAAGTTCTCTATAAGGGATCGGAAAGTACTTTACCTATCCCGAGACTGGTAAAGCTAAATGTTTCCATGGAGATCAGTTGTTTATTTATTTCTTATTTGCTCGCAGTAAAAAATAAAATAATACTTTTTTATTATTTTTTCAGGATCGCAAAAAAAATATTGTACCCAACATGACCTGAAAGTGTCTATACTGGGCTCACAAGTTTCCAAAGCTCGTCTACGGCTCGCTCAGGAATATGCTTGCTCACCCAGTAAAGTATCACTTTCAGGTCTTGTTACGTGAATTACTATTTTACATTCACAATATTTGAGAATTTTCTACGTAGATAATGTAAAATATTATTACCATGAGTATATTTTTTTTTTATAAAGATATTTTCTTTTAGACTGTAATGAATATTCCAGAACAAGCAATCTACGTGACATAAACATGTTTCTTTGATTCAGATGAACAATTAGATACCTTCAAACTGTCAACAATCACATTAGTAGGGAAATATATTCCTGAGACATAACCTCAAACGTCAAACTTTAATAGTAATTTACGTAACAAGACCTGAAAGTAATACTTTACTGGGTGAGCAAGCATATTCCAGAGCGAGCCGTACGCGAGCTTTGGAAGCTTGTGAGCCCAGTATAGACACTTTCAGGTCATGTTGGGTACATTATTTTTTTTGCGATCCTGAAAAAAGAATAAAAAAGTATTATTTTATTTTTTACTGCGAGCAAATAAGAAATAAATAAACAACTGATCTCCATGGAAACATTTAGCTTTACCGGTCCCGGCATCGGTAAAGTACTTTACGCACAACTGTATTGTAATTGTTTGTTTACATTTTAGTTACCATGGCGGAAAATGAAAGATTACACCCTGCGGGCGGTAAAGTGTAAAGCAAAAGCCCGCCGGGCGGTAAAAAATATATACGAATAATATTGATATATCGCCATTGAAATATGCGAGCAACACAGTTTCGTTCAAAATTGTCACATTTTTTTCTGTCAACCAGGCTTGCAACACATCGTATTCGTTTTGATATCGGTCCTTTGACTTGCCAGAACATAAATCCGCTAAAGCTTCATTAGCTTCTAGCAAAATTTTTTCAGAAATTTCAGTATAATATTCAGATTGAAGCTCCATGCTTGACATTTTTACTTATTTGTTTACACAAAACAAATGGTTGCCAATACAACGCATCGCCTAAATGTTTCTTGGCATAGCCATCTAGCCAGTTGTGCGTAAAACGTTGTACGTACCTCAGGCCGAAAGAGGTTTACGCCCTTGGACGAATAAAAACCCTCCGCTTCGCGTCGGGCTTCAAATTTCGTCCACAGGCGTAAACCCTTTCTTTCGGCCCTCTATACTTAAATAACTATTACGATCCCTTATAGACAACTTTCCGAGCTAGCTCAGCAAAGAAGGACTATCCGGTCTAAATAGTGATCAGAAAGAGTTCATTTTCTGGGCGATCGTGAAAAAAATATTTTACGTCAAAATTAGACTAAATACGTAAATTTGAAGCATATTATATTTTTAAAATGTTTTATGAAAATTTTAGGCAGTTTTGTAAAGAAATAAAATTTGAAGACATTTAAAAATAGACGGCGAATAAAAAAATTTGTAAAACTAAAATTTCATTTTCTATTTATTAATTATTAATAACATATATTTTCAAATAATTTGAAATAGATTTAAATCATTAGCTCCAAACTTATTGAAAATGAAATTTTAAACAAATTTTAAGCATTTTATGTTAATTTATAGTTTCAGAATGTTTTTTTTATTACTTTACAATAATTTAGTCTCTTTCTTATAAACTTATCATAGTTTCAGTCGTTTTAGAATATATTTATGATAGGATTAAGGAAAGTTACTGTGATGTGACATTTGTAAATTACAAGTCATCTAGTGTCGTTATTAAGAACTAAAATTATACATTATCTACGTTTTTTACTTATTTAACATTTTTACGCATTTTTTACACGTATAGGTAAAAAATATTTTTTTACGCGTAAATGCACATGTCCAGTTTCACTAGCAAGACTTAAGCCTCATTTCCACCGATTGTCCTAATGCGGTAAGAGCTATAAGTAATACCTACTACAACTGTGGTTCGGTTCTGGGTTTGGGTTCGCTAAAATGTTACGGTTTGTTCCGGTTTAGGTTCGGGATCGATGCCCTGGTTTGCTCACGTTCATATAAATTATTTAACGTAGTTACGTATATGGTATCTATATCATGTATAGAATAATAAGTTGAAGTTTTAAATTTTTATACGTAATTCATTTATTTAGTACTGATATTGAAAATCCATTGTCTCGTTAATTTGGTTAAATTAATCTCGAATATCTCGCGCAGAACATATACAGCTGACGTACCGTCATATAAGATATTCCCGTGCTGATAAGATTTCGTACTAAAGCTTGATTAAGTATATAATTAATATTGTTTTCGTATACGTCAACTGTTGTTTACGTTCAACATAATTAACACCAACTGTAATTAAACTTATACTTCACTTTACACACTTTTATATTGGAATTATCAATTTTTAATATTACTTAGCACACTAATTGTGATTTATTTATTGTTTGATTTGGTGTGCGCATTTTCTATTAATAATTTTAATGGATGTTCTTATGCTTTTTGATGTTATTGATTAAGGATATTATAATATGTGGTTAAAATTTGGATAATGACTGAGAATCGATAGATTATAGTTAACGTGAATTGTGCCACGAAATTAGAATTACATAATAGCAATCTAAGCTAACCATATAAATACCTTTTATTATTGGTATTTGCCTTCAACTTAGAGTAATTTAAATATATTCCGTAACAGTTATATTAGCTATATTGACTTACATTGACTTGTTTCGATACAAATAGTCTACAATTATAATTAAGTTAAATTTTTATATTTCATACTTTATTCCGTATAATTGATGTGGTTGTTGGTATACAGGCAAGTGGCGCCACCATCATGACCGGTGACATGAAGAACTAGCGTCGTTAATCATCCCTATGGTATCATATTTCGCATGTTTCTTTTTTCAATTTTTATTCTTCCTTCCTTCTCATAATCGCCGCAGATTTTTCAGTAAACTGCGTAAATTTGTCATCTTAAATAAACTTTCCAAATATTTGCTTTTGTAGGTAGTTGTGGCGAAATTTACCTCACAGTCGCATGCAGTTCAAGATTCATTCTATTTTTCATTAATTTTTCAATTTATTGCACTTTTCAGTAAGCACAATAATTCTTACATAAGTATTTTTCATATATTATCTTTAAAATAGGTCACATTTTGTAAATAAACTTTAATTTACATAAATAAGTAATTCAATATTTTTTAAGTTCAGCAAAAAAAGGTAGAGAGAACAATGTTTTTAAAAATTTGAAAAGTATACTACCGAAAACTTTTTCTGTCTTTTTTACCTCCCGCTACCATTGATAAGGGAGGTATAGGGATCTTACTAATAATCGCATATCGAGATTTTAGTACACATAACCGTAATTCAAGGTCCCTAGAATCCAATTTTAACATTTTCACCCCCAACCCCAATACCACAATTCCAAAAAATATAATTTTTGCAAATTCTTCGAGTTTACATCCAAATGACGAGTTGATTATATTTTGGTAATAATTGGTCAACCGAAAGTACCTGCGTTTCAAGTTTTTAACAGTTTTTCATGAAAAAACTCAGTTTAAATTCAGTTTTTGACAATTTATGTTATAAATATTGAAGCGTATATTATTATCTGCACGATTTTATTATTATTTTTTTTTTATATATATATTTTTAGATATAAAAGAATTTTAAAGAAAAATCTTGTAACCTATGCTGCTAAAAGCTGCACCATGGAAACTGTTAAAATATCAGAGTAGTGATCTGATTTTGAAATGATTTTACTGAAAATATAGAATCGTTTGCAAGAAACTTTCTGCATGGAATTTGTACAAAAGAAGTAAAATTGACGGCTGGCCACATCAGATTTTTTTCGTTTTAATAATGTTGTTTAATGCCCAGTTTTATAAAAGATGGATAAGTAAATTACTAGCAAAGTAAAATTTATTCTCGAAATAAAACAGTTTATTCCAGAGATTTTCGTTTTATAAAGCAAGAATAAAAATACTAGCTATAAGTAAATCTATGGAATAAATTTCTCCTCTGATTTTCGAGGAAGTAAATTTTATTCTGTAGAATAAATTTGACACATGTCAAAATTAATTATTTTATAGGGAACGCAGAAATTTATAGAAACCGAAAAGGATGGTTTTCTGTGAATTGCCAAATGGTATGTTCAGCAAATCTAAAAATAACGGATGTTGTTACTAGATGGCCTGGTTCCGCACACGACAGCAACATATTTAACAATTCATTAATAAGAGCTAGGCTTGAAAACAGAGAATTTGGTAATTGCTACTTGTTAGGGGATAGTGGATACCCTTGTAAAAATTACTTATTAACACCTGTACAAAACCCAACTACTCCAAGCTAACATAAATACAATGTGTCATATAACAGTTTCATTTGAACACTATTCCGGGGACCTATTTGTGAAACTGCATTAAATTCTTTACAAATCTCATCCCATGCACTACTTTTGCTTTTGACGCTTGCTACGTCTGTCTGCTTGTTTTCAATAATTCTAATATATATATTTTTTTTTGTTATCTCTAACATGTTCACTTTATCTATTTCAGTATAATTCTTTCCCCATCCTCTCTTTTTTTCCATTTTTAATGAACTTTATGACACTTTATTTTGGCGTTTGAATAATAATAAACGATGTCTCTGTCGGTAAATCACTGGAATAAAATATTTACTCTGCCAGTACTTATTTTACTCTGCAACTTATTTTATAAAACAGACATTTTTATTTACTCATCGATTAAATTTACTTTCAAAGTAATAACTTAGCAAGTTATTCGATGTTTATAAAACTGGGCATAAGTATGTTAATATTTGCGTACAAAGTTAAATACTGTGTCAAATAATGTGAAAATTGGTAGTGCCGAATTTAGTAAAAAGATAAAAATGTAAAATAAGCTATTGGAAAACACAGGCTGTTCAAATAAAAACCTATCTCAGAATAGGCTGTGAAGAGAGATATATATATCTGATCATTATTCAATTCAAAAGTCAAGTTCTCAAAATTGATCATGAAATGTAATGTTCCTGAAATTCATGTAACAGGCAGTGAAAGCGAAAGAATATTGCCATTTGCCGTTTTCTAATTTAATTCCATTTTTAAAATAAAATTCAAGAAGGAAAGTATTGATTTCTTTAGATAACATTTTCGACATTATCTCGTGTCAAATTGACATATAATAAAATACTTTCAAATTAAGACATACCTTTGTTCATAGCCTATTCCGAGGTTTTTTTTTGAACACGCTGTGTATGTATGTTTATTAAATTATATTTAATTTTGCAAAAGGATTTTTATTTTTATTCCTCTGTATCTTTTCCGACTTATTTACATTTGTAAATTGGTATATTCTTAAAAAGAAACGTTTGCTACTGAAGTATCAAGTATTCCTTGAACTTCACCCATTGAAGTTTAAAATCATATTTGACTTTCCTTCTTTGTTAACACGCTACGCGCTACATATTTTATTATATCATTTGCTCCAAATCTTTACACTTCTTCATTGCCTTGCCATGTTGCATTGTGCGAAACTGCATTGACAATCGACTATCAACTGTTTGCCAAACTAAACAAATGAAGTTTGAGACGCGTTATAATGAAAATTCCAGCGCCAAATGTCATTTTCTTGGCGTCATTTTGTTCTTCTATTGCGGAAGCGACTGCATCGAGCCATCGGCAATATATTACTGTTGACGGATATCACAGAGGGAGAAAATAAATCGACTTGAGCAAGTTTTATTGTTTCTTGCAAGATATACTTCCAGTTACCTCAAAATAATTGCGCACAGGAGGAGGTACAAAGTGATTGCTATTTTATTAATTTTCTAAAAGAAACGGATTCATTACCTACTTTTCAAATTATAGCAAATGTTTAGGTGTTAACAACTATTTACTAGAAATATCAGTTATATATACTCTTTTTGCTGAAAAGATTTTTTTCTTTCAAATTGTTTATATTGTAACAAGACGAAATTCAGCGGCAATATTTTTATTTGACATTCAAATGTTGATTTTTGACACTAGCATTTATCTTTCAATTACAAACATTTGAATTTGACAACTGGTTTCTTTGGTATAGTGATTTATTGCAATATATTATTTTATATATTATATTTTCTTCATATCTATCTATAGAAGATATAATAAAATTTTTAACTGTATTAAGATAGAGAAATTTATGTTCTTCAATATTTGTAATAACATAAATTATTAAAAGATAATATTTAGAATTTTTTTTTAAGAAACTACTACTTCCGGTTGTTCAGCTCTTCCCATTGATGTCAGATTGAAGAATGCGTTATTAAACAGGTCTTAAGTATTATAGTTTTTGAGTAATCGCCCTTCCAACATTCAGACACACACACACACACATACACACATCCACACACACACACACACATACGCACATCCACACACACACACACACACACACACACACACACACATATATCATCGTAAAAATGTTAAAATCGGATTGTAAGGATCTTAAAACGTGCTTATTCACTAAATTCTGGATAAGCGATGTTTAGTATGAATCCAATACCTCTCTCAACGAGAGGTAAAACTGAGGTCAGAATACAGAAAACGAGGAAACATGATTCATCTTAATCATGTTTACTTTGATCACTTAGATTGTGAATCACAATCCTGAGGGACACGGTTAGTAAAATAAATGTTTAAAATGCAAATTTTGTTTTCCACAGGCTGCCTGATTTTCTTATTGTTAATAATTATATGACCATTGTTTTTTAATATATTTATTACGTATGGTATATAATTATACTTTTAGACATTTGGTTAAAATAATTGGAAAAATTTTGAAATAAATACTTAAACTACAAATGAAAATATCTTTTCCATTTCTCAATCTGTGTAAAGTCGTTCGTCCATATAAATAAAATGCTCACCGTCACCATCCATATCTTTCTTTTCAGACATTTTCAGTTTTTCCTGAAATATTAATTGATGCGATGACGATCCACGTTGCTTGTGACAAAACAAAACTTCCAGCCTACTACGTGGTATACAATGATTTTCGCAGGCATTTGTTTGATCAGTTAGCGTGATGAGTGATTGATGTGGTCCTGAACATTCGATGATACAGCATTTTGAAGAGTTGCCACAGTTGCCGAGGGAGATAAAAAATTCAACGGTAGCAGGAGGCTGTTTGTTTTGTCATCAAATATTCATAATTAAATTGACTTTAACAGATATGAAATTATTGTATACTGATAATTTTATTGTGTTTCTGACTGCTCGTGTTCGAATCCTTTTTATTTAGTCTTATTGTTTTCAATTTTCAAATACATAGCACAATAGTAACTCCTGTGATGTTCGCCACGATATTTTTAGTGCCGTGAGGTGAGGAGGACTCGTAACCATCCATATTGGTACAGAAATAGACAATAAACAATTATGTTAATGATATACATAATTGTTTTTTTTTTAAATTATCTGTCTCGTAAACCTTCTGGGGTTTGACCACTACCATAGTGCTATCTTAAGTTATTGATGGGAGATCATTGCTCCGGTAAATTAAGGTCTCGTGTTCAAATCCCCGTGTCTGATATGATCTTTTCACAATTTATTTCTAATCATATAGACTGTTAACTCTTTGTTAATTATAATATTTGTCTTTTTTAACTGTTTAAAGATGGTATTTATGGGTAACATTTAATATTTTCATGTCATTTTGGCAGATTTCAATAGAAATTTTGTTAGTTGCTATATTCGTTTATATAGAAAAATCGACATGTGGCTGATATAGCTAACGCCGCCATATTCTGCCAAATGATGCCGCGCGAAATTCATGTGTGAATTCAATAAATAATTAATTAAATAGCATACAAATTGCTAACGTAATATTTATTTATTTAAAAATACACTATTGAATTACAAATAAAAGTATTATATAACATGGGGTTCCGTGGCCGCGTGCCTGAGTGGAACCGGGTTCGATCCCAACAGACGCCAAATATTTTTCCAATTTTAAATAGCACAAAAGTGACCCCTGTGGTGCACTCTCCACACCAGCTATGAGTGCCCGTGAGGTGACGCCTGGTAAGCGCCCACACGGTAAAATATATTGTCATCATTACCTATGTCTACATGTGTTATAGATATTGGTACACCGAGAAATGGGTAATATGCCGTGATGATATATTTATTTATTTATTTATTTATATAACATTTTTTGTGTAATTTTTCTCCTATTATAATAGATATTTACACACCAAGTGAGCTAAGGTAAGGGCGAGTGAGTTAATTTCTTCGAGTGAAGAAACATTCTTAGCTCACGTGGTTTGTACAATATTTTATTCAATTTTGACGAAATACTTATAAAAACCATTATAATATTTAATTTTGACAAAATAAAAAACTGATCAGTTAGTAGGCTGAGCATGACAATCGTCGCTGATAGACGTCAAGTCATGTATTTAAAATGCTTTATTGTCTGTCATTTGTGCCGTGAAAAATAATGAAAATGGCTGATAATGTCTGATAAATATTATGGTAAGTGTTATTTTCGTAGCTGATGTTATTTTAAATGCATTATTTGTTGCAGAGTGAGTTAAAATTTTGTGAGAGTGATTTAATTTTTTTTTTAATTCACATGTGAAAAAAGTGTTACTTATAGTTGTTGCTATTGAGTTAATAATGACAGTTTAAAACGTCAAAATTGAATAAAAATATTTATATACAAATAATAAATATATAGATGCCGTTCCCCATAATGTATAATTTGGAAATTAATACACGCTTTAAAATTTAAACTATACTTTTGATTCTTCGAAAAATGCTAGTTTTAAAATATTGATGAAATTTCATTTGCTGGATTCATTCTTGTACTTATAATCGAAATCCTTTGTTGTAATCAACAATTTTACAGTTATAATTTGCAACATAACAATGCCAGAAAATTATCCGTTTGGCAGGATATTTCATTACTTTTTCTAAAAAGAATTTAATAGTAAATCGGAAATTCAATATCGGCAGAAAAGAAAAATAAAATTATCTCTCTAACATTTCAGAATTGTTAATCTTAAGCATTTGATTCTTCGCAAAATGCTAGTATTTAAATATTGCCGGATTCCTTCTTGTAATCAATATTCTTGAGCTATAAACAATATGTTGTAACCAGCTATTATTTCAATGTAACGAGACGAGACTAAAAAAATATCCGTTTGGACTTATAACAAGAGCTCTAATGGAAACAAATGAATTCTATCACTTTAACTGTGTAAGTTGTTTAATATAGAGAAATATATTAATATAAAATTATTGTAATTGTGTTAGGAACCTAACCAAATACTTTTGAGTTACAAATTTACAAATACACGTATAATTTAATTATTTATGTCAATTTTCTGAACTTAATGCATAAAAAACGTTGGAGGTTGTTATAGTATGTGCCATATTTTGCCAAATTCGCGCCGACCAATCAGAATCGAGCCCCCTGTTGGCCATACTACATATATTCAGTCACTATAGTTATTATTATCTAGAGAAATGTTAACAATTTCAATTTGGCAGAGAATTCGAAGTTATAGTACATGTTATATTAACACTATCGCACATTCGAACTCTACGTACAGCTCTCCAAGTTATTTAATGAAAATTTCCCACATACTCCCAACAGACGCAGAACAATTAATTATTTAAAAACATCCATAAAAACTTTTCAATTCATTAGTCTCGTCTGAAATGTGAGTAATGTATGAGGTATGACACGACTTCCTGTTGAAAATGCGCCGTTGAACGAGTTCATCTTGAAACTTCCGGCTTGTCTTTATATGAAATCGATGGCAAAGATGTCGAGAATGATCTTCAACACGAATTCGAGGAAGTTTCCAGTTCAGTATCACTGAACGCATTTCATCTAATGAAGTGAAAAGTTTCAATGGACTGCATAAAGTCGCATTTCAGCTGATACATATACAAACAACCGAAAATTTGGTGCTTGACTTTAATGAGAAACAATTTCGGAGTTAAAGTAGCTTCTTTCATTAAAGGATTTTTGATTTTTCGAGGGAAAAATCCGCATTTTTACAGCAGATTAAAATGTGAAGAGGAAAATATGTATTAAGTTTTATTTTTTAATATTAAACCGCAATTATTATTTTAGTATTTAATATAGGGTATATTACCCGAGAATGAAGTTTAGAATAGGAACTGTAGGCGAGTATTGTAATCAGTGGCGTAACTAGTAAAATTCACAGGCGGGTTTTTTCTCATTAAAAAGCGCTATAATAAATTCGTAATTTATTTAAAGTAAAATGTAAAAAAATTAACATCAGTTATATAACCTTAGTAATAAAAATATATTTTATGTGGTATAATATAATTAAAAGTTTAACCTACGAGTTTTCAGTTTCTTAAATTCATCCAACACCAGGATTACACTTACTCTTTTTACAAACTTCCGAATTGTCTGAATTATTACTGGTAAAATATATTAAAATATTAAAAATATTAGGATGAAAAGGATTGCAGATTGTATTAATATTTTTTTTTTATTTATAAGTTCAAATTTTAAAAAAATATTATTGTTTTTAATTAAATTATTGAAAAAGGCGCCTATATCTTGAAAATCTTCACCCCCCTCCCCCCCTTAGTTACGCTACTGATTGTAATCATCCGAATGCAATGTACCCATTTTACGCGGGTCAAATACTATACTTTATCTACAACTATCAATTACACAGAAATAAAAAATCTGTTGTGGCCAGCACAAGATCTCTCGCCATTTCCATGTTGGGCTACATAAGTACATATACTGTATTTAACATATGTGGTACACACAAATATTCTAATTACATCTATTATTACTATATTTTTATATTCTTAATTCATTCTATAAATAAGTTTCCTCCTACTCTTATAAATGTTCGAGATTCTTTAAATTCATTGACGTGATTGGCGGTATTTCTGATGCGTATATGTAATATATGTATCTATAATTTTAAATATTTAATTAATAATAAAATAAGAAATATTAAATGTACTTCCTAGAAAAAGCCTTCGGTAATGTATCTATCTGGATTTTTGACATTGAAATTTTTCTTTTCCATGGAGTTGTTTAGGCTGTGAGATTCATTACAACGGATTATTTTATATAATTATAATTCTGTATCTCTAAATGTACTTATAGAAGATATAATAAAAATGTTCAATGTATCGGATAGAGAATTTTATATTCTTTAATCTTTGTAAAAACATAAATTCCCAAAAAATAATATTTAGAAGATTCTTTTTAAGATTATCCATTTGTTACCAAAAATCAAAACCTTTTCAGCTATTCCCATTAATTAAGGAATACGTAGTTAAATTGGTCTTTAGACTTATAGAATTTGAGAAAATGTCCGTCCAACATCCAGACATACACATTTCCACACATACACTCACACACACACACACACACACACACACACACATCATTGTAAAAATGTTAAAATCGGATTCAAGTGATCTCTTAGCGAGAGGTATACTTTTTGTGTGGTTATATTACAGACATTTGACGGTGTAGCGGAAACTGTAATGATATGTCAGATGTCAAATGTTAATGGCAGTAACTGATACATTTGTTAACATGTTTAATTAACTAGTAGGTATATTAGCCTTATTTTATAAGAAAATTGTTGTCTTAGCAACATTGCCAAAAAATTTAACCAATAGAAACAAATGTAAAGCCTGTGATTTTCATGTTTTATACAGTGTTCGCAATTATTATTGGTTATTTGTTATAGCAATATTGCTAAGATATATCTTTCTTACAAAACAGGGCTGTATTTATAAAAGTAAAGCCTCATTCACAGCTCCGAAAATAAAAATAAAATTATACATAAAAATAAAAATAACGATATAAACAATAGATTCTTATGAAAGTGTTCACAGCTCTCGAAAATAAAATTAAACATAAGACATAAACACAAGTATTTTCAAATGTTAAATATTTTACACAAAAATAAGCACATACATAACAACTGTCATTTACGATTTAGGAAAAGAATTTCAATTAAAATACAATTTTAAAAAGATGTCTTAAGACAAAGATTCGCATACCTATATGAGTGCGTATAGTGCTTTAAAAGGTATGAATTTGTTATTAATGCTTGTTAATTATGTATACAGAGTGGTTGATTTTTCATTGTCCAGCTTATATCTTCTGAAATATTAAAGATACAAAAAAAGTTAAATACAAAATTTGTTTAATACAACCTGATCTATAATTTGGCATAAACAATTTTTTTCCAAGGCCTACCAATTTTTTGGAAAAATGTTTTACTTTAATTTTTTAAATGGAACAGCCTGTATATTTTGACATTTCTCAATAAATTTCTCTTTACAATGATGTGTAACAAGTAAGTATTTACCTTTAAATTATATAATAAAAGTAGGCTATGATATTTTATTGTTTATACCTGTAAATTCTGTCACACATGAACATTGGCTACGTAGGGGGTTTCCTTTGAATAAAATTATGTCTAATAAAGCAAGTAATAGAATTACTAGCTTTGATGATTTACAAAATTATTTATACTTTTATTTATGACAGATGTTACTGGTATAAACAATAGAATATCACGGCCTACTTTTATCGTATTTCTATTTGCTTTATTAGACATAATTTAAAGGTAAACCCGTACTTATTATACATCATTGTAAAGAGAAATTTATTTAGAATTTTATTCCGTAAAAATATACAGGGTATTCCATTTAAAAAATCAAAGTTAAATATTTTTCTGGAAAATTGGTAGGCCTTGGAAAAAAATTGTTTATTCTTAATTATAGATAAGGTTGTATTAAACAACTTTTGTATTTAACTTTTTCTTGTATCTTTAATATTTCAGAAAATATAAGCTGGACAATGAAAAATCAATCAGCCTGTATAAGTAAATGACAGTTGATGATTTAATTTCGAAGCTGTGAACACCAACGAATTTTATTTGTATTTCTTAATTTCGAAGCTGTGAATGAGCCTTATGTGTCGATAATACAATGTACCATACTTATAAAAAAAAATCTTACTGTGGAATATGAATATTTCATATTCCACTATTCCACATGAAAAATTAGTGGTCTATTATATCTATTGATACGGTTTTCTTAAAATTTTAGCGAAATTTGAGCCCATAATGTGGTATGATTCTTTGTTTATTTTAGTTTTTTGCAGTTGTATATAAATACATTTTCTAAATATCTTTCAAAATTTCTTAATTATATGCCATTAATTCTACCATCATTAATCATATTAATTATGTGAAATTTGTTGACATGATGGCTTATTTGTTCAGCAATTCATTGCCAAAAATTTTGCGCAGAAGACTAATGACTTTTTAAAAAGATTGTGAAATCGTTCAAACTCAATTACAAGATGAGTATTTGGCCTGTATTGCCTGATATAATTGACTAATAATTAATGATGAATTTATTAAATTTCCATTAAGCAACGGAGTTTACTTAGGAAGCCATGTTGTTTTGACAGTGCTGTGATTGGTGAATCGGGATTCTATTGAAATATATTTTCCGGTTTCCATGTATGAAATGAAATATAAAATATCTCTAAAAATGTATCACAGAATAAATGAAACCGTAAAAACTTCATGAGTTGATTAGATTAAAATTGTCAACAGTGAAAGAAATGAAATGTGTTTTATATTTACTTTTTGTTGTTCGTTAGCTTTTTATAAACTGCTCTTTTCCATGACAAAAACATTTAGCAGATATAAAAATGTACATAGTGTATATATTTTTACTGCATTTGTTTTAATACACAATTTTATTTGAAAATTAATATTTTATTTTAGAAATTCAGAGAGTAGTAAAATATAAAAGGGTACAAATTAAACGCACGGTAATTAATTTCAATGGTCGATATACTTATTTTATTAAAAAAAGTCTTATGTGGCCAGCATATTACCTTCCGTCAATTCTATGTATTTTGTACAAATCCCATACCAAAAGTTCCTTGGAAAAGATTCTATATATCCATTAAAATTGTATCACGAACATATACTATTTTTTACAAATTCCATACTGAAAGTTCATTGGAAAAGATTTTATATATCCAATAAAAGTTAATCTCTTTAAAATTCTTGAACTCCATATCTATTGTTTCTTTTATTTTCATAATAACATAAAATGTCAAAAAATGATGTTTAACTGAGTTTTTTCAAGAAAAACTGTTAAAACTGCAAATACGGGTACTTCCGGTTTACCAATTATAACCAAAATCTAATCAGCTGTTTATATGGATGTAAAGAAGAGGAATACGGAAGAATTATATTTTTTAGAATTGTAGTATTGGAGTTATCGTTTGAGAAATTTTTGTCACACACAGAGACACACACATACAGACATCATCGTAAAACTAGTAAAATTGTACTCTACACTACTACAACTAATGAAGCTTATCTAAAATTAACAAAATAAAGAGAGACTTATGTAATAATACATTAATAAGAAAAGGATACAAGCTATTTCCATGGTTACTAGAGACGATCACTAAGCTAAAGAAGAGTGCTGCATTCAACCCATTACCTTCCTTACCTAAAGGTGAGGGAAGGTATAAACAGGTGCGGGATAGATTATTAAAATATACTATATGATACCTACCTACCAAGAACTAGCGAAATTTTCGACAAACAATAAAACACAACTTATCTACTTCAAAATGACCTTAATTATCATATGAATGACAGAAAAACATGAATATTCAAATAATTCAAATATTTAAAATTGATATTCGTTACCGCGGTTATACTATCGTTTCTTTTTCATTTTTCGCCGTTGGTTGGACAGAGATAGTCTCATATATGTGTGCATGACAAAGATGTTAGATAAAAGTTTAGTAAATCTTGCAGCAGGAACGGATGATGTGAGTTCAAACTCGGAGAAATAGATTTTAAATTATATTTTTTATACGTCTGTTAAAAAAGTACACTTTTTTTCATTAAAATGAATTTATAAAGTATGTCTTTTTGAACATAATAAAAGTGTGAAAAAATGCACTTTTTTAACGCTAACGCGTGAAATAATGAAAAGTTACGGTACTTTTTCTCACACTTTTATTGCAGACGTAAAAAAAAAAATTGTATGCAACTCGAGTAAAAAGTGTCTTACGAGTATTTCATAGGATTTGACGATTTCGCCTGTGGCTCGTTCA
Source organism: Ophonus ardosiacus (assembly GCA_943142095.1). Lineage (NCBI taxonomy): Eukaryota > Metazoa > Arthropoda > Insecta > Coleoptera > Carabidae > Ophonus > Ophonus ardosiacus. The sequence continues at coordinate 13,464,126 of OW964831.1, read as the reverse complement.
GTCCAACCAGGGGCGTCGCAAGTATGGGTCAGAGGGGGCGGATTTTAATGCATTTGTCCGTAAATTTCACATACTGCCTATTCGCGATTCAAGTTAAGCAAACTCTATCTGGTGGACAAAATTTGAACTAAAAATACGTCCATAATATAGTATTTCCTTTCCTTCACAGAAATTTTCTAGAGATTGTAAGCTATTTAAAATATCCTTTAACACAAGTTTCATGTTTTGAAAGTTTTTCAATAGCGTAAAATTCATTATATCAACGACAGATTGACAGCTCGTACAGTGTTATGATGTCATAAACACTGATATATAAATAAAGTTAATTTGAATCGCCAATATACTAACTAACACCCCCCCCCCCCACCGATTTATTTACATCACGATTTACAAAAAAAAAATTCCACCTTTTTCGCCCCCCCTAAGCGAAAACACTTCCGGCGTCTCTAAGTCCAGCTTTCGTATTCGTGAAATAAGACCATAGGTACTTTTTACTCTTATTGCAGAAATAACTATAAACAAACTTCATTATTTGAGAATAAAATTAATTTAACATCTACGTCATAAAATATTAAAAATATTTAAAAAGTGATCTTAACATATAACAATTGACTATTTAGAACTACAGATATCGTTCAATGTAGATTAAGTATAACAAAGACAGGAATTAGAAAAATTGTGCAAGACTTAATTGTTTTTATGCAATGAATTTCTAGAGCTAAATAGCTTTTTATGCACCTTGATCGATCTGGAGGCGAATTGGCCTAGCGGTGTTATGAATATTAGATTGCAATCCAACAGTGAGCAGACAACTTTCTCGCATTGCTGTTAAAAGTTAATGGTAATGTCGAGTATAAAGGCGAACGCTTTATGTTTATCTGGAACATTCTCTTCAGTTTCAGCCCACATCCCAAAAGAGGCACCATTCAGTGTCAGGTTAGAATTTGAAATATGTACGGGCTGAAATATTTAAAAGGAATTTGAAAATTATCAAGAGGAGGAAAATTTCAGTTATTTACTACTCAAAGGAGCAAACAGCGTTACTGGATGCAACAAAAATAAAACATTGTGGTCCGATACCAAAAAGAAGTTGCATAGCTTGGATTTTTTAGCTCAGTTGGTGAGAACATCCATACTATATGTATGTTTTTATTCATATTGCCGGTACGATGCTCTCCCAATTGAGCAATAAAAAGGGAGAGCATCGTACCGGCAATACGAAGATCCTGGGTTCAAATGCCGGTAAGTCCATGAATTTTTCACAAAACCTTTCTTCGTTAATTAAAATTCTCTATGATCCGTAAGGACTATTTCTACGTAAAGACTGTTTTATATTAGTCAATTTTTTCATCAATTTTAAGAACTTGGCCAAGTTTTAGAAACTGAGCTTAAAACACTTGCATTACACTTGTCAACTTTTTGCCTCCATTTTAAGCCGCTAAATAAGCTGGAAATAGAATATGTTCTATTTTTATTTCAAATTTTTAGTGCTTCTAGTAATTTTAATAACATACCAACATGTAAATTTAATTACAGTGCTTTTTTTTGTAGAAAAAAAGGTGCCGGAACGTACATTTTATCAGTGGGAAAAACTTTGGTGGGGCAGAGTATCATGAAAATCATGAAGGCGAAATTTTTTTTTATTCAAGGTCAAATGCCTTATAATTGAAAGTTAATTTTTTTCAAGGGATGTAAAGCAGCATGTTTTTACCCTTTCACGTACAAAAATAAATAAAAAAATAATTTTGTGTTTTTTATTTTGAAAAAAAAAATATGCTGATATTAATTTATGGCACTAATAAAAATTCATAATAATTTTCACCTGCACAGCTTGTGTGTAAACATTTAACAGAGAGTATATTTTTGTCATTTATTATTATGCGCATATGTATAAACCAGGAGTCGAAGCTTAGGCGATGTGCTGTCGAATTACTAGATTAAAAACACCGCTGAGAATGCAATACTGTTTATAATTATATTTATACTCTAGATGTGTGAATATTTCATTGGCGTAATTTTTATATCCGCAACTTAATAAAATTATCAAAATAAATAAAATAGTAAATAATTTTCAAAAAAACGAAAACCCGTCGAAAAAAGGTGCCGGAACGCCGTTCCGGTGCGTTACATTACAAAAAAAGCCCTGTTTAATTATATAACTTAAATGCAATGACTATATGACAACATGAAAAAAAAAAAATCTGTTGTGGCCAGCACAAGACCTTCCGTCAATTCGATGTATTTTGTACAAATTCCATACCAAAAGTTCGTTTGAAAAGGTTCTATAAATCCAATAAAATTATAACATAAACGTACACTAAGTAAAATGCACTTGACACTTCCTTCATTTATTCTTCAGCTTTCCCCTATTTTATTACGGGTCGCTGTTTCCTCTTCTCTTCCACTCATTCCTGTCCAACGCATCTTCTTCACACATTCCTTCCTTTCTCAAGTCTTCTGCGATACAGTCCTTCCATCTTCTCTTTGGCGTTTCTCTGCACGTCGCTTACGAGGAACACCATGACATACCAATTTTAGATCCTATACTTTCCATATTTGGTTTTGCACTTGCAACTGACATCTGTCAATTAATTTTTTTTTAAATTATCAGCTGTTTCCATGATAAATAGCAAAGCTGACTAATTTTTGAAAATTAATTTCTTTATAACGCTTTAAATCTACAGCTATTGAATATGAAGGAAAATGTATAATCAAACCGTATAGAGAAGAGTATTTTCTTTAATATGTATTATAACAAAATGTCAAAAAATAATAATTAACTGCGTTTTTTAAGAAAAACTGTTAAAAACTTCAAATTAGGGTACTTCCGGTGGATTATAACCAAAAGAGGAATACGAAAGAATTATAATTTTTAGAATTGTCACACACGGACACACATACACACATACACACATACACACATACACACACACACACACACACACACACACACACACGGACACACACACGGACACACACACGGACACACACACACACACACACACACACACACACATACATACAGGCATCATCTTAAAAATTGTATATTCGTATTGTAGGGACCCTTATTCAATAAAAACTCACTACCGAATTTTTTGACCAAAGACAATACCTTCCTTACCTAAAGGTGACGGAAGGTAAAAAATAATGTACCGTTGTCTAGAAATTGGTAAATTTATTGCACAATAGAGCTGTTGCAAGAATTTTTATATGTCTCCTAAGTACTAAATTTTAAAAGATATTGTTCTTCAAAGAGCCTCAAAATTGAAAATATCACGAAACATCCATTAGTTACTTTACAATTAAATACTGAAATTTGTTTAATATTTGAAAATCTCACGTGATCTGAAACAGAATGTGTCAGAGTACATACATTTAACATGTGACAAACGATCGCCTAGTTTTATTTGTGTAAATAACGTAAACTGCTTTCTTATTGGCTATGAATGACGTGCTATATGAACTCCGACGTTACAGGAGTGGGGGGTTGTTTTTCATGGCTATTTCTGGCGCTACTATTTTTATTTAATTATTTACGACAATTACAATAGATTACTATTATTATTTTTATTACAATGAAAAATATATAAAATACTTTTTAAAAATGTTAAACTGGCTCATTTTAAGTTCAATAAATTAATATAAAAGCTGACAAATGTAAAACAGGCTTAATAATTATAGATTTTCGCCTACCGATGATAGTCTTCTGGAGAGTAAAGAATATATTTCTACTATAAATTGCATAGTTTCGTGTGTAAATAAAAGCTAAGTATTACTCATTATTTATTTTGCAGTACTTAGAGGAGAATAGGTATAAATACACATCTTAAACGCTCACTTAGCTACCTCTTAGCGTAATGGCAAACGGCTATGAGTCGGTGTGAAGTCGTAGTTAATAATGAACTGCCAGTACGTTGCTACATCGCTACGCATGCTACACATTGTGTATACAAAATGTTCATTCATTCATCTTTCATCTTCCACAATGTCATTTACTAAATGCGAGTATATTTCTTCCCTTGTAGTATACAAATTGCTCTATTCAGTAAATTACACATTCTCATCATTTACACATGATGTATGACGAAATTAAAAATTGTTTTTCCTGGATTAAATGGTCTAGTTCATAATCTCTTAAAGTATTCAAATTAATTTTCTTGGTATTTTCAAAAAGTATTTTAAATGAAAGTTTAAGCATTATTTCCATAGTAGTAGTAGTAGTAGTAGGAATAATAATAATAATAATAATAATAATAATAATAAAAATAATTTTTTGTTATTTTCCTGAGTAATTAAATACAAAAATTGGGGTCAGAAATAATTCCCTTCACTCCACTCCTGTGATGTCAAATTATATTCAGCAGCATCCAGCATGCCATTCATTTGGGCTACCTAAATAATGACGTAGAAAGGGCGCGGCAGCAATGTTTCCAAATAGAAGCACGTGGTAAAAATTTAGTTAGATCGTATTGAGTACCAACGAACATATAGCATGTAACAACTGCCATAACTGAAATTGATTTAAAATAAGTATAATAAATGACATCTAAGAATAATAACCTCAAACATCATTTACTGACAACCGACAGCACCAAATACCACAATAGACCATTCCAGAATGACGTCACCTGCCCTCTACGGCCTGTTCTACAACTGAGTCGTTTGTCGGTTGTCGTTTGCCGTAAGTCGTTTGACGTTAGCAGCACCCGACATTGCTTTCTACAATAGTCGCAGAGTCGGAAGGAGTCATAGCGAACTGTCGCTTTTAAGTGAGGTTATGGATACTCTATCTCTTTCAATTTATTTTAATTTAATTGTAATATGGCTTCAAATAATAAAACTAAGACGGCTCATGCAATAGAGAAGACAAAAAAATACAAGACGATGGTGGGTAAAACCTCATATTACCGTTAATGTTAGGCAAAATTTTGGCGCGCACAGAAAATTATTTACAGATTTCAAGTCAAGTGATCATGAAGATTTTTTTTAATTTACGAGAATGTCTGTACAACAATTTGATCACTTGCATGATATTCTATAACCACGATTACAGAAAAAAAGTCGTAGGAAACCTTTGCCAACTGAAATTAGACTTGCTGTAACACTAACGGCCGAATTCACCATCCCTGAATCAAATTTGATTCTCTGATCAACAAAATTTGACACTGTTGCTTTGTTAAAACTGTTGATCTCCAAGGTAACCCAGAACTTGATTCACAGATCAGTGTTGATCAGAGAATCAAGACTTGATTCACGGTTGGTGAATTTGGTGGTAAGGTTAGTTAATTCGAAACAAATTATTGTTATTATTTCTGTTTATTATTTAAAAATATTTTAGTTTTCTTGCTCATGGAGACAGCATTACTACCACATCGTGGTCATTTCGTATAGGAAAATCAACTTACCTTCTATACTAATGTTATACATATTTTTTATATTGGTGGATATTTGTCCCCAAATATCTTTTTTTCTTTTTATATCTTTATATAATTTATTTCTTTTGTCATACAGACAACTGTTTTCTTGAACATGGTATATAATAATTTCATCTAACGTCATTTCGTCCATTTTTAATTTTCTATTGTCGTGACCTTCAACGTCGTTGTCGGAGAAAGATGGGAAATGACCAACCTGCGATCCGACTCCGACAGCCGACGACCGACAACGCCTACCGTAAAATTTCTGCGTTGTGCGCACGCGTACGACTTCCGACACCGACAAACGACTAATTGTAGAACAGGCCTGCAGGAGTGATTTTAACCTCACTTTTGAATATTTTTAAAAATTATTTAATTATATATCTTATGATAAATATCGAGAAATTTTGATTTTGATACAATTCATTTATAAAATTAAACTATAAATTTTTCCATGGCTCCATCATTGAGTAAATAATGTATGAAATTTATTTCTGTTAGCTGCCCCTCACGAAATTCTTTTGTTCTGGATTGATCTATACCACGTGCGTTTGTTTGGAAACATTTCTACGACATCACGTTTAGGCTCTCCATATGAAAACAGTTTCTCCATCACCTACGTTATTTATATAAATAAACATGGACGACAGAATGTCACATGTTAAGCTGTATGAACTTTAATGTCACATTCCGTTTCAGATCACGTGTACACCAATGTCAGTAATTATTATTTGAAAAATATCCACTGGTTATTACTGATATTTTCAAATTTGAGGCTATATAAAAAATATATTTTTAAATTTAAAACTTAGAAGGTACACAGTGTATAACAGAAATAAGTACATTAAATTTAACCAGTGATAGAACTCGTCCAGAGCAACAATATTTCCTACAAACTTCTGTTCGTAAACCTTGCTTCTAGATATTGAGTTAAAAATCATCAATAATTTGTAAAAAAATTCATTATCTTCTTCAAAATTCTAAAAAAATGAGAATTCAAGAAAATGTTACTAAAAAAAAATTGTTGCTGTCGACGAATGCTATCAATGCCACTTACCTTTCTTTGTTTCACCGGTATGTCGCGAAATTGAAAATATTTTTTTCTACAGTCTATGTACAAAGTAGGCATTTGCGCTCGCTTTTGCAAAATGTCTCTTAGTCGCTCATGCGCGACAAAGTAGAAAAAACGCTTACTGTCCGAATCTCTAACGATAAAATGTTGAGAAATGTCACTTGTCTACATTCTTAATGGGAACATTTAGTGAGAAACTAATATAGTTATCTACACATTTACCACCTCCACAAGTCAATTTGACATCATATGACTGCTCTGTCGGTGTATTACATAACCAAACAAAATGCCGTACCTCTGTGTAAAGGAGTATAGAAATAAAATATATTCATTTACAAAAATGAAAGTAAAAAATGCTCAGATTAGATTGAAGCACTAGCTCAAGAAGAATGAAAAACAACGATAAATTAAAATTAAAAAATATAATCGTTATTTATTGAGTAGTACTTTAAGTACAAAGTATACATTTCATTATTTTTTGTTATGGTGGAGGACCCCATTGTGGCGACTGTAGAAAAAAATCTTGTGTGTCTTTCGAGCGCAAATAGCTCTTTTCCAAAAAATAAATTAGCGATATCGCAAATTTAATGATTGTATTTCTTTTACAGCCTGTGTATAAAATATCTTGTAACAACCCTATTAAACGAATTATACCAAAGTTAACGATATTAAAATCTAGTGAAACTTTTCTGAAAAAATAGAATATAAGTAGCTGACAGTTGTAACAATTAAACTTCTTTACCTTGCTAAAGCTTTTAAAATCTATTTCCATCGTGTGTAAATTTCTGTTCCTGGTGTATTTATACGTTGGTTTAATTCGATAATATCTATGTAATCTAGGCTACGGTCAATGAAGGCAAGGCGACAATCGTTATCTATTTTTACCCAATTGCATGTCGTTTTAGGACGAGTCTACCGGACTACGCTCAACCGACACTGATTCCACTGATTCCAGTATACTCCTCGTAAAGATCGATGTGGTATATTTGTTCTGCTGACTTTAATCCAGATCACAGAAGCTTTTTATTTCTTTGCCAAACACTAGATTCATGTTGGTTTCAGATAGTTGATATGGACATGGACGTCTATAAGTTAAAGAAAAATGTCATCTAGACCAACATTTTAAAACAAAAATGATGCACAATTGGGCTTCGTAATGACTTCATTATGAAGCAAAGAAAAAAAATCTGATGTGGCCAGCACATTACCTCCCATCAATTCTATGTATTTTGTACCAAAAGCTCTTTGAAAAAGATTCCACATATTCAGCAAAATTGTAACACAAGTATACACTTGTTCTTGAGATAAAATTGGTCAAAAATATGCTTCTAATAATCAGGAATAGTGGCAAATTAAAAGATTATATTTGTCGAGAGATGGAGCTAACGTTTCGAGCTAATGTAAATAACTTTACATTCGAGAAATGTCTTCTTTAATTTAAGTTTTACGCAAAACTATATTTGGACTTGTGTTACTTTTCTCGCAGGGGTGCGAATATCAACAGTTTCCATGATTATAACAAAGCTGGCTGATTTATGAAAGTTAATCGCTTTATACTTCTTTCACTCTGTATTTGTTGAATATGAAGGAAAATGTATAATCAAATAAATAAGATATTGTTAGGAGGAAGTAACGCCGTACTTGTTGATAGATAAAATATATTAACGGATTTCTCGTCGGTGATTGTAAGGAAATATACAGTGTGTCCCATTTAGAGGTGCCACCATTGGGATCTCGAGAACTATAAGAGATACGATATCGGTTAAATGGAACTTTTTATGCGCCTTTGGGAGGCCATCTCAGATGTGCTTTTATTTTTCCAAAAATTCTCATAGGGCACTAGATAATGACGAAAAACAGAATATTGTTGATTTTTTCTTTTTCAAATAACTTCTAAACTATTAATAATTGAGAAAAAAGTTTCAAATATAAAAGATAGATATTTTTATTAACTAACCAGTGGCGACCGAAATAAATTTTTATATCCGTAAATTTTTGAGATATAACACAAACTTATATTTTTTTAAATGGAACCCATATCTGATTTTAGTCTCAAAAAATTAAATATTTTTTTCTCTTTTTAACGATGTAAGGGTTATTATGTTTTATATTTGTTTTGCCTTCAAAATTATTATTTTTTTTGTTTTTTTGTATTAAATTTACAATTATTTTGAAAATATTGGTAGATTTCTATTTGGAAATACTACTTGTATTTAAATAATTTATTTCGGTAAAAAATTTGCTCAAAATTCGTATCAAATTAATTTTTATAATATTTTGTATCAGGTCGCCCTTGGCACATCATAGTGTAATTTGTAATTATGAATCTAGAATGAAAATATTAAGTAATAAAGACATAAAACAAATTATTTTGATCAAATACAATATAATTAATAAAAATAATAATGTTTTTTTGCGAAATAATAAGAAAATTCAGGAAAATGAAGAGAAAAATTAAATTTTAGGAGCAAAACAAATATAAAACATAATAACCCTTACATCATTGAAAAGAGAAAAAAATATTGATTTTTTTGAGACTAAAATCAGATATGGGTTACATTTAAAAAAATATAAGTTTGTGTTATATCTCGAAAATTTGCGGATATAAAAATTTATTTCGTGCGCCACTGATTAGCTAATAAAAATATCCATCTTTTATATTTGAAACGTTTTCCTCAATTACTAATAGTTTAGACGTTATTTGAAAAAGAAAAAATCAACAATATTCAGTTTTTCGTCATTATCTAGTGCCCTATGAGAATTTTTGGAAAAACAAAAGCACATCTGAGATGGCCTCCCAAAGGCGCACAAAAAGTTCCATTTAACCGACATCGTATCTCTTATAGTTCTCGAGATCCCAATGGTGGCACCTCTAAATGGGACACACTGTATTGTTGTTATTCCATAAAGTAGTTAATTTTATTTAAATTTCCAATATTTCGTTAAACATTTTGTAACTTCACCAGGGAATACTAAAATGTACATAATTTTGTGAAGGTAAGTTATACAGATAAATTTTGTTTTACTTACAAATAGTTTTAACTGGTGTAATCAGTTGCCAAATTGATAATTTCAGAAACATTCAATTTTGTTGTTGTTATTTGTTTATGTTCTGTACTGATTTACATATTATTAAAATAATTTTGACTATATAAGTATAAAATATAAGTTACATTAAAAGGATATTAAAAACTCCTGAGCGTCACATGTTGGCCGAAAAGTGTGGGAATATTCTAGAATAAGATATTCTTTCATTTTAATAATCACATAAAATGGCAAAAACTGATATTTAACTGCGTTTTTTCAAGAAAAAAAAAAAACCAAAATCTAATCAGCTCTTCACCGACGATAACTCCAACACTGTAATTCTAAAAATTATAATTCTTTCATATTTCTCTTCTTTACATCCATATGAAGAGCTGATTAGATTTTGGTTGGTTTTGGTCAATCGAAAGTTCCCTTATTTGAAGTTCTTAACGATTTTTCTTGAAAAACACAGTTAAATATTATTTTTTGACATTTTATGTGATTATCCATATGAAAGAATATCTTATTGTCTATGTTTGATTGTACATTTTTATATTCAATAGATATAGCGCTAAATAATTATAAAGAGATTAACTTTCATAAATCAGCCAGCTATGCAATAACTATGAGAACTGCTGATATATTCAAAAAATTCTAATTGATAGATAGCAGTGTCAAATGCAATTTACATAGAGTATATTCGTGTTACAATTTTACTGGATATATAGCATCCTTTCCAAAGAACTTTTGGTATGGGATTATTTTTACCTTCCGTCACCTTTAGGTAAGGAAGGTATTGTCTTTGGTCAAAAAATTCGGTGGTGAGTTTTTAATGATTAAGCACGTTTTAGGGTCCCTACAATACGAATATACCATTTTTAAGATGATGTCTGTATGTGTGTGTGTGTGTGTGTCCGTGTGTGTGTGTGTGAGTGTGTCCGTGTGTGTGTGTGTGTGTGTGTGTGTGTGTGTGTGTGTGTGACAAATTTTTCTCCGACGATAACTCCAATACTACAATTCTAAAAATTATAATTCTTTCGTATTCTTCTTCTGTACATCCATTTGAAGAGTTGATTAGATTTTGGTTATAATTGATCCACCGGAAGTACCCTTATTTGAAGTTTTTAACAGTTTTTCTTAAAAAAACGCAGTTAAATATTATTTTTTGACATTTTGTTATTATATATATTAAAGAAAATACTCTTCTCTATACAGTTTGATTATACATTTTCCTTCATATTCAATAGATGTAAATTTAAAGCATTATAAAGAAATTAATTTTCAAAAATTAGTCAGCTTTGCTATTTATCATGGAAACAGCTGACATAATTATTCAAAAAAAATTAATTGACAGATGTCAGTTGCAAGTGCAAAACCAAATATGGAAAAAAGTATAGGATCTAAAATTGGTATGTCATAGTGTTGCTCGCAAGTGACACGCAGAGAAAGGCCAAAGAGAAGATGGAAGGACATTACTTAGTGTAGTTTATGTTATAATTTTATTGGATTTATAGAACCTTTTCAAATGAACTTTTGGTATGGAATTTGTAAAAAAAAGTATGTGTTCGTGTTCGATTTTACATGATATTATATAGAATCTGTTCCAAGGACCTTTTGGTATGGGATTTGTACAAAATACATGGAATTGACGGAAGGTCTTGTGCTGGCCACAACAGATTTTTTATTGGTGAAGTTGCGATCCGAACTGATTCTTTGCTTTTTAGTTTTGTTGTACCGTACCAAAATGTTACTCACTATTCACTAGACACTATGTTTTAGACCACCAATGATTGTAAAATATGCATAGCAAAAAAGAGAAAATGTAGGCCAGCAAACAATGTTTTACGGAATATGCTTTTAAAAAGTTCGTGTACCGTGCACCAATTTCTTTGTAGGTAAGTAGCGTGGCCGTGAGCTTCATTCATGTATGCAGTATTGATTAAAGAAACTAAACCATGTTCCCTTCCTATTTTAAGAATCATAAATAAAACAAGTCCTAGTTTCCGATGCCTTCTTGAGTAGCTAAGTGTTTTCTTTAAAGTTTTGTACATCTATGAAGAGCAGCAATGGAACATTACAAAACTTTGTGACTGTATATTTTTAGCTGGATATGTATTACTTGTCGTAAATTTCACAAGTTTGTAAGATTTATGGTAAATCGGCTTAAAAGTATTTCCACCTGAGCGCATCTTCGGGAAATATTCCGCAGATAGGAACAAATAAGTAAGGATTTGGCGTGCGTTCTGTGCCTGTTTCCTCAAGAGATAACTTTACAGGTTCAGATGCCGATGAAAACAGATGCTCAGTTTTGCTTTATATGTGAGTTATATTGTTCGACACGAATTATAACTTTTCGCGAGAATGTTCAATGGGAGCATTTCATGCTTGCTTTAGACATAAATATGTCTAACAGATGTTCTCTTTATAACTGATAGTCCTACTTATTGCGTTAGATATTTCGTTAATTAATTTTTATTTTAAAAACCAATATATACGGGTACCTATACAGAGAATTTATTTTAAAATGCAACATTATGGTTCATCACTTCCATGGTTACTCACTATTGTCAAAAAATGACAGCAATGTAATATTTGTCCATTTTAAAATGCAACATTATAAATAGTATTGCAGCACGGGGACGGGAGATACCTCCAGAACACATCACAAATGGTGTCAATGCTTATTACGACCGACTAAAATATTGCGTCAGTGTGAATGGGGATATATTTTTAACATTTATTACATGGAAGTTATTTATTTATTTATTTATTTATCTTCGTATGGCTACAGAAATATAAATATGTTATAATGCAATATATGCATGTGATTTTTATAATTCTATATCTGAAGAAATTAACCAGTTATGCTAGTTCACTTTTCCCATGTGATTTTCTTCCAAATATTTCTGTTTTTGACCGTGAGGGATTTTATGTCCAGTTCGGTCGCCAGTTATGTAGACTATTAGCCGCTCTGTACAAGCAGAACGTTGCCCATGGTGTACCATATTGGAGGTTATGAAAGTTATGAAAAAAAAAATGAAAGTTATGAATTTTTGTAAGCTAAAGTTTGTTGAGATGCGCAACATTCGTTTTGATTTTTTGTTAATCGCATGTAGGCTAATTTATTGGAAATTGTTTTGATAATACAAAACTACAAATTTTGTATGTTGCATTTTAAAATGGACAAATATTACATTGCTGTCATTTTTTGACAATAGTGAGTAACCATGGAAGTGATTCTCCATATGTTGCATGTTAAAATAAATTTCCTGTATTACATTTTGATACACTAGTCAAAAAAGGTATATTTTCTACGAGTGCTATGAAAAATAACCATTTCGCTCTCATTTATCTTCGTAAAGTTGATGTTTTTTGAGGAGCTAACAATTTTTTTTTTGTCTACAGTCTATATACAAGATAGACATTAGCGCTCGCTTTTGTCAACGCAAAATATTACTTTGCCGCTCATGCGCGAAATAGTAGAAAAAATGCACGCTATCCGAATTTGTAATTATAAAATGTTGAGAAATGTCACTTGTCTACATTCTTAATGGGAATGATTAGTCAGGAACTAACCTAACCTAACCTACACATTTAACGCCTCCACAAGTCAATCTGACATATGACAGATCTGTCGGTATATTAATAACTAAACAAAATGCCATACTGCTGTGTAAAGGAATACAGAAATAAAATAGGACATTCATTTACAAAAAAGAAAAAAGAAATGTTTCGATTAGATTGAAACAATAGCTCAAGAAGAATGGAAAATAACGATATATTAAAATTAAAAATATAATCGTTATGTATTGTAAGTACAAAGTGTACATTTTATTATTTTTTGTTATGGTGGAGGACCACTTTGTGGCGACTGTAGAAAAAATCTTGTATGTGGTCTCGCATGGCAATAAGCGTAAAATAACTTTTTCGTTCGCTCGCAAAATATTCTTTTTAATTGTTTACAATATTAAAATAGATCAATTCCTTACCTCAGAATTACATTAGATAAATTATTCGTTGTTTTCTATTTATCAGATTTTTTAGAAATATCGGTATATAGACCGAACGTAGAAAAAATAATGTGTGTGTTACGAGCGTAAAGTGTCATTGTAACATACGAAAGATTCTTTCTTTAGCGACATGGGCCCAATTCTCAATTTTCACCATTGTAATATGATATGAAATGATATAGTTATTTTCGTAACAAGTTATGAAATATACCATGCGAGTGTAAATTGACGCACGACGCGTAGCGGAGTGCAAGTCAATACACACGAGCTAAGATATTTGAATTTCATATAAGTTATGAACATTATTTTTTAGACGAGCATAAATAAATTTTACTTTTTTTTCAAAACTGAAATTTAGGTTCAAACGTACGGACAGTTGACAAATGAATAATGTATACATATAGCCAGAAAATAATGACATAGTAACCTAGCAAACGTGTCAACTATTACGATATGAAATATATCGTAACACTAATGTGATAAGTTCAACTTTCAGTGTTAGGTTAGGTTACGTTGATATGTCATACTTATCACAATGGTCGTCTAAAAAATTTATATCATATCACTTGTCAGTGTCATGATATTATCTGTCAAATGTCAACAAACACGTGCACCAATTTCGTTTTTTCTTGTTATGCGTAACCAATATTGTCAATATACGGTAAATATATAAAATATCACACTTTCTCATTCATTTATATCAGATCACTTTGTAATTGAGAAAAGCTGTAAGTGATAAAGTGAAAAATTTTCACTGCATATCACTTCTGTGAAAATTGAGAATGGGGTCCAAAGTATCACTTTACCCTTTAAATGCACAAATAAACCATTATTCTTTTAGAATTCTTTTACTACTTTTAAACTAATTTCTAAGACTTAAAAACTATGAAACTAGTGCCTTAAAAACTGCTAAAACTGTCAAAATAATTCCCGGCGAACTTAAAAACTGTTAAATTAATATCACGTTAAATTCTTCTTACAACGTAAAATAAATTTGCCCTACCTTTTACAGCTTTAGAATGTGGTCAACAATAAATGGCATGGAACTTACCTGAAATAGAAAAATAACAATTAATAAATTAATGACTAATATTGTCCGTTAGTGAGATTTTTTTCAAAATTGAAGCCTACTGTCGTTGAAGAATGCGAAACCATTAATAAAGAAGAAAAATAAATCATGACATTGATTTATACATAAGTGAGTATTCGATATCGGTTCGCGTGTTCCAAAACGAACCAGTTCTGTGTCTGAATTTATATAAAGGTGCGTGCGCTCCCTCATTATTTTTAGTGTCAAGAAACGGGCCAAGGTCCACATTTACATGCAGACGGATTCTTCCACCTTAAAGGGAACACCTTTTCCGTTTTTTGATCGGGATGGGCTCTTATCGGTTGTAATTAGTCAAGGCATCTAACTCCGCTTGAGCAGTGTGAATCGTTGATTTATAAATTGCTTTAGATGTTTTGCTTTTGTTGTAAATGTCATTGTTGTTGCTACATTATTGTAGTAAGAAATTAATTGTCGTTATTGTACGTGATATAGAATATAGTGAACTAAACATCTACTGTATTAAACACACTATTTGTTTATTATGAATTATGATCTTTCTAAATTTTAGATGAAATTTATTTCCCATTTTTAAGTTGCACAAAGACAGCGAAAATATTCGTAAATTAATGAGTATTACTGATTTTTTTACCTTCCGTCAACTTTAGATAAGGAAGGTATTGTCTTTGGTCAAAAAATTCGGTGGTGAGATTTTAATGAATAAGCACGTTTTAAGATCCCTAGAATACAATTTTACTAATTTTACATTGATGTCTGTATGTGTGTATGTGTGTGTGTGTGTGTGTGTGTGTGTGTCCGTGTGTGTGTGTGTGAGACAAATTTTTCTCCAGCGATTTTGGTTATAAATGGTCAACCGGAAGTACCCTTATTTAAAGTTCTTAACAGTTTTTCTGGAAAAAACCCAGTGAAATATCATTTTTCGACATTTTATGATCATTAACATGAAAGAAAATCTTATTCTCTATACGATTTGATTATACATTTTCCTTCATATTCAATAGATATAGAGTTATAGAGATATTAAGAGAGGTTAACTTTCAAAATTCAGTCAGCTTTGCAAAAATTATGGAAACAGCAGACATATTTAAAAAATTCTAATTCACAGATATCAGTGTCAAGTGCAAAACCAAAGTGGAAAGTATAGGATCAGAAAGTAACATAAGTGACAGAGCGTCCCTCGCAAGTAACTTGCAGTTTCAATGCCGGGAGTACGAGGAAGGCCAAAGAGAAGATGAAAGGACTGTGTAGCAGAATATTTGAGAGAGGAAGAACTGTGTGAAGAAGATGCGTTGGATAGGAATGAGGAAGTGTGAAGTGCAATTTACAGAATGTACATTCGTGTTATAATTATATTGGATTTATAGAATTTTTTCAAAGGAACATGCAATATGGAATTTGTAAAAAATAGTGAGTTCGTGTTACAATTTTACAGGATATATAGAATCTTTTTCAAGGTACTTTTGGTATCGGATTTGTACAAAATACATCGAAATGACGGAAGGTTTTGTGCTGGCCACAACAGATTTTTTTGTTTAAATATTAATTAGTTCGCAAACCACAACCGATTGAAGTCGATTAATAATTATATACTAAGCAATTTGATTGATTTAAAGCGAGACTGTCGCCCGCCTACCGTGAAACCATCAATGCACAAACACTAGCGTCATCCGCCGCCATATCACAATATTGTTAAACAAAGGTCAAATTATTTAAATTTTCTAGAATTAATTAGGAAAGAAATGTATTTTACTTATATTATTTATGTTTAATAATAATTTCTTCCTAAATATAACGTATAAGCTTATTTATAAAAATATTTCATATAACAGTTTGTCGACTACTGGTGAGGATATACTGAACTTAAAAAATCCCCATTGAATAGTGTTCTCTTCCCGATATCTTTGAGAACCCGTGAGTTGATGAATGGTACCCTTATCGGTACAGATAGAGTTGTCCGGAGTGTTCGGATTTACAAAGATCAAAGCACTTAATAATAGATTTTTGAGTCTAAATAATAAATTCTTTAATATATATTTGAAATTTGATGAAAATTTTGTTAGGAATTTTTAACAGCAATTTATTGTTTATTAATTTTCTCTTCTTCTTGTTTTTTGGAGTTATTTCATTTGGCAAATTAACGACTCAGTAATATATGACATTAATTATTCAGTTTAAAGTTTTTAAGTAGTACTAGAGAATATTATGAAAAGGCCTATTTGACAGTATTAATTAAATGTCAATTTGGCACGAGATATTGTTAAAAATGTTCTATATAAATCAAAACATTTCTTCTTGAATCCTTATTTTAGAAATAGAAATAAATTAGAAAACAGTGAATTGCAATATTCTGTATATTTCTTTATATTTTTTCCCCTTAAAATTAAATTTCACGATCAATTTTAACAACTTGACTTTTGAATTGAGTAATAATGAGACTTATGTTTCTGTGTTCATACCCTACTCCGAATTTGGTTTTTTTCTGAACACACTATACAAAGTAACAAGTTATAAAATAAAATCTGGACTCAATAAACAAAAGACTATCCAAATTATTAAAATTTTTGGTTCTATAGTCTACAGTAAAAACAAAATTCTATTCATTATTAACTGGATTGGCAGACTAAAACCAGTATAACCTAAAAAATAAATCAAGAAAAACTGACAACCAAAAAATATAACCAGATATTTCTGGATAAATCTTACTCTCGAACAAAGAAAAATCTTCACTCACAAACCTACCGTAGTTATTTCAAAAGAAGTCAAATAGATTATATGTTACTAAGAAGCAGAATAAAAGGATAATTTTTTGTCTTTTTTTGTCGATTTCAAGGAACGGAGAAATATATGCGAATACATTATCTTATTCCTAATTTTTTTTATGTACTTATCTTTTCCAGGAAAATGTCGCGAACTTTGGGAAATTATTAAGTGATTGTCATGAAAGAGGACATTATTAGTTAGGATGAAAAACTATAGATTTTTTCACTTTATATATCTTGCAAAATAATACTTGATTTTTCGAATATAATGGTCCTCCATCACAATACAAATTAGAACACGGGTTATAAAAAAAAAAACTGTTTTGGCCAGCACAATACCTCTCGTCAATTTCATATTTGGCTATACAAGAAAATCTAATTATATCTATATTCTTTATGTTTAATTCATTCTATGAACAAGTTTCCTCCTACTCCTCTAAATGTTCGATATATTTCCAATTCATTGACGAGATTGGCGGTATTTCTGAAGGGTATATAATGAAATATACATATGTATGCAAGCGCGTGTTTAGTTGGCACTGATACTGTACATACTTTAGCTTTTAAATAAATACCATTTCTTTTTATACCAGTAGCATATTATAATTACTATTATATTTCGACTAGTCCATGTAATTATGAATTTTAGGTTTTCAAAATTCAAGAACAGTGTCAATTTAACGTGCGGCAGCTATATCTATAGTTCTAAATATTTAATATATTATAATTACTATTATATTTCGACTAGTCCATGTAATTATGAATTTTAGGTTTTCAAAATTCAAGAACAGTGTCAATTTAACGTGCGGCAGCTATATCTATAGTTCTAAATATTTAATTAATGATAAAATAAGAAATATTAAATGTACTTCTCAGAAAAAGCCTTCAGTAATGTCTTTGGATTTTTGACACTGACATTTATGTCAAATACAAATATTTTAATTTTTCAACTGGTTTCCATGGGCTTTTTGATTCATTTTAAAATGGATTATTTTATATATTTAAAACTCCCTATCTTTAAATCTATAGAAGATATAATAAAAATATTCAATGTATTGGATAGAGAATTTTATATTCTTTAATAATTGTAATAACATAAATTTCCAAAAAATAATTTAGAAGATTTGTTTTAAGAAACTACTACTTCCGGTTGTTCAATTGCTAACAAAACCTTTTCAACTCTTCCTATTAATGTCAGGAATACGTAGTTAAATTGGTTTTTAGTCTTGTAGTTTTTGAGGAATCGTCCTCTAACATGCACACTTTTATACACACACACACACACACGTACTAACACACATCCACACATGCACACAGACATCATCGTAAAAATGTTAAAATCGGTGTGTATGAACCTTAACTCGTGCTTATTCACTAAAATCTCGATATGAGATTTTTAGCATGAATCCAATACCTCTTTTAGCGAGAGGCAAAGAATCAAAAATAATAGTTAAGGTTTCCATTTTCTATTCTGTAGTAAATTAAAATGTGTATGATATATTTTCATTACCACACGATTATCCATATTAAGTAATATTAATTATAAACGTGCTATAAATCTTGTGTACCGGAGAGAATTTACGAGCTTGATATTAGGGATCATGTACGTAGGTGCTCATAATAGTCATGGTGGTTTTAATTCCATAAAAATACGAAATATAATTAATATGTAGGGAACGGTGAATAAATCTGGGAAACGTAATTTCCTGCGGATTTATTAAGGACGCCGGAAGTGCGTGGGCGTGGCAACGCGCCAGAACAACTGTCAGCTTCAGGTTACGGGGTTTTTGCCATTGTGCGAATCCTTACACAGGGCCGTAACTAGCTACCCTTATAGGAAACTTATACAATTGCTACATATTTTATACAAAAACACTAATTCCGAAAACTTTCCTAATGTACTGACTGAAAGCTTTGATCAAGAATGAGTACAATGGGTGGAATTTAGCACTCTTCTTTAACTACGAATATATTTCTCAAATTCAAATTCAGAAAGAGTAAATTTAATTTCAAAAATAGTTATTTACGAATAGAGTGCCGAAAGAAAAGGTTTACTTCCGGCATGAGGCGTGTACAACGTTTTACACACAACTGCAATCAAACGAATGGTTATTTATGTATCAAGGCACTGAAGTTCTATTTTTATGACGAAGGTGGAATTTATTTGCCGAGGCCCTTGGGCCGAGGAAAATAAACCATATGAGTAATAAAAAGGAATTTCAGTGCCGAGGTGCATATTAAATTTTATTTGAAATGGAAAACTGGTGAAAATGAAAGGAATGCTTATTTTTATAGGTTATGTTTAAAAAATCGTAAGTCTGACGTTCAATGTTGCTAATCTCGGACACTGAAATTATTGTAAAGAACACTCGATAATTATATGTTTTATCTCATTAAATTTATTCATCAGAATTATTTATATCGTTCTTCTTGCACATATTTTTGTCATTTTACTTGTAAATTTACTATTCTACAAAGTACACATGACCAATTTATCTTACATGTTCAACAATTATCAGTTGGCAACAATAAAATTGCATGAAATCGTCGTATAATGGATTACTTTCTTGCGGATTTCTGTGTACTTTAGTGACGATTTTAAATAGTTTGTAAATTATTTTTTAAATACATTTAAAGCTTGTTGCTACGTAAAAATATTACGTGGCCACGTGACCATGCTACAAAACAATAAGGTGTTGCATTACATTGCTATTTGGTAATGTGGACTTTTTTAAAATTTCAAGCTTGGAAGCAATTTCTGAAGAAATTCCTCAAGCAATTTTAATAAAGACTAGTGAAACTTTAGCGGACCTGATATATTTTTTTTTAAATAATAGTTCCTAATTATTTATTTATTTAGATCATGACTTTGCAATACAAGTATATGCAAATATGAACCTATACAAATTACAATGAGGTCATGCACGACTTTTTTTTAAATTTTAATCGATAGAGTAGTGAAAAATAATAGACCCGTATTTTTTATTTTACATCATATCGATCTTTAATCATGAAAAAATTGTAATTGAAAATGACATTCTTTAAAATGAGGCTGCAAAACCCCCGCTTCGTCCCTTGTCCAATGACGTCACAGAGTGACAGGCACGACCATTTTGATTTTCACATTGTCTTAAACGTTAAAGTGACATTTAAAGATAACCTAAAATTTATGAAAGTAAATATGTCGATGGAACGTTGTTTCGTGCCAAAATAAAGAATAAAATAATATTCTGCAATATATTCAATGTCTCACATGCGTTTATAATCTTCTACCGTCTAATTCAAAGATTCAAAAGTGAAAGAAACATCTGATGTAACGTAGATAATTTCACGCCAAATGAAAATTATATTTATAAAAATAAATAGAACGATATTATTAATATATTATAGCATATTCAGATATGTAATCCTCAATTTATAGTTTATATATATTTTTCTTTTAGAAATTATGTGTCCATATAAAATGTCTGTTTGAAATGACTTGGTACGTAACGCTGTGACGACAAAACATGGCTGGTTTTTGCAACATTTTAAAAATATCATACTTTAAAACGATTTTATACAACAAAAAATATAAATAAAAAATAATTTAATCATACTGATCAATGAATTGGACTATCCTTTTTCGATTTAAACAGAAAAAAGGTACAATTATTTTTTTTTGCATGACCTCATTGCTAATATTTCCAATTATTTTTTTAACGTTTTATTTATCAGTCGCCAAGCTTTTGCTCTACTTTACCGCCCGCATGTGCTACTTTCCCGCCCGCATGGTGTAATCTTTCAGTGCCCGCCGTGTTAATTAAGATGTAAACAAACAATTGAATGTAGTTGTGTGTAAATTCAATTTCAGCTTTCATTTTTTTTAACAAAAATAAACTGGGGCAGAATAACTCATTCCAAATAATCATATTCTGAACAAGTTGCATTACTTTTAAATCACAATAATTATGGCATAATAGTAAGTATAGTGCGGAACACCTTTCTTGATCTGAGGGGTAAGGGAAGAAAATGCTCATTTCGTGATATTCCACAGACTCTGTCAAAAAATAATTATTACAGTAACTTTGGGCTTCTAACACATTTGTGTACGCTTATGATTCGAGAATAAACAAAACAAACTTATATGAAAACCAATTGCAGAGATCAACTGCCAATATAAAAAGGCTGCACAACTTTAAAACTTATTTGGGAAACAGTTATTACCCAGGAAACACACACATACATGATATATAACTATCAAGGATAAATCACAGCACAATGTTACATTCCACTGTTTCATAAAAGTTAAATCATAGATCTCTTTTTTATATATATTTCGTATATCTTACGTTAAGAAACTTATCATTTATATATTTTTATATTAATTCTATAAAATTAAGTAATATTATTTATATAAGTTTGCAGTTATAATATTTTCATATTACAAAAGTAATAATATAGAAAGGTTTTCAAATTTATATAGTTTTATGTAATAACCACAACAAAAATTCTATGTTTGAATGGAACGTAACATTTATATATTTATTATTACATAAATTTTATGAAACTAGTAATATCAACCACAGTTATATAAATTTCACATCATACAAATACAAGAAATATTTTGCACATGTTTTCAGAATTATACAGGTTCTATGTGAAAGCTTTAACGTCAGTATTGTGATTGACAGTATATCACTTGCTCTATTAGTCTATTATTAGGTAGATTAATTTTGATTTATTTTACTGTGTAGGTACATAATTATGTATGTATATGTATGTAGTAATATACTTTACTTCGTATTTTATTTGATAGTATTTTGCAGGTATTTTGCGTAAAGTAATTTTAAGTGGTACTCATTTTCATTTCTTGTCATTTTACAATATAATATTTACTCGTTATATAATAAAAATATTTACAGTAAATTATAATCTAAAATTTCAAATATAATACAAAAATTTACGATTTTTTATTTTAATTATTGTGTATACTATTGCTTTGCGCATGCGGGTGTTCCGTATCGGGTTATAGCTATTGTTTGTGTTATGTGTATTCATTTGAATGTTTATAGTGGAAGGAAGAAGTTCAATAAGGTAAGTTATATAACGTAATTTATTATATTGTATTAATAAGTAATATCTATGATAGCATGACAGTGTTTATTTTGTTCTGTGTCATATTGATATTGATGAATACAGTTTTTAGATTCATTATGAGTAGGTGTACTTTCTAAAAGATGGAAACCTACTCTGAAATACCCACAAACTGGATAACATCATATGGAACAAATATGAAATTAAAATTGATTGTTACTGTAGTAAGTATAAGCAAAACAATGTTTTATCGTATTATTTTCTAATATCATTTATTTCCAAAGATTCTTCAGAGAAAGCATGGAAAAAGCAGAAGAGGCAGATTACACCACTTGTTCTGAAAGCCGTATAGTGAAAACAAAACATTGTTATTCAGTAATGAATGATTTTATTTTAGTTAAAACAGATAAGTTATTCTAATAATATACAGGTGTTAAAAAAAGGGTAAAAAATTGAGGTCATATACATTTCGATGTGCTGATTCTCAGTCAAGAAGAACTTCTCCAAAATTCTAACAATTGTTATTATTTATTTAATCATTGCAATGTTCATTTTTAATGCGCCACTGCCGACAAATTTAATAATTAACAATAATGAATTATCTAATCACATAACTGACATTGAATGGTTGACTAGAAAGATAAATATATTCGTAATTATTTTTAATAAAAATTTCGTATCAGGCAGTGACACAAAAAATATTTTCCAAATTTTGGAAAAATTCTTTTTGATTTCGAATCAGCATATCGAAATGTATGTACCCACAATTTTTTACCTTTCTTTTTAACACCCTGTATATTACAATAACTTACGTATTTCTATGTTTAATTGACTATTTGAACTTTTATCTCTAGATTAAAATCTAGTACAGATGTTCATACAAGCTTATAAAAATGACTGATAGTTATGTGATACAGTATAAGAAACATGTAAAAAATAAATTTTGTTTCAACTGCGGCCGTGAAATGTCAATATTGTATCTTCGGTATACACTAATGTAGGACGAAGTAGTCTTTAGTAACTTTATCCTGTACATACCGCTGCTTATTTTCATTATTGTCATAAAATATGTGACATCGATCTACAAACTGACTTAGTTTATGGCATTGCATAACCTATATTTATATTGTTTATCATTATTGTGTGAATTTTCTTGCAACTAAAGTATTTTTAAAATGTTACACACATCCTTTATTGAATTTGAATTTGTAAATGATGTCCTTTAGCAACTTTAACTACCGTGTACATACCGTTGCTTATTTTCATTATTGTCATAAACTAACTTAGTTTATGGCATTGCATAATCTATATTATTTATATTGTTTATCATTAGTGTGCGAATTTTCTTGTATCTAAAATATTTTTAAAGTGTTACACACATCCTTTATTATGTACATTGTTTATTTATTGTATTGTATACTTTTTTGTGAATAAAGTATATTTCAAATGTTACACATTTTACAAAAACCCTTTTTACCCTTGTGTATGCAGTTTGAACATTACTGGATTACATAATTTTAATATAACATCGCATATTAATTCTTGATATAAAATTATATTATTTGCGTATAACGGAGTATATCACAGTTATATAAAAAATAAATAAAATAAGTATCTCTCAACCTTTTACGTAAACATGACTGAAATATAAATGCCATTAGCACTAGATTATATTTATGTAACATAACGTATATAAGGTTTGTGGCGGACATCCCGTTGTACAAGTAAATAACAAGTAACAAACAAATAATATTACAAGTCGTGTTAAAGTAACGGCTGTTACAAAACTGTAATGTAAATAATATATATCTGTGTTTCCTGGGTATGTTATATACCCAAATCATTCAAGCAGCCAATGCACGTCATCACTTAGTGTAAAAACCTTAATGCATTAAAATCACTAATAGTGAAAAATGAAATAAAATTTCAATCATTTTTAACCGTCAAAAAGTGTATAGCCTTATATAATTATTATTTAGATGAATAGTAGAGTTCATTACTTATCGTATATGACATAAATAATATACCGTGAGTATTTTTTAACGTGAAACATTGGGTTTGTCATATCCATAGTTACGATTCGACTTTTGATTGACAGCAATGTATTTGCGTGTCCCACTTAAAATGAAACTGCTGCTTGAATGATTTGGGTATATTAGGTATGCGGAAAGTAAATTAATTGTATTTCGTGTGGATTTAAACAGAGCGCATATATTAGACAGTGATTTGTGCTAACATATTTTCCATAGTTCACCTTTCGTGTCCCGGACTATTTGTACCTGAAACAAATTCAAGGAGTTTCCTATATTTCTTCAAAACTTTTCCTGCATTTTAGTTTTCCTAATCTTCCAGCTTTCAACAAAACTTTCATACAGTGTTATCTTTCGTTTAATAGTTCCCGCCTAAAATAAAACATTATCCTAGTCCTAGTCCGGTCCTGCTGAACCCTTGCTCCTACTCCTGATGGTGCCGTAATGTGCGCTCGACTTGATTTCTGGCTGTAACGCCCCGGAGTTAACGTTATGTATGACGATGTTAATGTCACGACTTGCACCTGACCGCTACTTTTACCTGGTTAAGCGCTTTATTAGGGATACCTTTACTGTTTATTTTATTGCTAACTATATTGTTTTATTACAACAAGGATTATACGCTTGTACGGTTTCGGGAAATGATTAAGAAGTTAAGGAAAATAGATTAACGAAGCGATTGAACATAAGTAGTTGTTCACAAGATTTAATGGTATATGACATTCTTACGCAATGACGAACTTAATAATTTCACTTACATTCCTAGGAAAATAATAACAGTAAATTAATAAATAAAAAATCTGTTGTGGCCAGCACAAAACCTTCCGTCAATTCGATGTATTTTGTACAAATCTGATACCAAAAGTTCCTTGGAAAAGATTCTATATATCCCGTAAAATTGTGACACGAACACACTATTTTTTACAAAATCCATATTGCAAGTTCCTTTGAAAAGATTCTATAAATCCAATATAATTATAACACGAATGTACATTCTGTAAATTGCACTTCACACTTCCTCATTCCTGTCCAACGCATCTTCTTCACACAGTTTTTCCTCTCTCAAATATTCTGCTACACAGTCCTTCCATTTTGTCTTTGGCCTTCCTCGTACTCCCGGTATTGAAACTGCAAATAACTTGCGAGGGACAGTCTGTCACTTATGTTACTTTCTGATCCTATACTTTCCACTTTGGTTTTGCACTTGACTCTGACATCTGTCAATTAGAATTTTTTGAATATATCTGCAGTTTCCATAATTTTTACAAAGCTGACTGATTTTTGAAAGTTAACCTCTCTTAATCTCTCTATAACTATATATCTATTGAATATGAAGGAAAAAATGTATAATCAAATCGTATAGAGAATAAGATTTCCTTTCATATTAATGATCATAAAATGTCGAAAATTGATATTGAACTGCGTTTTTTCCAGAAAAACTGTTAAGAACTTCAAATAAGGGTACTTCCGGTTGACCAATTATAACCAAAATCTAATCAGCTCTTCATATGGTTGTAAAGAAGAGGAATACGAAAGAATCATAATTTTTGGAATTGTAGTTTTGGAGTTATCGTCGGAGAAAAATTTGTCACACACACACACGGACACACACACATACAGACATCAATGTAAAATTAGTAAAATCGTATTCTAGGGATCTTAAAACGTGCTAATTTTTTGACCAAAGACAATACCTCCCTTATCTAAAGGTGACGGAAGGTAATAATAATAAATTTGACGCAGCAACCCTTGCGGCTTCGTTACGTACACAATATAAAATCAGGAACAAAATTCAAGATAAATTTTAGGGAGTACTAAATAAATGATAAATAATTTACTTTCCAAAATGATAAATGTCAAAAGTATTGTTAGGATATATTTTTACTTCCCTGTTTTACTTTTACTGGTACGTTCTATTGGTGTCAAGTTCTCCTAATAAAAGCTCAACGATCATTCTTTTGCTTTAAAAAAACTATGACTATTCCTACGAATCATTCCAACTGTAGAGCTGAATATAATTAAAATTCTTTAACTCTATATCTGTTACATATAAAGGGAAATGTGTAATCAATCTGTATAGACAATCAAATGTTCTTTCATATTTATAACATAAAATGTCAAAAAAAGTTATTTAACTGTATTTTTTTTCTATATAAACTGTTAAGAACTTCAAATTAAGGCACTTCCGGTTGTTCAATTATAATCGAAATCTAATCAGCTCTTCATATGGATGCAAAGAAGAGAAATGTATAAGAATCATAATTTTTAAAATTGTGGCGTTGGAGTTAACGTCGGAGAAATTTTTGTCGCACACACACACACACACACACACACACATACATACAGACATCTTAAAATTAGTAAAATCGTATTCTCGGGACCCTAGAGCTTATTTATTTAAAACTCACCACCGAACTTTTTGACCAAAGAAAATAACTACCTTACATAAAAATAAAAATAACGATATAAACAATAGATTCTTATGAAAGTGTTCACACCTCTCGAAAATAAAATTAAACATAAGACATAAACACAAGGATTTGCAAATGTTAAATATTTTACACAGAAATAAGCACATACATAATAAATGTCATTTGAGCTGTCAATAGACGTTCTGGCAAAAGGATTTCAATTTAAATATAATTTTAGAAAGCTGTCTTAGGACAAAGGTTCGCATAAATGATTGCGAACATTACTTTAAAAGGTATGGAGTTGTTATTATTGCTTGTTAATTATGAATATATTAAATGACAGTTGATGTTTTATATTCGAAGCTATGAACACAAGCCATAACGTCTTATTTATAATTTTATTTATATTTCTTATTTTTATAGCTGTGAATGAGCCTTAACTTTAATTAAATTAAATAATAATTTTTTTGACAGATGTCAAACAGGTCAAAAAAAAATTATCAAAAAAGAGTGTACATCACTTTTGGGCTTTGTCTGGTTCTTTTGTTTCATGGCTAAACCTCCCACGTATATCTTAAAATTATTAAAGGAATAATACAGAAAATAATTTAATTTCTATGTTCACGTTTCGTTTTCCACTTACTATATCCGTAGAATGTGTCATCCTCATCCACATAATATGACAGCAATTTACAGATAATCCTTAGCAACAATAGTGTACCTTTCCGACTATAGTTAACCTCTGCACAATTTTGCAAAACTTCTCGATGTGAAAAGGATAACGAACACGGAACTTGACATAAGCTCGGTCTGTTGTTTAATTATATACGGAGAGATACCGGTGTACCTCGCCGGCATCCTGCCAACATAGCATTTTGTGATTCTGCTTCGTATGCCAGGTAATCGTATCTTTGTCTGAATAAATTTTACACAAAGCATTTGTGAATATGTGGATGATATCAAAGCTTACTGTGGAAATTTTGCCCGAAAGATTGGAAATGTAAAACAATAATTTACTTCGAATGGTACTTAATTGCTACCCTGATTTTAATTATATATATATATATATATATATATATATATATATATATATATATATATATATATATATATAGTGAGGAACCAAAGCGGTGAGCGGGCAAGATTACAGATACAAAAATACCACAGTTGTTAGTTATTTCTGTACATCACTTGTCAATAATAATTAATATACATTATATAAGATCATAGAATGCATCATTGGCTTGTCAGTGCCAGGTGTCAGAGTGTCAATGTCATTACAATATATATACGAGTACAGTGTGTTAATTAAAAACTCATATGGCAAACACAATACCTCCCGCTATTTAATTTTTATTAATTTAATTTACATACATACTTACATTACATACTAATACTACAAACTATAGTAAGTTCCTTTCGTATAACTATTGCTTTATTTATTATTTTCTTTTTAAAATTTCACCATCATTAATTTGGAATTAGTTTTTTGACAGTGACATTTATCTGTTAGTTACATACAGTAAAATTTTTGAAAGAAGTCCGATCAAGGCCATTTACGAATTGCCTCTATGAATTAAGATTTTAAGCAATCAAATTTAGTAGTGCCGTTTACATAGTTTTTATGAGGTACACAATATATTATGTACCCTCATAAAAACTAAGTAAAAGACACTACTAAATTTGACAGCACAAAATCTTAATTCATAGATACAATTAGTAGATGACCTTAATCGGAATTCTTTCAAAAATTTTACTGTACATTTGTAATTTTAACTGTTAACAAGAGAATTGTGTTTATCTTCAAAACGTAGGCTCCGGGATTTATAAAAAAGATTATTTTTTAAATTTATCTGTAAAATATATAGAAGAAATATTAATGTAAACCTGTAGAAAATTTAATAATCTTTAATTTTTAAAATTACATAAAATGCGAAAAATAACGTAATGGTAATTTTTGAAGGAAAAGGATTATGAGCTTCAAGTAAAGTGCCATTTCCGGTTATCTGATTTACACTAAAATCTAATGGTTTCTTTTCATATTTGAATAGGGTCAAAATACAAAGTTTAATTTTTTTTTTCGACTGAGAGTATTAGACTTACAGTGTTAAGAGGATCCATACACACACACACACACATACACACACACATACACATATACACACATACACACACCCACGGACATTGTGAAAATGTTAAACTTGAATTCTAGGGACCTTGAAAGTAGTCATTTACTAAAATCTCGATATGTTATTTTTAGCATAATTCCTATCTCCCTTACCAAGGGTAGCGGGAGGTAAAAAAACGAGCCCTAGCGTTTAACATGGGAAATAGGTTCTCCTTACGCAAAAATGGCCTATTAATAATTTATGACGATAATGCTTCAAAGAAATGTTGTAAAATTGTAAAGAATTAAATTCTGCGTCTAATTCATTAATAATATTAGCTGGTAGCATGAAAAACTGATTAAGAGTGATCAATAAGCAGTTGACTAGCACTGTTTTTCCTATGTCAATCGTTGATAGATTCTTTTAGAGAAAAATATTTCAAATAAGAGAAGCGTACAATTAATTTTTCTGTAACTGTTTTGGGATGGTCTGTACATTACGACAGATTTCAAATATTTTTAAACCCAGCAGTATTTTTTGTATACCAGCTTTTAGTGGTACTTCCAAATATTTTTCCTAAAAACTGTACAAGATTAATAGGAATGAATAAATTTAACACACCTTTATTCGTCTAAGGCGCGGTTGTGTTCCAAGCAACTCAATAACGATTCCTTCACCTTTCTAACACCTCCATTACCAAATTACCTATCCTTTACTCCTTGCGGTCACATTTACATGTTTTCCACAATGAATAGATGTGGGAGTGTAATCGTGAACTACTCTGTGCTTGATTCTGGTGAGTAATTGTGACTGAGGCGTCTCCAAGCGTCTCGACGCATTGTTCCACGCCAGGCACAATGGCAAATCACGCCTCTAGGTCTCATCGCGCTGCAACTGACACTAATATAGCTATGGAGGAGTACATAATCACAGACACTTGAACTAAGATGGGTTAAAGAAATTGAGTATTTTCAATGATATTGCTAGTGCCTAATATATAGGTACAGAATGTTCGCTTCACTGCGACTTCACAGAATCAAATGAAATCTCCTTCCGCAATTATCTTTTTTCTCTTTCCCATAGAGAGTTAGGGGAATTTAAAAATGACCAATGATGATAGCAGATTTTATTATCGCCTGTGTTGTTGTATTAAGTATTCTATTTGAAAAAAGTCTGTTGTGGCCAGCACAAGACTTCTCGCCATTTCCATATTAGGCTATATAAGTACATAATGTGTTTAACATTTCTGGTACACACATAAAAATTCTAATTACATCTACAGTTGGTATATTTTTATATATTTTAATTCATTCTATAAATTAGTTTCCTCCTACTTTTCTAAATGTTCGAGATTCTTCAAATTCACACGAAATTGGCGATATTTCTTAATTTAATTAATAATAAAATAAGAAATATTAAATGTAC
The DNA here is from genome assembly GCA_943142095.1 of Ophonus ardosiacus. NCBI lineage: Eukaryota > Metazoa > Arthropoda > Insecta > Coleoptera > Carabidae > Ophonus > Ophonus ardosiacus. The sequence goes on along the minus strand of OW964831.1, from coordinate 13,433,722 downwards.
TTCAGTAATGTATTTGGATTTTTGACACTGACATTTGTGCACACATAAAATTCTATTTATTTTTACCTTCCGTCACCTTTAGGTAAGGGAGGTATTGTCTTTGGTCAAAAAATTAGGTGATGAGTTTTTAATGAATAAGCACGTTTTAAGATCCCTAGAATACGCTTTTACTAATTTTACATTGATGTCTGTGTGTGTGTGTGTGTGTGTGTGTGTGTGTGTGTGTGTGTGTGTGTGTGTGTGTGTGTGTGTGTGTGTGTGTGTGTGTGTGTGTGTGTGTGTGTGTGTGTGTGTGTGTGTGTGTGTGTGTGTGTGTGTGTGTGTGTGTGTGTGTGTGTGTGTGTGTGTGTGTGTGTGTGTGTGTGTGTGTGTGTGTGTGTGTGTGTGTGTGTGTGTGTGTGTGTGTGTGTGTGTGTGTGTGTGTGTGTGTGTGTGTGTGTGTGTGTGTGTGGCCGTGTGTTTGTGTTTGTGTGTGTGACAAATTTTTCTCCGTCGATAACTCCAAAACTACAATTCTAAAAATTATGATTCTTTCGTATTCCTCTTCTTTACAACCATATGAAGAGCTGATTAGATTTTGGTTATAAATGGTCAACCGGAAGTACCCTTATTTGAAGTTCTTAACAGTTTTTCTGGCAAAAACGTAGTTAAATATTAATTTTCGACATTTTATGATCATTAACATGAAAGAAAATCTTATTCTCTATACGATTTGATTATACATTTTCCTTCATATTCAATAGATTTAGAGTTATAGAGAGATTAAGAGAGGTTAACTTTCAAAAATCAGCCAGCTTTGTAAAAATTATGGAAACAGCAGATATATTCAAAAAATTCTAATTGACAGATGTCAGTGTCAAGTGCAAAACCAAAGTGGAAAGTATAGGATCAGAAAGTAACATAAGTGACAGAGTGTCCCTCTCAAGTGACTTGCAGTTTCAATGCCGAGAGTACGAGGAAGGCCAAAGAGAAGATGGAAGGACTGTGTAGCAGAATATTTAAGAGAGAAAGAACTGTGTGAAGAAGATTCGTTGTATAGGAATGATCAAGTGTGTAGTGCAATTTACAGAATGTACTTTCGTGTTATAATTATATTGGATTTATAGAATCTTTTCCAAGGAACTTGCAATATGGAATTTGTAAAAAATAGTGTGTTCGTGTTACAATTTTACAGGATATATAGAATCTTTTCTAAGGAACTTTTGGTATCGGATTTGTACAAAATTCATCGAATTGACGGAAGGTTTTGTGCTGGCCACAACAGATTTTTTTTTATTGTATGAGGACGTTCCTAAATGTCAGAGAGTCATCCAAATCATAAACAAGATTAGCGGTATTTCTTATGGACATATGCATTTTACCCATAATTTTAAATATTTTATTAAGAAAACAATAAGAATGATTAAATGTACTTTTCAGAAAAAGCTTTAAGAGTGTCACTAAAACTGTTGATTTTTGACACTGACATTTATTTATTTATTTATTTATTTAGTTTATTTACTTTACAGGATAAATCCCAATTACAAAGTAAAAAGTTACATGAATATGACAAAACAATACAATACAAGTAATTATTTAATAATACGATAAATGTCATTGAATGTGCAGTCAAATATATCACATTGAGTACATATTTCATTATAATAGCTAGACAAAGTAACAATTGGTGACTTACATAATACATTTGTGCGGCACTTTGGAATATGGAATAGTTGTTGTTGCCTACTATTTACTCTGGGTATACGAAAGGAAAGAGAAGATAGGAGATCCGGGGAATCGTACTCGTTATATAATAATTTATAAAGAAACTGAAGACAAATAATTTTATGTCTGTTCAGCACAGTTGGAATATTGAATACGTTCAATGTGAAATTATCAACTCCTCTTTCAGGATAAAAACCAAAATATTTGTACCATACGTATTTTAAGAATTTTCTTTGTATTGTTGTTAAAAGAGTACGGTAATGGTTAAATATGGGGAACCAAATTAATATTCCATATTCCATTTTGCTCCGAACGAAAGCATAATACAGGGTTATTATGGTAGATACATTAATGAATTGTTTTGTGTTTCTTATAACGAAACCCAGAGTTTTATTTAAAGATTTTATCAATTCAGTTATATGAGAATGAAATAACAATTTACCATCGAACAAAATTCCTAAATCTTTAAATATATTACAACGTTCCAGTGTAGTTTTGTTAATATTGTAATTAAAAATAACAAGTTGTTTTTTTTGTGAAAAACTCATAATTTTACATTTTGAAATATTAAGAAAAAGGAAGTTCGTTTCACACCAGGTCCATAACTTATCAATGTTTTCTTGTAATATAGAGCAGTTGTTGATGTTATCAATTTTAAGAAACAGTTTTACGTCATCCGCATACATGAGTACATTACAATCTAAATTAGCTGGTAAATCATTAATAAAGAGCAAGAAAAGAAGTGGCCCGAGATTCGAGCCCTGTGGAACTCCAGAACTTGCAGGGTAATGTTCGGATGTAAAGCCGTTGTATGTGACTCTCTGAACACGATTTTCTAGATAACTTGCAAAAAAATTCACAAATAAGTTGTCAAAACCAAATTTTTTCAATTTATTAAGAATTATATTATGATCTAGAATGTCAAATGCCTTTGTAAAGTCAGTGTATATAACATCAACTTGACCTCGACAATCTAGAACTTCTGCAACGTATTGCGTAAATGAGCATAAATTTGTTATGGTGGATTTGTTGCAAACAAACCCATGTTGGTGCGGGGATATAAGATTATGCAATTTAGGGTATATTTGAGCGTAAAGAACTAATTCGAAAAGCTTGGAAAAATTTGCTATAATAGATATGGGCCTGTAATTACGAATGTTTGAAGGATCACCCGACTTTAGAACAGGGCACACCTTAGATTCTTTCCACAGTTCAGGAAATGTTCCACTTGTCAGAGACATGTTATAAATTACTAAAAGTGGCTCGACGAATGCGTACACACAATCTTTGACCAAGAAGCTAGGAACTTGATCAACGCCCGCTGTATTTTTGTTTTTAAGTTTTTTCGATGCAGTAATTATGTCCATTTCCGTTATATGCGGTATATTTATATTTATACAATGCGCTGCATTAGCATCGTTAACATCATCACTTGCACAAGGCACGTTGGAGAACACACTATGAAAATAATTTTTAAATAAATTTAGAATGTCATTCGGGTTGTTACAAATATTGTCGTCCAAGTTCATCGTGGATGGAAGCCTACTATTATTATTTTTATGGCGAATAAAATTCCAGAATTTTTTGGGATCGTTATGAACAGAGTTTTCGGCATTCTGCAAATATTCTTTGTATGAATTAGCAATTTGGCATTTAATAATTTTCCTGTATTTAACATAGTCTTGATGGATGTTATTGTCGTTATAATTTTTAAAACGCTTATACAGATCAGATTTTATTTTAATATTGCGGATAATATCTTGGTTAAACCAAGGTGGATAACTCTTCCTACTGCTATTTTTATAGATTGGTACGTGTTTGTCTAGTGCATTATACAATATGGCATAAAAACGATTACAAGCTTCATTCACGTTATCTGCCGCCTCAATATTAGACCAATCACAATGAAACAAGGTATTATACAGAGCAGGGAAATCAGCTTTTTTAAAGTTGTAATTTTTTGTTGCATTTACTGTGGGAAACTTGTAATCATTTTCGTTATTTATATTCAGGATGATTGTCAATGCAGGATGATATTTATCCTCGTTTACAAAGTATTGATATTCTCTAAATACTTTACATTTCATATTTGTGAGTACGAGATCTAATAAATTATTATCATTATTACAAACATTGTTACACTGTTCATAACTCATGTAAGACATGAAATTAATTACACACTCTCGCAATGTGTCATTTCGGTATGCATTGAAAGTAGGGATGTTAAAATCACCTAATAAGATTACATGTTTTTCATTTAATAATAATTGCTCCATATATTCAAAAAACGTTTGCAAATTTGATAATGTTGGAGTATACGGAATATAAACAGTTACTACAATAACATTGAAAGATTTAAATATACATTTACAACAAATTATATCAAATGCAGGTAACACGTCTGACAGTTCTGTATTTAAACTTTCGACAACTATATTGTTTTTAAATGCGAGAAGCACACCGCCACCACGAGACACGTTCAATACGGAAAAATTTCTGTCTTTCCTGAAGACAGTGTAGCACTCCGGGGGAAGAAATTCACTGGATGAAATGTCATTTGATAACCACGTCTCGCTTAAACTTATAATATCGAAATCAGATTCGCACACCGAGAGAGTAAAGTCCTCAAATTTATTTTTTAAACTACGCACATTTTGGTAATAGCATTTAAGTTCGTTTACATGTTGGATGGCAGAGTTTGCTGGCTTGGGCCTAAAAAACCACCAGTAGACTTACGCGGAAACCAGTACTTACGCACCAGGATGCCTGAGGGCCAAATAGCTGGATCAGAATAAGAAGCTACTTCCTCGAACGGGACACCAAGTTTAAAAGATGCATAGTCGCCTTTATGCTCGATTTTATTGCATACACAAGAGTCGTTTAATTTATGTGTCATTTGCAAACTATGTTATAAACATTTTAATTTTTCAACTGGTTTCCATGGTGATATATGGGCTGTGATATTCAATTCAAAGGATTATTGTATGTATTCATCTCTATCTCTAAATCTATAGAAGATACCTATAATAAAAATTTTCAATGTATTGGATTAAGAATTTTATATTCTTTAATATTTGTAATAACATAAATTTTTAGATTTTTTAAAGAAGCTATTACTTCCGGTTGTCCATTTGTTATCAAAACCTTTTTAGCTCTTTCCATTAATGTCAGATTAAGGAAGATGTAGTTAAATTGGTCTTTAATCTTACTGAATTTGAGAAACCGCCCCTCCAACATCTACATACACACACACACACACACACACACATACACACACAAAGACATAATTGTAAAAATGTTACAATCGGATTCTAGGGTCCTTAAAACGTGCTTATTCACTAAAATCTGGATATGCCATTTTTGGCATGAATCCAATAGCTCTCTTAGCGACAGGTAAAAGACGAAAAATTGTTACTTCTGACTGCACATATCAATCAAGATTTGAAAACAACATGTGTGCAATGATTCTTAGTTATGAATCTAACTACCATATTATACGAGGAATTACTGTATTCGTATACATAATAATTTATCTTCTCTGTATTTCTCTTAGCTATAACGAGAAGCACAATAACAACAACAATATAATGGCACACTAATAAAATTGTTTACAAAGCATAAAAATCCAGGTCGAATGGAACAAGCAACACTCCATGTCAGTTGATTTTATTAAATTCTTGTAGTTCACCCCTTACCCGTGGCGCTTGCATCGACATCTGCTAGCGGGGTAGCCGCTAGCAACCTAGCATCCTAGCAGCTGTAACGCTTTGTGATACGATTCCCTTCATTCCATCCGAACAATCACTAAATATGCTTTCTGCCTTGCTCTTGCTCACAGCGATTATTAAATGGAAAAGCAAGATATCTGAGACCGCAATCCTACTGTTGTGTTGTGTTGTTTTGGTTTCGCTGTTGTCGGTGTCGGTTGTGAGGATGGGGATGCTTAGTCTACTTCTGCTCCGCTACGCAAGGAGATTAAAGAGAGTGAATGGATGGACAGTGACCGGAATGCATTCTTGGAGGTTATTTACCTGGAAGAAAGATAGTTGAGACGCTGCTTAGAATATATAAAATGCTTTTTTCTATAGTCTATATACAAAGTAGGCATTTTCGCTGGCGTTTGTCAACGCAAAATGTCACTTTGCCATTCATGCGCGACAAAGTAGATAAAACGCTCTCTGTCCGAATTTCTAACTATAAAATATTGTAGTGGTCCCGCGAAATCTCGCGTTTTCGAGATCGCGTGTCGAATTTTTTGAATTTTCGAGACGAGCTGAACCTTATTCTGGTCTCGATATTTCGAGATCCTGATTGACAGATGTCAGTGTCAAGTGACATAGTTTGTTCATGAAATAATTTAAAGCCTCATTCACAGCTCCGAAAATAAAAATCTGATGTGGCCAACACAAAACCTCCCGCTATTTAATTTTTATTAATTTAAATACATACCTACCTACGTATTTACTAACGCTGCAAACTGTTCCATTGCAGAAAACTATTGCTTTATTTACTATTTTCTTTTTAAAATGTTACTATTATTAATTTGAAGTGGTTAGTTTTTTGACAGTGACATTTACTGTCAGTTACATTCATTTGATAAATGAACTGTGTAACAAAGGAATAGTTTTTATCTTAGGCTTCGCGACTAATAAAAAAAATTATTTTTAAATTTATCTGTAAAATATATAGAAAAAGAATTAATGTATTCGTGTAGAAAATTCAATAATCTTTAATTTTCATAAGACATAAAATTCGAAAAAATGGCATTTAATGGTATTTTTTGAAGAAAAACCACTATGAGCTTCAGGTAAAGTGCCATTTCCGGTTATCTGATTTACACCAAAATCTAATGGCTTCTTTTCATATTAGAATAGGATAGAAATACAAGGTTTCAGAATTTTCCGAATGATAGTATTTGAGTTAGAGCGAAGACAAAATCCATACACATGCACACATACACACAAACAGACATCATCGTGAAAATGTTAAAAATGGATTCTAGGGACCTTAAAACGTGGTCATTTACTAAAATCTCGATATGAGATTTTTAGCACGATCCCTATACCTCCCTTATCAAGGGTAGCGGGAGGTAAAAATAAAATTATAGGTACATAAAAATAAAAATAACGATATAAACAATAGATTCTTATGAAAGTGTTCACACCTCTCGAAAATAAAATTAAACATAAGACATAAACACAAGGATTTGCAAATGTTACATATTTTACTTAAAAATAAGCACATACATAACAACTGTCAATCTAGCTGTCAATTTACGGTTTGGCAAAAGGATTTGAATTTAAATATACTTTTAAAAAGCTGTCTTAAGCCAAAGGTTCGCAGATATGATTGCGTACAGGGCTTTAAAAGGTATGAAGATGTTATTATTGCTTGTTAATTATGAATAAATTAATGACAGTTGATGTTTTATGTTCGAAGCTGTGAACGCCAACCATAATATCCTATTTATAATTTTATTTATATTTCTTAATTTCGTAGTTGTGAATGAGCCTTAACTGGAAATATATAATCTTTGACAAGAAACTTTTTTTATGGAATTTGTACAAAATACATAGAATTGACGGAAGGTAATGTGGTAGTCACATCAGATTTTTCAATATGGAATAATAATAGAATGTAGTCTCAGAGCCAGTTTTACAATCTCTGGTTAAAATTTCAACTGTGAGTTAAGTAAACAATATTGAATCGGATTATTGACAGCAATGATCAGTTTGTTATTTGACAATTTATTTCGTTTCAATTTTGTTAATTTAACTGACAATTAAAATTTTAACCAATTTTAATCAGATACATGTAATTAGTATTAGCATATGAATTATATGCACTCGTGTACCTACTTTTTAATTTCTATTTCGGTGCAAATAATTTTTGAGAAATTTGAATAATTTATTCCTGTGAAATCAGTAGGGAACAAATTGTGGCAATAAACGATATCACAGTAATTACAATTATGGGTAGGGGATACAGCCTATTACTGGATAAGGGGATAATACCCAATACCTTTTATGTTATAAAATGAGTTTCAATTATTGCAAATAATTTAATATCCCTGACAGATTATTAACGACTTTTCAAAGCTAACTTTAATTTTTACCCAATGTGTGAAAATAAAATTCCTCACTAATTTATTGGCGCAAACAAGGCTTAAAATTCCAGCAACTCAGACAAAAAAATTGTAAATCGAGATTTTGACAGCAATACGTAATAATTGTTTAATATTTCATTTCAGTGTACGAGGGTGGTTTGACGGAAGAGTGACAATTCAATAAAAAAAAGTTACAAGTATTTTATTTTTCAATATAATCCTTTTTTAATTGTACACACTTAGCCCATCGAGTTTCCAATTTTTTCAAAGCATCCAAAAAGTAATCTTTCGGAACTCTTCAAAATATGCATTTTTCTCGGATATCTCCTCTTCATTGATGTGAAACCTCTTTCCACCGAGCCATATTTTTAAATTTGGAAATAAGAAGAAATCATTGAGAGCCAGATCTGGGGAAAATGGCGAATGAGGTAGCACCTCGTAACGCAATTCGACTAATTTTGTTGTAGCAACAGCGGACGAATGAAAAGGTGCATTGTCGTAATGGAACAACCCTTTTTCTTCAACAAATGAGGTCGTTTTCTCTTTAGTTCGGCATCAAAACGTTTCAACATATCAGCATAATATTGGCCAGTTATCGTTTTTTCTTTTTGTAAACAATCAATAAAGATCACACATTTGGAATCCCAAAATACTGTAGTCATGGCCCTATTGGCCGAAAAACGGTTTTTGCCTTCTTGGGAGCACTTTCCTCAAGAGAAATCCATTGTTTCGACTGCATTTTAGTTTTGACGTATAATGGTGTATCACGTTTCATCTACTGTAACATATCGGCGGAAAAATTCCCTTGGATTACGTTTGAAGATAACCGAACATTCTTCTGAATTTTTAATGCGAGCGCGCATTTGATCTGCCGCGGCACCCATTTCGCGGATAGCTTTTTATATGTAAACGTTCATGCAAAATATTACATACCCGTTCGGTTGAAATGTAGACTTCATTAGCTATCTCATGTACTTGTAATCGACAATCGCTAATTACTAGGGCATGCATTTTATTAACCATTTCTCGAGTAGTTACAGTAAATGACGGTCCCAAACGTTCTGCATCATCTGTGCTCATATGGCCACTTTTAAAAGCAGAAAACCACTTACAAATCATTCCATGAGACGCAATACATTCAAAATAATATTTACGTAATTTTTCCTGGGTTTCTTTAATTGTTTTTCCACATAAAAAATGTTTAATTAACACTCAAAATTCTTTTTTCTCTATTTTTACAGAACAACAAAAACAGTTTTCTTCAGATTAGTATAAAACATAAACTATCTGTCAGATTTGTGTGAAATTTTAACAGTAGACATCAGAAACATGGTGGAATCCAGCAATATAATCATCGTAGTGAATGTGTTGCCAACCTTTGAAAAGTCACTCTTCCGTCAAACCGTCCTTGTATGTAATATTGTCACTGAAAGGAACACTTAAAATTTAAGTTGCGTTGATGTAATCGGTCATAAGGAAATAACTATAAGGTGATCAAATATAACAAACTGAGTCAGTTGGCAATACAATGCTGGGGATTCTTTTATTCCACAGTTTGCAGAGCAGGGGCCTGACAGCTAAAGGATTTAGTGTGATTGGAATACTTTACAATATAGATTATTGCTTTGCCGGTAATGTGGAATAACTTAAAAGATATGGGGAGGGAAACGATGACTATTTTCATGAAAAATTGTAAATGTACTTAAATTTCCAAATGTCACTGTCAACAACAGGAAATAAATTTCTGTATCAGTCTTACCCAGGGATTTGTTAACTACTGGATGGAGCAAGTGTATGTCGATATATGTATTTCTTGTGTACCCGGCTAGATTAAGAGAGAACACAGGAAGTGTGAGTGAGAAAGATATAGATAATTCCACTTTAGACAAGTGAATTTGATATTTATATCTGTCATATTCACATCTGTCAAATTCACGTCATAAATTAATTGTGTTTAAGTATATTTCATCATGAAACGTGAAATAAGTACGAATACAACCAATGCAAGGCTAAATTAGAATACATATAAGAATATGTCAATGAGAGAAGGTATTTTTTTTTTAGAAAAAATTATAATTTTAATCATAACTTACTAATAAAATGACACAGCACCGTTCATCACATATTTTGACACACAATTTTCAACACAACACCTTCGAACCATTGTCATATATTAAAATAATTATATTTCAATGATGATATCAAGAATAATCTAAAATCTGTCAAACCTGTCAAACAAAAGATTTGACAAGTAACGGAAACAAAGACAACAAATCGGAATTATGTATGACTATCTCTGTCGATCTGGCCGGGTACATGGTAAAGATTCACTCGCTCCATCCAGTAGTTAACAAATCCCTGGTCTTACCAATTTCAACTATTTTTGTTGTTATTGCGAACTGAATCAGTTATATTTGATCACTCTGTATTATCTAAATCTTTTTTTATAAAAATTAATTGCAAGGGTGATTTAAAATACTTGATCAATATTTTCCGTACCTAATATTATATTAAATGTGTGAAACAAGAGAAGGCTTTTTAAATAAACGATAATCCCATGATTGTCTTATTTTTATTTACTTATCCGTCCCAACTATAAGTGAATGAGGAGCAAGTGTCCTTGTCGTTGTTTCGGGCTAATCCTGATAGGAAATTCGCGCGAGGCAGAAGAGGAGGAGTCCCTCGAGAAGGAATCTGCGTTGCTGAGTTCTCACCTTCACTCAACAAGACGTGCCGGAACGGAAATATTCGTTTAATAAAATTACAACGAGAAGAGAAGAGTACTTGAGTGTTTACAGGAAATATTCGAAAATGGAGTTATCATACTGTGATTTGGAAGAGAAAGATGGATAGAGATAAAAAATTTATGTTCAGTAAAAAGAAATATCAAAAATATGATTGATGTTAGCTAATAGATGTATTCTTTTTGGTAAAATCTCAGTTCATATCAGCTCATCCGTCAATTACAAACATTTCAAATTTTCATCTGGTTTCTATGCAGTTGTTTGGGCTGTGAGATTCATTACAACAGAATATTTTATATATTTGTATTTCTTTATCTGTAAGAGGTATAGATAGAAGATATAATAAAAATTTAAATGTGTAGAATAGACAATTTTATACTCTTTAATATTTGTAATAACATAAATTTTAAAAATATAATATTTAGAAGATTTTTTTTAAGAAATTACTACTTCCGATTGTCTAATTGTTACCAAAACCTCATAAGCTCTTCTCATCAGTGGCGGCAAAAGTTTGGTGAGGCAGCACTTCATAAAAAAAGTGAGTACTATAACTAAACTGTAGCATTATTTAGCTAGTTGATAGCAGTTTGTTAAAATGATATTCTGAAATTTCTTCTGGCGAGGCACTGCTTCACCTACCTACACTGACAAGCCGCCACTGCTTCCCATTAATATCAGATTGAGGAATCCGTGGTTGAACAGGTCTTAAAGTCTTATAGAATTTGAGAAATCATTTATCCAACATTCGTACATACACACACACACACACACACACACACACACACACACACACACACACACACACACACACAAAGAGAGAGAGAGAGAGAAATCATCGTCGTAAAAGCGTTAAAATCGGATTGAAGAGGTCTTAAAACGTACTTATTCGTTCCAACAAACGCCATGGATCTTATACAGGGTGGGTAGAATGATCTCCCTGATTTGAAGGGTTAATTGTAAGAAAACGGTTCAAGATACATAAAAAAGGTTTTAATTGCTCAAAAGTACATATAATGCCGTTTTATTTTCAAGATGTTTGGAAAATGATATCGTCCAAGTGGCGGCCTTTGCGAGTAATGCACATATTGAGCCTTTCAAAGAAGTTTTCGGCCACTCTTCCCAGTATATCTTGCGAAATTCCAGCGATGACGTCTTCAATCGCCTCCTTCAGAGTTTCAAGCTCCAGCTTTGACATATCCCCACAGAAAAAAGTCACACGGGCTCAAATCGGTGGAGCAAGGGGCCATGGAACATCTTCCCGGTGAGAGATCAGGCGACCGGGAAAGAGCTCTTGCAGAATTTCGCGTGATCGACGGGTAGTATGGGCCGTGGCTGAAACCAGAAGGCTTCTGTGTCGTGTTCCTTGCCATACTCTTCTATTTTGGGGCCCAAAAAGTTCTCCCACGTCACTATAGCGAGCCGAATTCAGTTAATAGTTAATCCTTCGGATTAAAAAAATAAGGCCCTATAATGCGTATAGAGGACACAGCGCACTAAACTGTTACTTTGGGGCTGTGAAGAAGTCTTTGATGCAGTACACGAGAGTTCTCAGATGCCCAGTAACGAAAATTTTGTTTATTTACTGTGCCACAAAGATGAAGATGCGCTTCGACGAAAGGCTCAATATGTGCATTGCTCGCCAAGGCCGCCACTTGGACGAAATCATTTTCCAAACATCGTGAAAATAAAACGGCATTATATGTACCTTTGAGCAATAAAAACCTTTTGTATATATCTTGAACCGTTTTCATACAATTAATCCTTCAAATCAGGGAGGTCATTCTGCCCCATCCTGTATATGACAAGCGCATAACTATATGACTCCCGTTGCGCATGTCTTCTACCTTTTTAAATAAAAGGTCTACGAGTATTCTTCGATGATCATATACTTAATAATGTAAAACATTTTCTGAGTTTCTATAAAACATCTAAGTATGTTGTTTTATACTTTGCAATGTAAACAGAAGTAATTATTTCCGTTTGAAATAACAAAATTCTCATTAAATTTGTAGAAGGATATTTTAGGTAGGACAAGAAATAATTGTTTGAATGAGGTCACCCACCTTGGTACCTACCTCACCACTTCCTCGTTTAATTCATTGTTTGAATTGTACCTACTAAATTAAACAGCATTCTTTATGCTCCGGCAGGAACGATGTAAACAAACGCGTTAAGTCTTCAATCAAATTCATCTGCAGACACAAAATTTCATTACCTAATCACAAAACTGCTTTCAGAAGTAGAAGTAGGAGTAACCACTTGGCCGAGATAATTAACATAAACGATAAAATTTAGCGTTAAGCTCTCGGCTTTTAGAATAAGTTAGAATTTATTCCATTTCACGGTTTATAACTGCAGAATGCATAACAGCAAGAGGAATTCGAGTCGTAAATGGCCATTTCAGTAAAAGGGAGTAAGTTTATAAATCCAATAAGCACATCGAGGAGAAATGTATCTCGCAGTCAAGCCGTCATTCCGGAGATCTCGGAATTGTTAAATATCCGAGATAGCTTTGCGGCTACATCAATAACTCTATTTGTGAATGACAATACGACACAGATAAATATTTCTCTGACATATAAATAAAGATGTGTATAAATATTTCCATTGTGGTGTATATTAAATTGAACAAATATTCGAAAACTCAATTATACGGCAATTATTCGTAGAAACCGATGTTTCGGTATACACTTATATTACTTATACCTTCTTCAAGATCTACACACATTGAAAAACAATATAGTACAACAATAACATAGTCTTATAGATTCTTAAACATAAACATCTATAAACCATTGATTATATAATATTGCTTTAGGAATTTAAATGAAATATACAGAATTAAAAGAAAAATGGCCTGAATTTTTCTTTTTCCACCAAAATATATGTTATTTAAGCCTTGTATACTAGGTCTTGCGTAGATGTTGTTGCAATTATTCCTAATTTCAACATTTCAAGAAACATGTCTACGTTTGGAGAAATTTTGATTTACTTCAATAATATTTCACGTCAAAGAAAGAGTAAATTCAAAAGTTTAATTACGTTATATATACCGTGAGTATTTTTTAACGTGAAACATTGGGTTTGTCATATCCATGGTTACGACTTGATATTTGATTGACAGCAATGTATTTGCCCGTTCCATTTAAAATGAAACATAGGGAATGAATTTAACATTTGACAAGACGTCAATAGAGGTTAATTTTATTTAAATAATTATACCTGCATTCTAAATTAAAATTAGTTGTAGAAAAAATATAGTGTGCACCTTGTGCCCGAGTGGTTTTCTGACTAGGCTAAATTTCTTACAATATTTAAATATAATACTTCTATCATATTCATTCATTTTAAATGAGACAGACAAATACATTGCTGTCAATTAAATATCAAATCATATAACTTATAGGAAAATTCAACGGTTGTCTTTCATACTGACAAGATGTCATTAGAGGTTAATTTTGTTCAAATAATTATACCTGTTTTCTAAAAATTAAATTTAGATGTAGAAAAAATACTGTGTGCACCTTGTGCCCGAAATATGTTGAATTCTCTCAAGTGGTTTTCTGACTCTGCTAAATTTCTTACAATATTTAAATATAATACTTCTGTCAGATTCGTTCCCTATGTTTCATTTTAAATGGAACGGGCAAATACAATGCTGTCAATCAAATATCAAGTCGTAATCATGGATATAACAAACCCAATGTTTCTCGTTAAAAAATACTCACTGTATATGTATAAAAAAATATTGTGGCCGGTACAATATCGTTTGCCATTTCCATGTTGTTACATAAGTATTGAATTTTACATTTCTTGTACACACAAATGATTCTTTCATTCTATAAGGAATCTTATCCTACTCTTCTAAAATTTTCAAGATGTTCCAATTCATTTACGGGATTGACGGTATAAGGATATAGCACTATTACAACAAAATTATATACAAACAAACCTACAATTTTAAATATTTAATTAGTAATTCAATAGTAAATATTAAATGTACCTACTTTATAGAAAAAGCTTTCAGTAAAACTGTTTATTTTTGACACTGATATTTGCCTGTCAATTATTTTATAAATTATATTTTCTTTATCTCTAAATCTATAGAAGAAAATCTGTTGTGGAGAGCGCAATACATGTCTTAAGTATAATAGTTCTTGAGGAAACGTCCATCCAACATCTACAACATACACACATACACACACACACATCATTGTAAAAATGTTAAAATCGGATTCTAGTGACCTTAAAACGTGCTTATTCACTAAAATCTGGATATGCGGTTTTTAGCATGAATCCAATACCTCTCTTAGCGAGAGGTAAAAAACTTGATGAAATCGTTTTTGAATTACAGGAACAAACATTATGTTTGATAAAAGAGAAAATGTCAAAATGAGTACCTATAAGAAAATGAAAAAAGTGACAAATCTGCTTTTGCTTTAGATTCCTAATTTCACTTTTATTACTAACCTGCAGTTCATAAAGGATTCTATTTATAACTTCACCAACTTCAGCAAACAGCTGAAATAATAATTAAAAAAAAGTAGTCCGTGTAAATTTGTCTACGTAGTCTGTAGAAATTCATATTTGCACAAAAGACTAGATGAAAAACTTCATACGAACGTAAACTCGCCAACTTTAAGTACTTACCCAAATCCGCTTACTACATTTTAACGCAAGCAGTATTGCTCCGTCCAGCTATTACTGGCAACTTTGAACATTTATGAAAATCATAACTGCTGCGCACAGCAAAAAATAATGAACCGGCCAGAAATGGAACGTAGATAGTCTCTAGAGCCAGGACCGTCTTGTAGCGCTCAGCGACGATATAATCTTTTATTTGATATTAGTTGTGTACGATACTGAATACAGAAAATTCCAAAATTCTAACTTAAACGTTCAAAATCAGTATTTTTTTCCTGTATCTTATGCTCTATGACCTGGAAATATTTGGACATTCAGATAAGAATCCATATTTATTTATTTTGGTTTTCTCTTTCTATTTTGTGCATGTTTCAAACGTATTGTGTAAGTTCAGTTGTTATTAACGAATGTTATTTTTATCGTACTTATCGTATAGGTATGTACATATATTATTGAATACCTAGCCACTATTGCGACGTTTTTATCTTCCTTCACCTTTAAGTAGGTTTTACGATGATTTCTATAAGTGTCTCTCTCTCTCTCTCTCTCTCTCTCTCTCTGCGCGCGCGCTGTGTGTGTGTGTGTGTGTGTGTATGTGTATATGTATGTGTGTGTATGTGTGTGTGTATGTGTGTGTGTATATGTGTGTGCGTGTTTGTGTGTCTGTATGTGACAAATTTATCTTCGACGATAACTTCAATACCACAATTCTAAAAATTATAATTCTATCGTATTCCTCTTCTTTACATCCACATGAAAAGCTGATTAGATTTTAGTTATATTTGGGCAACCGGAAGTTCTTTATTTGAAGTCCTTAACAGTTTTTCTTGAAAAAATGGAGTTAAATATCATTTTTGACATTTTATGTGATTATTAATATGATAGAATATCTTATTAAGAGATTAACTTTAACAAATCCGACTGCTTTGCTATGATCATATTCAAATAATTCTGATTGACAGATGGCAGTGTCAAGTGCAATTTACATATGTTCGAGTTATAATTTTATTGGATTTATAGAATCTTTTCCAAGAAACTTTCGGTATGGAATTTGTAGAACATAGTATATGTTCGTCTTACAATTTTACTGGATATAGAAGTTTTGGTATGGGATTTGTGTAAAATACATAGAATTGACGGAAAGTAATGTGCTGGCCACATCAGATTTTTATTGTAATTTTATTGTTAACGGATGTTAACCGTTTTCGATTTATTTATTTGTTTACTTATGATTCGTGTGCGCTCAACGTTGGCCATTGCAAAGTTGAACCCAAATCGGTCATTTCTAGTTATTTTTCGCTTCTGCCTATCGCGTTGTAAAGGCGTGCCAGCATCCTTTTTATTTATATGTATTTTATGTATTTAAACAACCCCGTGAAGTGCGCTAAACTTATTTTTGTACCACGTACAATATAAAATATTTTGTTAATGTTTCTCTATTTATTGTCTTTACTTTCTACAGCTATCATCCTTCCTGTACCGTATTTTTCATAATTTTCTGGTTAAAAATTACGTGATGCCCGTTATCCATTTTTTTTATAAATAACTATCCGGTGACAAAGCTGACATTAGTAATTACCGACCTATTGCCATTTTATCTAACATATCAAAAATTTTTGAATCCATTATATATAAATATATATACAATTCCGTACACAGATCTATATCCGTTTTTCAACATGGATTTGTCAATGGCCGTTCTACAACCACTAATCTAATGAATTTCACGGAGCAAGTATTGAACCTTCTGCATGACAACAATCGGGTAGATGTCATATATACAGATTTTGCAAAGGCATTCGATCGTATTAACCAAAAAGTTCTTCTTCACAAACTAGATGTTAATTTTCAATTTTCCAACAACCTACTTGAATTCCTTGAATCTTATCTACATAATCGTCCTTTGTATGTTAAATATAACAATTATATTTCAAGGTCATACATCCCCACGTCCGGAGTTCCACAAGGCTCTAATTTAGGTCCATTGTTATTTATTCTGTTTATTAATGACATTGCCAGTTCTGTCAAACATTCCGAGATTGAGTTATATGCTGATGATATTAAAATTTCTAGAAAAATTAATTCCATAAATGATTGCATTCTTCTACAATCTGATATAAATAATCTCCTATCTTGGTGTCGGTCTTCCAAACTATTCTTTAATTTCAGTAAATGTAAGGTAATGAGTTACTTTGTTAAGAAATTTGTTTACACTTTCTCATATAAAATGGAAACAACAGTACTTGATAGAGTAACGCAGTACAAAGACTTTGGTGTAATTTTTGACTCTAAATTATCTTTCAACGATCACATTAAGTATATCATTACTAGCACTCATAAAAATTTAGGTTTCATTATAAGAAATACTAAATCATTCAGAAATATATTGACTCTAAAAAATCTATATTTTGCAATTGTACGATCAAAACTAGAGTTTTGTCTTCAGGTTTGGCTTCCAATATACAACAAGAATATTTGTGACCTTGAAACAATTCAGCGACAATTCTTGAAATTTTGCTTTTTTCGAATGCATGGATATTACCCTAGCTTTGATTACAATTACAATGATCTACTAACACAATTTAATTTGCTTAGTCTATCATCCAGACGCAAGATTCAATGCACCATGTACTTGTATAAACTTTTAAATGGGAGTATAGATGATCCAATTTGTCTTGCTAGCATTCCATTTAATGTACCTAGAACATCTTCTAGAGCTAATAATCTGTTTAAATTAAAATTTGTTAGAACTAATTATGAATCTAAATCTCCGATTCGTCAACTATGTTCCACATTTAATAATATAAGTTGTTCAGAATGTGTAATTGAATTAGACATATTTAATGACTCGTTAACTAAATTTAAGAGATCTGTTTCGGCTAACTTTGTAGTGTAAATTTCTTTATAAATGTATATATTGATTGTTTTCATTTCTACTTGTGACACTTATTATAATTGTATTTTCTGTAATCAATCCTATAATTGGGATCTCGTATCCTGTTGGATTGATATAAATATAAATAAATAAATAAACTATTCCTGTGGCTTCGACCCCCCTCGTCTCCACTGTTTAAAAGCTGGCTACCGTACACCAAATCAGCCCAGGTACGTTAGATAATCATTGCATCATAGGATATTCGCGTTGTACGAATTTTCCGTCACAAACGTTAAACATTAAAGTCATACTGTCTTTTCCGAGCAGCTCCTAACCTCAATCAAAAACATATCTGTTAAAATCCGATTCTACTCTCTTTTCTGGTTAGCTCATAACCTCAATCCAAGACTTATATCTGTCAAAATCCAATCCTGGAGCATAAGCAAGCCGATAGCAAGGATTCTACGTATAAAAATCTGAATTTCAAGCGATCAGAGGGCTTTCTAAAATAATAAATTTTCTATTTTATTAACTATTTATCTAACAACTAGTTTGGGAAAACATACCTTTCCCTTCAAAGCACTTTTGATAGCCTCAAAATTTCGTGGCCCTTTGCACTGAGTTTTTAACGCCTCATTTATAATACGGTCCTGGTCCTGTCCAAAAGAGGAACGGGCAACGAGCAACTTTGGTCTTAACCTCTTAAACCAAATGCATCCGGAGTATTAAATCTGGAAAATACTCTGACATTTTTAAGTGGAAAATATTACCGTCCTTTGTAAAAGTGGAATGTGTGCCATTGTTTGTAGTTTCTATATACTAGAAACTCGGAAATTTTGCTGTATCTGGAAAATTCTACAACTTTTAAAAAGAAAAATATAACTAAATATAATTTCTGTAATGTACTTACGTACTCTTTTTACTGCAAAGTTGTAGATAGTAAATGTTTTTATTCAGTTTGAAATTAGATAATATAAACTTTGTAAATGTCTCAGTACCTATAATTAAATTGAAAATGTTTTCATAATTCCAATAAAATGTAATTGATATATTTCTAAGCTACTTGTAATTCGTGTAAAACAAATTAAATGTCAGTATTATTTTATTTTATGAAGCTAAATTATAACAAAGAAAATCTGATTATAACAATGTAAATTTAATTACAATAAATAAAATGATTGGCGCGGCAAAAATGTTGTTATTATAATTGTTTCTATGTTTATTATTTAGATTTTTAAAAATAAATAACTTTTTTTGCATCATACACTACAAGTCGCTACTCACTAAAGTATAATGTTTGGAAGTACAAGTAATTTCAATTACAGTACATGAAAACATAAATTGTGAAGTTGTCCAAGAACCACAATATTCCGGAAGTTCTCTTTTGTGTTTTGAATGAAAAGCTTGTTAAGTAAAGAATGCTTTATTCGAACAAAGAAAACATGAAAAATGATCATGCATACTAAATTATTTTTTTCGTGTATTTATTACAGAACAGATTCAGTAACAACAATAATTCTTTTATTCTGTTTTTGCTAAATTTTACATTTTTCATAAAATAAAAACTGAAATAAGAAATACAATTTTAATTTTATTACAATGAAACACTTAATAGATGTTTTTGGTTTTATATTTTTATTCTTCCTTCATCTTTTTTCTTTATACCCAAGATGAGTGTCGGATTTTTGAGATTTGTATAGTTTCCTACAAAATCCTGTAGGTACTCGTTTCGGGACCGATAGTACTAGAGAAGTTGGTGTAGTTAACCAGTGCGACAACCACTGATTGCTATACAACCAGTGCGGCAGCGAAATTGCTCCTTCTACAGCTAGCATCATCTATGTTTAACATGAACAACTGGCGAAGACTACGCACTTAGCCGGCCGGTAAATTCGAACCGAGGAACCTCAGATTCGATCTGAACATGCAGAGACATAGCCGCCTTAATGCGCACGGCTACTACACTATTATTTTTTACCTTTCGTCACCTTTAGGTAAGGAAGGTAGAGTTTTTAATGAATAAGCACGTTTTAGGGTCCCTACAATACAAATTTACTATTTTTAAGATGATGTCTGTATGTATGTATGTATGTATGTATGTATGTATGTATGTGTGTCTACGTGTGTGTGTGTGTGTGTGTGTGTGTGTGTGTGTGTTTGTGTGTGTGTGTGTGTGTATGTGTGTGTGTGTGTGTATGTGTGTCCGTGTGTGACAAATTTTTCTCCGACGATAACTCCAATACTACAATTCTAAAAATTATAATTCTTTCGTATTCTGCTTCTGTACGTCCATATGAAGAGTTGATTAGATTTTGGTTATAATTGATCCACAAGGAAGGAAGTACCCTTATTTGAAGTTTTTAACAGTTTTTCTTAAAAAAAACGCAGTTAAATATTATTTTTTAACATTTTGTTATTAAATTTATTAAAGAAAATACTCTTCTCTATATGGTTTGATTATACATTTTCCTTCATATTCAATAGATGTACAAATAAATAATTATAAAGAAATTAATTTTCAAAAATTAGTCAGCTTTGCTATTTATCATGGAAACAGCTGATGTATTCAAAAAATTCTAATTTACAGATGTCAGTTGCAAGTGCAAATCCAAATATGGAAAGTATGGGATCAAAAATTAGTATGTCATAGTGTTCCTCGCAAGTGACATGCAGTGAAAGGCTAAAGAGAAGATGGAAGGACTATATCGCAGATGACTTGAGAAAGGAAGGATTGTGTAAAGAAGATGCGTTGGACAGGAATGACTGGAAGAGAAGAGGAAACAGCGACCCCTAATAAAATAGGGCAAAGCTGAAGCAGAAAGAAAAATGTGTCAAGTGCATTTTACTTAGTGTATGTTTATGTCATAATTTTATTGGATTTATAGAACCTTTTCAAATGAACTTTTGGTATGGAATTTGTAAAAAATAGTATGTGGTCGTGTTCGATTTTACATGAAACTGTTCCACGGTCCTTTTGGTATGGGATTTGTACAAAATAAATCGAATTGACGGAAGGTCTTGTGCTGGCCACAACAGATTTTTTATTGTAAGATTTTATTTTAACATTTATCCTATTTCTGTAAATTAATCTGAAAATAAAATTGTGTGAGTAAATTTCTGGACTGAGGCGGAGATTATACTTTCTTAGCAGATCTTACTTATCCTGAAGAAGTGTATGCTGAAACGTCGGTTGTCAGTTGTCTGTTTTGTAAGAATAAATGCTGTATTACTGATATTTCGAGTAATAAATTGTTAATACTTGATATATGTTTTATTTTCGAAATTTATACATATTTTTCACACGTTATTATTATCATTTTCTCAAAATCAGAACTAATTTAATGCACGTACATTGAAACCAGTGGCATTAAAAATGTATACTTTAGGTAGAGTGCAACTAATTTTGTGAATTTAAAAAAAATCTTATTGATTCTTAAGAATGAGTCTGTTTCACATTTTTTTAAAAACACTTTAAATGAAAGTTTATGCAATATTTTTCACATTAATAATAATAATATTATATTATTTTATTATATAATAATATTTTCATAAATAATTAATTAAAAAGATTGGAGCCAAAAATAGTCACGAAAAACAATCCACATTTTTGTTACGTCGGAGTACATATACAGAACGTCATTCATAGTCAAAAGGAAAACAGTTTACGTTATTTATGTAAACAAAAGTAGACGATAATTCGTTACATGTTAAGCTGTATGTACTATGACGTCATATTCTGTTTCGGATCACGTGACTTTTTCAAAATTTTAGACAAATTTTAATATTTAATTGTAAAGTGTCTAATGGATATTTTCAAATTTGAGGCTCTTTAAGGGACTGTGGGCAGTAGCATGAACAAGTGATTAAGGGTGATTAGCAAGGAGATGACTAGCAGTTTTTTAGCGCTGTCAGTCGTTTATGGATTATTTTAAAGAAAAATATTTCAAATAACAGTTATTAAAATTAAAAATTAATTCTACGCAACTTTTATTTGATGTATTTTTCTCTAAAATAACCCATAAACGATTTACAGCGCTAAAACACTGCTAGTCATCTCCTAATCACCATTCATGCTATCACCCAATATCATTTAAAAATTTAGTACTTTTAGGAGTCAAATAAAAATTCTTGCAACAGCCTTATTATATCAGAAGTATTTGGCATTTATTTTATTTTTACCTCTCGCTAAGAGAGGTATTGGATTCATGCTAAAATTCGCATATCCAGATTTTATTGAATAAGCACGATTTAAGGTTCCTAGAATCCGATTATAACATTTTTAAAATGATGTCTGTGTGTCTCTTTGTGTGTGTGTGTGTGTGTGTGTGTGTGTGTGTGTGTGTGTGTGTGTGTGTGTGTGTGGATGTGTGTATGTGTATGTGTATGTGTGTATGTATGTGTGTCTGGATGTTAGAGGGACGATTCCTCAAAAACTATAAGACTTAAAAAATATTTAACTGCAGTTTCCTTAATCTGACATTCCTGGCAAGAGCTGAAAAGGTTTTGGTAACAATTGAACAACCGGAAGTAGTAGTTTCTTAGAAAATTCTTCTAAATATATTTTTTTTGGAAATTTTTGTTATGACAAATATTGAAGATCAAAATTCTCCATTTAATACACTTAAATTTTTTATTATATCTTGTATAGATTTAGAGATGAAGACATTATAATATATATATATATATATATATAATATTCTAATCGCAGAGGCTAAGGCACTAAGGAAACCACTTGACAAATTAAAATGTTTATAACATAGTTTGTAAATGACATATATCAGTGTCAAAAATCAACAGTTTTAGTGACATTCTGATAGTTTTTTCTAGGAAGTATATTTAATCTTTCTTATTGTTTTAATAATTAAATATTTGAATTATAGGTAAAATGCATAGCCACCAGAAATACCGCCAATCTGATTAATGAATTGGAAGAATCTCTGAAATTTAGGAATTTCCTCATTCAATGAAAAATAGATATAATTAGAATTATATATGTGTGCAGAAGACATGTTAAATATAATCAAAAACAATATTTGGGTAAAGTTCTGTGATATTTTGTTATAAAACAACGGTTTGATAGCGAAGTGCAATACAATACTTATATAGCCTAATATGGAAATGGCGAGAGGTCTTGTGCTGGCCACAATAGATTTTTTTTCTGAAATATTGAAAACATTCTGTAGATGACGGGATGTAAAAATCAATTTCGTGGGATAGTATTATCATTGTCAACGACTAAATAGATTTTCATTTTGCGTAGTGTAGGTACATTAATAAATTTAATTTGTGCAAACATCGTTACGTTATTTACATGGCTATCTCTGTTACTCATCGTGATCCCTTATTTTCCTGGAGCTAACAACAATTTTCCATTATTCCAGCCCATTTACTCGTTGGACATCTGTGTAATAACTCTTAAATTATCTTTTCATTGTACAGTTTTTCTATCAATATTCGTTTAACACGATCAAGTATCTTAATTTGTTCTTTCTCTCTACGGAATTGGAAAGAAAAATAGCTACTAGACATCATTAATTTTAAATATAAATAAGAAATAAATAACAATCTGTAAATTTCACATTGCGGTATGGTAACTAATGATTTTATGGTTTCTCTTGTGGTACTATAATCACATAATGGTAATATCAAAGCCTCTTTTGATGACATAATTACTATGAACTGTTGCTATAAATAATTGCACGTACGTTAATTTGAAATCAACGGGTATTATTCACCTTTGTGTTGGAATGTGTCGGTTTCATATCTCTTAAATAGTTATTTATAAAAATGTTAACATCTATTGACATCTTGTCAAATAACAGTTGAATTATTCAATAAATTTTGACCCATTTAATTTTGAATATCTACGCGAATTTAATACAAAAATTATTAAAATCGGTATACACATTTTTTATTAATATTATTATCATTTTCATAAATTTTTGCGAGTTTTATGTCTGATTTTGGAGGTGTGCTCGAGATAGTGTACGAAATAATGCGCGCAGTGCACGAAATAATGCTCCCAATATACGAAGTAATGAGCACATTAATGAAATAATATTTCGCATATTGATATCAATGCACAAACATCAACTTTTTTAAAATAAAAGTTGATGTAATATATTTCATAGTAATACAATAGGTATTTGTGTGAGCGCAAAATGGGATATTGTCGGGTGACAGGTTGTTGCCGCGCTCCTATGTCGCGCGCCATTCTATCGAGGTCGTCAATGTCCATTTGTGCTCGAGACACACCAAACAATTTTTCTACATTCTCTCACTCTTTGTACTTAACAGTACTACTCAATAAATAACTATTATATTTTTAATATTAATTTATCGTTATTTTCTATTCTTATTGACTTATTGCTTCAATCTAATCTAAGCATTTTTTACTTTCGTTTTTGTAAATCAATAGGTACTCTATTTTATTTTTGTATTCCTTTACATAGCAGTACGGCATTTTGTTTGGTTATGTAATATACCGACAGAGCAGTCATGTGTCATATTGACTTGTGGAGGTGGTAAATGTGTAAGTAACTACAGCGCCATTAGTGCCTGACTAAACATTCCCATTAATGTAGACAAGTGACATTGATCAACATTTTATAGTTAGTAATTCGGACAGCGAGCGTTTTTTCTGATGAAGTGACATTTTGCATTGAGAAAAGCGAGCGCAGATGTCTACTTTAGTACTTGATATATAGACTAGACTGTAGAAAAAATAATAATTTGTTGTTATTTTTCTAAATAATTAAATAAAAAAGATTGGTGCTAAATAGTAATGAAAAACAAACCCCCACTCCTGTGACGTCAATTTACATATAGCACGTCATTCATTCATTGTCGTTAGGGCCGATAGGAAAACAGTTTGTCAATCACCTACGTTATTTAAATCAATAAAAGTAGGCGGACGTTTGTCACTTGTACACATGTTAATTATTAGTAAAATATCTTTGGGGCTTTTCAAATTTGAGTCTATTTAAAAAACAATGGGTGGTAGCATGAATGGTGATTAGGAATTAATTAGCGACGAGATGACTAGCAGTGTTTTAGCGCTATCAATCGTTTAGGGATTATTTTAGAAAAAAGTACTTCAAATAAAAGTTGCATACAATTAATTTTTCTATAACTGCCATTTGAAGTATTTTCCTCTAAAATAATCCACAAACGATTGACAGTGCTAAAACACTGCTAGTCAAATTGATAATAACTTGTAAGTAATTATTTTGACAGTGATATTTTTTACCTTTTTGTTAAATACTATCTATATACTTTGTTCTGGTTGGGTGGAAGAGCAGCCTTTGGCTGAACCCTGCCATTGACATTGGTCAATAAAGATTATTATTATTATTAAACTCAACTCAACTCAACTCAACTCCCCAGAGTACAAATATTTAAGAAAGTAGTGACACCTATACTCATACATGGAGCTGAAACATGGACATTAACGCAAAGACAAAAAGAAAAAATTACGGCCATCAAAATGAGATTCTTGAGAAAAATAGAGGGGAAAACAACTCAGAATTGAAAACACAACCTACAGACAAAACTTAAAAGTAAAATCAATAGAAGATAAGATAGCAGAAGGACAGCTGAGATGGTATGGTCATGTAGAAAGGATGGGAGAGGAGAGAATAGTTAAAAAGGTGTTTGAAGCAAAAATTGGAAGAAAGAAACCACGAGGACGACCAAGAAGAACATGGCTGGAAGTAGTATTGGAAGCAGCGCAAAGAAGAGATCTAACTTGGGAAGAAACGAAGACAGCAACACAAGATAGAGCAGAGTGGAAAGAAATATGGAGAAGACCAACGAACCAGAACTCAACCCCCTCCCCCGCAAGCCTGGGGAACGCCATACACCCGTGAGGGTAGAAAGGTGCAAGATTAAGTAAGAATTATTATTATTATTATTATTATTATTATTATTATTATTATTATTATTATTATTATCTCCTCCTAGCTAATCACCCTTAATCACTTGTTCATGCTACCACCCACTATTTTTAAAAATTTAGTAGCTAAGTACAAGACATAAAAATTCCTGCAACAACCCTGTTGCAAACTTGCCTAGCTTACTTTTCTTTCTATGGTGTATCACCTGCTTTTATGTCTATCCATTTACCTAGCTAATCTAAATTCTAAAAGATAGTAAATACGAGACATAATCAAGTTTATAATGAGATTTACTTGTAGTGGAGTACACGACACGATACAACACAGTTGGCGATTCGATCACAATTTATGTATGAATCGTTATCTCTATCTGGGTAACGAATATCTAAGCTGGATGTAATGTTGCCATAGCAAATTAATATCCGTCATTCTATCGGCTTTCTGCTCGTGTCGTGTCCTTTGGCTGGCAGGCCTGACGCCTGTTCAAAGCAAAGCGCGTATGTACTCTAATGAAGTTAGCCACTTAACCGTTGGCGTATTATTAAGACTCGGCTCGGAATGTACACTGTTAGTTAGATGCTACACTACTTCATTTCTGTACTATACAGCTTGTCATTTTATGATTACGTCCTTTAGATTTACATCTTCCAAGACCCTGGAAGCAATGTTCTTTTTACCTTCCGTCACCTTTAGGTAAGGGAGGTATTGTCTTTGGTCAAAAAAATCGGTGGTGAGTTTTTAATGAGTAAGCACGTTTTAAGGTCCCTACAATACGATGATGTCTGTATGTATGTATGTATGTATGTATGTATGTATGTATGTGTGTGTGTGTGTGTGTGTGTGTGTGTCTGTGTGTGTGTGTGTGTGTGTGTGTGTGTGTGTGTGTGACAAATTTTTCTCCGACGATAACTCCAAAACTACAATTCTAAAAATTATGATTCTTTCGTATTCCTCTTCCTTACAACCCTATGAAGAGCTGATTAGATTTTGGTTATAATTGGTCAACCGGAAGTACCCTTATTTGAAGTTCTTAACAGTTTTTCTTGAAAAATCGCAGTTAAATATCATTTTCGACATTTTATGTGATTATCAATAGAAAGAATATCTTATTCTCTATACGGTTCGATTATACATTTTCCTTTATATTCAATAGATATAGAGTTATAGAGAGATTAAGAGAGATTAACTTTCGAAAATCAGTCAGCTTTGCAAAAATTATGAAAACAACAGATATATCCAAAAAAATCTAATTGACAGATGTCAGTGGCAAGTGCAAAACCAAAGTAGAAAGTATATGATCTGAAAGTGATATAAGTGACAGAGTGTCCCTTGCCAGTGACTTGCATTTGCGGCCTCGCCTCAAGATAGGAACTTATAATGCCAGAAGTACGAGAAAGGCAAAAGAGAAGATGGAAGGACTGTATAGCAGAAGATTTGAGAGAGGAAGAACTGTGTCACGAAAATGCTTTGAACAGGAATGAGTAGAAGAGAAGAGTAAGAAACAGCGACTTCTAATAAAATAGGGAAAAGTTGAAGCAGGAGGAAGTGTTAAGTGCAATACATAATGTACGTTCGTATTCGTATTAAAATTTTATTAGATTTTAGAATCTTTTCAAAGGAACTTTCAGTATGGATATGTAAAAAATAGTGTGTTCTTGTTACAATTATACAGGATATATAGAATCTTTTTCAAGGAACTTTTGGTATAGGATATGTACAAAATACATCGAATTGACGGAAGGTTTTGTGCTGGCCACAACAGATTTTTTTTTGTTGATTACAACAAATAGTATTTTGATTTCAGATTGTTGTTTACAAGAATGAATCAAACCAAAATATCATCTTTATTTTAATACCAGGATTTTGCGAAAAATCATATGCTTGTCATTTACTATAAAATTATTGATTACAACAAAGAATATTTTGACTATGGCTTAAGAATATTGTTTACAAGAATGAATCCATCAGATGAAATTTTAATAATTTAACAGTAATTCTTTGCAAAGAGCATAAAAAAGCTTATATTATAGGAAAATGAGATATGTATCTATATAAATGACTTGTTTTTTCACACTAAGTTCTTATATTTCAAACATTTTTTACACAGTCTCATGCATCTTTAGAATTATAATTACAATGGTGCAGTACAAAAAGCATGAAATAATATTGCAGTACTAATTAAAATGTGAAATGCAAAGTAGGAAAACTTACTTTCAAGATTTTCAATGCATATAATTTAGAACATTATCTCGCGAAGTACAGGATTTCATACATATTTTCTATTTACAATGCTAATACAGCGTTTCAAATAAACTCAGATGCATATTATTTATTTTCATACATTTGTATTCATATATAATACTCCCTCATATCAATTTCATTTCAGTGCAGTATGTCTTGAAAACTTTATATTCATCTCGGAATATTATCAATATTTTTAAGTAATAACAAGAGTTTATTTTAAGTGTTTTATCTCTCGCTAAGAGATGTATTGGATTCATGCTAAAAATCACATAACCAGATTTTAGAGAGTAAGCACGTTTTAAGGTCCCTATAGTCCGATTATAACATTCTTACGATGATGTCCGCGCGCGCGCGTTTTTGTATGTGTGTATGTGTGTATGTGTGTGTGTGTGTGTGTGTGTGTGTGTGTGTGTGCTTAAGACCTGTTTAACTACGTATTCTTCAATCTGACATTAGCGGGAAGCTGAAAAGGTTATGATAACAACTGGACAATCGAAAGTAGTAGTTTTTTTAAAAATTCTCGTAAATATTATTTTTGGAAAATTTTTATTATTACAAATATTGAAGAACATAAACTTCTCCATCTAGTACACTTAAAAATTCTATAAATTTAGAGATAAAGAAAATATAATATATAGAATAGTTTGTTGCAATAAATCGCACACTCTAGGCTACAGGAAGGAAACCAGTTGTCAAATTTAAATGTTTGTAATTGAGAGATAAATGTCAATGTCAAAAATCAACAGTTTTACTGAAATTACTGAAAGCTTTTTCTGGGAAGTACATTTAATATTTCATATTAAATTATTAATAAAAAAATCTGATGTTGCCAACACAAAACCTCCCGCTATTTAATTTTTATTAATTTAAATACATACCTACGTATTTAGTAATGCTTCAAACTATATTATGTTCCATTGCATATAACTATAGCTTTATTTACGATTTTCTTTATTCTTTAATGTCACTATTATTAATTTGAGGTGATTAGTTTTTTGACAATGACGTTTACCTGTCAGTTACATTCATTTGAAAAGTAAACTGTGTAACAAAGGAATTGTGTTTATCTTTTTTGAAGAAAAACCATTATGAGATTCAAATAAAGTGCCATTTCCGTTTATCCGATTTACACCAAAATATAATGGCTGCTTTTCGTATTAGAATAGGGTAGAAATACAAGGTTTCAGAATTTTCTGAATGATAGTATTTGAGTTAGTGCGAAGACAAAATTCATACACATACACACACACACATACACACACACACATACACACATACAGACATCATCGTGAAAATGTTAAAAATGGATTCTAGGGACCTTAAAACGTGGTCATTTACTAAACTCTCGATATATGATTTTTAGCACGATCCCTATACTTCCCTTACCAAGGGTAGCGGGAGGTAATATTAAAAATTGTAGGTATGTAAGTATATTAATAGTAATAGTACATATATCCTTAAGAAATACCAATTGGAACCATCTTGAGCATTTTAGGAGTATAGGACAAGATTCCTTATAGAATGAAAGAATAGATAGAATTATTTGTGGGTACAAGAAATATTAAATTCAATACTTATGTAACAAAACGGAAATGGCGAGAGTTTGCTGGCCTCAACAAATTTTTCTCTTGAAATAATTACAGAGATCAAGATCATTTTTACACAATTTACAAGTATTTGGTGTTATTTGATGCAGAAATTTTATCTATCTATTGATATCTCAACCACTGTTGCCAGTCAAAACGGGGGGCAACTGTCAGCAAAAAAACTGATTTCCCATATTAATCTCGTATGTACAATTAGAAAAAATAAAAAATAGTACTAGATATGTCATATCCTAACAAAAATAAACAAAATATCCTAACAAAAATAAACAAAATTTTCTAAGTTATCCGGTTTTCGTATTTATTTATTATAGCAATACAGTTCAGTGTTCAAGTACAGCTTGTATTTTACGGTCAAATTTTCCATAAAATTGAATTGAATAATAATAAAACCCGGAGCATACAAGCCTAAGACCAACAAAACCTTAAACATATTCCTCCCTAACTACCCCATCTTGTATGAAAAAGAATAAATATGCAGGGTATCCATGGCATCCACATGCGCAGTTGTTTTGTATCTATAAATAAGCAGTTAAGATAGCAAGCTGTTATGACCTCTTTAGTGTCTGCGATGGCTGATAAGGAGTTGTCGGGCGGAGCTTTTTTCGCTGCTTTCAAGGCAACGTCGTTCACCGTGAGTGTACACGGTGCTATAGCATGCTCATCGTGTTCACTGTTCGATAAATTCTGGATTTTATAGCGCAACTTATACGGGGTAAAGTAATCTGTAAAAGATCAGAACTGATTTTTATGTCTGATCAAGTTAAGATAGAAATGTTTATTTTTCATTTTTAGGATTATTTTTACAGGCTTATAAATTATTTTACGGGAAAATATTGAATTGTTTCACAAAATAGTATTTGAAGTTGAAAATTTAGAATATTTATCAACTATTTTAAATTCATCTTTAACCGTCCGTTACCCGCGCGAATGTTCATTACATCGCTACCCGCGTGGCGTCTGAGAGACTCCGGCAAAAATATCGTTAACAAATAATTAATAAAAACTTTTTTGTTTGAATCGACCAATTAATAAAAAATATTAACTTTTAAACATGTTTATTTATTAAAAACAGACTGAAAGAAAGCGCAGAATAATAATAAAATTAAAAAATATAGTAACAGAAATTAAATTTAGTATACAAACAAAATTAAATCCTTCGTATGAACTTTAATTAGTCTTTTTTACAATTACAAATTTTACAAACATTGTTAGCATTCTATAAGCATATATAAAATTATTACATTCTATACATCTATATTTCGCCATAAGATTTTTTTCTTTCGCAGATGTAACACCTTTTCGTACATTTTCAGTACCTTCAACACTGGTTTCCTTTTTCTCGATTTGAACTATTAGTTCACTAGTGCGTTTTCTTAGTTCCCTAGGTAGGCCTTTTGTTTTTGATCGATTTTGTGTATGTTGTTGAGTTAATTCTAAAGCTAAAGTTTTTATGAAATAACGTGTATTTATTTTTTGTTTCGGTTAGTATTGTTTTATTTATATTTCAATCACTAAAACTTACGTGTTTTTGCAAAAATTGTAATTAACGAAACTATAACGTGAGTACCGGCATGGCGTCTGACAGACTGTGATCAAAATTTATTACTCTTTGCCTGAAATTTTCAAATGTTACGCAAGTTTAAGAATATTAAATCAAAATTCAAAAATCTGTTGTGGCCAGCACAATAGCTTACGTCAATTCTCTGTATTTTGTATAAATCCCCTACCAAAAGTTCCTTGGAAAAGATTCTATATATCCACTAAAATTTTAACACGAACGTATACTATTTTCTACAAATTCCATACCGAGAGTTCCTTGGAAAAGTTTCTATAAATCCAATAAAATTATAAAAATTATACACTAGGTAAATTGAACGTGTCTCTCAATTAGAATTATTTAAATATATTAGCTGTTTCCATGATTACAGCAAAGCTTGCTAGTTTATGAAAGGTAATCTCTTTATAATTCTTAAACTCTATAGTATTTAGTATTTATTTATTTTGACTATTTTACATTTATACAATGTTTATAGTACGTCAGAAACATTTGGCAATAAAAATAGATTATCAAATACTTATTTCAAAATACATAATCATTGGTCGATTGTGTCAAAAAAAAAACAAGTACAATATTAAACAAAGTAAGTAACAATGTAAGTAGTATCACGTAAAGTGAAATGAAAGTGATAAAATACAAATGTAAAACAATAAATATTTGAGAGTAGTTGAATTTGAGCTTATTCACTCATAGTATCGTAAGTATATTTAACCAAAATCAATAAAATTGGATTTTAAATATTCCTCAGTTGTATAAAAACAATTTCGCAATAAAAAATTTTTAACTGCTAATTTAAAGGCTTTATATTTTAGATTTTTAATTCTGGAAGGCAAAACATTATAGTAATCTAGATTTAAGGTGTTATTTAATGATTTTTGTAATCTCAAGAAAGGTTTTCTTATTAAATTTATAGATCTAGTGTTATAAGTGTGCACATCTCCATTTTTTAACATATTATCTTTATTTTTATGAATATCAATGAGTGTCTGGAAAATAAATAGACAAGGTAACGACAAAATTTTCAAATTAATAAAAGCTTCTTTACAGTGGTCTCTAAAAGATAAATTATAAAGAATTCTAACTGCTTTCTTTTGCAGACGAAATATTTTAATAGAGTTTGGCGAGTGACCCCATAAAAGAATACCGTAAGATAAAACAGAATGAAATAATGAAAAATAAACCATTCTCAAGGTAGATTTATCAATTATAGAGTTTAGTCTACGTAGCAGAAAAATAATTCCTGACAGTTTCTTACTTATGAATGAAATATGAGAAGAACCATTTAGTGTTGGTTCTAAATGCATTCCAAGAATTGAAACAGGATCATTATTAATGAAATTACGATTATTTGAGAAAATTATTTTTTGAGTTTTATCTTTATTCAAAAGTAAATTATTTGCTGCAAACCATTGTTCAGCTTTACGAATTGCGCTATTATTAGCATCAGTAAGATTTTCATAATTTGAATCACCTGTAATTAGTGAGGTGTCATCTGCAAATAAAACACTTGTAATCGGATCCATATAGTTACTAAAATCATTAACATATATTAAAAAGAAAAAAGGCCCTAAAATAGAGCCTTGAGGCACACCGTACTCTATTTTTTTAAAATCTGATAAGGTACCATCAAAAGAGACACACTGTACTCTATTTTCTAAATAAGACTTGATAATATTTAAAGCCGGTCCTGTAATACCATAATATTCTAATTTATGTAAAAGTAATGCATGATTAACGCAATCAAATGCCTTTGACAGGTCACATAAAGTAAGTGCCATATGTTTACCTGCTTCAAGGCCTGAAATTATATTTTGTAAAACATTATAAACAGCTTGAGATGTTGAACATCCAGCGCGAAAACCGAATTGCTGATTGTTTAATAATTTATTTTTATCAAAATAAGAAACCAGTCTATTTTTAATTATAATTTCAAAAACTTTTGAAATTGTGGGTATAATAGATACAGGTCTATAGTTTTCTACTTTGCTAATTTCTCCTTTTTTAAATAAAGGGAGAACTTTAGTCTTCTTAAAAGCATCAGGGTAAATTCCTTCATTCAAACATTTATTAAAAAGTGCAGTTAAAGGTTCCGTAATATAATCAATTATTTGTTTTAAAAAATTATTATTAATATTATAAATATCTAAACATTTAGAATTATTTAACGATTTAATTGCATCGTAAACCTCAACTACATCAGTAGGCTGTAATGTAAAGACACAAGAACTAGGTTGTGTAGTACTCGCCAAAATATCTTCCGCTTTAAATTGACTATTTGAAATATTTTTAATTATATTAATTGCCACCGTCGTGAAGTAGTTGTTATAATCATCAGGTTTCAAATCTGAATTTATGTTGCGATTTCTTACTTGATTTCGTTCAAAATTTATTAGATTCCAACTAGCTTTACTTTTATTGTCTGAATTCTTAATGAAATTATTGTAGGTATTAGTTTTAGACTCTTGTATTTCTTTTTTATAACTTTTAAGTTTACTTTTGTATAAATGTAAAAAATATTCATTCTGCGTACTACTAAAACAAATGTTTAAGATATGTAATTCTTCTCTCATTTTTTTGAGATCTGAATTATACCAATTGACCGGAGAACAGTTTACCTTCTTTTTACATTGTTTTAAAGGAAAGTGTAAATCTATTAAATAAGTTAAAATGTCAATTAAGTAAGAGCAACACTGTTCAGCCGACAAATGGCAATCAAGAAAAATATTTGTGAAATCGATCATATTTAAAGAGTTTTTAAAAAAATGAATATTTTTTTGAGTAAATTGCCGGATAAGTACCGACTGAGTACTCGTATCATTAACATAGCCAGAATAAAGAAAAAATTGACCTTTATGGTCAGAAAGACACGGATCTATTACACCCACCTTGAAATTGGTTTCAATATTTGTGAAAAAATTATCCAAACAGCTACTAGTTGTTTTAGTTACTCTTGTGGGTTCAGATATAGTTTTATGAAGACCATACGATTCTATTAAATTTAAAAAATTAAATGTATCAGCAGTAACAAGATTACTTGACAATTCTAAATTAATGTCACCAGTTATTATAATTTTATTATAACTCATTGTAAGCCGATAGAGAAGTTCTTCAAATTTAAGCATAAAAATTTTATAGTTACCTTTGCCTGTTCTATAAACAGTAATAAGTACTATTTTCAGTTTAACCAATTCAATTCCACACATTTCTATATTGAATTCTACATTGAAACTATTCAAATCAATCATTTTGAAGGAAATTTCATTATTTAAGAAGATTGCCACACCTCCATGCTTACCAGGTGCTCTGCAAAAAAATGAAGTTAGCTTATACTGCGGTAAATTAATAGTTTCTATAGCAGTATTATCGAGCCAATGTTCTGTAATACATATAATATCAAAGGGATATTCCTTTAAAAAAATTGATAAGCGATCAATCTTATTATTCAGAGACTGAATATTTATGTGAAAAAAACTTACATTGTTACATTTGCATAATATATTACCACAGCATAATTTATTAAAGTTAGAAACATGTACATCTGAAGCTAAACATTTCTTTGAGTCGTTCGTTTCTTCTGAAAAAAAGGTTTTTAAACATACTCCAGATGGCCATAAAGAAGGATCCATTATTTTCCCCTGATTACCATGGTGGACAGTCAATTTAAAGGAGGAATATAACTCAGGGTATTTAGACTGTAATTTTACAACACTGATTTCAGGACAAACATTTATCACTTGATTTTTTACATCTTCTTCCGTAGTTATTGGATCCAATCTAAATAAGTGTATGGAGGACAATTTAGGGATAGCTTTTAAAGTAGAATTTGAAGTGTTTGTTTCAAGATTTCCATGTACAATATGAGTTTTCCTTTGCTTTAACTGTGGCTGTCCTTTATTTAAAATTGATCCAGTTCCAGTTGCACCATTTCCCACTTGTTCAATTTTAGAGTTCATAGAAACAGTATTTGATGTATCACGTATCACAGAAATCGGTTTATTAACCTTCATAATTTTACTCATATCATTATCCTGAGTATTATTTGCTGATAGATCACTCGCATAAAATTGTTTTGAATTTTTGACAATTTTATTCTTGATATTGTTTGTCGCATTGACCTTGCTGTTTCTTGCTTTCTCAACAGATGGCTCACTGTGTCCATTATTTATTCCATTTTTCAATAAAAACACGTGCTCATTTAACATTTAATAGTTTGATTTTGACTTTTTATCAAAATATCTTTGTTTTTTATTATTTGTTGTAGATAAAAAATTCTGCATTTCAGCAGTTGTGTCAGATTTGCATCTTCGTCATTAAAACTAGCAAATAATAAATCATTTTCTTCATCATCGTCATCATTACCACAGCAATTTGTTAAATTATCGCCCAGTATTGGTAATTTTAATTTCGTAGCACATGATATATGAGACACTACGTTACACTTTATACACTTTAAGCCCGATTGAGCACATTTATGACACCTTTTACAACTTTTGTCAGTTAAATCATTTGGAGACAACTTTTGAACTTTATCACTATCAGCCATCTTATTAAATAAAATAAAGAGAGGTGGTAATTTGTGCTTGATGAAACATTTTACAATAAGTAAATAAAAAATAATATTCTTGATATATTTCACAAAATTTCGCAGGGGACTCTCCGGGTTTTCGCAGAAATTTTAAAACTAGAATAGACGAACATAAAAAATCTATACAAAAACAATTACACTCCACCGGCTTTTCCACTCATTGTATAAAACAAAACCATAATTTTGACGGTGACTTCAAAGTACTTCATTCTACCGACAAGGCACTAAGAATGAATTTATTAGAAAACCTAGAAATAAGGAAAGCCATCAATTATAAGAAATTTATTGTCAATAAACAAACAGATGTACCAGATTCCCTATTGCTAAACCTTGTGTAATTTCCTAAATGTACTCAGGCTGACGATGTCCGTGAGGACGAAACGGCCGTAACTTAAAAAAAAAAATTGTGAAACAAATTAAGAATATTCTTTTTACCTTCCGTCACCTTTAGGTAAGGAAGGTATTGTCTTTGGTCAAAAAATTCGTTGGTGAGTTTTTAGTGAATAAACACGTTTTAGGGTCCCTAGAATACGAATTTGCTATTTTTAAGATGATGTCTGTATGTGTGTGTGTGTGTGTGTGTGTGTGTGTGTGTGTTCGTGTGTGTGTCCGTGTGTGACAAATTTTTCTCCGACGATAACTCCAATACTACAATTCTAAAAATTATAATTCTTTCGTATTCCTGTTCTTTGCATCCATGTGAAGAGCTGATTAGATTTTGGTTATAATTGATCTACCGGAAGTACCCTTATTTGAAGTTTTTAACAGTTTTTCTTGAAAAAACGCAGTTAAATATCATTTTTCGACATTTTGTGATTATCAATATGAAAGAATATTTTATTCTCTATACGGTTTGATTATACATTTTTCTTCAGATTCAATACATATAGAGTTATAGAGACATTAAGAGAGATTAACTTTGAAAAATTAGTCAGCTTTGCTAAAATTATGGAAACTGCAGATAATTCAAAAATTTTTAATTGACAGATGTCAGTGTCAAATGCAAAACCAAAGTTGAAAGTATAGGGTCAGAAAGTTATATGTGAATGTGATAGAGTGTCCCTCGCAAGTAACTTGCAGTTGCAAACTCGCCTCAAGTTTGGAATTTTCAATGCCAGAAGTACAAGAAAGGCCAAAGAGAAATGGCAGAACTGTGTAGATATGAGAGAGGAAGAATTATGTGAAGAAGATGCGTTGGACAGGAATGAGTAAAAGAGAAGAGTAAGAAACAGCGACCCCTAATAAAATAAGGAAAGGAACTTTCGGTATGGAATTTGTAAAAAAATAGTGTGTTGGTGTTAAAATTTTACAGGATATACAGCATCTTTTTCAAGGAACTTTTAGTATGGGATATGTACAAAATACATCGAATTGACGGAAGGTTTTGTGCTGGCCACAACAGATTTTTTATTTACTTATTCTTTTGTATTGATAATCACATAAAATGTCAAAAAATGATATTAAACTGCATTTTTCAAGAAAAACTGTTAAAAACTTCAAATAAGAGAACTTCCGGTTGATCAATTATAGCCAAAATCTAATTAGCTCTTCATATGGATGTAAAGATGAGGAATGAGAAAGAATTATAATTTTTAGAATTGTAGTATTGGAGTTATCGACATTATTTGCTAATTTTCAACTTTAAGTAGGTATCTCAGGTCCGATTTTAAAAGGTAATCTAGAATTTTCTCTCTCCAACCTTGCCTGTAGTTTATATTGTAAATTGTGAAGCACTCAGACATCATAGAGTTATCTTCAGAAAATAATTGACTGAGCAAATTGAATCCCAAACAAATATTTTCTGAATTAGATAACGGTTTAGATCAGTGATTCTCAAAGTGGGCGACATCGCCCCCTTGAGAGCGCTGGATAAATCCAGGGGGGCGTTGGTGGCTTTACGGGCATTAAGGGGACATTGAAGGGCAATAAGGGGACAGTGAAAGCCAATACGAAATTGCTGAAAATATTTCATACACTAAAATTATAAAAAAAATATTTTTGCTCTTGACTTTACAGATTTTGTACAGTAATGTATCATTGCAATAGTTTATATACTGTGTCCAATGTTGGACTTTTATCACCCTAATATCTAAATCCTAAATTTATATGCCCTAAATAACGTCCTTATTTAGGATATTAGGAATTAGATTTTAGGGTTTTGCAGGAGCACACTATGCATTGAAGTTGACGCGCACTAATTAAACAAATCATGTCCCTTGCTATAATTTGTGCAAAACGTCAAATTTACTGTCAAAGATTAGCTTCTTAGCTTAACATTTAATTAATAATAACAATTAATTAACATTTAATATGGAGCATCAAATTAAATCGAATTGTATAATAATAAAACCAGTTTAACAGTGAATTCCTCAATCTGACATTCATGGGAAGAGCTGAAAAAGTTTTAGTAACAATTGGACAATCGAAAGTAGTAGTTTCTTTAAAAAATTCTTCTAAATATTCTTTTTTAAAAATTTGTTTTATTACTAATATTGACGAACATAAAATTATATATATGAGACAGTTAAAATTTTTCTTATATTTTCTATAGATTTAGAGATAAGGACACTGTAATATATAGAATAATCATATTTAATAAATGGCACAGGCTAAACTATACCAAGGAAACCAGTTGACAAATTCAGATGTTTGTAATGTAGTTTATAATGACAGATAAATGTCAGTGTCAAAAATCAGCAATTTTAGTAAAATAAATAAATAAATATATCATTACGGCATATTACCCATTACTGGGTGTGCCAGTATCTACAATACATGTAGACATCGGTAATGATGACGATATATTTTACCGTGTGGGCGGTTACCAGGCGTCACCTCACGGGCACTCATAGATGGTGTGGAGAGTGCATGACAGGGGTCACTTTTGTGCCTTTTAAAATTGGAATTATTTGGCTTCTGTCGGGATCGAACCCGGTTCCCCAGGTTCGCGACCAGACACTCAGGCACGCGGCCACGGGACCCCAATTTTAGTGACATGGATTTGGAAGAATCTGTGACATTTAGGAACTTCCTGATACAATGAAAAAATTGTATGTGAGCAGAAGACAACACACATAAAAAGTTCTGTATTTTTTTTTATTATAAAATGACGTTTCGACAGCGAAATGCAATATAAAGCTTTATTTCCACCGATTGTTCTAATGCGTAAGAGCTATAATTAATGCTCAAGAATTAAGAGCAATCTGTAAAAACAAAAGATTGCAAACTTCTAACCCGAACTGTCAACTGTCAATCTATTTTATAATTATTCAATTTTTAATTTTTCGGTATGGATATAGATACAGAAAATTATATATATCACATATTTAAAAAAAGAAGAATTGCTGCTGCAATTGCAGTCTGCTAGACAGCAAGTAATAAGGGAAAAAATTGTGACATTTCTGTTGAATTAGTCACTAAAAAAAATAGCTGGAAATGGTAAATTGTCATAATGCATTAAGTCTTATGCACTAATCGTTATGCATTATGCAATAAAACATTCGGTGGAAATGAGGCTTAATACTTATATACCTAATATGAAAATGGAAATGGCGAGACGTATTGTGCTGGCCACAACATATTTTTATTAAATAATTAATGTTAGCTACCAACTTTTTCATTGTTGCCAATTGGGTTTGCATTTAAAACACTCAGATGACAGAAAATTATGTTCCCATATAAAATATTGGTTTATTTTTATTAAAAACGAAATATTGTTACCATTTCAATCATATTTTTTATTCTTTCGTACAAACGCATCAATCACTTTTAAATTTCCACGACATCCTTAAATAATATATCATTGTTCGTTACATTTTCTAAATTGCCCCTCTAAACGCTCTCATTTTTCTTTCTTTTGTAATTCCTCTTTCTTGCTGGAGTGAGAAATGCCCACCTCTGTGTGTGTTGAACTCTTGGACATATCTCACTTGTGGATTAGTGCGAGTGGCGCGTTAATACGGAAGAATGACAAGTTATTTAATGAACGGTACGCCACGGTTCGACAGCTTTGTGGTCTGAACTGAGTGCAGAGTTCAAGTGGAGAGCGATCGACAGCAGGATATAATGTCCTGCTAGGAGAAATGTAGCCGCAGGAAATGGAGAAATGGACAAGCACAACTTAGAAATTTTTGTTTTGTAAAAAGGTGGAAAATATAGAAAAATAAAAAGGTTTTTAATGCAAAACTAGGTTAGTACGAGGGTTACGCTAGTATTGAGAATAAGGCACATGGTTCATGTTTTCAAAAAAATTACTTTAAGGGTGTTCAATGTAATACATTCCTTTGGCTTCTTAAAAGCTCCCAATCAATCTTCTATTGGTCAAAGCTAACAAATTAGTTTTCGATGACTTAACAACTAACAAAGCTATCACAGTTATTAGGTAATGAAGAACTCAAAAACTGTCATATTAATTTTAGGTGACTTAAAAACTGTCGAAGTTGTCAAATTTTAAATGATTCGAATAATTTCAGATTTTCATTGACAATTACCATGCAGTTTCGGAAATGATTTCAGTTTTCAGACAAAATTACGTGACACTGTTTACATGCATTTTTCAAAATAAGTCTACAAAGTGATTTGAAAACGGTTTCGGCGCATGCTCATTTGGCAGATGTAAGCGAGAGATCCTTTTCTCATCAAATACATTGTTTTCTGTTATTCCAGATTTTATATATATCGTACAACTGCGTACTACACAACTGTGAGTTTATTTGTAGGTTAGTAACACCAAGCTGAATTAATTGTTTGCAAGAGTTTTCAAATCAAACCCATGAATTTTAGTTTTAGTTTGAGAAAACGCAAAACTGTTTTGACACACATGACGTTTTTAAAACTAAAAGCTTTATTAAAAAGGTTTCAAAACTGCATGTAAACTCAGTAAATAATACTTAATGAAGTACTGGTTCTAACTATTAAACGACATTAAATAATTATTTAAAATGATAGTTTAAATTTTGGACTTGTGCCTCCGTCCGGTATAA
The DNA here is from genome assembly GCA_943142095.1 of Ophonus ardosiacus. Lineage (NCBI taxonomy): Eukaryota > Metazoa > Arthropoda > Insecta > Coleoptera > Carabidae > Ophonus > Ophonus ardosiacus. The sequence goes on along the minus strand of OW964831.1, from coordinate 13,392,778 downwards.
GTAGTTTTACATATCTCCAAACCGTCAAGACACACTTTGTTAAGCCGGCAAAAGTAGAGACTTTTGTGGTTATAAGTTGGTACTGGTTTGATGAAATATCAATCTAACAATCTAGATTATTTTAAGCACAAGAATTAGCAAAATGTTAAGAAATTTTAAATACAGAATAATTTTGATAGCATTACATTATATTTATATACATCGTCACGATTTAATTACTTTGATTTGAATTGAAAGTGGTGCAACAACTTGTCAAAACTCCTGAATATTGTAATTTTAGCTAAAGGCATACATGAGTCATATTCAGCACGCTTCTTTAACCGTTCAGAAGTGCCTCCCTTTCAGACACGGGAGGTGGCGCTGGGTCTGAGAGACCCGGATAAAAAAAAACATTTAACATAAATAAAACAAATAAAAATTTAACTCTCAAAATATAAACCAATAAAAAATTCTCAATACCTATGCTATAGAATAATTCGGGTCTGTCAGCCTGGGCGCCATCTCCGAAAAGTTAACTAAAGAAGCTTATCTAAAAATAACAAAATAAAGAGAGTCATATTCAAAGAACCATTTTTCCATTATTACTTGAGACGATCACTAGACTGAAGATGAGTGCGGAATTCGACTCATTAAAATTATAATTTATTGGCAAGCAATTTTGTCTCCAAACTGTTAATGTAACATCAATAAAAACTTGATAAGTGGTTCAAATTTCAATGTAAACTAACAAAGCTTACGGCGGTAATACAAGCCAAGATGTAAATCTCATTGTAAAGAAACTTCTGTTCGAGAGCAGTTTTGTTTTCGTTGCTTTTATTCTCAAGACGCGTAAATATTTCTCCATTATGCCATTTGTTTTTGCTAAAACACAACTACTAATAAATCTAAGAACATGTTTGCAAATAATAATCATATTTTGCGAAAAATACAATCATAGAAGCCTTAATATAATGTCTTCTACTTCTATTGAAAGTTTTCTAAGAAATGGCATAAAATCGAGTTGATAAACTGTTTGGATATAGTTTGAACAACCTGCATTCGGCGTAAGCTTACAGTAAATCCCTTTCATTGTTGTAAAATCTTTCCTAGACTGAAAACTGCACTTCTTTATTTCCTACATAATGGCAAAAAGAAGCCGATGTAGCACAAATATTCTGCAAATACCCGTCATTTTCTTTTAAGGTACTGCAATTTCAATTGTTTTTTCGAAATATATCTAAAGGATGTGCCAATCTGCGTTATATACAGATTTCGGCAATGATGATGACATATTTGTACCGTGCGGGTGTTTACCAGGCGTCACCTCACGGGCACTCTTTGCGAATATAATGGGTTGCCGGTTAAAACCATTGATAGACTACTCCATAAATTTAAAAATCATCAATCCGTATTCGATTTCACCACTCTAACGCCAACTAATAATAAAAATAATAATAAATATATAACAGTACCGTATGATAATGCCATCAAATATGTGACAAAAATTTTAAAAATGAAAATTTAATGGTAACTTATAAATCAATAATGAAATTACACTATTAAATCATTATTGCAAAGTGCAAACTTAATAGACAAATTGATACTCGGTTGATATATATATATACAGTGTGTCCCATTTAGAAGTGCCACCATTGGGATCTTGAGAACTATAAGAGATACGATGACGGTTAAATGGAACTTTTTGTGCGCGTTTGGGAGGCCATCTCAGATGTGCTTTTGTTTTTCCAAAAATTCTCATAGGGCACTAGATAATGATGAAAAACTGAATATTGTTGATTTTTTCTTTTTCAAATAACTTCTAAATTATTAATAATTGAGAAAAAAGTTTCAAATATGAAAGATAGATATTTTTATTAACTAACCAGTGGCGTACGAAATAAATTTTTATATCCGTAAATTTTCGAGATATAACACAAACTTATATTTTTTTAAATGGAATCCATATCTTATTTTAGTCTCAAAAAAATAATTATTTTTTCTCTTTTCAATGATGTAAGGGTTATTATGTTTTATATTTGTTTTGCTCCTAAAATTTTATTTTTCTCTTTATTTTTGTGAATTTTCTTATTATTTCCCAAAAAAAAATATTATTTTTATTAATTATATTGTATTTGATCGATATAATTTATTTTATGCCTTTATTACTTAATATTTTTATTCTAGACTCATAATTACAAATTACACTATAATGTGCCAAGGGCGACCTGATACAAAATATTATAAAAATTTATTTGATACGAGTTTTGAGCAAATTTTTCTAACGAAATAAATTATTTAAATACAAAGAGTATTTCTAAATAGAAATCTACCAATATTTTCGAAATAATTGTAAATTTAATACAAAATAAGGAAAAAAATAATAATTTTGAAGGCAAAACAAATATAAAACATAGTAACTCTTACAACATTGAAAAGAGAAAAAAATAGTTAATTTTTGAGACTAAAATCAGATATGGGTTCCATTTAAAAAAATATAAGTTTGTATTATATCTCGAAAATTTACGGATATAAAAATTTGTTTCGTACGCCACTGGTTACTTAATAAAAATATCTATCTTTTATATTTGAAATGGGACACACTGTATATATATATATATATATATATATATATATATATATATATATATATATATATATATATCTATATATATAAAAAAATAAGGTTTTTCTTTGGGGCCTTAGTTATGGACTTCTACCGAACCGATTTTGATGATTCTTTTTTTAAATGAAAGCTATTATCATGTAGATGTGCACAAAAATCTAAAATGTTAAGATTTTCAATTCCGTCTATTTTTACAAGGCCTTAAAGATTTTTTATTAAGTACCGCTGTCAAGCAATAGATGGCAGCAGTGAACATAAAGATGAGAATGATGAAAAATACATACAATTTGTGAAAATTGCTACAAGAATAATATTTTGTGTTATTTACGGCTGGTTTATCAATGCAAGGTTAAATAATGTAACAGGTAAATAACGTGCAAAGCTTTTATCATACAAAAGTCAAAAGTTAACCTTAACAGATATATGTCAACTTATAGTGAAACCATAATAAGGAATTTTTGCCCTCAAAAATTAATAAATATAATACAATAGTTAATTCATTAATTATAATATGGTAAGTAATTTAATAATATTGAGTAAAATTAATAAAGATATATATTTTGTATTATATTATAATAATTTTTTTAACCTAAAGTTTAAAAATTTATTGAATTATATATCCCGTATCTAAAATACAGCATTATTACCTATTTAAAAATGAACAAGAGACAGGTGTACATTTACAGATTTTTAAATAACTAAATCATTAAATACAAAAGAGTATATTATAATCAACCACTTGGATGCCCCTATTTTCCCATTCTTAAACGCTATCCCTTAATGCTACCTTTTGCAATATGTTTTCTAAACATGATTTTACATTAACCAAATATGAATTCACATTAACGAAAACTGATTTCACACAAATTAGAAGTGAATTCTCAGTAACGAAATACGATTTCACATTAGGGAAAACTGATTTCATGTAAAAGAAAACTGAATTCACACCAATGAAAACTATACCAACGAAAGTATTAAATACAACTGAGTTGGATGTCTCTATTTTCCCGCTCTTTAACACCCCTTAATTTTACATTTTACAATATGGTTTCACATTAACGAAACCTGATTTCACGTAAAAGAAAACTGAATTCACACCCATGAAAACTAATTTCAACTAAACGAAAACAGATTTCAAACCCTCGGGTTACTTATTCTCACTTCTAGCGTAGTGAACATTGTTGTAATCAAATTTTATCATTGTTGTAATCAAGTTACATCATTGTTTTAATCAAGCTTTTTTGTTGTTGTAATCAAATTTAATCTTTAGTTGTTTCTTAAAAATACTATTCGCTATTTATTTAATATTTTATAAGTTCAGAAAAATATTTTAATATATTTTAGGGGCAATACATTTGCCTTATTTTTTTACCTCTCCAAAGGTGACTATTGCCCCTTCTTGCCTTTTCTTGGCGGCGCCTATTTAAGATTACTATGTAAAATCTGTTTTCATTTAGCTGAAAATGGTTTTTAAAATTGTGAATTCTGTTTTCATTATTACAAAATCGGTATTCAGGAGTGATAAATTAGTTTTCGTTACTGTGAATTCAGGTTTCCTTTGTGTGGCATCAAGTTTCGTTAATGTGTAATTATACTGTAGAAGGTATAGATATGCACTGATTATGCATATTGTTTTAAACCGAATAAAGATGGTAATTTGAAAAATAGATATACGTTGATTCCTCATAGATTACAGTAATGCATAATTTTTTTGTGTACAATAAATTATTACTACAATAATTGAACTTGAAATCATAAATGAAACACATTGATTACGACAATAACAATATTTGTTGGTGACAATAAATTTTATACATTATACAATGGAATTAAATGAAGTAAGAATAATTACAAAATTGATTCATAATTATAATTTATAATAATAAAATATAACATTGAAAGACATTGAATATGCGGATAATCTCTATTAGATGTTTTACCTTTTTCTTCATTTAAATTTATAACAGTAAAAAAAAATCATAAACTGGTCAATTAAATGAATACTTACTGTAGTTTCTATAGAATTTTTATTATTATTTTTCTGTATAAATTGCATATTTTTAATACGTATGTTTATCTGTTACAAAATTTAACATTGCTGCAGTTTGTAGTACAATTTGTACGATAATATCCAAAGTTCCTCATCAAATAATTACGTGTAGCTATAAAATCCATCCTGGTCCTGTGTTACAAGACCTGTATCAAAACAGTTTCAGTTCCCAATTTACAGTTTTTATTTATAAACAGTCAATCAAACATTTAATTTACCTAACTAACAGTTACCATTACTTTTAACTTTGCATTAACACACCGACCCTAAATAATTTACTTATTATTACCAGTGTTGTGTCAAATAATCTCCCTATTTCTATGTGCTCAACAAAGCAGCGGTAGTTAAAAAAGTGTGGAAAAGTACCAAACATTAAATACAAGTACAGAAAATTTATAATTTAATAATGTTACCTCATATTGTTTGTTGCAAATATTTGCAACGGGTACAGCTAGTATATATATAAATGGGTAACTAAGATTAGACAAAGTAACAATCTTAGTTACCCATTTAGGTGTCTACTCCCTATGACTCCTCTCCCTATATAAATCGAGTTCTCTCCCTTATTCCTCAGAGCTGTTTTGACCTCTGGCCTGGTGTACATACAGAGTAATCTTATCTTCTCTGTCTTATTTTGTAGTTTTTACTGATGATGAGAACTTATGCCCGGTTTTTCAGTCACGGTTTAAACCAAAAATTTGGTTCAAGTTCAGGTTCAGGGTTTAAAGTGTTTTTCAGTCTGGATTAAACCTTGAACTCAGCTCAAATTTGACATGAACGTGAACCGCCAACGTTTCTAGCTTAAGTATCGAATTTTTGGTTCAGTGGAATATTTTGACAGTAATTTGGTAATTCATATATTAATTTTGACATATTTTGCTGACATATTGATATCTTGTCACATATGTATTGGCGTTACAATAAGGTACCTATTATAAATAGAATAATAATATGAAGAATGAAAATATTGTTAATTTTATCGAATACCTGGACCGAGATAGGATATCAAAAATGATACGACCTGGAATAATTCGGTTTGTTTAACTAGATGATTTTGATTATTTTGTAAGATATCGATTAAAGAAATGAAGTTATGCTAGTACCGCAAGGAATTGTACCAAATACGTTCTCGTACTAATTGTCAATAAAAACATAACATATAAAATACACTAATATATTAATGAATATTTAAGAATTCAGCGGAGCCACCTGAACACATGTTACTTTTAACATTCGGTTTTTTGCTGTAATTCTTGTATTTTATTATCAAACAGAATGGTAGGTAAAACTTGAATAAGAAGACTACCACTAGTAGATTTAAAAAAAACTCTTTTCGTTTTATAAATTTTTATTTTGAGCCTTTCTTTTAATTTTCATACTTATTTTTAAATACTATAGAATTTGAACATGTATATTAATTAATTTGATTAGTAATTTCCTCCCAACACTTTTCTTTGCCCTTATAAAATATCTTTTCCGTCTTTCTACATTCTTTAATATCATATCTATCAAAATATCCAGTTCTTCAAGGTAAAAATTTGTAGCTTATAATTTCCATCAATATTTTCCATTTTTACTTCAAGAATAATACTTAAATATGACAGCGTGGAGTGACGGAATGTCAAAATGACATATTAATGATCAAAAAGTTGAATAAGAGCGTAAATTACACAGCACATCTTCAATTTATTTGAAGTTCAACTGAACTAGTTCAAATATACACATTATAAACAAAAAATAGTTCAGGTTCAAGTTCAAGGTTCAACTGAGCTGAAGTTCAAACGGCCACTGAAAAACCGGGCATTAGTATTATTTTTAAGGTTAAGGGATTTTTCTTTCTTAGTTATAATTTAACCTTAAGACTCCATCTTAGTTTTTAATTATTATGCTGGCGTGGAGAGTGCACAAGAGGGGTCACTTTGGTGTCATTGAAAATTCGAAATATTTCTTTCGGCGTCAGTCAGGTCGAACCCGGTTCCCCAGATTCGTGACCAGACACTTCATATCTAATTTTTGGAGTAGAAGGTTTTCGCCTGAAGAAGAGATTGATCCTGCAATAGTGCAATTTATGATTATTTTGGAAGCATTCTAAAAGAAGATTGAGTGGGAGCTTTTAAAATGTAGGGAAAGGATGGTGAAGAGTATTACTTGTATTATTGAAGGGCTTTAGCCATTTTTAAAATAAAATTCTAATAAATATGAACCATGTGTTTTATTCTCAATAATTCTAGCGTGCTCGGAATCGAACTTAGGCCATGCAATAAATCAGCTAACTCACACAACCACGTTTTTATAAATTTACCTTAGATTCTGCTACACATAAATAGATGTGAATGTGACATCTATTTATATAACATACTGGTACTTGTAAAAATTGTGTTGAATGATGTTAACACCTTCCCAAAAGTTCGAGTCGTTTTGGACGCCAGGCGTCCACACGGCGTCGGATCAATACCCCAGGAGGCGACGAAGGTACGCGCTTCGCAGACAAACGAAGTTGTGCCCCCCGATGTTGCGAGTGCATGTGTCCTGGCATTCATTCAAGCCAACAGGACACAAGAACTCACAAGGTACAAGTACAACAGAAGACAGAGGAAGAAAGAGAGAAAGAGGGCGTACCTAAAGAAACATATGTATTACGATAATACTAATACAGAATGATAATAATAATAATAATAATAATAATAATAATAATAATTTTATTGTCCAAAAGACTGTACAAGCACAGTATAGAACATGTCAAAAAAAGATAATAGATAATACAGTTAAAAATTACAGTATTCTTGCAATGAATAAAAACTATGTTTCTGTAAAAACAATTTCAATTTATTTTTAAATGTTTTCAAGTTGTCACATTGTTTAATTTCAGGAGGTAATTTGTTGAACACATGTAAACCCTGCACTTGAGGTGCTTTAGTAACGAGAGTACTCTTAGTCAATGGGACTCTATAATCAGTTTTATTACGCGTGTTATAATTGTGTAGAGAACAGTTTTTCGGAATGTTATCTCTATTACGAAATATAAAAATACAAATTTCATAAATATAGATGCAGATCAATGGGAGCAGATTAAATTTTTTAAAAAGTTGCCAATACGAGTGTGTTTGTGAGTTTGTGGGACATTGGCTATACAGCGTACTATCTTTTTTTGGAAGACGAACACATCATGAGCGGGAGGGGATAAACCCCAGAAATAAATTCCATACCTAAACCGAGAACCTATCTGCGCATGATACAGCATCACAAGTTGTGAGGTTGTGAGAATACTTCTCAAGGACCAAATTTGGTAGTAGATCGACGCGAAAGTTTTAGTAAGACCTTCACAGTGAGAGTTCCATTTAAGATGTTCTTCAATAGAAAGACCTAAAAATTTACATTTGTTGGTTCTACATAATCTATTATTGTCAATAACAACATTTATATCTAAATTCCTGTTGTTTTGAAAATTATGAAACCTAATATAATTTGTTTTAGTTTTGTTTTGTTGATGATACCATAATTATACATAATTATAATTATTGGTAGGTACTGGTTCTATTTAAATTTTTGAAGTGAAACAAAGCTAATCCGTTACGCGTCACGGTCATTCGGATAAACTCATAAAGAGCCGATTATAACGTCACGTTAATTCGGCCCATAGCCTACGTTACGTAATTAATACAGAACCGGGAAACATCACAATATCTGTCAAAAATAAACTTTAGTTCTAAACTCGCCGTTTTGGCGTGACTTATTCCTGCTGTCACTGTTGTAATTACCGACATCTGTGTACAAAGCAGATTGGTACACACAGATTAGCACACTCAGCAATAGGTAATATGCCATGATATATTTATTTAATTACTTATATATTAGTAATTAAAATATTACTTTCAATAGTATTTGTTGTAGATTTTATTTGTTTATAATTTAAAAAATCTGATGGGGCCAGCACATGACCTCCCGCCAATTCCATGTTTAAAATAGCAAATACCAACTTTGCGAAGTTTTGGATCATTAATATATTTTAAGGAAAAATCGTCACACACACATTATTGTCAAAATCAGCACCAACTTCCTTATACTCTAAAATGCGTTCTGTGTAAATTCTTTTCCGTACATGATCCATTTCGTAAATGTGTAGTTGCAAACTATTATTTGACACTTTGAAATCACGTTCTTATTGAGAGCTGTTTGATATATAATTCTGCAAACATCAAACTTAAATCGAATTATCCTGTATATCTAATATTTATGTATGATGGAAAATATATTATTTTTACAAACGTTCCATTGGAATCATATTTAAACTACTAAATTCTTCTTAACACGGTTTCATTATTAATTTTAATGTAATTGCTTCGTGACAGTGACATTTGTTTAAATATGTCAAATTTGTTATTAAAGTATTGTTTTTGTTTGACGCAGAGGCAAAGTGATGTACAAAAATAAATTATTTTATAATTTAATATTTCAAGTTATTTCAAGTTATTTACTAAATGTTATTATCGTAGAATTGAAGATTGTACCATATTATATTCAATTAGTAAAAGTTGCTAAAAATTATATTCAATGAATTTTTTACAAGAAAAACTGTTAAAAGCTTGTATAAATGATACTTCCGGTTATCCGATATACACTAAAAACTATGAGCTCTTCCCACATTAGTATAGAATGGGTATACAAAATTTCAAATTTTTCTGATTGATAGTATTTGAGTAACCGTGTCCACACGATCCACACACAAAGACACACACATACATACCTACATACATCACTGTAAAAATGTTAAAATCGGATTCTGGGGACATCAAAACGTGCTCATTTATTAAAATCTCTATATGTGATTTTTAGCACGATCCCTATACCTCCCTTACCTAGGGTAGCGGGAGGTAAAAAAACAGCATTATAACCTGGTTACATTAAAACCGCTAAATTGATTTTTTGAAAGTCTAATAATGACATTTAAATGACAACGGGAATAAATCGCGCCTTTATCACCGATTTTAAAACGGATTTTGGGGTTTTTGGCCAGAGTTTAAAATAAAATTTGAGTTGTTTCTCAGCCTTCTCCCAAGAAAAATTAAAATTCTTTCTACAAAATTTTGATAGAATATGGTTAGAATACTCACAGTATTTTGACATCTTATGAAAAAAAATATGAATATAAGCCCAGCACACTTGAATATTTAAGTTTATAAAGTTTCCGGGAGCAGGCAATAGTTGGCATGCTGTACGATCCAAATGTCAACCAGTTAAGTTTTCACTTCGGACGTGCGCTCTTAAGCACACCCAATTTATTTTGTTTTTCGAAATTTGCAAATATAAGTGCAGTTTTTTAAAGTGGCCATTTTTTGTATCACTTGATTCCTTTATTGCTCTAATAGAGACAACACTAATGCCTAGTTGCACAGCTGGCGCTTAAATTTTAATTGTTCCTTAAATTGATAATATCGTATGGCAACGGAACGTCAAATGAGTAATTGCTGACAAAATTTCGATTTTAATTTTTTGTCTAGCCTAGCTTAAAACTTAAGTAGGTGTAACTAGGCATATTATAATTACCTACGGATTGTTGGAAAACGAATTAAAATACTGGATTTTTAGTGAGAAATAAAGAAATATTAGTTGAGTTGGTTAAAATATTTTTCCTTCATATTTAACTTCCTATATCTGTATTTTAACAATGCTGACATCAAATGCCAGGATAAGACAAGGGTTGTGTTATTTATAATGCGGCAATGACTATAGTAGCTTGTTTGCTGCATAAATCATAATACGTATCGAACTATAGAGGACGATTTATAGCTAAAATTGTAATGTGTAGTATGTAGTTGCAAACATCTGATAGTGGAAGAGATGATTTATAATCTTTATTATTATCATTATTATTATTATTATTATTATTATTATTATTATTATTATTTATCTTAAATTATGACTTTTGTTGAAGAAGATGCAATATAATAAACCCAAATCTGAAAGAAAGTTATATTAAGTCTTAGCAACATTGCTGCAGCAAAAAGCACTGTATAAAACATGACATTGACAGACTTTGCATTTGTTTCTGTTGGTTATAATTTTTAACAATGTTGCTAAAAATTAGCACCTTTCATGAAGAATCGCAAAAGTATAAATACTTACGAAAACGTATACCTATCTATCTAAATGTAGGTACGTCTATGATTTTATTACCACTTACTTAATTTATTTTTTTCTAAAAAAATGCGTTTCAATATAAAAACAAATTGATATTTGAAAGAAAAAAAAAACATTTTTATGTTCTCGTGGAACAATACGAAGCAAAACAACTACAATAAACACTCTACTCTTAAGTTTTAATACGAAAAACAAAACAGCAATCCAATCTTTTTACAACTGTGTGCAACACGTAGGTACTGTTGTAAACAATGCAAACAAACGAATGATTTCTAATTTTTAAAGATAATTAATTAATAGGTACCTACCTTTTTTCGCCAAGTCTAAGTCTAGTATTTTCTCCAAACATCTGCAATAACAAAAAACATGTTTAGTACTTCTGAATTCATTAGCTTTGTGATTAGTATCATCATCACTTTAATTTTTGTGTTCTCATAATATGTTATACTGGGTGTAACATGAAAAGCAGGCTATAGGCACTTAACATGGGAAAATTATTTTCTCTTGCGTAAAAGTGACAATAATGCTTCAAATAAATGTAGTAGAGAATTAAATTCTGCATCTAAGGGCCGAGATATTTTATTTGGCGAAAAATAATTATATGTAGATACAATTGTATCAACAATTATTACCATAGAAATTATTCGCCAAATAAAGTTATTAGGAGGTCGATATTTCGGGCCTAATTAAACTAAGTTTAAACTTAAAATGCATATTGAAATTTTGACAGCAATATATTATAATTCAATATTTCTTTAAAATTGCAAGACAATATTTTTTCATTTCTAAGTATAACAGAACTTTGGACTTTCATTGACTTTTTATTTGAATAAACTATGTTATACAATTTACACAACGTTTCGGTAACTGCGTAACTGCTACCGTCATCAGGTGTACTACTAACTAATTCCTTAAACTACGAGCATATCTAGTGAAATGAGGTTGGTTAAGTGTGATTCATTCTATCTTAGGCAGTTCGTCTGTTGTTGATTCCGTCTTCAGTGTTGTGTTCTGTATAATGATTTTTTTCCACATTGGTTTTATTTGAACACTGGCGTGGCTGAAGACCTTCTTCTTGTTCACCATAATGTACGCTGCCTCTTTAAACTTCTGTTTGAAGGTATGATTTTCTTTGACGATGATCTTAGCGTTATTCCACAGAATTTGATAATGGTTTTCCCATGCGTGGTCAAAATTACTATATTTAAAAAATCTGTTGTGGCCAGCACAAGACCTCTCGCCATTTCGATATTAGGCTATATAAGTATTGTATTGCACTTTGCTATCTAACCGTCGTTTTTTAACAAAATATTACAGAACTTTACCCAAATATGGTTTTTTATTGTAATTAACATGTCTTCTGCACACATATAATTCTAATTATAACTATTTTTCATTGTATGAGGATATTCCTATTCATTAACCAGATTGGCGGTTTTTCTGATGGATATATTTTACCTATAAATTCAAATATTTAATTAATAAAACAATAAGAAAGATTAAATGTACTTCCCAGAAAAAGCTATCAGAATGTCAATAAAACTGTTGATTTTTGACACTGACGTCTGTCAGTTACATATTATGTTATAAACATTTGAATTTGTCAACTGGTTTCCTTAGTGTATTTTCGCCTACTCGACTTATTATATCCCGATATTCTGTATATTATATCGTCTTTATCTCTAAATTTATAGAAGATATAATAAAAAAATTAAATGTATCAAATGTAGAATTCTGTTCTTCAAACTTAGTAATATCAAAATTTAGAAGATTTTTAAAAAAAACTACTACTTCCGGTTGTTCAATTGTTACCAAAACCTTTTCAACTCTTCCCAGGAATGTCAGATTGAGGAATTCATAGTTAAACAGGTCTTATGTCTTATAGTTTTTGAGGAATCGTCCCTCCAACATCCAGCCATACACATATATACACACATCCACACACACACACACACACACACACACACACACACACACACACACACACACACACACACACACACACACACACACACACACACACACCAGACATCATTGTAAAAATGTTAAAATCGGATTGTAGTGACCTTGAAACGTGCTTATTCATTAAAATCTGGATATGTGATTTTTATCATGATTCCAATACCTCTCTTAGCGAGAGGTAAAAAGGTAAATATAAATGTATTAAGAAGAAATGGAGTAGGTAACTGTACCATTTTTTGCATATTAATTTTTACCAAAAAAATACCCTAAAGAGATTAATATTTTTAATTTAATTGTTTTTTTATACTAACTACTTATATGAAAGTAGGAGTAGGCTGCGATGAATGCAAGATAAATGAATAAAGGTACAACTGAAGTTGGCTTTGCCCGGCATAAAAGAAGAAAAACATCGTCGAGGATGAAAGCTCTTCATAAGCAAGTGAGAGATGCTCACGTGACGTGAACAAGTGGCGCCACAAGTGTGAAGTGCGGTGTACATCGACAGCTCTGAACACTGAACCTGACAATGAATATTCATTTACGGTAGAATATGGAAAGGGATGTCGTTTTTAGGGAAGCTTCGGCTTTACAGTTCCGAACACCGTGGTTTAGAATTATTGAAAGCAAGGGAATGAATATTGAAGTATTCGATAATACAATGATTATTTAAAAGAGAATAAATTAAATGCTACATTAAAAATACAAAAATGCTACTGGTATACATATATCACAAAAGGTTTAGGAAAAAAAATTGAATGGACGGTATTGTAATTTAACGAAAGTATGTCTAATGAACTTGCTTATTATCACAATAATTAACATAGCTTAAGCTTTAACGTTCATATTTAATATAGAGCTACTGGTTCGGTTTCTTCTAGACTAAGGCCCGGAATGTCTCTCCAATACGAATCTTTCACCAGTTTCAAAGTTTACCATCAAAAATTAACGACGATTTCGGTACACTTAACAATAAAAAATCTGTTGTGGCCAGCGCAATTCCTCTCCAATTTATGTTGTATAAGTATTGTATTGCACTTCGCTGTCGAATCGTCGTGTTATAATAAAAAAAAAATACCAAAATATTGTTTTTTTATTGTATTTAATTCTAATTATATATATATCTTCTCATTGTATGAGGAAGTTCCTAAGAAAAAAACTTTCAGAATGTCAATAAAACTTATATTTATCTGTTATTTACAAACTATGTTACAAACAATTGAATTTGTCAACTGGTTTCCTTGGTGTAATTTGGACTATGCAGTATATTACATCCGATTATTGTATACATTAAAGTGTCTTTATCTCTAAATCTATAAATGATATAATAAAAAAATTTATGTATCAGATGTAGAATTTTATGTTTTTCAATTAAAACAAGACAAATTTTCAAAAAATGATATTTAGAAGAATTTTTTAAAGAAACTATTACTATTACTATTGTTCAATTGTAACCAAAATCTTTTCAGCTCTTCTCATGAATATCAGATTGAGAAATTCATAGTTACACTGGTCATAAGTCTTATAGTTTTTGAGAAATCTTCCTTCCAATATCCACACGCGAACACACACACATCGTAAAAATGTTAAAATCGGATTATAGGGACTTTAAAATGTGCTCATTCATTAAAATTTGGATATGCGCTAGAGAGGTAAAAACTAGCTATTTGTACGAGTATATTTTCAATCAGCCTGTATGCATGGAAACTTATAGTTGAAAGCATTATAAAAAAATAGTAAATATGTATGTAGGTATGTATTCAATTTAATAAAAATTAAATGGCGAGAAGTATTGTACTGGCAACATCAGTCTTTCTTATATCGGAATTTCTTTTTCTTTAATTTGTAATTGGAATAACTTCTATGAAATACAGTGTACCATCCTATAGATTTTATAATTTCATAAAACTTACGAATCTTTTATAAAAAGTTTCAAATATAAATTTAATCATTTTTACTATCGTAGGTACTTGAAAAGTAGCATGAAATATGTAAAATTACAGATAATGCAAGAAGCGAGATTATAACGAATAAAATGTCACTTTATGAGTAGTTCGCAAAAAATTCTTGTCCTGAAAACATGTCCTTTAAATTTAAAAGACATTATTTCCCACTTAATATCTTATTTTTGCTATATAGCATTTCTATCATATTGCGAATAAAAGCAAAAATATTCTCGTAGTAGACGTAAGTAATCTCTAATAAAAAACGAATAAAAAACTGTGAAATGAAAGGAAAAGTGAAGGTGTGGATTACGTCGTCCTCCTGCAGACTTCACTTCATTCTTCAAAATTCTATGAGGATATAATGGCGTGCAGATTGTAACTTGCAAAAGTGTTTCTCGCCCAGATTATTTACATAATAATCGTGGTAAGATGATTTATTAATTAACAGGATAAATAGTTAACAATGTTTGAATACACTTTAAGCTGTTTGACTTTATAGGGTTTTGCTCTCATAAGTAGATTATAATATCTAATGTAACAAGTTTTATAAACGTCGTTTTTAAAAAAAACCAATGTGTAATGAGTTTATAAAACGTGTCACGTACTATACTCTTTCTACGACTGCAAATTAAAACAAAAGAAATAAAGAAATATACTTTTTAAGTGATTTATGACTTAATGATAGTTTTCAGCAACAGCAGCTACCTTAGGCCTGTGCTTAATGAAGTATTTGTTAGTGGAAACTCTCTTCATGCTGTGTCAAATATGATAGAAGCAACAGTTTGTTAAATTGTGATTAATATTTAGTTTAGCACCTTAAAAACTAGTACAAGTAAAAAATAATAAATTATATAGCTTCATAAATAAATCGTTAATATTTGATTATTTTTGGGGTGATTTTCAAAATTTGCATACCTAATTTCCGTCCCAACAAAGCATGCAAAATTAATTTTGCTTATTGGTACAGATACAGAATTTTTATATGACGCTTTTTTACCAAAAATAATTACGGAAGCAGGAAATTACGACATTCACCAATTACACGGCATTATGCATTATCAAAACTGTACATGTAGATGAAAAGTATGATTTATATTTATGCGACATTTTATAAAAAGAACTATAAATCCAGATGTGCAAATCAAAGCTTATTTTATTGTATGACAGGTAAACTGTCATATAATATACCCATATTCAACCGATTTTTATCAATTAATGACATTCATTACTGTTGCTAATTGAATAATATTGACAGTTCATTGAAATAATTTTATTCAATCTTTATGTCAAATTCATATCTTACCTACCTTCAGAGAGTGCAAACAAAATAACTTTTTTCCACATAAAAAGCCAAAGTTACACTAGTTTTGTCATGTTCATACTTTCATTTTCTTTTTAAGCTGAAACTGTAGATGAATAGTCGTTTTTAAAATTTTCTACTAAATGTCAAATCACTCCATAACTTTGTTACAACATAAGGTTACTGTAACAACGATAACTAGATTTGTCTATGTCTACTTATTTTTCAATACAACTGTGTCACTAACATATTATTATTTGACTGTTGTGGATAAAGTATAGTATTCTATTCGCAAGCAATTGCTTTTACTCATTCGAATGATTTACATCACTCGCCTTCCGGCTCGAGATGCAAACTTCATTCTCATGAGTAATAGCATACATTACATGCTCATTGAATAATATACTATTATTAATAAAAAAAATCTTTTTTCGCGAGAAGCATGTTATTAATTTTTATTAATAAAAATATTAAAATAAAAATAATTTTCCCCTGTCTTACTGTACAAACCCTAATCCATATTAGTTGGCCTCGTCGCTAAAATTTGAATTTATTTAGCGCATATACAGGGTGTCTCAATAAGCTTGCTCACTATTGGTAACTTTTTTATTTGACGAGATACGAGGTTAGTTAAATTAGCAAAATTATGCCATTTTATATTAGAAAATTGGTCATGTAGACAAAATAAAAATTGTGTTAGCGGTTTCCAAAATTTGGGACAGAATATATATTTTTGAAATGGAACTATATATTTTTTATTATCTTATTAGAAAGAGTATTTTTTTCTCTTTCCAATAAGGTAATGTTGTTTATGTACAATTTTTTCAAATAAACGAGTTATTTACGGTTAAAGATAAAAATTATCTTTTATTAGTTTAGGTCCAGTAAACTATGGAAACAATTGCCTTTTATAAAATTATTATTTTATTTTACAGTAATAACAAAACAAAGAAAATATTCAAATTGAAAGTCATTATTTCTTTCGCACATTTAAACTCTTTTGGAAAGAGAGCCGACCGTTCTACGTAACTGATGTCTAGATATAACTTTCCACATAGCACGATCATATCTAACTTTTCTTCATTTCAAACAAAGAATCAATTGTTTCCATGGCTTACTTGTCTAATACTAATAAAATAGTTTACAAAATTTAAATTTTTAACCGTAAATAACTCGTTTATTCGAAAAAATTGTACATAAACAACATTACCTTATTGGAAGGGGAAAAAATACTCTTTCCAATAAGATAATAAAAAATATATGGTTCCATTTAAAAAATATATATATTGTCCCAAATTTTGAGAACTGCTGACACAAATTTTATTTTGTCTACATGACTAATTTTCTAATATAAAATAGCACAATTTTGCTCATTTAACCAACCTCTTACCTCTTCAAATAAAAAAGTTACCAATAGTGAGCAAGCTTATTGAGACATCCTATATAATACAATAATACAAATAATAACTAACGTAATTATCAGTATTTTTTTTAATATTATAGATATTTTGTGATTCTTGTGCTATACATATAGCAAGACATACATACATATTTTCTGAAATATTTTGTTGATTTAATATCAAACGAAATAATTCATAGCTTTTCTAACTATACAAGAAAACAAATAAAGTTTGAAAAGTAATGACGTCATTTGTTTTGAAGAGTTTAGAAATAAGATACCATAAAAAATTACGGCAATTTTTAAGAATAATCATCGAATTATCCAATCTTGATAAATAATAAAAATTTACTAATAAATTTGAGTTATTATTATAATGCTGTTAAATATTTATGTTTAGCTAGAAATATAATTTAAAGTTACGTTATAATGTGGAAATATCTTTACTTCCTTCAGTATTACTAGAAATAATACTATTTAAGTCACGATAAATAATTTTAATAAATAAGCCCAGTCGGCCCTTGATTAGGTCAGGAATGTAATTCTATTAGAATAAGAAGATGATTGTATTTATATTATAATGAAGAATATTGTTAATTTACACCATTGAAACAAATTTGTTATATTTCGTAAATTTGTGATAATGAATATTAAGAAAATTATAAGTGAAATTAAAACAGATATTTATTCCCTTCATATGAACAGTTATAATTAAAAACTCCATCAGTTTTAATTATTTAAATTTGCGAACTATTGCAAAAAACTAATTAGGAACGGTAGTGTTTGAGCATTACATTTCCTGTAAAACAATTTGCACTTCTCAAGTGTGCTGTGTAAAGAGTTGAATCCGCATCTACGGCAACTCGATACTCCGCGCTATTCGGTTAGTTCCGCGTTTCGCCACCAGCGCCACTTGTCGGGTTGTTTCACTACCGCGACTTACGAAACTCCTCCAACTGCCTGTCTCTCTTTTCACATTGCATCGGCAGCTGAGGAAGCTTAAATTTAACTCGTGCTTTGAATAATGCAATCATCGTTAAATGCTGTTTGCTGTTTGGAGTTTTTAAAACTTTACTCATTACTTGAATTTATATTCATTATTGTTTCTTACGTCCATCTGTTTTCTAGGAGGATTATTAGAGTTGGGAGCGATGTTTTGCTCCTATTAACATCTGCAGAAATTTATTTGCTATTATTTTAAAAAATAATGTAGGAAAAAAGAAAATATTCGGAACTGCAGTCTGGAAGATTTCATTGATTTCAAACCAATGTTTCGATCATAACTATGTTCCTTTTCAAGGTTAAATCACGTAGGAAAAATAATGAAATATTTGTAACAAACATTAACAAACATCGATGATTTATATGTGAAATACACAAAATTATTAATGATGAAAACAAAAAAACTTTTTTTAAATCTTAATATATAAAACAAAGTCGGGTTAGTTACACCATTTATAACTCAAGAACGGCTGGACCGATTTTGATGATCTCTGATTTGTTGGATTCGTCTCCGCCCCGAATAGCAGAATGACTATTAAAATATCGATTTACGTAAAAAAAAAATTAGTACACTACTTTTAAGGATTTTATGCTCTTTCTAATTATAGTGAAACGCAGCCAATTCAGCGACATCTATCCACATAGTGGAAAAGTAAAAGAACAACGTGTTCTCACCCCTGCCGCTGACTGTCAGTATATAACCAATAAAGGTTACAAGTCGATTTGTTAGTTTTGTACGAGTGTTATTAATCCATACTAGGTAATATAATAAATGCGACAGTAACTCTGTCTGTGTGTCTGTTACGTTTTCACGACTAAACGGCTGAATCAATTTGGATGAATTTTGCTATAGAGATAGATTGGAACTTGGAGAAGGACATAGGCTACCCTTTGTCGCGAAAGTAAAACTTGAAGGGGTGAAATAGGGGATGAAAGTTTGTATGGAGAACCCATCATTTCTTCCGCTGAACCAATTTTGATGAATTTTGGAAGAGAGATAGATTGGATTTTGGAGAAGGACATAGACTACCTTTTGTCGCGAAAATAAAACTTGAAGGGGTGAAATAGGGGATGAAAGTTTGTATGGAGAACCCATCATATCTTCCGCTGAACCAATTTTGATGAATTTTGGTATAGAGATAGATTGGACTTGGATAAGGACATAGGCTACCTTTTGTCACGAAAATAAAACTTGAAAGGGGTGAAATAGGGGATGAAAGTTTGTATGGAGAATCCGTCAAGGCGGTACAATAGGGGGTGATTTCAATTATTTTTTATCTTTGTATCTATAGTTAAGTTTTAACGTTAGTAGATTTTCGATATTTGTCGGAGAGATAGTTTACATCATATGTACCTACATAAGTAAAAGTACCCGAGACATGTTTAGAAACGGGCGTTGTTAGGTGCGGTGCGGGGATTGGGTGGGCAGTGGGCGTAGCCTGTTACATGTACGATGCGAGGCAGGTTGCCGGCTCCCTACGCAGCGCATGTCTCCGAAGTAAATGTGAAAAATTACTGGTACACGTGTAGCAATCGTTATTCTAGCTTTACCCGTGCGAAGCCGGGGCGGGTCAGCTAGTTATAATATAAACGGAACAGAATGAATGGACAATTTTATAAAAAATAATAAAAAGAAATATTGCAAAATATCAAATTATGCTAATTAATTTTGTAGGTAGATCTATATTAAATTAGTACATAATAAAATGTAATGATTATCTCATAACTTTTATGAGAAATAAAGGATTTCTATCCTTTTAGAGTGAAAATAGTAAAATTAAAACTATTTCATTATAAAAGCAGAATTAGGGAAAAATATTTACGTGAGCAGTAATCAGTAAGTTTTGTACTGCTACTTACCTTTTTTTATTAGAACACAAATTACCAAAATTTAATTCTTAGTCATACAATTGTAGAGTATTATAACAGATGCTGGGTTGCAAGAAAACTGTCCAATAAATAGTTTTTTTTATTCTATAGTTACCTACCTGTCCTATCCTATAATGATATCGAATATAATATTGGGATCAACAGTTAATGAACTGTTTATCTAGCAACAGTATCAATAAAACAACTGTCACTGTAATAATCCATAAACGTGAGTCCGAGATCGAGAAAAAAATCATTATTAAAAATGGATAAAAGAAATAGGAACAGATATTGTATTGATAGAGGAAAACAGGTTTTGCTAAAATAATAGTAATAATTAATAATTATGTTAGGAGGAATAATCACATTTTTAAGTTGAAATTTATAAGGCAGGTGGAGAAGTTCCAAAACGTCTAAAATCATTTTTTCATTTGAAAATGAATTAAATTTATATTCTGATATATAATAAGTATATGTATACAGACACGATTAATTAATTACTATTTAATTAGTAGTTACTTAATTTTAAATGTAAAATTTACACAAAATATTTATTCACACAATTTTGACATTTGATGTAAAAATCGATCTATTAAACCGTTATAGTAATTAAGGTACCAAGGGTTGTTATAAGGACAATAATGCCTGAGGTCAACAGTGTACTGTCGAGGGCCTCTGGCCCGAGGCGAGTACGTTGACCCAAGGCATTATTGTCGTTTAACACCCGTGGTGCCTTCAACGTTTTATGTCTAATAAACATTTTGTCTGACTAGAATTTTTCAAACAAAAATAATAAATCACAAAATTTTAATAAAACTTACAAAGTAGCCTGTGAATGCGGTTTCTAGGTAATATTTTGCTTCTGTAAACAAAGCTTTTTCAAACAAAAAATATATTTCTTGCAGTATTTTTCTGTCAATATGGACGAGCAATGTTATTGCTAAGAATAAGAAGTATGCTGGTTTGTATTTGTGATGAAACAAATATGATTATAAACGACTACAATTCACAATGCTTCTTAACCTTAACTGCACTTTATGTTAGTATCAGTATTATTAACCTCAGTTTGTTGTCAACATTACCATAGCAACTTAATACGCCCTAGGGTATTATTTATTCAATAATGTTGAGGTTATTATAAAACAATAACATACTAGTAAGACGTAATACCATACTGTTACTATTATATAACAGGACTAAAAACAAAAGTGAAAAGATAAAAATAACGACATTTTTTATGTTAAAAATCAAGTGTTCCCACAAAAATAACAGCATCTAGATGGACCGTTGTCAAGGAGAATTTATACATCAACAAAAAAGTTGTTCAGTATTACAGAAAGAGAAAAAAAATATTATTTTATTATTCATAAATGTTTAAATTTTATGTTATTACGAAAATCTTGAATGCCCCACGGCCAATATGCAAATAACCTTAATAACTATATAGGTCCGAAATCAGCCCTATAAATTATAGGACTGTTTAGTGAATCATTCAATTTATATGACATTCTTGCACCGATTTTTTGATATGTAAAGGACCGTTAGTTGCTATACCCAAAGCATTCAAGCAGCCAATGCACGTCATCACTTAGTGTAAAAACCTTAATGCATTAAAATCACTAATGGTGAAAAATGAAATAAAATTTTTATCATTTTTAACCGTCAAAAAGTGTATAGCCTTATATAATTATTATGAAGATAAATAGTAGAGTTCATTATTTATCGTAAATGACATGAATAATATATAAATGATGTACATCAACGTCATATTATTCGTTTAATTGTTGCTATAGTTGGCAACATTGATAATTTGTATGTTCATACTGTCAAAGTTATTATTTGAAAAATGTTTGTATCGTGTTTGAAACATTTTTGTGCGTTGTAAAGTATAATAAAGTAATGTTAAACACAACGTGACCGTTAACGCAAACACAAAATCTGTGAATCTGCCAAAGGTAGCACTTCTTATCAATCAGAAGAATTCGGTATATTTCTTTGAAATTCGGCTCACTTTTATTTATTGCCTTTATATGGCATACATAAGTATAAATAAGGTTAGTATTATAAAATAATTTAAACAGAAATGAATAGTGACGAAAATATAGTATTTATTTTGTAGATGTGACAGTTCATGACCATGTCGATAATACAGATTACAATCTGTAAAACTGTTTTCATAAAGATTCTAAAACCTCTGCAAACGTACCAGTACATGACCTCACACATCTAGTTACCTTTATTCAATTTTTATCAATGACGTGCATTGGCTGCTTGAATGATTTGGGTATAATGAACCGATAAATAGTTTATAGCAATCCAGAATAAGCTTATTTAACATTTTCAAATCCGAATTATAGTGTTCAAATAATAATGCGTTTTAAATGTTTTCTAATATCAATTTGTAAATTGATTAATACTTCAAATATTAGAAGCATTTCAATAAATTCAAATGAAAACTTTAAATGCAAACAATTATTTTTGTTGTCCTGATTAAAATCTAATTTTGACTGAGGACCATGAAAATTAATCACAACTATAGGTACAAAACAACTATCTTTTAGCAATAAATAACCTTTAGGTATAACAGCTGAGTTCCTGAACATATAATTCAAAACTTGCTGCCTCTCTCGTTTTCTATATCTCTTTTTGCAAACTAATTAACAATATTAGCAAAAATATTTTAATGGATTTTAGGTTTTTTCTGTGGTTATTTAGGATGAACTACTTATAAAAATCATCATCATATACTTTAAATTAATTTTCTCTATCCATTATTGTATATAAGTGGAAAATTCATTTTAATTTGATTTAATAACGTTACTAAAACTAAAAACCAATCACCGCCTTTAAAAACCACCTCAAGAATCTTCAGAACAAGACACCAACAGAGTATGTGCAATGATTTGAAATTAATTGCCAGTATCTTTAATTAAACGTGAAATTGCAAAATTCGTCGGTTGGGGGTGTGTTCCTCACTCCCCCGGTTGAAAGGTCAGGTTGGGGCGGGGGTGGTTCGTGCAGGGGAGGAATGTTACCAAGGGCTCAATCTCCCCTTAGACGATGCAGCTGCCTTGACCCGGTTAAAGTGCGACTGTTCTTGTTTCTGTTTCACTGGAGGATCGCAGTGACCGGGGAAAAAGACAATTTATTGCGGAAAGTGGAGGGAATATAAGTGAATGATGGAATAATTATTTGAAGCGTGCCCGCTATTATAAACGCTTGATAAATTTGATAAATCTACTAAGATATTAAATTTAAATTGTCTAACATCTCTTCATATATTTTTGTTTTAATAAGATTTAGATATTAATGAACATAAGTGCAGTTAAAAATAATCGGTTAATCGGTTATCTTATTAACGGTTTGCATTGGCTTTAATATGGTTTATAATAATAACTTTTTTCTATAGTTTCCATCTTCATACAGTAGAAAAATATAATAAAACATGTTTAATGGGGTATTCCACTCGATTTTTTTTATTATTTTAAATAAAACTTCATTCAGTCTGGAAGCAATTCATAGTATTAAAAAATCTTAATTGTTCCTAGTTTAACAGTATTTTATTTTCGAGAAATCAGTGTAACGTCACATTTCCCCTATACTTGTCTTTCTCACACACACTGCTCTGAGTACGCTGCGAGAGAAAGATAACAATTGTATGACGTCAATTTTCCCTTTTAGGAAATATGAAATATCTCGTAAAGTAATTATTTAAAAAATGTTTTCATTGTTTTAACTGTTATTTATTGAGCCATACTTTATGTTAAATTGAATTTTTTTCAATTTTTTTGTTATGGTGGAATACCCCATTCATAATTTAATGTTACAAAATTGGATTTTTTACAGCTCTAGAAACGTCCTTGAAATTTGTGACGTCAAGTTGATAATCTGTTGCTCATTGCAAAGTAAATATTTTCATTAAAAACACAGATGATGCCAGTGGTTAACACGCGCGGGTAATATATCTTGTTTGACATTTCGTCCACTTTATAATTATTACACCTATTTTTACCATAAACAATCACAGGACAAACACCGAAATGCACGCTGCTACTAAAATCATATGTAAACAAGCAAATGACTGTCATGAACATGTGGATTTAGGCGGTGAAGTTCGTTGCAGATGTCACCATCGAGTTGACGTCATAAGCGCGCCATGATAAGAAAATTTGAATTGCGATGAATTTTTTTAAAATTAATATCTCATGTGATGCATACATTTTCTTACTCAAAGTTAGATATTCAGAGTCCTACAGGTCTGTGCTAATGTAAAAAAATATTTTTAAAAAATATCGGAATACCCCAATGTAATTCTCTATTTAATAAGTAAATAAAAAATACTGGGTGTAACACGAAAACCGGGCCATGGGCGTTTAACATCGGAAAACAGTTTTTCATTGCACAAAGGTGGTCTATTAATTGTAGACAATAATGCTTCAAATAAATGTTGTATAGAGTATATTCTGCATCTAATGGTGCGATTATAGTCAATAAATTTTAAAATTTAACGTTGTAAGTACCAAGGTAACATAATTTAAATCTCAAAGTTATTATGGTCACAATTTAAAATTAAATTTTACTGTAAATTCCTCTGTAAATTTACATTCCCAAAATGTTCACCGTAACACTAAATTTGAGGTTATATTAAATGTTTACTCAAAAAATTGTTCTAATATGGAATTCATACCAATGATTTTACAAATGATTGGTGAAGATGATATTCGGTAAATATCAGAAAAAATTAAATATGAAGGAAAGAAAATTACTGGATTTCAGTCAATGATTCAATATATATTTTCCGCCTCTACCGGTTTCGACACCTCATGTGTCTTCTTCAGGAGGTGAAATTTTTTTTAAGATTGTAAAACATGGATACAAATATAAGACAATAATAAATAACATATAAAACATACAATGGTCGTCAAAAATTTAAAAAAATAAATAAATACATTAAAAAACTCATTTAGTCGTCAAAAAATAAAATATAAATCTTGATTTAACAATGGCACCCATTTAACTGAAATTAAGTTATTATTATTATTATTTTTTTTTAAGTTAAATGGGTGCCATTGTTAAATCAAGATTTATATTTTATTGACGACTAAATGAGTTTTTTAATGTATTTATTTATTTTTTTAAATTTTTGACGACCATTGTATGTTTTATATTTGTATCCATGTTTTACAATCTTAAAAAAATTTTCACCTCCTGAAGAAGACACATGAGGTGTCGAAACCGGTAGAGGCGGAAAATATATTTAATCATTGACTGAAATCCAGTAATTTTCTTTCCTTTATCACCTTTCCAGTCAAGAAGTTCTTGCAGCCAAAATTAAATATATTCAAATAACAAAATCCAAATAATAAATTCGTTTCAGAAACAATTTAAAAATAAAAAGAAGAATTTAAGAGATAATGAAAATCTTTTCGAAATTCCCGAACTTAGTTTTATAAAATATTTTAGATTATCAAAAGCCACTATTATGCATCAGGTAATAGAACTACCACAAAATGTAGCTAGAAATTCAAGACTGAAAGATGTAATTCCATTCCATTTAAAAGTTTTGGCTATAATCAATTTTTTGGCCAATGGTTCATACCATTTATTTTATCTATATGAAAACTTACTTTATACTACACATAGTATCTACATTCGAATCTCCGTCTCCATCTTATAAAAAAATCTAACCGAACAAAACATTTAATTTTTTGACAGTTCATAAGTTAGTTGCATAGCTACCTTTCATTCTTTAAATGAACTTTTTAAATTTGTTTGACCATAATAACACAAAGATGTTTCGTAACCAAAGAAATTGAATTTAAAATTTTATAAAAGCTTCTTCTTTATAGTGTTAGCCATGGTTTTGAAATAAAATCTCAAACAAATTTTATGACATTTTACCTGTCAGAAATTATAAACTATAGTTTTCTTCAAAATAACATTACTCATTGATTTGTATCTTCTCGTCCTGTGCATAATTCTCAATTTTCAATAATGATAATTCAAGTAGAGCTTTTCTGGCAGGTAAAATGTTACAATCTGACAGATATGTTTGTGACAGGTAAAATATGTCACAATCTGACAGACGTTTCTGATGGATAAAATGGCATTATATTTGTTTGTAATTTTACCTATCAAAAACGCTCTGCTTTGAGTTATCATTGCTGAAAATGCAGAATTATTCACAAGAAGAGAATATAGTAGTATTATTTAAATGTCATAAAATATGTTTGAAATTTTATTTCAATACCATGGCTAAGGCTAACAATATAAAGAAGTAAGTTTTACAAAATTTTGAATTCAATTTTCTCAGTTATCAAACATTCAAAAGAAAATATGACTATTGATTTAGATGCAGAATTTAATTCTCTACAACCTTTATTTGAAGCCTTTTTGTATAGAATTAATTGGTCACTTTTGGGCAAGGAAAAACTGTTTTCCCATGTTAAACGCCTATAACCCGGTTTTCATGTTACACCCGGTATATGGTCCTATTTAAAATAACAAAGTTGGCCCGTACAGTTTGAAAACCACTGGTTGAAAAAATTTATTTGCTAATTTAACCGAGCAATAGTGGAAAAAATTAAATAAACACCCTGTATAAAATATAAAAGCGTTAAATATTAAATCACCCATCAGCAGCACTCTTCCCAAATACTCCCTCCAGGGCCGTAGCCAGAACTAAATATTAGACAGGGCTCATATTTTTTTAACCAGGGCTTACGTATATTAGTTTTAGTTTTTTTCTAAATATCTAATAGTTAGGAGCGCAGATATATTAGTGCTTTTTTTTAAAGCTAATTTTGGGATCCACAGGAATTTTGTAATTTTAAAAATTGTGAATAAATCAAAAACGTAATAAAAAAATGTAAAAACAGTTTTGCATGCAACTTTGAATGCTATACAATGCTGTACAATTTTGCACTCAGCAGTTTTTGCCGCAGAATGAACAGGCGAATAGAAAAACTAAAATCCCGTGTACACATGTAATCCGATAACGCATTTTGGCATTTAGTATTTAGGTTCTACTTCACATAAATACAACTTCTAATGGTGAACTAATGACTAGAGTTCGAAATATATGCAAACTGCCTATTAAGTGCATGCTTACATAATTTTAAGAAAATCAAATTTTGCGAAGTAAAATAAGTGCATATTTTGCAAAATTTTTGACATTTGAATAATTTTAAATTATTACTTCAAAGAAAAACAACAGCAATATAATTTATTTGACATATCATTTCAATGCAATATTGATAATTTCAGTTACGTTGGTTCAACCGGTCTCTAGATATTGTTACATTTATATTTAAAATTTTAAATAGATGAATTGAAATAAGTACTTAGTTTTAAGTAAAAAAAATGTATTACGTGCAATTATGTATTGGTAATAATTAAACATAACGGCCTACATGCATATAAGAACATATATACGAGCATATTTTAGTATATTTTTAATGCATATTTTAAATTTTTTTAGTGAAAATCTTGTGTACTCTACTATTGACATTTATGGGTTTATATGGGAACACTTGAGAACAACAAAAACAAAAGTGATTTATACAATTCGATTTAACTTGATGCTTCAGAGTAAATGTTAATATTAGGTATATTTCATAAAATAGAAACTATGAAACTATTCTTAGGCTGTGTTCGATGTTGCATTTTTATCAGCCTAATATCTGAATCCTAAATTTATATGCCGTAAATCTAGTGATTATTTAGGATTTTAAGGATTAGATTTTAGGATTACAAATATTCGTACATTAATCTTGATATACGTATATATGTTTTCTATATGTAAGTCTGATTATTTTTACCAGGGCTCAATATTATTTTACCAGGGCTTAGCCCTGGCCAGCCCCCCTCTGGCTACGGCCCTGACTCCCTCCCTAATTCTTCTGCTCTATTTCCTGTGAATCCCCTTCAATACTTAACCCCTAAAATCCTGGTCGTCACCAGTCACCATATTAATAATCACAGCTACATTTCCCGCCCGATTTTCCACGTATAACTTTTCATTCTTCACTTTTCTATTGCGTAACAGCGTGGGTGTATGTGGGTCGTTACAGAACCGATTAGTTCACCAAACCGCCGCTCGACACTCACGCCACCCTTAAGTGCACTTCGCTGCGGGTAGGTAGCGACACTAGTGGAAATTTTGAAAGCAAGAATGGAATATCGGGATTGGGAAAGGATTGAAGTGTTGGCTTTGTTTTTGTTTTTGTTCTCACTGAAAATATTTCTCATTTTTCTAATGGGTCAAGATTAAAATGATTTATGGTTATTATGTTGTTTTTGGCTGTGGTTTGTTGTTTTCGCATCTTACTTCCGGTTTTCAAAATATTGCAGGAAGTTTTTGATAGTTTTGTGCGAGGTTTTGCCATTGATGATATTACCGAAGTTTCTTTATAGTTTATACAATATTAATAATGCGAGTTGTGTAACGACGTATTGTAGATATCGATGAAAAGTTGTATAAATTGGTAATAAAAATGCAAAATAAGTTATAGATCATTATAACTTCAGAAGCATATTTTCTCTGTGAATTTTACGGTCTCAAACTTTTGAATTATGTTAGAATACAAATAAAAAAATCTGTTGTGGCCAACACAAGACCTCTCGCAATTTCCATATTACATATTGTATTTAACATTTCTGGTAGACAAAAATTCTAATCACATCTATTATTAATATATTTTTATATTTTTTAATTCATTATACAGGATTAGTTAAAAGTATGGAGACGGCGATTTATTGTCGTTAATATTCATTTTAGAAGATTATGTTCAATACAAAAGTTTTTTAAGAAATTTTGATCTATATTTGAGAATACTTGAATTTTTTTTTCTTCAATTGTTTTTTAGTTACGGTTGTCCGCGTAATTTTTTTAAATGGGAACCTATTAATTTTACTTTAGCATTCGACAGAGTGTTTTTTTCTCTTTACAACATTGTTTGTTTTTTTTTTTTTGTTTTTCAATTTATTTTAATAACATTTTTACAAGGAAAAACACCGGTTCAAGTATTTACGAATAGTAGGTTCATGTGATATAGACAAAATTATTTCCAATAAAGTTGTCGGTCACAATCTTATCATTAAAAATAAACTAATAACTAAGTAAATTACATCGCTCGAGTTTGTTTATCGCTTCGCTTTTGTCTATCTTAGAAGTACCTACTATTCGTAAATACTTGAACTGGTGTTTTTCCTTGTAAAAATGTTATTAAAATAAATTGAAAAACAAAAAAACAAACATATTGTTGTAAAGAGAAAAAACACTCTATCGAATGGTAGAGTAAAATTAATAGTTTCCCATTTAAAAAAATTACGCGGACAAGCGTAACTCAATTGAAGAAAAAAAAATTCAAGTATTCTCAAAAGTAGAACAAAATTTCTTAAAAACTTTTGTATTGAACATAATTTCCTAAAATGAATATTAACGACAATAAATCGCCGTCTCCATACTTTTAACTAACCCTGTATAAGCTTCCTCCTACTCTTTTAAATGTTCGAGATTCTTCAAATTCCTTGTCGAGATTGGCGATATTTCTGAAGCGTGTATCTATAATTTTAAATAGTATTTAACACGTTGACTGCCATGGTATGATTTATTGTTTCCGTTATGGGGCCATTTATTGCAATAACTTTAGGACTTACAGCGATAACATACCGTACTTGTAAAATCTCAATATCAATATACCAGCGTGGCGCAGCAAGTGTTAGTTTGATCTACTGCGCCACTGGTCCCATATGGTAAATCAGGTAAATCTAACTTCAAATTTTTGTATGTGAAGCAGTAGTTATTACCTAACGGTAAAACATCGTTTTTCGGATTATCAAGGTATTGTGGCACAGTAATGTCCTGTTTTTTATTTTTATTTTATAATCTATAATAGTAAATGTATAAAAATAATTTGTTTTTTTATTTATATAAGACCACACTTAGTGTAAAACAATTTTTTCAAAATATTTTTGCATTTTATTCATCTACCTGGCTATGTTCATCCGTTTTAAAACATATTTCAGTATAAATTCAGACCTGTGGCCAGCAGAGAATAAAAATTTGTGCTGGTCCCATGGGGCCAGCGTGGCGTGGTAAGGAAAACCAGTGCTGGTCCCATGGGACCAGCGTGACAGTCAACGTGTTAATTAATTATAAAATAAGAAATATTAAATGTACTTCCCAGAAAAAGCCTTCAGTAATGTATCTTGACTGACACTGACATTTTTCTGTCAATTACAAATATTTTAATTTTTCGACTGCTTTCCATGGAGTTGGGCTGTGAGGTTCATTCCAAAGGATTGTTTTATATTTATAATTCTCTATCTTTAAATCTATAGAAGATATAATAAAAATGTTCAATGTTGCGGACAGAGAATTATATATTCTTTAATATTTGTAATAACATAAATTTCCAAAAAAATAATAATTAAAAGATATTTGTAAGAAACTACTACTTCAAGTTATCTAATTGTTATCAAAACCTTTTTAGCTCTTCCCAATAATGTCAGATTAAGGCATACGTAGTTAAATTGATCTTTAGTCTGGGAAGAATTTGAGAAACCATCACTCTAAAATTCAAACACACACACACGTGTGTATGTTCGTTCTATTTATTCAATTTGACAACATCGTACGAAAATTCATAAAGTGTGTGTGTGTGCGTGCGCGTGTGTGCGTGTGTGTGTGTGTGTGTGTGTGTGTAAGAGAATAAATGTTGATTGATTGAGATTTCGAATAACTGTTTACACCAAATTCTTACCAAAGTCAAGAATTTTTCCCATACTTATAATTTAATAATTTAAACGTGGTTTTATTCTGTTCTTTAATTTTTAAATATCCTGTAATGGTTCAGTGAGTGCTGAGTATTGTAATACTTTATTGATGGTATCAGAAACACAAATTCCTGGTTTTGAGTCATCGCACTGTGCATCAATAAATAATTCAGATTCATATCCAATCAATACAAATTACCTTCCAGTATTACAGTATTTCAGTAGATAAAGCAAGTCGTTGATACAATCAATAACAAACAAGAAATGGTCTGGGTTCGCTGAACTGTCTGTCGAACCGCGGCGTCGATATTTTGACCACGACGGCTCGGCGCTCGTCGCCGTCTCGGTGCACAATGACTTCTGATTGTCGCCCGATTGTCTGATGTTTCTAGGTGCCTAGCGACGCTACCAGCGTCCAAAACAGAGCTTGTTTGCGGAAATAAATAACAATTGAAGGGAATCAACGAAGGAAAGTTTTTCTCGACTAAGCAGGTTTTCCAAACGAAAAATAACAAATTTGGAATAAAATTTGGGTTAGGTTGTTTTTATTGTAGGCAGATATTTGTTACAATGGACTGCGAGATACAAAAAAAGTGAACCACAAAAACATATCAAAAATTCTGGTGGTTAGATTTACACAAACATAAAGGCTCGTACCACGATCACGGTTCTAAGACCGGTATTAGTTAAAACCTTGACGACGACTTGACACATACGTCAGGGTTATAAACAAAAATCAGTGATGCCACTATACTGATTAAACTGAAAATGTACTGACAGGCATATTCAATACATTTGGCTTCAATATTCTAAATAATTTATCTTAAAAACAAGTCCAGAAGCAAATCATATTAAACAATTTAAAATAATGAAGCCAAATGTATTAAATATGCCTGTCGGTACATTTTCGGTTTAATCAGTATAGTGGCAACACTGATTTACTTTATAACCCTGAAGTATGTGTCAAATAGTTAGCACGGTTCTAGCTAACACCGATGTTAGAACCGTGATCGTGGTACGAGTCAATATTTTTAAAATGTTGAAAATAGTCTATTTTTTTTCCTTATTTTATAAGCTTTTCAATGATGTACAAGTCCACATTCTTTTGTTTTAAACATGGATAAAACAAATTATTAATTTTTGGGGTTATGTTTGTGTTATATCTCGAAAATTATTAAGGTTTGAAAAAATCTAATTACAGCATGTAAAAACAATATAAAAAGTATCTAAACATTTTTTCTTTATCTGTCATAATAAGCGAGATATGAGGTATTTTTCAAAATAAGCGAAAAACAAGTTTTAACCTGTAGCTCAAAAACAAAAGATGATAGAAAATTCCTGTGGTGCCTAATAAACTTTTCTCAAATGGTTGGCTCATAAAGATCTACATCAATTTTCGATAGCGTGCATAATAAGAAAGTTTTCATCTATGAAACTCGATTTTTTTCCACCCTGTACAGAATTAAAAATTGCTTACAAAACTGTTTTTACAGTTTTTATTATGTTTTTGATTTCTTTGTCATTTTAAAAAGAAATGGGTGAAAAACGAGCCTAGCGACTGCACTATTTATGGACAATGTTACATAATTTTTCCAATTTTCTACAATAAAATTCCATTAGTTCAATTTACATAACCAAAAAACTGAAATTTCTGAAAACGTTCAAACTCAAAGGGTACAACAAAAATGAAATCTGAAGTACAAAAAAACTGTTTTAATTAAATTTTAACTAGTTGTTAAAATATACAGGGTGTTAAAAAATAAGTGTCACAAATTATGAGGGCATATAGTACTGACCAAAATAAGTAAAAAAAGCTTAAACAACATGGGTCCGATCTTCAGTAGTTTCCTAGATATAAGCAGAGCTGGGCAGTAACTAGTTACTTTAGTAACTTAGTTACTAACTAGTTACTTTTACGTAACTTGTAACGTAACTTAGTTACTTTTTAAAATATGGTAACTGTAACTGTAACTTAACTTGCTGCGGTAAAGTAGTTGGTAACTTTCCGGTTTTTAGTTACTAGTTACTTGAGTAACTTAAGTTACTAGAATGTAACTTAAGTTAGTCAAAGTAACTTAAAAAGTGGAATGTATTAGTCATAAACAGTAACGGGGGGATTTAAATTTCTAAGAAATATTTTGTTGAGGCTGATGCCTTTTTTAGAAACACTAACTAAAACTGGTTTGTTTTAAATAAATGTATGTAATAATTAAATTCAATATTATTGTTGATTGATTTCAAGCCATAATAGATAATAAAATAATTACATTCATAAATAATAGAGTTTTTGTACGGTAAACAGAAAAACTAAAAATAACACATTATTTTACTTTTAATTCTAGAATTAAAAAGTCACTAAATGTTAAATTTGACTTATAAAATATATTATTTTCAAATATTTTCCTCGCTTACACATGATACGTTTTAATAAATTATAATTAAGCTGCCACTAAATCATCAAAATTATTCCAATTTTCAGGTTATACAAAATATAGTGTATTTTGTTCGTTGTTCTAAGGGTTGCAAGACTTGAATTCGTCTCATTTTTGCAAATTCCCTTCTCACAAGATAAAATGTCACTTTTAATTTTTATGTTATAATGTAGGTCCGCAGGGCCTTTTTATCAGATTTTTGGGCCCTAGGCCAAATTTTTTTTCGGGCCCCCCTCCCTCTTTATAGTAAAAAACAAGTACGTACAAATATTTGTATAATTATAATGTAAGTTTATTTATTAAAGAAAAAAATAAAATTGCCTGCTGAGAGAAAAGCTGATCAATTATACAGTACCGCATGCTCGATTCTAGTTTGAGGTGAAATTTTAGCGTAATATTTTTATTAGCGTAGCGGGGCCCCAAATATTTATAAAAAGATACTTTTTCATCAAAATTTCTTATATATGTGAGCGCGGGGCCTCAGATTGAAAATCGACATCTGATCCTAGGTTTCCAATAAATTAATCATTATCCACTAATAAGTCTAGGTAGGAAATAATGTCTGCATGTTTTATACATTATAATGGTCATGTCATGTTAGAAAGAAAGTAGATTCTTTATATCTTGGTATAAGAAATCAAAATTGAAAAATAAATTAATAAATTTTTAAAAAATCACAGCAACCGGGCCCTGCGGGCCCCTTGTCATAGCGGGCCCTAGGCCGTAGCCTCGTGGGCCTAGGCGGTAATAAGGCCCTGCAGGTCCGTTGACATTAACAATAATAATCTGATTAGGTGTTGCCAAGCAATAACGTTAAAATTTAGGTAAACGTAGTTAGTGCAAAAACTCCCTGATATGTATCCTACACAATAACTAAGTCATCAGTCTAAGTCTACACTTCATGCCATTAAAAGTAGTTAGAAAGTAACTCAAAGTAACTAAGTTACTTTTAAATAACTTAGTAAATAACTTAGTTCTTTCACCAAAGTAACTGGAACTTAAGTAACTTAGTTACTTTTTTTTGGAGGTAACTGTAACTGTAACTAGTTACATTTTAAAAGTAACTTGCCCAGCTCTGGATATAAGGCAATAAAAATGAGTTTTTTCGGTATTTATCTCTCCTATCTTGAAAACCGTAAGAGTTACGACTTTGATTAAATGAGACATTTTGATATCGAATAATTGTAGGTACTAAGACAATAGTTGTGGCGACCTTGGCCAATATTTAGTTTTCAAATAACTTCGTAACTATTAGAAGGTGAAAAAAATGTTTCATATAAAACGTTATTGTTTTTTCATAGTCTATTTACTGGCATATACATAATTTTGTTCTGCCACTATCTTAATCAGTTTTTCTTTGATTTTAATACAAAATGGCTTGTTTCTCAAAAACAGTTGAAGATCGGACCCATGTTGATTAAACTTTTTTTACTCATTTTGGTCAGTACTATATGCCCCCATAATATGTGACACTTATTTTTAACACCCTGTATACTTGTTGAGAAATGAAATTTATAGCAAAATATTATGTTTTGTTCAACTTGAACTTTGATCTCAAACTTGAATTATTAATAACTGGAAATTTGCCAGTATGAATGAAGTAGAAAATTTAAATTCAATGTCAAGTATTCTTAAACGAAGCTTTTCTACGGTTTTTACCTCTCGTTAAGAGAGGTATTGGAATCATGCTAAAAATCACATGCCCAGATTTTAATGAATAAGTACGTTTCAAAGTCACTAGAATCCGATTTTAACATTTTTACAATGTGTGTGTGTGTGTGTGTGTGTGTGTGTGTGTGTGTGTGTGTGGATGTGTGTGTGTGTGTGTGTGTACGTATGTGTATGGCTGGATGTTGGAGGGACAATTCCTCAAAAACTATAAGACTTAAGACCTGTTTAACTATGAATTCCTCAATCTGACATTCCTGGTAAGAGCTCAAAAGGTTTTGGTAACAATTGAACAACCGGAAGTACGCAGTAGTTTTTTAAAAAAATCTTCTAAATATTATTTTTTGAAAATTTTTGATATTACTAATTTCGAAGAAAAAATTCTACGTCTGATAGATTCAATTTTTTTAATATATCTTCCATAAATTTAGAGATAAAGAGGCTATAATAAATAGAATATCGGGATATAATAAGTCGAGTAGGCGAAACTACACTAAGGAAACCAGTTAACAAATTCAAATGTTTATAACATAATTTGTAAATGACAGATATCAGTGTCAAAAATCAAAAGTTTTAGTGACATTCTGAAAGCTTTTTTCTGGGAAGTACATTTAATCTTTCTTATGGTTTTATTAATTAAATATTTAAAATTAAAGGTAACCTGCATATATCCATTAGAAATACCGCCAGTCTTGTTAATGAATTGGAAGAATCTCTGATATTTAGGAACTTCCTCATACAATGAATATAATATAATTAGAATTTTATGTGTGCAGAAGACATGTTAAATACAATAAAAAACAATATTTGGGTAAAGTTCTGTAATTTTTTGTTACACAACGACGGTTCAATAGCGAAGTGCAATACATTACTTATATAACATAAAATGGAAATAGCGAGAGGTCTTGTGCTGGCCACAACAGATTTTTTTAAGATGAAAGGATGTATGTAGTATTATTGTTTTATATAAAATTATTGTTGAAGATTCATATAATTTTCCGGAAATCAATATTACCTAAATATTAAAAAGAATAGAACACATTGAAGTCATAATAATAAATATTTTTTTATATAACCACAAATATAGGGATATTGTAATATTGACTATCCTTGATTTAATGGCACTTTAATAATATTCATAGATATAAGTATACAGAAGCACACTACTTGTAATTCAAGTTTACCCATCAATATTTAATTACCTATTTATAAATCAAATATCAGAAAGTGCGTAAAATCGAGTAAAATTATTATTATTTGAAATTCGATAACAATTACTGGAGGAAAAGCAAAGCTAATGCATTGATACCACTATACTTGACTTGAATAATTATAGTCTGCGACACAGATCGTCCACGGTGGCAATGAATTCTAGATTGTTTAGGAAATATGTTGATGTTTATAACAAAATTAATTGATTATGTATTATTATGTTTTCTGTATATGGTGTATCGTTTCCAGAGATCTCTACATAATGTATGTACATAGGTATATATGGACAGGAAATTTGTTTAGTTTTCATATTACAAACGCAAACCGCAAGTTACAGTGAATTTTGAATTTAATGTAAATTCAAATGTTTAAACAATTGCTACTTAATGAGTAAATTTTATTACAATGTAAACATAACATAAATTTCAACCAGGACATCGAACCCGTACGTGAACCGAACCAAAACCGGAACCAAACCGTAACATTTTAGAAAACCTAAACCCAAAACTGAACCTCAGATATATTTTCCAATTGAACCCGAATGGGATATTCCGACATTTTTTAAAAATATTTTTTTACAATAGTACAGACCAGTAGGACTCTGAATATCTAATTTTGAGTAAGAAAATGTATGCATCACATGAGATATGAATTTTAAAAATTTTTATCGCAATTCAAATTTTCTTTTCATGGCGCGCTTATGACGTCAACTCGATGGTGACATCTGCAACGAACTTCAGCGCCTAAATCCACATGTTCATGACAGCCATTTGCTTATTTACATATGATTTTAGTAGCAGCGTGTATTTCGGTGTTTGTTTATGGTAAAAATAGGAGTAATAATTATAAAGTGGACGAAATGTCAAACAAGAAATATACCCGCGCGTGTTAACTACTGGCACCATCTGTGTTTTTAAACGAAAATATTTACTTTGAAATGAGCAACAGATTATCAACTTGACGTCACAAATTTCAAGGACGTTTCTAGAGCTGTAAAAATTCCAATTTTGTAACATTAAATTATGAATTAAAACTTTTTATTAAACATGTTTTATTATATTTTTCTACTATATGAAGATGGAAACTATAGAAAAAAGTTATTATTTTGCATTAATTCCATATCACCGGAATACCCCATTGGAACCAGACCGGGTTTAGAATTCAACTTCGGTTCAGGTTCATTTTCAGTTCTAAACGTAAGCTTAATCATAATACAGCCGATAATAGACGCCTTTGGCGTTTTTGTCTCTGCCTGTGAAAATTGTGTTCATTTCTTATCTTGCGTAAATTCCAGCTCGCATTTTAAATTAATTCTGAACAATTTTTTTATAAAAAACGTTAATTTAATTTTCGTTAAGTTCAACCGTATCTGAACCCGGAACAAAACTGCAAATTTTATTAATATTTGAACCAGAATCGCACACGAACCCATCTCTCAAAAACAAATTAACCTGAACCCTAACCGAACCCAGTTTTTGGCGGGTTTGATGCCCTGATTTTAATATCTCACTGAATAATATACAAGGTGTTAGATAGAAAGCGAGATAATTAAATTCTACGCCCAAATCAATAATTTTATTTAACATGTTTAATATCCTGTAAAATCGAATATGACATTTTAAAAATATTGCTCATTTGTAGTGAAAAACTTGGAAATGAAACAAAATTACAAAGAAAAGCATATCGGTTGAACTGTCAGAAAATATACGCATTTTGTTTTTGAAACCAAGCAGTTTATAATATAAATATTTATTGTTTATTATAAATAATAGCGTTATCCTAATAATTTATCAAACAGTATACATAAAATTCCTTGTTAGTTATAATATGTCCCCAGATACCATTATTATTCGGAAATTCAACATTTATTTGCCATTTTACTTTTTATTCTCCTTCCCTAGAGTAATTATAACATAAAAGAGCATCCCTCGTGTAACAGCTAACAGACGATAATATCAAACATACGCGTGTGCGTTTTAAAAAAGATAAATATTTCACATTTTACACAACATGACAAATTTCTTTGTCACGTTGGGAGTTTTTCATGAGTATGTTAATTTGAAGTTGTACACGAACCAAACAACGAGAGAAATGCAACGGTGCGTGGAAAATGTGACCCCTACTGACATGTACGCATTCCTGCCTCTTCGAAATGACAGGGACAAATGTTGTGATAGAGAAGCGACAGACAGCAGGGCTGTAGTTTTACAGCAGGAAATGAATTGGGAGTATTGGCAACAGGGCTACGTTCTCATTATCAGTAGAAACTACAAAGTAAAAACAGAGAAGTTAAGATTACTCAGCATGTAAACCATGCCAGGGGTCAAACCAGCTCTGTTTGATATTTTTGTCGTTTTTGTAATCTAGGTTTGCATTCTGACCAATCAAAAGGCAGAATTTATATCCCTATCTAAACCAACTCTATCTATATTTTCTTGCGTGAAATGTAGTCAGTAACAACGAAAAGTGCCTACTTTAATTCTTCGGATCTGAGTAGGGTCCCAAGATTACGCTATGATAGAGTAGCGACAAATAACACTTCGTTGCCCTAACAACCGTGGAAGTTGTTAGGGTAAGGAAGGTGAAACGTAAGGGATATTTTTCGCTACGCGTAGTATTGGGATTCCACCCCTGTATGGTAATATTATCACCATACTGACATGTTAGCAACAGCTAGAAAATGAAAGTAAAATAAAATGAAAGTATAATGCTCTTCATTATAAAAATAACGTTAGTCTGTCTATCGTTCTTAATACTTTTACTTTACTTCTAAAATAATATACAAGAGGAATAAAGTACATATAGGCCATCCAGCGAATCAAGCGGTTTACGTCATAAATACAATATCACTAGAAACAATGACGTCATATGTTAAAAAGTTTACATGAGCATGTAAAACGGATTAAAATCTGTGGGTTGCCTTCATAAACCCAAATTTTTCTTAAAAACACATCTGGTATAATATTTTTCCAGCGAAATCCAATTTTATTTAAAATATTCTGAACGATACTGCTTACGCCGTTATAAATACTTCATTCTTGTAGTATATGCAACAAACTATCTAGTATTATGTGAGATCCTTAAAAAAATACAGAATACTGCATACCATACAATTTCTCACTGTTTCTATACATTGCGTATAGCGGTTGCCACACGCTGTACATATAGATTTAATTTTCAAATTATTACTAACAAATAGAACCAAATATTACCTCAATATTAGATTTCAGTGAAAGTAAAAACACACCAATCTATTTTTCATTTTCAAAATAAGTCAATAAATTAATTAAAAGCTCTTGAATTTGACATGACAGAGCATTTGACATTTTGACAATGAACAACGAAACCAAAAACAAAATGAAATCACAATACACGTTGAAAAGTATAATATAGACATATAATATTTAGTAATATACATGTTCAGAATTACCAATATTACAAAAATATTATCAAACGCCATTTTGCAAAAATTTACAAAATTTTACTGAATAATAATATATCCAAATATAATTATTTCTATTAAAGGTGTCAAATACATGATAATAATAAAAAAACCAATAAAATACCGTTAATAAAATATATTTAAAAAAATAAAGAAAATTTCAAAAATCCCTAAACGATGACGTAAACCGCTTGATTCGCTGGATGGCCTATAATTTGAATATTTGTCATATGGACATATGTCAAAATACTTGTTCTGTTTATCATAGTATTCTGAAAGTAGCATAA
This sequence comes from Ophonus ardosiacus, assembly GCA_943142095.1. Lineage (NCBI taxonomy): Eukaryota > Metazoa > Arthropoda > Insecta > Coleoptera > Carabidae > Ophonus > Ophonus ardosiacus. Next base: position 13,352,693 of record OW964831.1, on the reverse strand, counting down.
ATGAGAGAATTTCAAAAAATTATACAGGATGCCCAATTTATATGTTCCTGCTCGAAAGTTTAAGAATAGGTAACAGAGAATACATTCCACTAACCACTTCGTGAAAATATTGATATTTTAAATTAAATGATCACAGTATGTAACAGCAAAACAAAATTTTAAAAACCAAGTAACTTATGAAAAATAGTATGGGTTGTATATTAATGAATTTTCAGGCGGGATCAGATAAAATGAGCACCTGTATTTATTAATAATGTCTTTATTTTCTGTAACCGATAAATTATTGAACAAACCACGGATGTTATGATTCATAATAAGTCTTAGATGTCTTAAAAACCTCGGTTTGCTGCGGCAGTTACGATACTCATAACAATCCTAGATATGTTAATAGCTAATATTTGATCACAAATAATAGTTATTTACATTTGAGTGCGTGTAAGTTGTATTTTACAGCGCGACAGCTTTGTTTAAGGCACGAGCCCTTAAGGCGAGTGCCTTATTAGCTGGAGCATAAGAATTGTATCAAATTTTTTGGCCGACGATAATGAGATAGGTTGTACTTCTGAAAAGGGTTAGTTTAAAATATTGGGGTTAAGTCAATTTCCAAATTTGATTTTACTTACCTACATTAGAGTACTTCTAGCGAAAAATTATCTGTAATAATGACTGATAATATATTTATTTGCTGATGTTTTCTTTGCGCCCACAGGGTAAAATATATCGTCATCATTACCGATGTCTACTTGTGTTGTAGATACTGGCACACCCAGAAATGGGTAATATGCCGTGATGATATATTTATTTTATTTTTTATTTATGTTTTCTTCGTAATAAATAATAGGTAGGTGTCGATATTTGGCATTTCAGAAATGTTCGCCTCGCGTATTTGACAGGTATATCGATCGGTGACTATGTCGGTAACGGCGGATTTTTACAATAATGACAGATGTCGCTGCCGTGATTTTGCTTTATATAAATTAATTTTAAATATAGGATATATTAAAGTAAAAAAATAACTTAAGTAGGTAGTACTTTTTTACATGAACTGTATTATAGTAAAGATGATTTCTTTTCTAAATGCCCATAAACGTCCAGTGTATTTTGATTATTTTACCGCATAGTTAGACAAGTTACAACACAGTAAGCGTAAAATGTAGGTTACACTTGCTGTGTATACAATTGTAAAGTTCCCATTACACTTCAGGAGGGCAAAAATATTATTACAGTTTATAATATTTTAAAAATAAGAAAATTAGCATCAGGATAATAAATTATTTACAATATTCTTGGAAAAATTAATTTTTTTGATAGAAGACAATTGCTTGAGACACGTAGCAAGAAAAATTGGTGTATAATTGAACGCTATTTTTGGACGGTAATGTTTTAACATTATTTTTCATTGATTATTTTTTGAAATTTCTTAAAACCCATGAAATGTTTCATTACCTGTCACGTGTTGGCGTTTTAACCAATCATGCCATTATTAAAGTGTGAATAAAGCTCTAGAGATTATTCCCGGGAATAATCTCTGTAGCTTTTGTTTTATAAGATAGTTATCAACACATAAATAAAATGAACGAAAAACACCGATTTAGTGATGTTTCTGATCATGAAATAAATTAAAAAATTGTAGAAACCACTTCTGGAAACATCGTAATTAATAATCACTCGGTATGAAGGCGATTATTTATAATTATTTTGCCCTGTCAAAGTTATGTTCTAGTTGTCAAAACAGACTTGCCAACTGCACCATGTAAATGAATGAAGTTAGTTAATTATGACAGTAGATAGCGAGACAATAGCAAGACAGTGGCTTTCCGTTGTTTGAAACAAAATTGTAGATCAAAAAATAATCTAATTAATGCCGCAATTCTGACCAAATCTGTAAGTCTTACAGATCTGTAAATTTGTAAAAAACTGACAATAATGCATCTATTTTTGTTGATAAATAAAAAGTTATACATAAGAGTTGCAGCTTTCGTTGCGATTTTGTTCATTTTTTACATATTTACAAATCTGTAAGACTTACAGATTTGTTCAGAATTGCGGCATAAATATAATTCGAGAGTTCGATAAATTAGAAAATAATATTCCAGTTTCTTTCTCAAACTAATTGCCATTTATTTGCCTGGCAACAAGTTTTCGAAAAATCTGTCAAATTATTTTCAATTTATTCTCACTCTCTTCTTATATTACTACCGAAAATTTATAAATTTGTGATAGATCATAGAAATTGTCGAAACAGATATATCCAAAAATAGCTTTTCATACAATTTAAATTTAAAATAAAGTTTTGAATGCTATATTTACTTGTTTACATTACATAACCACTACGACAAAGTCCCTTCCACCCCTATTCCACCTAGTCCCTGCATCCACCGCTACATGCCGCCACCATCACCTCCGCGCGGGGGAGTTGGAATTCCTGCTAGCTAGCTCGCCACGCGCGCCTCCGGCGTGCCTCAGTCCGTCGGCAGCCATCGTCGGCAGTGTGACGTCAGCGACACCGTGGCGAGGTACGGCTTAGCGCGCCTCGTGGCTGCTCGCCACGCCATCTGGCGGCTACGCAGGTCCGGGTCGCAGCCGTCCCCTGAGCCCGACAGGCAGCAGGATTCCGACCAGGAGAACTCACCACTGTACGAAGCAGTAATACTCAGACGGAGGAAGTCATATGCAGGTGTAAACCAGTGTTGAACCGGTGAAGGGTGAAGGGTGAAGGTAGATGAGAAGTGGTGGCTAGGTGGCAGCAGGAATCAAAATATTATGCAATGGAGTGTGGATGGTTTACAGTAGGCTAATTTGACAATGAGGGTATGAATGAAAATAATGTAACAATGCACCAAATGATCAATTTTGTTTAAAATTTTGACAGCAATGTTTATTTCATTTGACAGGCTTATACCGTGAGTATTTTTTAACGTGAAACATTGGGTTTATCATATCCATGGTGACGAATCTACATTTGATTGACAGTAATGTATTTGCCCGTTTCATTTAAAATGAAACATAGGGAACGAATCTAACAGAAGTATTATATTTAAATATTGTAAGAAATTTAGCAGAGTCAGAAAACCACTTGAGAGTACTAAACATATTTCGGGCACAAGGTGCACACAGTATTTTTTCTACATCTAAATTTAATTTTTAGAAAACAGGTATAATTATTTAAACAAAATTAACCTCTAATGACATCTTGTCAATATGACAGATAACCGTTGAATTTTTCTATAAGTTATGATTTGGCATTTGATTGATAGCAATGTATTTGTCTGTCTCATTTAAAATGACACATGGGGAATGAATTTGACAGAAATATTATATTTAAATATTGTAAGAAATTTAGCCGAGTCAGAAAACCACTCGGGCATAAGATGCACACCATATTTTTTCTACAACTAATTTTAATTTAGAATGCAGGTATAAACAAAATTAACCTCTATTGACGTCTTATCAAATGTCAAATTCGTTCCCTATGTTTCATTTTAAATGGAACGGGCAAATACATTGCTGTCAATCAAATGTAAAGTCGTAACTATGGATATGACAAACCCAATGTTTCACGTTAAAAAATACTCACGGTACATGTTACATGTATTTACCCCAATTCTGTAACAAATTTACTATCTTTAAACAATATTGCCATACTAAGGAACCAATAATGCAAACACTGTTACAATAATTATTAGTAAAGCATCTATAAGACAACAACTTTCTTACTGAATTGGGGTGACTATTATTTATACGAGAATCACACTATATTGTAAAGAAGCAAAATTTGCACTAGGTATCAAAATAGTAAATCAGCCAGAGGGCATTGATAATTTGACAGCTTTTAAATCAATCGGCAATTAATTTAACAGTTTTAAACCTTCTAGTAATTAATTTGATAACTTTGGCAGTTTTTTACGCTGGGTTTATGCAGGCAACTAAATTAAAAAATTAAATTGTAACTTAACAAGTAGATGAAGGAAAGAAAATTACTGGATTTCAGTCAATTATGAAATATATTTTCCGCCTCTACCGGTTTCGACACCTCATGTGTCTTCTTCAGGAGCTACAATAATATTACAGATTTTGAAAAAAAATATTTTTAAAAAATACAAACATGTGTAACTTACGTGAAAATTTTTAGATTGTAAAACATGGATACATATATAAGACAATAATAAATAACATATAAAACATGCAATGGTCGTCAAAATTTAAAAAAATAAATAAATAAATATTTTATTTATTATTTATTTATTTATTTTTTTATATTTTTTTTATTTTTTTAAATTTTGACGACCATTTTATGTTATTATTATTATTATTATTATTATTATTATATGTTATTTATTATTGTCTTATATATGTATCCATGTTTTACAATCTAAAAATTTTCACGTAAGTTACACATGTTTGTATTTTTTAAAAATATTTTTTTCCAAAATCTGTAATATTATTGTAGCTCCTGAAGAAGACATATGAGGTGTCGAAACCGGTAGAGGCGGAAAATATATTTCATAATTGACTGAAATCCAGTAATTTTCTTTCCTTCATCACCTTTCCAGTCAAGAAGTTCTTGCAGCCTTAACAAGTAGAGTCCATTGTTATCAATGACAATGTATATGCAACTAAACTGAAGAACTAAGCTAATGAACTAAATTATGAAGTTGGTAATTTTCAATTTTTAGTTAATTTTATAATTTCTTAGGTTTGCGCTTGCGCCATTCACAAAGTTTCTGCAGAAAAGAGGGACGAAATACTAATTGGACTTATTCAATAAATTGTATACCTTAATTTTTTTATCATATATAAATGAAATGTATCCCAATTTCACCTACAAAAGTTAGATGAATTTTAAATTTTAATTTACTGCATAAACGAAGTTATTTTAATTGAATTTCTTAATTTAGTGACTTAATTTAATTTTATGATTTACATGCTGCATAAACCAAGCATTAGTCACCAGAAATTAATTTGACAAATGTGGCATTTTTTTACTTTCCCAAAAAATAGTTTGGGAGATTTTAAAAAGTGGAAGGAAAGAGTTCTATTACTGTTGAAGGGAACTACATTGAACATGAACATATTTAAAATAAATTCTATAAAATATGAATTATATTTCTTATTCTCAATAATTCTAACGTGACCCTCATATATACTTAATCAAAGATAGAAGAAAACATGTTGACCGCTAGTATGAACGATGATTTAGGGTAATTAGCAAGTATTTGATTAGCATTGTTTTATCTCTGTCAATCGTTAATGAATTATTTTAGAGACAAATGCTTCAAATAAAGGATGCGTGCAATTAATTTGCGATTGAGGGAGATAAAACAATGTTAATCAAATGCTCGCTAACCACAATTAATCACTTGGTCATACAAACGCTCATTATGTTTATGCTACTTTCATTGCTAATTTGGCGTATTATGTTTTGTTCACTGGTTCTATTGTATAATATTTTGTACGGTATTGTGCTGCAATTTAGATGGACTTATTGAAGCTATCTTCATTTTACAATTCTGTAATTATTTTTAATTTGTTAATTGGTGGACTTTATCACAAATATTCTAATTTATAATACTGCTAGCACTTCAATTTGTATGAATTTTTACAGTATAAGGGAAAGAAAAATATATGATTCAGAATTGTTATATATATTTTATTCCTAACTTTCAGGAATATTTCAAAATATATTAGTACTTTTCATCCACTGTTCAGGATTTAATAGAAAAATTAAAACTCAAAGAAACTTTCAACTACAGTGTGTTCGGAGTAGGCTATGAATAAAGAAACGTGTCAATTTTAAAATTTTTAATTAAATGTCAATTTGACACGAGATATTGTCAAAAATATCTAAAGAAATGAAAGCTTTTCTTCTTTTATCTTTATTTTCGAAACAGAAATAAATTAGAAAACGGTGTATGGCAATATTCTGTATCCTTCTTTTTTATCTTTTCTCGTTAAAATTACATTTCACGATCAATTTTGACAACTTGGCTTTTGAATTGAACAGTGATCAGACATACCTTTCTGTGTTCATAGCCTACTCCGAATTAGGTTTTTTTTAAATACACTGTACAATAAGACACGATACAAAAATTTCATTTAAAGTTATTTAGTGTTACAAAACATAAAAACTGTAATGAAATTAAATATATTAGTTTTAATTTCACAGTCTTATTCCATTTCTATTTTTGGTTGACTATTTTTGAAAATACTGGTCTGAAATTTCCTGAAAATGAATAAAATCTACTTCGAATCAACACTGGTTTATAAGAATGGTACATTTGATTTCCTCTTGATTGTGTGTTTAGTCTTGTATGCCATGCACTTGCACTTTCACTGGCTTCAGCTGTTCAGCTTCAGCTTCAGCTGCGCTTCTGGCTCAAGAGGACAAAGGCTGCCTGTCGTTTTATTGATTGAGTAGTTTTTGAACAATGCCACATGCACACTCCGCTTTAAGACAGACATGACAGCATGACACGAGAGTTAGGTAGAAGAACATATTCATCTACTCTAAAACCTGATTAACGTTGTACTTTCTTTTATTACAATCTGAATCAAATTTAGAAAGTTTTTTTTTCAAAAATACAATTCACTGTTTTCATCATCATACTTTGCCAATCGGGACTAGAAATCAATATTTTTGATTTAAAAAAAACATGACAGAAGTAACATAGTGCCTCTAGGGAGGAGAAAATATGTCAAAAATAAATATAGAACACCTGCAAAAGCTGCTTCAACAATTTTTTGAGGTTGAGGTTCTTGCGAGGGTTCCTTGCCGTATTTTTGATATTTAATATTAAAGAAAAATGATGCATAACTAATAACATATATTCATTGGATTACTAAATATGACAGCGAAGTTGTCAAAAGCTTTTAATTCTTAAAAAATTGGATTTTTGTGATGTATCTATACTTGGCGTCAAATAATTATGGACTGGAAATTTCTACACTGATGCCAAATTTTTTGCCTGTACAAATATCTGTAATCTGTCAATGTCATTTTATATTCTGACATTTTCGTTAGTACTTGCGTGCGCTTTTTTCCCCCAATCCTATAAATTGCATTATATTTAAACGTTTAGGAAAACAAGATTTAAATGGGCAGGCAAAAGCAAGTATTGCCAATTTACACAATTTTTTCAAAAAATTGGCGTTACATCCTGAAAAAATTTGGATTTATTAAATGACAAGAAAACTTTGGATTTGACTGCAGAAGCATGTTGTGTTGGTAGATCTACTGTTCACCTAATAATCAATTATTCGTAACTTTTATTTAGATTTTACCGGTTATCGTATTTTAACGCAAACGCAACAGCTTGATGTGTGGAAACTTTGGTCAAAATATAATTATAAATTTTCCACAGAGACAATTTTTATATTTTATATTACGTATTACTGTCTTACCTTACTTGTTCCTTATAATATTTTCTTCATTTACGATGTATTAAAAATTTTAATTAGTTTTAAATGTATTATATGACATTTGCGTTCATTCTTGATCATGTCAATTTACAAGCGGCAACACCGCTGGGCAAGGGACAGGGTGCGGAAAGGGATAAAAGTTGAACATCAGTCCATAATTATTTGACGGCGAGTATAATACTCGTAAAAAATTTGTATGCACAGAGTGGAACAAATTCAAGTTCCTTATATGAAAAACTTTCTTATTAAGCACGCTACAAAAAATTGTGGGTCTTTATGAGCCAACTTTTCGAGACCACTTTAATAGGCACAGTAGGAATTTTCGATTCTCTTTTGTTTTTGAGCTACAGCCTAAACCTTGATTTTCGCTCATTTTGAAAATAAGTACCTCATATCTCGCTTATTATAAAAAATAAAGAAAAAACGTTAGATAATTTTCATACTGTTTTTTAACTTAGAATAACGTGATATAATTATTTTTTATTCATCTCGTTATTCTACGTAAAAATCAGTATAAAAATTATCAAAACATTTTTTTAAAATTTATTTATAATAAGTGAGATATGAGGTATTTTCAAAATAAGCGAAAAATAAGTTTCAGCCCGTAACTTAAAAACAAAAGACGATCGAAAATTCATGTGGTGCCTATTAAAGTTGTCTCAAAAAATTGGCCCATAAAGACCTACATCAATTTTCTGGAAGGAATTCGAATTTGTTTCATCCTGTACACCTCAGGAGAGAATGCTCTTTATCTTTCGGTGCTTCGTGTTTGTGTTTCAAATTGTACCTAGGAAAAAAATATATTTATTTCTCTCCTATGATGTATAATACATAATATAATCCTCTACTTCAATTTTGAAAGTACTTTTCCAACTGTCAGTTGACGTTAGCAGTTAACAAAACGATTTACAAATTCGGAAAGTTAAACTGAATAATTATTGAGATTAACATTTTATTTTGACATATTTTTAGTTATTTTTGATCGGATGTAGAAAAATATTGTGAATATAAAGTGTCTGTGGTTTTATTAAGCGACAAAGTATTTTCCGCTTTAGATACACAACCGAGTACGCAACTAGTACGTAAATTCACTTCTTTGTTCATTTTCCCTAAAGTAGGTATAGAAAACTTTGTCAAATAATAAGAATAAGAAAATAGCTAAATTGATTTTTTTTGTATTAGCTGATTACTTAAAACGACGCCATATTTAATAGTATAGAATTTAGCCAAAAAAAGTATAATATAAAAAGGTATAATATTGCTAAAAAAGGTTTATAATCAAAACTAAACACAAGAATCGTGGGTAAACTCCCTGACTCTACATAACCAAACTTTTACACGGTACATAATGCATAAAGCACTGCTGTCTTGACATACTCTTTTACATATCTTTACTCCCATTATTTATTCATTTTTATATTGTTGTACATATTTACATAATGGTTATTCTGCGACGCAAATAAATATAAATCCAAAGAAAATGAATCTGGTACCAGTCGTATTGAAATCTCATTGATTTTTCTATTCTTGTCATAATAAGATTGTCAGGAACAGAATATGCACTACATACAACGAATTTAAAATGTTTGTAAAATGGAATTTTATAAATATACAGTACAATACAGTAGCATAATGGAACTATTTTTTACACATTAATACAAATAATCTTAAACATATTTTATAGCTGTAAATAAATTACACTTAATAAAATAGTTTAGAATGAAAAATATTTTTGTAACAAATTTTGTAATTGTATTGTAAAATATTTAATAAAACTATGATGTGGCCAGCATATTACCTTCCATTAGTTCCATTTTTATTAGAAATATGTCCTATCTTTGCTTACTTTGAAACGTTATGAAAATTATTTTTAAAACGTAATAGTAACAATATAGAACTTGGGCAATTTATATCAAAGTTAAAAAGCTATTACTTAGTTTTTAAAATATTCTCTTAAAATCTACGTCGTATATCTACTCTATTTCAAATTCTTATTATTTTCAAGCCTTCTGCAATTGTCTTTTTGAAAGAAAAAAATGTAGAAAATAACGAAAGTAAACTAAATTTGTTTGATTTTATTGTCACGCCAGATAGAAATCACGTGCGTTTGTACGAAAATGAAAGATATGTTGAATGACATAGGTTACGAGTTGTAATCTAAAATTGATCTATATATATATATACCTAGTTTGTTGTATTCAATTGAGTTATATATATGCACATTTCCAATTACTTATCTTTAAAGTTATTTTGAATATATTTATTTAAAAAACTTTACTTTTCGGGAAGAAAATGGGGTTACGTCATAGGCTGTGTCCAATGTCGCATTTCGGCAATTCGTATTTAGGATTTATTTAGGTCTTCTTCACAAATACAACTCCGAATGGCACACTAGTGATATCCATTAGTTTGTATGGTAACACTTTAGAACAACAAAAATTAATTATACAATTCGATTCAATTTGATGCTTGTGAGTAATAGGGTCCTCCACTCTAATTTTTTTATTATTTTAAATGAAAGTTTGTTTAATTTTGAAGCAGTTTGTAATATTCAAAAGTCATAATTGTTTTTAGTTCAACTGCATTTGATTTTTAAAGAAACCTATAGCCATCTTTCTCGCACCAGTTTCTGTAGTAGGATGCGCGAGAAAGATCGTTGTGACTTAGATGTGTAGATGCTTAAAATCACTGATATTTCAAAAACTAACAATTTTTTAAAAACTTTTATTGTCTCAATCATTATTTTATCTTATCTACTTTCAATATAACTAACTTTTTACTCAATTTTCTGTTATGGTGGAGGACCCTATTGTTAATATTATATTTCATAAAATAGAAGCTAAGAAGCTATTTTTTGACAGTAAATTTGTCGTTCTGTATAAATTATAGCAACGAATATGATTTGTTTAATTAGTGCGCGTTAACTTCAAGGCATAGTGTGCTCCTGCAAAACCCTAAAATCTAATTCCTAAAATCCTAAATAATCACTAGATTTAGGGCATATAAATTTAGGATTTAGATATTAGGGTGATAAAAGTGCAACATCGGACACAGCGTCATAGACTACAGAATTTATAAAAATAAAATTACGGCCTAACGAAATTTCCTCTTCTAGTCCCAAACCACATGAAATTTTCTAAAAACCAATTACCGTGTTACATTAGTGATTACTGTATTCCCTTCCTCTAAAATGTTGATTTTTTCAATTGAATCATCAGTTTTTCGAAGTTGTTTAGGGGGTTAACAGAAAAATAAACTCTTTATTATCCAAATTTAATTCTATTGATAGAATGTAATGAACGTACCACCATTCGAAGCTCTGAAAACAAGCCATGTAATCGTTACTAACGAGTTACTGATTGCTAATAGCAATTTAAATGTTTCAAATGGAAACTTAATAATTAACCGATCGAACACTGCTAGTATGTCTGCGTTTCGTCAATATAAACCGATAATTAGTTAATTCATAAATCGACCCCGGTGGTGTAGTGGGCAATGTAGCCGACTCACGACACAGGGGTCCCGGGTTCGAATCCTGGGTAAGGCATGGGTGTTTGTGTGTGCCCCTTTCGTCATCTCATCTTTCTCACTGCCGCGTGAACTATTTCGAGGTTATAAATAAACCAGAAAAATTGTCTCGTCCCCATTAATCAATTGTAATAAGATATGTACATCTTGAAATACAATAAAGAATTATTATTATTAGCTAATTCATAACTGAATTCCAACATGGCGTGCGGACTAATATTAGAACTAGAATAATATGAACACCATCTAATGACAAATATTAGATTCAGATCATTGCAAACTAACCTATTTTATTTTCTATACAGTCTACTGTCAAGTGTTATACTTAGCACTAAAGATGGACTATATTGAAATAAAAAAATGTTCTTGGTAAGGAATTTGAAGTATGTATCAATATGGTCAAAATATGGTTTTGAGGGAAAATCATTTTTCTTTGATGCCACAAACCCCACATTCGAAAATTTCTGTGCTCGAAAAGCTATTATCGTCAGTCATTTTAAAAATTTCGGTCTGAATTGAATATTGAATTTGTGTGATCACTGAAAAAGGCTGATTCATAAGGGAATGGGGAAGGTTGTCTAGTGATCACAAAATGAAAAAGTGGGGGTAACGCAGACTCGAAGAGAAAACGAAGGAACATGATTCTTCTTAATCATTATCACTTTTATTATTTAGATTGCGAATCAGAGCCTAAAGGAACACGGTTATTACTATAAAGCTTTTACTTGGAGAATTTGACAGTAAAGCATTTTATTTCATTTAATAATGATTGCATATTTATTTATGCTTAATATTCTTTTGAAGTAAATTTTAATATTCATTGTACAGTACTTGTTAGTGGCAGTGTGCATATACTAGCGTTGGTGAACACGATTAAATAGATAATAATTCACTAAACTTATTTATTTAAATGTAATACAATTATATTGTGTGAAAAACATATGAATTAAATTTTTGACAGCTCTTTCAATATCAATACAGTGATGAAATAACTCATTTCTCTGTCAATAGATGGCGACACTTCTTAAGTCTGAAATATTGTATAAGATCATGTAAAACGGGTTATTTAACGGTACTTAATAATATTTTACATATAATCGTGCTGTTTTAATTTATTCTTATTTACTAGCGTATTTCAACTTGCTGGTCGGACTAGGACTTTTATTATTTTTTTTTTTCGGCTGGTTTACATTTTCAACAAATTATAAAACCTACACAAATTGTGAGAAATTTCTGAAATTTTTTTCGGTTACTTTAAATATAGACTTAAAACAAAAAAAATTGTGGGCCAGATGACCGGTGACCGGTGATAATAGTTCGACCGGCATTTAAAGGGTCAACTACTACTGAGACTCTTTACTTTTTGAACAATATGAAAAATTTTCTAAAAATCCTTGCAAGACATATATAATTTCCAGCATCAATAAATATGTAAGTATGTATTTAAATCAATAAAGTTAAAAAAAATAATAATAATAACACTCGGTTTTGTTTCACAAAAAGAGCGTATTTTTCCTTTATTGTACAATTTCACTACTTGCGGCATCATCGGAAGTACTAACGGGAGGTATAGTGCTGGCCACAACAGATTTTTTAAATTGTTAATATTGAAAACTTGTAACTAGGAAACCATCTATTGCGAAAAAGTTGTTTACTTCTGCCAGAAACATGATGCATTAAATTTTTGTAACTTTTTACATCACTGTGGAAACATGCCACTTATTTGAATCTAGAAAATTTTAAACCCATGGAATCTTTTGTATGATGCTTTGAGTCAAAGTAAAAAACAGTTTACGCTGCTGTTTCACATTCGCGCCCTTAAAGGCAAACACTTGTCGTTAATAAAGCCCTGCGTTGCTGACAAAGCAAGCTAAATTTTATCCGTAACAATTAACATACACTCCTAGCTAAAGAAGAGGTACAGCTACTTCTTCAACACACGAGTAATTAGTATAACGAACTCTTGCTTTAATTAGACATGTCCTTTTCACACGTGATTCTTTCGGCTTTTTATTTAATTGTAATAACATTAAATTACTTGACAAATAATGAAAAGAAATACAATATATTTCCCTTTTAGGACGAAGTAGTTAAAAAGGTTTATCCAATTTGAATTTTAGGATTTGTTTTTTGAATAAAACGTACAAATACTGAGAAAAAAGAATTTTATTGCTATCAATAAAGTATAGACTTGTTAATTACTTGTGGAATATATCCGCCAAATGGCTTTCTGGTCTCCACTGAGATGATACCATTCTTTTGGTGAAGTTTTCCACAACGTTTTTTCATAATTGCTTCTCACGCTATCGTCAGATGCTGATCAACTTTTTTTTTAATGAATTCAACAATTTGAACTTCGAGGTTATGTGGTTTCAGCAGGATGGAGCTACCTGTCATACAGCTCAAGAAACAATAACTTTATTGCAAGCCAAATTTCTCAGATCAATTGGCCACCGAGATCCTGCGATTTAACCTCGTTGGAGTTTTTTTTCTCTCTGAGGCTAGTTGAAGGAAACCACCGAACCAGATACGATTCCAGGAATGAATGATAACATCAGACGTGAAATTGCTAAAATAAAGCAGCAATTTTGCGAAAAACTTCGTTAAAAGAATGGAATCATGTCAGCGAAGACGAGCAGGGCAATTGGTTGATATTATATCCCACACGTAATTGCCAAGTCTCTACTTTACATTGATAGCAATGTTGTTCTTTTTCCTTAATATTTGTAAGCTTTATTCAAAAAATAAATCCTAAAAATCACTTTAGGTCGATCTCAACCGAAGCCAAAATTATTTCAAATTTTAACTGGGCACAAATGTAATATCTTTGATGCATTCACCATGCATGCATTGGCACACATAACTAAGGGTAATATGTCGTGATCCGTGAACCATGATGATATACACATATTAAAATAGACAACTGAATGAAAAATTGTCATTAATCCAATTTGTGTATAAGTGTGTTCAGATAGAAACCTAATTCGAAGTAGGCTATGAACAAAAACACGTATATCTGATCATTATTCAATTCAAACGTCAAATTGTGAAAATTGATCTTGAAATGTAATTTTAAGGGGAAAAGATGATAAAGAAGAAAACAGAATATTACCATTTGCCGTTTTCTCATTTATTTTCATTACTAAAATAAGTTTCAAAAGTAAATACTTCTACTAATTTCTTTAAATAAATTTTTTTACAATATCTCGGATCAAATAGACATTTAATTAAATACTTAAATTGTCAGTTTCTAGTTCATAACCTACTGCGAGTTAGAATTTATTTTGAACACATTGTAAAACTATTATCCAAAGAATACTGCTGTGTCTGCTTTTTAAGGAGTATTCTATAAAGTATAAATATCCACTGAATTTAGAGTTTGCGACTGTCACTCTCCACTAATTAAATCCATTTGTCTCTAACACAGCGAAACAGGTGGTCTTCCTGTCCCATTCTTCGTAAATGTTAGAGGAAGCTATTTATTATTTCGACATGAATTTACCTGAAAGGTGAAAAGATGATGGATCAATTTTGATCTGTGTCAAGGCCTGAATTTGAATTCTGAATTACTAAGTTATATGCATTTAGGATATGTAAATGAGGGGAAATTGGTTTATTCGTGTTTTCATATCGGCCAATCGGAAAAGAAAATTTTACACTATTTACATTTCGCAGTTTAGAAAAATATGTTTTAAAAGCATGACTTGAAAAATGATATTTGAAAAAATGTATGTAAATGACTGGAAAAGTGGAAATACTTGTATATTTAAATTCTAAGAAAATAATTTAACGACAAACATAAATGTTTTTATTATACGGCTCGTTCGTTTAGGAAATTCCTACGTATTTCAAATTTAATTATAATATTTCAAGTTCATTTCCATGGTTGCTAAAAACAAACTGAAAAAGTTGTAACAAAATGAGAGATTTCGACGACATTCTTTCACTATTATCGTGAATATTTATTTTTGTGTGTGTGCAAGTACATTTATGGCTAATTGCACCGCTTGCAATTAAAGGCTTAACTACAAATTAATAAAAAAAGTGCTTATCGAAATCTCAACAGAAATACCTATTTTACAACAGCACATTACCTTCCATCAGTTCTATGCATTTTGTACAAATCCCATACCAAAAGTTTCATAGAAAAGATTTTATATATTCCGTAAAACTGTAACACGAACATATACTATTTTCTACCCATTCTATACCGAAAGTTCATATTTCAGCTGTTTTCATGATTAGGTATATCAAAGCTGGTTGTTTTATGAAAGTTAATCTCTTTATAATTCTTGAACTCTATATCTATTGAATATGAAAGAAAATGTATAATGGGGTATTCCGACATTTTTTAAAAATATTTTTTTACATTAGTACAGACCAGTAGGACTCTGAATATCTAACTTTGAGTAAGAAAATGTATGCATCATATGAGATATGAATTTTAAAAAATTTCATCGCAATTCAAATTTTCTTATCATGGCGCGCTTATGACGTCAACTCGATGGTGACATCTGCAACGAACTTCAGCGCCTAAATCCATATGTTCATGAAAGCCATTTGCTTGTTTACATATGATTTTAGTAGCAGCGTATATTTCGGTGTTTGTCCTGTGTTTGTTTATGGTAAAAATAGGAGTAATAATTATAAAGTGGACGAAATGTCAAACAAGAAATATATCCGCGCGTGTTAACCACTGGCACCATCTGTGTTTTTAGACCAAAATATTTACTTTGAAATGAGCAACAGATTATCAACTTGACGTCACAAATTTCAAAAACGTTTCTAGAGCTGTAAAAATTCCAACTTTGTAACATTAAATTATGAATTAAAACTTTTTATTAAACATGTTTTATTATATTTTTCTACTATATGAAGATGGAAACTATAGAAAAAAGTTATTATTTTGCGTTGATTCCATATCACCGGAATACCCCATTAAACCGTATAGACAATAATTTATTCTTTCATAATGATAATCCCAAAAAAAGTCAGAAAATGATATTTAGTTGCGTCTTTATAAAGAAAAACTGTTGGGAATTTCAAATAAGAGAACTTCCGGTTGACCAATTATAATCTAATAAGTTCTTCATACGCATGTAAAGAAGAGGAATACGAAGGAATTATAATTTTTAGAACACACACACACACACACATACACAGACAGATATCGTAAAAGTAGTAAATCCACTGAAATATATACTAACTGGAACTCGCATACTCTACCTATCAGCGTACGCTGCACTGAAGCCTCATTGAACAATAATGGCTGGTCCTGTTCGCGCACGGTCGTGCCGAACCGAACCTAGCCGAATAACTCGTATCATAGCTGATCGCTTTGTTTTCGTATTATGCTTCATTTATTTAAACATGCGCCACACGAAATAATTTCCGTCTACTCACGAACTGTCTCGATGTTTGCCGACTACTCCAGCAGCAGGCTTTCAATATGCTTCACAGTCACGGTTCGTACGCGCATTCCAGTTAGTATATATTTCAGTGAGTAAATCGTATTCTAGGAACGCTAAAACATTCTTCTTCATTAAAAACTGACCACCGAACTTTTTGACCAAAGACAATACTTCCCTTATCTAAAGGTGGCGGAAGATAAAAAAGATTATCTAATTACTTATAGTTATTAACAAATATTTATGTTCCAATTTAATTTAAGCTGTTTACTTTCTGTAACCTAATGACTATCAAAAAGCTTATTTTTTAATGATCGTAGAAAAAATTAAATTATTATAAAATTACTTGGTTACATTTACAACGAAGATAAATTCTGCCAGTATTCTTTCATCTATTAAAAGAAACGTACAATGTACACGTACTTAATTTTTATAGTAAAATCAAACGTTAACAGTCCTGCGTAATATTGCAATATACTTCACGTATATTATTGGCTAATTCATTGGAATAAATCATCGACTCCATGTCTTTGAGCGAATAAGTGCATTTATTATAATTATCTCCCTTCCTGATTTTTTCATCGCAGTAACGATTTTCAATTTTCGTGTGAGGTAACAGCTAAATATATTTTTATCTCTGAAAAGAATTTATTAGTTGCGTTGACGGTACATACGCTGATCCATCATAAAAATTAAAATTGTAAGTTGCGTGTTTGCTATTCATAAAATCTTGTTAGCCAAGGACGTACATAAAACTTGATTCTTTCGCTAAATCAGGGGTGAATGCTTAGTCATTTCACATTAAAGCGGGGGTGGTAGGAGTAGGGAATTTTTGCTAATAACAGTTGTTAGAAATTGATTTGTGATTTGCAGAAAATATGACTTATTGGACTCGTTAAACAAATGAAACTTCAACACAGTGATTCTGAATACTTTTAGAATTAATAATGCTTCGTGGAAACTTTTATTAATTACCATCTCTATTCCACAAAATTAGGTTTGTTCGCACAACAGTCAGAAACCGACGCAAACTATTCTGACCATGCGCATCAATTTAAAAATGTTCGCACAACAGAAATTTTAAATCTACATTAAAAATAATTTGTTCGCTTTGCAAAATACTTCAATCCCTGATCATTTTCCAACCGTCAGAACAGTCCGCGAATTCTAAAGATATTTTTTTTTTTTAGCTTTTAGCTTTTAGCAAGAGAAAACGAATATTAATAATAACGAGGACCAGAAGTAAACGCAAAATGAAGAAAGTAAATTTTAAACAATCAAGTAAGATTATAAAACTAAAATGGAGTCTTAAGGTAAAGTTATAACTAAAGAAAAAACCCCTTAACCTTAACAATAAATTTAAAAACTATGTACGTATTTCGAGAACTAAGTTCTCATCATCAGTAGATACTACAAAGTAAAAACAGAGAAGTTAAGAGAACACGGGTTTTTAGATAACTTTTTAGCCAGATTAAATTCAGTTTTTCCATCAATTAAATTTACGATTGAAAAAGAAACCAATAAACAATTACCATTTTTGGACACACTGGTTATTAGAAACAAAACTAAATTAGAATTTGACATATATAGGAAACCTACGAATACTAATCGATTTATAACAGCTGACTCGAATCATTTTTGGCAACATAAATTAGCAGCGTTTAACTTTTTAATTAATAGACTGACCAAATTTCCGTTAAACAAAACACGTTTTGAAAATGAATTGAAATATGTTAAAGAAATAGCTAAATATAATGGATTCCCGGTTAAAATTATAGATAAACTAGTCCATAAATTTAAAAATCGTCAATCCGTATTAGATTTCACAACTTTAACGCCAACTAATAATAAAAATAATAAATATACAACATTACCATTTGACAATGCCACCAAAGGTTCAAACAAAATTTTTAAAAATCAAAATGTAACGGTAACTTATAAATCAAATAACACCATTAAATCATTATTAGGTAACCCCAAAGATAAAATAGATAATAATAAAAAATCCGGTGTTTATAAAATTGACTGTAAAGATTGTAATAAAGTTTATATCGGGCAAACTAAAAGACAAATTGATACTCGGTTTAAAGAACATTTCTATCATTTAAAAAGCGGTAATCCTGATAAATCTAGCGTAACACAACATATGTTTATTAATAATCATAAAATTGACAATTCTAATATAAAATTATTGAAACAAGTTGATAATAATAGATATTTAGACGCCCATGAGAGTTTGATAATACATAAATTTAAAGATAAATTGATCAACGCGGACCTAGGTCCCATCCCAAATTCTAAATTATATGAGTTAATATAAGACAGTTACTCTGCTTAATCTTAGTTACCCAATTAGGTATCCATTCACCTATGACTCCTGTCCCTATATAACCTGTGTTCTCTCCCTTATTCCTCAGAGCTGTTTTGACCTCTGGCATGGTTTACATGCTGAGTAATCTTAACTTCTCTGTTTTTACTTTGTAGTATCTACTGATGATGAGAACTTAGTTCTCGAAATACATATATAGTTTTTAAATTTATTGTTAAGGTTAAGGGGTTTTTTCTTTAGTTATAATCAAGTAAGATTATAATTTAGCCTTATTTTGTCGTTATATTATAAATAAAGAAATACTTCTAAAATTCATATATGTAATTAAATAAAGGTTAGTATCATTACCGGGCGTTTCGGCTTTTTTCAGCTAAAACTGGCAAAAAGCTCGGCGGGCGTAATGTTCAATTTTCCGCCCTGGTAACTAAGACGTAAACAAACAATTTTAATGCAGTTGTGCGTAAAAGTTAGTTTTACAAACAAGACATTCATGGTGCGACAGAATGTAAATTTAATCGGCATATACGAAATTTCATACAAAGAATTAAAAATAAACTTCGCCGTTTCAAAAACGAGAATGTTTTGACAATGTTCAATAATTATTACTTTTCCATATAATTTGGATGGTTCTAACTTGGAACGTAAAGCAACTACCCGAGATTTAGGGGTACTATACGACTCCAAGTTACTCCTTAACGAACATGTTGTTCAAATGGTCAAAAAGGCATATAAGACACTTGGGTTTATTTTTCGTGTAGCCAAATATTACGAACATAAAGCTTCACTAATATTACTTTATAATGCTCTAGTACGTCCTATTGTTGAATATGCCTCTCAGGTTTGGAATCCAATGTACAACAAAAATATAATTCCTATAGAGTCAATACAAAAGAAATTTATATCCTTATTAAAATATAAATTTTCCTTCGACAACTTGAGTTACAATGAAATTTTATTAATATGTAATTTAAAATCACTTGAACAAAGAAGATCGCAAGCTGATATGCTTCTCCTCTTTAAATTATTAAATAACCATATTGATAACTATAATATTATAGACTATATAAGAATTCATATTCCATCTATTTATACTCGCAATAGAAACTTTTTTAATGTACCAAAATGCAATACAAATAATTACAGGAATTCACCCTTCAACAGAGTCATGGGAACTTATAATCAATTATATCAACACATAGACATCTTTAATTTATCCCTAGCTCAGTTCAAGGGTGTATTACATAGAGTTACTTAATGTCTTTCACGTAAATGTTTTTTATGTTATCTACTATTATTTTATATGTTGTGGACTGTGTGACTATGTTATTACTTTTGTTGCTGTTAATCAGTGGAAGCCTTTAATTGGGCAACTGTTGGCTTCCCAAATATTTCAAATAAATAAATAAATAAAGATATATTACCTGAACTTTCAAAAATAATGGAGATTAACCACGAATTTTTGTGCAGGATATGTTATTTGAGGGTAAAGTTGTTTTAATTTGTTGCTTTTGCAAGACGAATAATAAAGTTATAAAGTTTGTAACACTCTCTTAATTAAAGAAGAACAATATTTTCAAAAATGAGTTATAAAGGCAAGATCTCATAAGCATCTCATCTATAAAAGGAGTTTTACATAAAATACTCGTAAAAGATGGTACTTACAGGACAATGGAAGATATTTATAGCTGACCCCTTCGTTTAAGAAAACAATTTACACAAATATTCCTATTTCACTTCACTTGAAATAAGTATAAAAAATAAGTTTGTACATTTTTCACTTAATATACAGAAATATACGTCCACTCAATGCAATATGTCACAAGAAACTAAGTTATTTTGTGTTTTATCTCGCAAATACAAACGTGTTTTAATTGGAACAAGATAGCACCGATCACAGTATAAAATTGAATTTCTTTTAAAAGATATATTAAATAATGTATTTTTATAAATTAAATTATTTAACATTGTAATGTTTTTGACACATTAGCTCTGTTCGATGAGAAGTGCTTGAAGTGCAGAGCAGAAGCTCAGCTGTGAGTAATCAAGCCAAACGTAGCCAAAGGTGTAAAAGGTTAGGTTGTTTATAAACACAGTCATATCATAAAGCTGCAAAGAAGTGACTGCAGAAATGTCTGTTTTAAAGAGCATAATGTTTGAACTAATAAACGATTCTGACGAAGATCAATCATCACTTGATTCTTCATCAGATTCAGAGACAGATATATTAATTAATTCTTTATATAACAAAACAAAGAGAATATACTATATCTGAATCCATTATTTTCATTTCTCAGTGTGTAAAATTTTAGGTTAATAAACAGATATGTAGGTAGGATAGAATTAAAATGTCTACCGAACAACATTTAGCTACCCCAACTCCTAGTCTGCACTTTCTACACCACCTCGCGAGACAGGTCAGAAACGTGAGCACTAGTTCTTAAAATTTTTGTCATCGAACAGCCTGCCAGAAGCTGCCCGTTTCTCATAAGACAATTTATCCTGATTATTTTTTGACATTTCTTAAAACCAGTGAAATGTTTCATTGCCTGTCACATGTCAGCGTTTTAACCAATCCTGTCATTATTATAGTGAGAATAAAAGCTCTAAAGATTATTCCCTGCAATAATCTTTGTAGCTTTTTACAATCTTAGCTACCTGTTAATTAAACAAAATTGAAAGGAAAAGAAATGTGAAATGACAAATTTATCATTGTTGTCACTACGATTTAATATTATTTTATTTATATGAAAGTTAAAATTGAAACTGGAACTGTAAATTTGGCTCTCAAAAAATTAAGAAACGATTTCAGTATGTGAAACTCTTTCACTGTTCATTTCAAAACAAATGTTCAACGATTCTACCGTTTTAAATTTCATCTACCATCTACTTGATTCGCATTCTGATCTTTTTGTTGTGTTGATTTGCTATTGAACATTTTTTCTTTATTAGTTCCTTTGTTCCGAAGGATACTCGAATCCAAACCACCTCTGGAAAACATATCGTGTTTTTCTTTTGAAACTTTGTCGCGAAAATACGTTATCTAGGTCAAGTTAAAAATCTTTTTTTGACGTGCACCATCTGTGAAGGATAAATATTAAAATTTTAATCTATTGTCGCGCGTGACAAAGGAAAAGTAGACATCATCGAAAGTCGCAAATAAGTAAATCTAAGTTGATCATTTAGAATTCGCACTATTGTGGAAAGTTAGTTCCGTTCCTTGTACCTTCGTTAGTATTGTTTCAAGTTATTATCAACTGTTATTGTTCTCAGTTTACTCAAATGTAAATTAGATGAAGCA
Organism: Ophonus ardosiacus; assembly: GCA_943142095.1. Lineage (NCBI taxonomy): Eukaryota > Metazoa > Arthropoda > Insecta > Coleoptera > Carabidae > Ophonus > Ophonus ardosiacus. The sequence goes on along the minus strand of OW964831.1, from coordinate 13,330,711 downwards.
ACTTTACTCAATTGAGGCTGTATTTGTGTCTGAAGTTGTATTTTTAACACCCTAAAGTACGAAATCTTAAATTTATATGAACCAAATTTCGTTGAGAAAAAGAAATCCCATTTTTGGCTACGGGTATGAGAAGCAGAAGAAAAAGAAAATTGGAAATATTTTTTACAGCGGTAATAGTAAACAAATTTCTATTTTCACATTAAGTATTTCGAGAATATTCCGAGAATATCGTTTAACGCTGTGTTGACGTAACATTTATGCCGAATTTATTCTCGAGTTAAGTCTTATTCCATGTTTATTATTAAGTATTCGTGGGTTAAGCTCTTGATAAACTATTCCTTTGTTATTAGGAGACTATTCTGAAGTTAACCTTTATTTATTATTGTTAACAACTACTCGGAATCTCTATCAAATTATTGATACAAAAGCGACGTTTCGGTACACACTTGCACCTTCTTCAGGATTTATAATATTCAATAAAAACAAAATAATGCATACAAAATAACATGGACATTGTTATACTTACAGTAAGATCTTACAAAATATTCATAATTCGTTCTTAACATTAAAATTTACACATCGTATAAAAAATTCATAAAAATCGGGTACACGGTACGTGTTTTTTTTATGAAATTTGTGTACGATACATGCAAAATTTCTCTCAAAAACGACAACAGAATAAATTGGAAAATAGTTCAAAATATCTTGCGGAAGGATTCTTTGGAGACATCATCGATACAGACTTCTATTGGTCGTCTACATACCAATGATTGTGCAGCATGGTGTAGAAATTGAAATAAAATGTAAATAATTTAATTGATTCTTAATATGACCCGAAATTTTCTTTTTGGACTTTTCAATACCCCAAAATATACGCTATTTAATCCTTAGTCCTTGTATATTAGTTCTTATATTTCTGTTGTTGCAATCATCCCTAATATGTAGCATTTCAAGAAATTTGAATTTGAAGTAATTCTGTTATGTAGCTTTGCAATTTTCAAGGGAGCAATGAACTTTATGTCATTCTTGTCCACTGGATCCTTTAGCTTACTGTAAAGCACGCCTACTGTCCAAAAAAACTTACATGCAATAACAACGTGAGTTTATCTTAAAATTTTATTTAAATTCAGCGCCAGACATTCTACGTTCGGCCTGGCGTTTACTCGGGGCCTCCACCATAATAAAATATAATAAAATGTACAGGGTGTCTCATTTTCGATGTTTTTTCAGGGTATCTCGGGAAATATTAGTGATAGAGCAAAATCGTTTGCACATTCCAGGGTCAACTTTTTCAGAAAAGTTTAATAGTCTCCACAGGAATTTTCGATCTTCTTTTGTTTCTGAGCTACAGACAAAAACTTGTATTTCGCTCATTTCGAAAATATCTCATAACTTATTTATTATGGTAGTTAGAGAAAAATTGTTTTAACAAATTTTGTACCGTTTTTTAGGTAAAATAAAATGGCATAATTAGATTTTTTGGAAACTTCATAATTCTTGAGATATAATACAATCTTATGATTTTTTAAATGGCAACCAATGTTGAAAATAGTCTCATCTTTTTGCTTATTTTATAAGCTTTTCAATGATATATAACAAGTCTACATTCTTTTGTTTTACACAGGATTACAAAATGAATTATTATTTTTTTGGGGTGAAAAAATTGAAAATTATTAAGAAACAAATGAAAAAAACTGTAATAGTTCATCATTTGTTTATTTTGATTCCATATCTACTAATTATGTTCTCAAAATTATTCTAAACCAACTAATTTCGGATTAGTTAAATTATTATTTATCGAGGTCGTAGGTGGCTTTGACGCAATTCGAAAATATGCTTTTAAAGTAAATAAATTAAAAATATGTGTAAAATTGTAGCAAATAATATTAGATATAAACAAATGACGAACTCTAATAGTTTTTTCATTTGTTTCTTAATAATTTTCTATTTTTTTCACCCCAAAAAATTAATAATTCATCTTTTATTCATGTGTAAAACAAAAGAATGTAGACTTGTTACATATCATTGAAAAGCTTATAAAATAAGCAAAACAATTTTTCTCTAACTACCATAATAAATATGTTATGAGATATTTTCGAAATAAGCGAAAAACAAGTTTTTGCCTGTAGCTCTGAAACAAAAGAAGATTGAAAATTCCTGTGGTGACTATTAAACATTTCTCAAAAAGTTGACCCTGGAATGTACAAACGATTTTGCTCTATCGTTAATATTTCCCGGGATACCCTAAAAAAACATCGAAAATGAGACACCTGTACAATTTGTACTTAAATTACTATCCAATAAATAACGGTTTAGAAAAAAAATATTATTTTATTAATTACTTTACGAGATATTTGGAATTTATAGTAAGTGTCATTGTGACGTTACATTATTGCTATCTTAGTCTCGCAGCCTACTATACAGGGTGTCTCAGGACGAGCTTACGCTATCTATATTTTAAATACTATTTAATATAATTTAACGAAATTTGGTATCATGGGGTTATCCAACATGCCTGTTTCAACTAAAATATTTTCAAAGCAGTAGCACTTCCGGTTTGACCGGAAATTGACCTTAACTTTCTTATTTTAAATGGAATACGCTATATTTTATTTTACCATTGAATGCAGCGGAAAATTTTACATATGAAGCAATAAAAACATTTTACTCATGATCAACTACTTCCGGCGTTATTCAACTTTTTTTGATTTTTTGTCTGAAATCCGGCACATTTTCAAAACTCTGTATATCGGGAATGAGATCGAATTTTTATAATCTGAAAAAAGCCTTTTATAAAGGAGACTTTAATTTACATTATCCATAGAAGAATCCTCGATTATTTATAAAAATGTGATGGGTACGTTACACCAAAATTACAGTTGACAAACTTCAAAAAAGACATTTTTTTTAAATGGAACCCCCCCTTTTTTATTACATAAATGTGTTCTACGGCAAAAAATAAGGGTACTTTATGTAACATGTCCTATGTTGAAAGTTGATAGAATTTCAGTAAATTAGAAAAACATGTAATCTGGGTATAATTATAAAAGTATTTATTCTATGGCTATTGTGGGGTGGAGCGCCATCATGCTGGTACCATATTAAATTCCTTTGATCCAACGGTAAATTATCTAAGAAATCAAGTAGATGAGTTTGTAAAAACATTGTTTTTCCATGGCTTACTTATCCGTATTAATAAAATAATTATACCCAGATTACATGTTTTTCTAATTTACTGAAATTCTATCAACTTTCAACATAGGACATGTTACATAAAGTACCCTTATTTTTTGCCGTAGAACACATTTATGTAATAAAAAAAGGGGGGTTCCATTTAAAAAAATTGTCTTTTTTGAAGTTTGTCAACTGTAATTTTGGTGTAACGTACCCGTCACATTTTTATAAATAATCGAGGATTCCTCTATGGATAATGTAGCTTAAAGTCTCCTTTATAAAAGGCTTTTTTCAGATTATAAAAATTCGATCTCGTTCCCGATATACAGAGTTTTGAAAATGTGCCGGATTCCAGACAAAAAATCAAAAAAAGTTGAATAACGCCGGAAGTAGTTGATCATGAGTAAAATGTTTTTATTGCTTCATATGTAAAATTTTCCGCTGCATTCAATGGTAAAATAAAATATAGCGTATTCCATTTAAAATAAGAAAGTTGAGGTCAATTTCCGGTCAAACCGGAAGTGCTACAGCCTTGAAAATATTTTAGTTAAAACAGGCATGTTGGATAACCCCTAGATACCAAATTTCGTTAAATTATATTAAATAGTATTTAAAATATAGATAGCGTAAGCTCGTCCTGAGACACTGTATAGTCTGGTGCGGAGCGAGAGAAAGATAGAAGTGTCGCCGTGACCTCATATTGACTAAAGATAATAAAGACTTTTTAATATTACAAATTACTTCAAAATTAAACGAACTTTAATTTAAAATAAGAAAAAAAGAGTGGAGGACTCCATTGCGGTCGTCTTCGAATTTGTGCTTGGATGTCAAAATGTCGTGATTCAAGCATTTCTGTAACCTGTATAAAGTAATGAAATTTTAGAGTGACGTCATTTGACTTACCAAAATACAACCAGTCAATAGTTAGTCAATTAGTTGCTATAAGTACCGTACTAGTATATTTGCCTGCACATATTATGTAGATAGATTGCTATCTAGTTTTTAATCTAACTTCAGCACAACAAAGAAAATAAATTATTCCAATTCCTTTTTCACTTGTACCTACTACCCTAATTCTCTTATCATCCCTTCTTCAGTACATCTGCACCAACCTACATTTTTCATCCCTCTTTCGATACCAACTTTGTGCCCTCAATCGATATTGCCGGTCGGTCGAGGTCGCTTCACCGTGAATGAACTTACCTTCTCTCTTACTCCTTTAAGTTTCTCTATATTGCTGTCTCTCTTGCAGTCCTGCTATCCTGCCCAGCGTGTTTATATATGTATCACTCGTAGGAATATAGGGATAGTGGGGATGATTTATAGCAAGATAGAGCAGAAATGCTAAGATGTTGCAGGAATTTTATTTGAAAAACCTTGAAGGTAGTGGTGAAACTATAAAGCGTATTTTTGGGGTTAGTTGACCTAGTTTCGACTAAATTTATGTGGTTCAGAGTGGGGGTACGTGGTTTAAAGTTAACGGAAGAGAACAAATTAGGTTAGGTTGAACAAAATGATCGTTCTCGTTTGATTAAACTTACATGCAACCCAGCATAACTTTTTTTATTGAAACATTCAGCCATTTTGATATAAGCTCCCTTTAGATTTTTAGATTCTCGCTAAGAGAGATATTGGATTCATGCTAAAAATCGCATATGCAAATGTTAGTGAATCTGCACGTTTTAATGTCACCAGAATCTGATTTTAACAATTTTGCAATGATGTTTGTTTCTTTCTCTCTCTCTCTCTCTCTTTCTCTCTCTCTCTCTCTCTCTCTCTCTCTGTGTGTGTGTGTGTGTGTGTGTGTGTGTGTATGTGTGTGTGTGTTTGTATGTCTGGAGTCTATAAGACTAAAGACTAATTTAAGTACGTATTTTGTAATCTGATATTAACGGCAAGAGCTGAACAGATTATGGTAACAATTGGACAACTGGAAGTAGTAGTTTCTTTAAACTTAAAAATATGCTAAATATTATATTTTGGAAATTTATGTTATTACTCTATGGAAACCAGTTGAAAAATTAAAATGATTGTAATTGACAGAAAAATGTCACTGTCAAAAATTCATATACATTACGGAAGGCTTTTTCTGCGAAGTACATTTAAAAAATTCATATACATTACGGAAGGCTTTTTCTGCGAAGTACATTTAATATTTCTTATTTTATTATTAATTACACATTTCAAATTATAGATACCTACATATATTATCTCTCAGAAATCTAGTCAATGATTTTGAAAAATCTCGAACATTTAGAAGAGTGTATTAATAATAGATGTAGTTAGAACTTTTGAATGTATACCAGAAATGTTAAATACAATAGCTTTGTTCGATGAGAAGTGCTTGAAGTGCAGAGCAGAATAGTGCAGTGCAGTGTAGTGTACACTAGTTCAATCTAATTCTTGTGGTTTCATAAAACACACTAGTGTATATTTGGGCAAGTTTGCTCAGTTGTGAGTAATCAAGCCAAGCGTAGCCAAAGGTGTAAAAGGTTAGGTTGTTTATAAACACAGTCATATCATAAAGCTGCAAAGAAGTGACTGCAGAAATGTCTGTTTTAAAGAGCATAATGTTTGAACTAATAAACGATTCTGACGAAGATCAATCATCACTTGATTCTTCATCAGATTCAGAAACAGATATATTAATCAATTCTTTATATAACAAAACAAAGAGAATATACTATATCTGAATCCATTATTTTATTTTCTCAATGTGTAAAATTTTAGGTTAATAAACAGATGTGTAGATAGGATAGAATTAAAATGTCTACCGAACAACATTAAGTTACCCCCACTCCTACTCTGCACTTTCTACACCAACTTGCGAGTCAGGTCAGAAACGTGAGCACTAGTTCTTAAAATTTTTGTCATCGAACAGCCTGCCAGAAGCTGCCCGTTTCTCATAAAACATGTTAGTGTAAGAAAGTTAACACTAGGGCGGCCTAGTACATGTCATCGAACAAAGCTAATATGTACTTATATAGCCTAATATGGAAATAGCGAGATGCCTTGTGCTGGACACAACCGATTTTTATGGTACGTGCTAATTTCTGTGGATTGTTAAAGTGTTTTTCTTTGTCCAGCTCATATCTTTAAGGCCTGTTATAACACGAAAATTAAACGTATTTGTAAATTATATTTGACATTTATATTTAATTTTTGTAGTTATCAACGCAAATTTTGTTAGTTGCTAGTCATTAAAGAACTAATTTACGTGAAATACCCTTTTAATGAAATTCAGTCATAACAGAATAATAACATCTACAAAATCACGTATCCTCGTATATAGACAATATTAAAAATGGCATTTAATAAGCTTTTAAGCATGAATGGAATCCATTCCATTTGTATTGGAAAATACGATATCAATGTCATCTATCTGTCAACAATCATAATGCAATACCCTCGAATATGGAGTCATCCACCTACATACATACACAAAGGTACTTAACAATGAATACTGTTTTCGTTTCATGTATGTAATTCAATTTTACTAAAACTACTAATATACCGAAATTTATATTCTGTATTGTAGTTTGACAAGTTTTAATTGTAGTCGAGAAAAATGTAACAGAGATCAATAGGATTAATTTTTAGTGAAACGGATTTAAAAGTTAATTATGATATAAATGGCAGTCGGACAGTTCAGAACATTTGCTTTTAAGATCTTTTTTGATTATAATTTTATATATACTAAGAATAAGAATTTTCTTTAATAATTTTTACCCAACTTTATCATTAAAGCTTTACTTCGTTAACGGGATTTCATTAAATAAAATGCTACTTTATAAAAGATAAGTTTGTAGAAAAAATCATTTAATTATTCCATAATCCAAACTTTCGTAATATTTTAAACTTAACATTAACATATTAACATATAAATTATTGGTAAATCTTTTTTACTTACATGAATATACTTTAAAGATGGGATGGATAAAAAGTAGATTTGGGAAGAAATTAAAGTAATCGGAACTGCAGTCAGTATGCTTTTATTTGATTTGAAACCTACGTTTCGATCATTACAATGATCTTCTTTAGAGTTCAATCAAGTTATAAAAAATTATGAAAATATTTGTAACTACCGTTAACAAACGAAATAGAATATGTGAAATACACTTATAATATCGATGAAAAACAAATTTTGTTTTATATAAATATAGTAAAACGGAGCAGATAGAATGTAACAATTTTATAAAACTGAGTTTTAATTCAAATTATAGCAAAGCGCATGCTCGTAATTTTTTAATTAGAAAATATTAACTTCAAATCTAAATCCTAATACTTTAAATATTGGCGTCGTTTATTTTTTAGAGCATAAAAATATTAAGATTTAGACTTTAGAGTGATAAAGTGCAACTTTTTTCATTTTAAAAATTGTATCAATTTAAAAGCTGTCAGATTCTGTGCACGCCTATATCAAGTACTTATTTAAATAACCTAAAACAATGCCCTACATTTATGTACAATTTTTATTTGTCACACTTTAACAAAGTAGTTCCATCTTATCCATAAAATCCCTGAAAATCACTGAATCCCCCCTATCGTTCTCCATCATAATCTTACTCAAATATCCTTTTCCAGTCTCCTTTAGGCTTGATGATAACATCTCGGTCGCGGTTGGCTTTGGCTGTTGGCTGTATTTGTGGCACAATAATCGAATTACGTGGCATTCGTTGTGGTGGAGCTGGGGTAGAGACACTACGTGATTGCTAATGCCACTACTGCCAGAATCACTAATGCACTTACATTACCAACACACATAACAACAAATATATTTTCTCTAATTACTAATACCGCAATCGAAGCTTAATAACTTAATAACCTAATGGATTAGCGGCTAGACTAGATTTTAACGCGAAATACCAATAAATCATATTTCGCTGACATTGGTCATTAGAGAATGTATCTATTCAATGCGAATTTTCAAGGGAAAACTTGTTATATGTATATTAAAGTTTACAGTATCGGACATAAGTACAGCGACTCTGTAAGAATAAAAAATATTCCCCCATATTTTAAATATTGAAAATATTTTCATACTTTTTACATCTCGCTAAGAAAGGTTTGAAATCATGCTAAAAAAAGATTTTAGTGGATAAGGTTCCTAGAATTCGATTATAACATTTTTACGATGATGTTCGTATGTGCCAGAACGTGACTCTCATATTTCATTAGTATAAAAACATATGTAATGATTTAGATTAGCCAGTCTGTATTCTATTATCATATTATCAAATAGTTTATAGCATAATTTGTACTCGCAAAAATAAAACTTTTTAAAAACCTATTTGATCGAACGAGAAATTTAAGTTATATATATATATATATATATATATATATATATATATATATTCCAATTTTAAATGGCACAAAAGTGACCCCTGTGGTGCACTCTCCACGCCAGCTATGAGTGCCCGTGAGGTGACGCCTGGTAAGCGCCCACACGGTAAAATATATCGTCATCATTACCGATGTCTACATGTGTTGTAGATACTGGCACACCCAGAAATGGGTAATATGCCGTGATGATATATTTATATATATATATAGTGTGTTAATTAAAAATCTGGCCATAGGCGTTTAACATGGGAAAACAGTTTTTCTTTGCGCAAAAGTCCCCAATTCATTTTGAATAAAAATGTTTCAAATAAATGTTGTAGATATTAATACTCTACGCCTAACAGATTTAATTTTACACGTTTAGTAACTTGTAAAATCTAATTTGAAATTGTACAAATAAGAAAGAAATTCATATCGCTTGAACTGTCAGAAATTTAATTTTATATATTACAGAATGTGGAAAACTAAAAATATTAAAAGTAATTTAAGTGTTAGATTTTAAAAATAATACCTGTGTTGAATTGAATTATCAGCAACTTTTAATTGAAAACTGAATATCTGACACTTCAAACGATACGCATTCCTTTCTAACTTTGTTTCAATTTCATGGGTTTCGCTGGACATGAGAAATATTTTTATACAATTTCAAATTAGATTTTAAAAGTTACCAAACATGCAAAATTAAAACTGTTTACTGATTTAGTCGTAGAATATAATTCTCTACAACATTTATTTGAAACATTTTGTCTAAAATTAGTTGGAGACTTTTGCGGAAAGAAAAACTGTTTTCCCATGTTAAACGCCTATGGCCAGGTTTTTAATTAACACACTGTATATGTGTGTGCGTATGTGTGTGTGTGTGTGTGTGTGTGTGTGTGGATGTTGGAACCACGGTTTGAATTATCCGTCAGAAATACCGCCAATCTTGTTAATGTATTGGAAGAATCTCTGACATTTAGGAACATCCTCATACATGGAAAAATTGATATAATTAGAATTTTATATGTGCAGAAGACATGTTAAATACAATAAAAAACAATATTTGGATGAAGTACTGTAATTTTTTTGTTATAAAACGACGATTCGATAGAGAAATGCAACACAATACTTATATAACATAAAATGGAAATAGCGAGAGGTATTATGCTGGCCACAACAGATAAAGGTGATATATTTATAAAACCTTATGGTCGGAAAATGATTAATTCAAAAGTATCTTACTAAATTTCCCAATCCATCACACGTATATATTTGTGTATGGACAAAATTGAGCAACTGTAAAAAACCTTATATTCACTTCAAAAAAATCTGATGTGACCAGCACAATACCTTTCGCTAATTCTATGAATTTTGTATATCCAGTAAAATTGTACACGAACATGCATATGCTATGTAAATTGCATTTGACACTGACATCTGTCAATTAGAATTATTTGAATATATCAGCTGTTTCCATGATTATAGCAAAGCTGGCTGATATATGAAAGTTAAACTCTTTATAATTCTTTAATTCTATATTTATTGAATATGAAGAAAAAGGTATAATCAAACAGTATAGACAATAAAATATTCTTCTTCCATCATAATAACATAAAATATCAAAAAAGAAAAACTGTTAAGAACTTTAAATATGGGAACTTCCGGTTAACCAATTATAACCAAAATCTAATCAGCTCTTCATATGGATGTAAAGAAGAGGAATACGAAAGAATTATAATTTTTAGAATTGCAGTATCGTCGGAGAAATTTTTTTCACATACACACACGCACGCACACACACACACACACACACACACACACACACAAACATCATAGTAAAACTAGTAAAACGTGTTTATTCATTAAAAACTCACTACCGAATTGCTTAGCTAAGGGTGACGGACGATAAAAATTAACCAGAGTAATGAAAGAAAGTTAAACTACAGAACAAAAAATAATTTTACATATTTAATACTATAATAATTATGTATAACGTCTTGCATTCCTCGTAGCTTCGAATTAAGTAAATGATTGATGTTTTTGTAGTTTATAGATTTCCATGCATCCGTTATAATTTTCACTAATTCCGTGAAATTATTAATATTAGTCCATGCAATATTTTTGTCAATGGTTTCCAACAGATTTTCAGTTGCAATAAAGATCTGGGAACTATTTACTTGTTTATTTTTTGTATAATTTAAGTTTAAATAAATATATCATCACTATATTACCTATTTCTAGGTGTGCCAATCTGCTTTGTCACAGATATCAGTAATGATGATGACATATTTGTACCGTGCGGGCGTTTACCAAGCGTCACCTCACGGGCACTCATTGCTGGCATGGAGAGTGCACCACAGGGGTCAATTTTGTGCCATATAAAATTCGAAATATTTGGCGCCGGTCGGGACCGAACCCGGTTCCCCCAGGTTCGCGACCAGACACTCAGGCACGCGGCCACGGGACCCCATAAGTTTAAGTTTCTATACGTAAATATAAGGATTTTTATACCGTTGCACTATTTTTGTCGTATACTTCACATCCATATTCAATATGTAAGTAGGTACTTGTGAAATATATTACGACACTTTTGAATAACTCATTGAACGTCCATAAGGGTTTATGAATATGTTATCTTTACATTATATATAAAGTTTGAAAATATATTCAATATAAAATATGGGGGAGTATTTTTTATTGGTTCCTATATAGAGTCGCTCTATTTTTCATGTCCCATACTGTACATGCATGTTTATTAAATATCTTTAGAAATAATATTTATTTATTAACTAATTGTTGTATTTTTGTTTCAGGTAAGTTCAATACTTTCCATTTTCCGTCATATATTGGAAGGTAGGCTAAAATCTACACTATTTAAGATATTAAACCGCAAGGCACCATATTTTAATACAAACTAAAAAAAAAGATTATGAACGCAGTTAAGTGTGACTTCACTATTGTCCCTTTTGTTTTATCATTTTGTTTATTTGTGGCCACCTATATTTACATTCCAAATTTGTTAGTTTTTTACAGTTTTCTGTTTCCTTTGTCCAATTTCCTCTATTTGCATATCAAACAACTGACTGTGCAAAACAATCATGTTGTGCATCCAACAAAAACAAAATCCTGCGCAGTATAATGCTCGCCAATCGCATTTGTTACCTCGTGAAACAAACGAACGAAGTAAAATATGAATGAATGGGAATCAAGAACCTGTTTGTGTTTAAATATTGATCTGAATTTGAGCGGGACGTTTAACACGCAGTTACTGAGTATGACATGGACTTTAAATTGGTTATTGATTTTTGATTACCATCGTTTATGTACCAATAAGTTCGCAGGGGGATTTTTTTAAAAGGATTATTTTTATGTTAGGGTACTGTTTGGGAATTGAATTTTAAACTGAAAATTGAACATAATTTTTCATAAAATACAATTTTCTATTTTTATTGCGAGCAGTGGTTTACGAGCATTTATGATTTGAAACATGAACGGCAACGGTACAATATTCAAGTGAACACGAGAATGCGTGACATAGGCGTTTAACATGAAAAAACAATTTTTTCAAAAATATTGTCTGTTATGGAGTACTTTACAAATAAAACAAAACTAATAAACAAATGATTTGTTTCCACTGACGTGCGGTACGTTTCTGTGTTGGGTGTGCAGATTTTTTTAAAAAAAGTATTGTGTAGGTAGAATCTTAGGTTAACATTCAGAATTATCTTATTTTTTTTATACTATATCCCTTCTAGAAAATGATTTATTCAGTAAATCCGTAATTAGTAATTCACTTGCAATTTTCATTCTATAAATTTTCATAAATACAAATATAAGTTAAATAAATAATATATAAATTATAAACCAAATACCTAAAATTAATAATTAATTGCTTGTCTGAACTTGTTTATGCTTGTGAATACTACCAAAAGTAATTTTACGGCGATACGTGCACAAAATATGCTGCACGCTGGAGAGTGCGTTGGGGCGATACGTATTTCTAATATTTTATCCTTGTCTGCGCAAATACACTGTTCCTATACCCTCTCTGTGTAAAAACATACAATAAATTTTGAAATTATTCGCAGGGTGTGCAGTGCACACCTTGCACATATGGACTGCACTCCACTATTTCTTTCATTGTCACAACCAAGTTTAATCTATAAACTTTGTTGCATTTTTGATGATATAACAAAGCTAAATTATTATAAAAGTACAATAAAGTAAAATAAGATGGCAACACTTGGTGAAACAGTTTAAATAAGATATTTAAAAATAACAAGTGACATGTTTCACAAGATTTCAGTCTCTGAATCAACCTCTCGGTCATTTATCAGAGGCTCACTCAGCCAGAACCACAGACGCGTTTCTTTCTTATTGGAACTCTTCAGTGTGGTGCACTGACGCCTCTAGGAGGCATTGAGTCAGCTGAGTAAACGGATGATAAACATCCCAAAAAGTTAAGATGACTGCACAAGCAAGTAGCTACATGACAAGTCTAATACATGTATGTACGTGTTATAATTTTATTGGATATGTATATAATCTTTTCTAAGGAACTTTCTGTATGGAATTTGTAGAAAATAGTAATGTTCGTGTTACAATGGGGTCCTATACCATAGTCATATTTTAACCATCTTAAATAAGGAGACGAAAATATACATAAATTAATGAGTATTAGTGAAAAAAAAATCTTTAAATATTGACTAGGCCACAAACTACAAGCGATTGAAGCTGATTACTAATTGGGTATGACGCGTTAGGTACTAAGAATTTGATTGGTCGCCTGATTTTAAAAAGGAGATTCGCGCGTCTGCATCGGTCACCTTTAAGCCCAGTAGTATGATCACGGTTTTAACTAAAACATTGATTTTAGAAATGTCAAATTCAAATTTAAATATTCAATTTCACTCGTATGTTTAAAGAACGATTTTTTTAAAAATATTTGTTTGAATACAAACTATGTTCTGCTTTAAAATCATATTTTGATAAATTTGATATTATTTAATATTGTTATTAAATAATAAAATTTGACATTTCTTAAAACAGCGTTTTAGTTAAAACCGTGATCATACTACGAGCCTAAGAGAATATGAAATGTCATGTTGTTCTATAACCTAACAAAACATTTAACAATTTTGTGTTTGATAAATTTGTTTAATTATAACATCTAGTAATATTAACAATAATAATATATTTATAATTAAATCAATTTGTAATCTTAATTAAATTAATAATAATATTAATTAAATTAATATTGAAACTTCAAAGCAGGCAAACACTAGCGCCATCCGTCGTCATACTTCCTGTAATAATATTGTCAAACTGTTTCAATGTTCTATAATTTATTATGAAAAAAATGCTTATTATTTATGTTATTTATACTTAATAATAATTTCTTCATGAATATAACGTATAAGTTTTTATATAAAAACATTTCAGCTATGCAAACATGAAAAAAATTGTTCCCTTTATAACTAACAGTTTGTCCCATTGTTTGTCGATCACTTGTCAGTACCTGCTACGTCACGCACCAAATTCTTAAACTTTAAAAATTCATATCTCGCTTATTACGTAAAATTTTTAAGTCGCGTTTGCACTAAAGTTCTTATTTTATCCTATTCTTACAGAAAAAAAAATAAAAGAAAAATGATATAGGACCCCATTTTACTGGATATATAGTATATTTTCCAAAGGAACTTTTGGTATGGGATTTGTACAAAATACATAGAATTGATGGAAGGTAATGTGCTGGGGCCTGTTTCTCAAAAAATACGGGACTAGTATTACTAGTCCCTACACTAGTAATACTAGTGAAGTTTACTAGTTTTTGTTTCTCAAATATACAAGTGTAAAATACTAGTTACAAGTTGGGAACTAGTATTTACTAGTGTATTTGACAAAAAATAGTAGTATTTTGTTTCTCAAAATATTTGTGTTGTCTGTCAGACTAGTAATTTATTAGAGAAAAGCTACAAGTGTCAAAAGTCTTGTAAATTTTGAATATAAATTTTACTAGTCGTATTATTTTATAGTTTGTGTCTTTTTTCTTTTTCATATGTATTTTAGTGGTTCTTTATTAATGTTTATTTAATTTCATATAGTGTTTGTTGTTGTTTAGTGTTAATATATTTTTAAAAAATAATATAATAATGTTGTCAAGTGACACTGAGTCTAGTGATAAAGAAGTAATTTTGCGTTGTCAAAAACTATTCAAAGCAAGAATAATTTATGCCAATACAGAAACCTCATATGAGTTTAACAAGAGGGTTAGACTCACGGCAAATAAGTTTGAAACATTGATTAATTTATTAGGACCTATACTTCAGCGAGATACAAACAGAAACCATGCATTTTAATGTTCTTCAAAAGATGAACTGCCTTTTGTCACAAATCTTACCAATCTAGTTTTTTTAAGTTTGGCCAAAATGTGTCCCTGATATACTTGTAGTCTTTGTCTGTTCTTTTTAAACCAAAAGCGTGGCAAGTTTGGCATATTTTGGTCCATTCATTCACTTTATCTGCTTTAGTTAATTTATTAGAGAATACTCCAAATAAAATACCTTTAGCATCTCGAATCATCCCTAAAACAGTTAATTTCGCGTCCAGCGTAGATATTTTTTATTGAAAAATAATTTAATTTCATTATAAAATACTTGACAATGTCAATGTCACTCGGAAAATTGTATCACTTGATTTTACTTGACTAATAAAATTTCACTTGTAACTAGTAACTTGTAAACTAGTAACTTGTGAACTAGTAAAATACTTTTTAGAAACACAATTTACTAGTACTAATAAAATTTTCACTTGTAACTAGTAACTTGTAACTTGTAAACTAGTATTTTTTGAGAAACAGGCCCCTGGTCACATTAAATTTTTATTATAGTATTTGCGTATTTTGCAATTTATAGTTTCATATTTGCTACGAGCTTCCTTAAAATGTACGTTGAAATTCGTTGTAACCTTCAAATATTTTTGTTTATATCTATTTCATTTTAATAAAATATCAGCAAACAAATATTTGGTCGCATAATAGTCGTGTACAGTTCGCATTGTGAATATTTGAATTTATTTACAAAGTATTTATGTACTTTACAAAATAAAGTACTAATAACGTGTCCCAGTTTCGTATTGTAAATTTTATTCCAGTCATAGAATAAATACGGTAGAGTAACTATCTCAAAACATATTGCAAGAGGCGAAACAAATGGGCCATCTTGAGACTTATTTTACTAAATTGCTTCCGAAGAGGAAGCGAAAAAAAGGAAAGTGGAAGAGCTATTGCCTTCCTGAACAAGAAAGGAAAAACAATAAGTTGAAAACGTAATGGACTTAGTTCATTAACCACTTTAATGAGACATTTTGGATCTCATATAGGATATAATTATTACCGTAAACGGAATTATTTACAACTTTTATTTAAAAACTGTGTGCTTAAAATCCATTCCTATTAGAAATTCATTCATTTTTCGTAACTGCCATGCATGCAGACTATTTTCATTATATCAAATTTATTGAGACGTTGGATACAATTTCATGTCATGTCACTTGTCACTACACTTCATCTTGATTTTGTTAAATACGTATTAATAAATATATTTTGTAGATTTGAAATGTCCATGGAAATGAAACACCGAAAGAGAAATATTTTATTTCCTATGATAATATGGTTTACAAAAAAGACTATGCTTGTTGTTTAACTGTTTATATTGTTTTGTTTTGAAAAGCTCAATAATGTATTCATATTTTGGTTTCGGTTTATGAACTGTAGTCCATACAAATAAACATCAAAGGTTTATATGTTTGCCGAATCACTGTTTCAGATCAGTACTTTGAAATATGCTATTGATTTACGAGTATACGGGTTTTCACTGATACGAAACGAACACATTTAACTGTTTACATTATGTTACATCAATAAAGCTTAATGTTCTTTAATAAGAGTTCTTCAGCGGCCTCGCCACCATATAAATTCAAATAATTACAATGTTCTTAGTTAGTTGAAATCGTGGGTGGAAGATATATTAGTTTTGTTTGATACAGGAAATATAACAAATGTTCATTGGATTTCAATAATTTAGACTAGATTTCATTTTAGAATGGAGATAGGTACAGGAAAGTAAAAATTCTTCGGACTAACAGTCAACTAATAAAATTTATTCATGTTGACGTTTCTACTATACAATAGTCTTCATCAGGGCTAGAATGGTCTAGTCGAAAAAAGAAACCACATGTGGTAAACGGAACATACAAGACGGACATTTAAAAATATAAATAAATAAATATGAATAAATAAATAAATAGTTAAAAACAACATATCACAGAGTGAAAATCTTCAAAAATTGAAAAACTTGTCTTTGATGAGTTCAATTAACATGGAACTACAAATAACTACAGTAACGTAAAAAACATTTATAAAAAACCAAAGTTGAGGACAGTCGACAGTATAGTCGAAATGTCGGCATGAATAAATTTTATTAGTTGACTGCAAGTCCGAAGAATTTTTACTTTTCTGTATCTCCATCCCAACACAGTCGAATATTGGTTTTTCAACTCTCATTTTAGAATGTTTAGGACCCTATTGCAATGCTATAATTGGACATAGTAATTTTTTGAATGAGTGGCCTATTGCAGTAAAAAAAAATATTTGAGTAATTGAAACAACTGTATATTACCTGATTACTGATTAATTTTTATTAATTTAAATACATACACCTACATATTTACTAATCCTGCAAACTATATTAAGTTCCTTTTCATATATCTATTGTTTTACATAATCCATTTCGTTAATGTCTAGTTGTAAACTAATAATGGGGTCCTGTGGCCGCGTGCCTGAGTGTCTGGTCGCGAACCTGGGGGAACCGGGTTCGATCCAAATATTTCCAATTTTAAATGGCACAAAAGTGACCCCTGTGGTGCACTCTCCACGCCAGCTATGAGTGCCCGTGAGGTGACGCCTGGTAAGCGCCCACACGGTAAAATATATCGTCATCATTACCGATGTCTACATGTGTTGTAGATACTGGCACACCCAGAAATGGGTAATATGCCGTGATGATATATATATATATATTATATTTATTTTATGTAAACTAATATTTGACACTTTGATAACAAGTGATTATTTACAGCTGTTTGATTTTTAGTGCTGCAAATATATCAAATTTATATCGGATCATTCTCTATATCTAATATTTATGTATGATGGAAAATATATTAATTTTACTAATCAAAATTTCATTAGACTCAATACAATCTTCTTAACACGGTTTCATTAATAATTTTAATGTAATTGCTTTCTGACAGTGATATTTGTTTAAATGTCAAACTTGTTATTAAAATATTATGTTTTTGTTTGACACATAGGCAAGATGATGTACAAAAATAAATTATTTTATAATTTAATATTTAAAGTTATTTACTAAATGCTATTATTGTAGAATTCAAGATTGTACCATTATATCCAACTTTTATTAGTAAAAGTTGCTAAAAAAATATATTTAATGAATTTTTTACAAGAAACACTGTTAAAAGCTTGTATAAATGATACTTCCGGTTATCCGATATTCACTAAAAACTAATGAGGTCTCCCCACATTGGTATAGAATGTGCATACAAAATTTCAAATTTTTCTGATTGATAGTATTTGAGTAATCGTGTCCTAATTATCCACACAGACATATACACTCTCACACACACACACACACATATACACTCACACACACACACACACACACACACACACACACATATATCCACATCATTGTAAAAATGTTAAAATCGGATTTTGGGGACATCAAAACGTGCTTATTCACTAAAATCTCTATATGCGATTTTTAGCACGAGCCCTATACCTCCCTTACCTAGGGTAGGGGGCGGTAAAAACATGTTAACTGAAGAACAGCCGTTGTAAATAAAGGCTACTAAGGTGTTTTAACGAATCATGTGGAAGCAAAATAAAGTTTACAAAAAAGATAATGGGATTCTTGAACTGCAGTTGTAGAATTTGAGTTAGGAAGGAATTATAAAAACAAATTAACACGTGGATCAAGGATGAAAAATAAATATTGGTTTAAATGTGGAGTTAGCTGAAAAA
Organism: Ophonus ardosiacus; assembly: GCA_943142095.1. Taxonomy (NCBI): domain Eukaryota; kingdom Metazoa; phylum Arthropoda; class Insecta; order Coleoptera; family Carabidae; genus Ophonus; species Ophonus ardosiacus. Next base: position 13,312,113 of record OW964831.1, on the reverse strand, counting down.
TCAATAACTCTTGCCTCTTTACTAGTTTAAAAATTTAAATTCCGGCTCACATCTAAGTATATTAAATATCATCGTTGTTATGCTCTATTATTTGTCTCTGAAATATCCTGTAGCTCCTTCAAAATTTTAGTTTTTATTCGTCGCATTCTGCGTAAGCATTTTCTCATTTGGTTAACTTCCCAATAAAATGGAATTGTATAGCTATAACCAGTAAGGCATTTCGATAACATCCTACGCGTAGTGCCGATTACTGCCACGTGGCGCTAGCGTGCACGTTGCGGTTGTGGGAAGCGTAGGCTGCGCCAGACGATATCTTCAGTTTTCCTGAATAAATGATTAAGAAGCATGGGTGTAGCCAGGATTTTTTTTCCAGGGGTACTTTAATATACATCAATAGGTATAATTGCAATAAAAGTTGTTAAAGTTAAGGTAATATAATTTAATGAATGATGAAATTGGAAATGAATTAATTAAATTTTAATCTGCGGTCGAGTGTCAAGTGACGCCACGGCTCGTAGCAACATTCACTGAAGAAAAATAATTGAAATTTTGTCTAATTATAATTAGATGTTAATTTATTAGGCAATATGTCTAATAATTTAGTATAATTTACAAATCTTAATTTAGCATTTTAACTAATCCGAAATAGATTCTAAATATTTTGTAAAAATTGTTAATTTAAATATGCAAATAGTTGTTTTAATTACTTATTTTATTTAATTATATTTTAGTTTCATTATTTTTGTCCTACAATTTATCTAATGAATTAGATAAGTAAATAGAAAATTTAAATATGTATGTAGTAATTTAATCTAATTTTGTATTTAATTTTACTACAATTTGTTATTACAAATTTAAAAAATTTAACTAAATCAACTTAGATAATTTAATGAAAACATATTAGTAGGTTGAAAATTAAACATTTGTTTAGTTAATTTAACTACAATTTAGATGTTTTTTTTTTCTGTGTTGTAAAATTTAGGAAATAACCTGTCTCAAATATATAAATTATAACATATTAATTTTCAAACATTTTGCATTTACTTTTAATAATCTGACAGCATATTTGCACATCTTAATTTCATTGACAGAGGATCCAGGAGAATCAGGGATACCGACACTATCGTCCTAATTGAAATAAAAATAACTAGATGTCGCTATTATCCGTACCAAAAGTGTAAAAAAACTCGCCACAAAATTTTATTATGAAGTTGGCCATGCTTTGGGAGCAGTTAGGCTTAATGCAACTGTCATAATAAACAAGCGCGCTAAAACTTTATTTCAAGTGGGCAAGCATACTACTTGTATAAAAAATGAAACATTTTTCATAACAATGACTACACTGTTAACTTCTAAAAATGAGTAGGGGAAATAGTGCTGCCACCTGGAAAAGTTTTGCGTTTATGCCCTCATTAGTGAATATCAAAATCAGTCCTATTCTACATTTTGTTAAACATAAATCAATTTCTGTAATGTGGAAAAATATTTATATTCTTTATTAAAATACTTTAGATAAAATAATAGTAACATTTAATTTCCCAGGGACCCCTCCCGCTACGCCCATGTAAGGAGTTGAAAAATATAGATTTTTGGCTGGAGAAGTGATAAGTGATAAAAAAAAAGAGTGAAAAGAGAAGAGTTAAAAATGAAAATAGAAGAAGTATTGTACGAAGGGATGAAAAATTATTATTTTTTTATATGAATATTAAAAATACAGAACAGATTAATGCATTTGTATGTACAATACCGCTCAAAGGTATTTTTCCAAAATATATATTTTCATATTTCATTTTATACACAGTTTCTTTTGGTGACATTTTTACCTCTCGCTAAGAGAGGTATTGGATTCATGCTAAAATTCGCATATACAGATTTTATTGAATAAGCACGATTTAAGGTCCCTAGAATCCGATTATAACGTTTTTACAATGATGTCTGTGTGTGTGTGGATGTGTGTATGTGTGTGTGTGTGTGTGTGTGTATGTATGGATGTTGGAGAGACGATTCCTCAAAAACTATAAGACTTAAAAAATATTTAACTGCAGTTTCCTCAATCTGACATTCCTGGGAAGAGCTGAAAAGGTTTTGGTAACAATTGAACAACCGGAAGTAGTAGTTTCTTAGAAAAATTCTTCTAAATATAATTTTCTGGGAGTTTTTTTTATTAAATATTGAAGAACATAAAATTCTCCATCTAATACACTTAAAATGTTTATTATACCTTGTATAGATTTAGAGATGACACTATAATTTACAGAGTAAACTAATCGCAGAGGCCAAGGCACTAAGGAAACCAGTTGACAAATTCCAATGTTTATAACATGACACATATCAATATCAAATATCAACAGTTTTAGTGACATTCTGATAGCTTTTTCTGGGAAGTATATTTAATTTTTCTTATTGTTTTATCAATTAAATATTTGAAATTATAGGTAAAATTGTGGTAAAATGCATATATCCATCAGAAATACCGCCAATCTGGTTAATGAATTGGAACAATCTCTGACATGAAAATGATATAAAATAGATATAATTAGAATTATATGTGTGCAGAAGACATGTTAAATACAATAAAAAACAATATTTGGATAAAGTACTGTAATATTTTGTTATAAAACGACGGTTCGATAGCGAAGTGCAATACTATACTTATATAGCCTAATATGGAAATGGCGAGAGGTCTTGTGCTGGCCACAACAGATTTTTTTATATAGAATTAGGGTAGCTGATAGCTGCACAAAATATGTAGACAACGGAGGAAATTAAATTTAAAAAATGAACCTACTTATGCCAAAAATTTCCTTTGAGAAAATTGTGAACTATTTTTGTAAAGGAATAATGTAAATGAAAGTCGAAATAGAGAAAATTGTATAAAGCAATCGTTGTTCCAGAAGGCTGTTAAAGCACTCGTTCATTCGCCCACTCGCCAGTACGCGGCCAGAAATTTTTTTGGCAAAAGAGAAATAACAATACCCAGTGATAAACAAGAAAAATATACATAAAAGATATAGGTACAATAAGAACATATAATAATAAAGAAATAAAAATATGTTCATATTCTGGGTGTTTATCCTCTAAATGAGAATTATAGATTTTTGCTCAGTTGTTAGGTATTTACGTGTTTCATATTTACAAGTCCATGTTTTCAATATTCTAATCTTGGGTACAAACGTATAATGACGTAAAAATGAATGCAATGTAAATTTGCATGCACAGTTTTTTTATTCAATTTTCAGGTTAATAACCTATAGTTTTACGTGCAAGAAAAATAATTGTCGGCAAATAGTTGGAATTTAACACGGAAGCGATTGATTTAGAATTTCTTGCAGAATTTACAACATTCAATATAAATTATAAAATGTACTGTAACTTTTTATATTTATATTAAAGTTAGAACTTTTACATATCGGGTAAAAATAATTCTTGACATTGCTACATTTTTAATTATATTGAAATATCTCTAATTAATTGTGACGTAACCCGTTTGTTCCAAGTGGTTTTACTATAAAATCACATTTTACAAAATTTATTTCATGCGTTCTAGTGGTTAAAACCGTAAACCTTCGACACACGTAATAGCAAACAGTGCCATCTCTTTATTTTAGAATTTATAATTGCTGATGATGGGCTAATTTATTTCCCGGAACATCCACTGTATCTATTACACTTGTATGGTAATAAAAAACCCGGAACATTTAGGCCTACCCTTTTTTCTAAGTAAAATTGATTTTACTTTTTGTCCTAGTGGACATTCGGAGGAACCATCATTTTTTTTGAAAATCCTTTGGGCCTTGTGGTTTTATACATTTATTTTTGTTACTTTTATGTATTTTAAGTTTATAAAGGGCCGTGATATCCAGCTCCTATTAGAGATCCTAATAAATTTATTCTACTACTAAATATTTTTTGTGTATTTTCACCTACTAATAAATTTTATCTTGCTACTAAATTTAGTTATTAGTAGAATAAACTAATAGGAACTTTGAGGTATTGGTAACTATTTTGAAAAGAAAAGTGTGTAAAAATGGATTTAGAAGAATTAGATAATCTCATAGAAGCACAGAAGGAAAAATGAAGATGATCAGATTACAAAATTGCGACGTACTTATAGTCAGTCCAAATTCTAAGTTACAGCAATGATAAATCATGATTACAACAATGAATAAACTTGAGTATAACAGTGATTATAGGTACTTAATTACAACAATAACTATACTTGATAACAATTGATTATAGATACTTGATTACAACAATAACTAAACTTGGTAACAATTATTGATTATAGGTACTTGATTACAACAATAAATGAATTTGATTACAACAAAGATTAAACTTGATTAGAACAATTATTCAGTTTTTGTATTCTCTATTATATTTCCATGTTTTATACAAATATCAACTAATAATCTGGTTTCATTTTGCGAAAAATTGGCTGATAGTAGTCTTTTCGAATCGATATTGACACTACAATTATATAATTCGTAATCTGCACTTAAAATAAATCTTGAAATAAACAAACACAACCAAATATGAGTAAATATATGTCAACTCAGGTTGTGAAAACGACAGTAACTAGTTTTCGTGCTACCAACTTTAAAATATTTTCTTTATTATTCTAACAACTATCTAATAGCTATCTGGCAAATAAATTGTGCACGATATACATAATAAATTTATTTAGATACTAACATATTTATTCTTCAGATAGCTATCAAGAACTTTAATAGGAGGTGGATATCACGGCCCAAAGTCAATATAACTTTATTTTATTAATAGAATTATTATTTGGACCTGAAAGGGTTTGTACCTACCTTAAGTAGTACTCGACCACTCCACAACACATGTAGAATCCACACATATAGAATGCCCGCAGCTGAAAAGTCGAAAGCAAAGGGTCGTGGGTCGTGATAAAATGAGAGCAAATATGAATCGTAAATCGTGGGCGCCACTTAAAATTTTCTTTTAATTTATAAAATTTTCAATAGGTAAATAAGAAAACTATTTTTAAAGAACTTGATTACAACAATGATTATAATTAATTACAATAATATTCAACCACGCTAAAAGATTAAAAACCTGGTTAAAATCAACTATGTCCGAAGTCCGAAGGTCTTTTATCAAGATTAGTGTGCGTAGAAAAAAAAAATGAAAATAACTAATACCTATTTGATGACAGAATAAACTCTGTCTAATGTTTATTTTGCCGCCATTAACAACATACTTTTACTTTGTATCAGCAATTAAAACAAAACCAACATTTACTTCAAAAAAATTAAAATTTCTTCTCAACATTGACTAAAATATCATGACGTAACAAAAACAAAATTAATATTTAAACTCAACAGCCCATCATTCACAAAGTAGAAAGAAACATAACCAACAAACACAAAACTTTACAAGCAAGAATTTTCTTCCAATGTTTAAAACACTTTAGAATACATAAAATATCAATTTTTAAAAATGTAATTCTTTCCAAAATGCTTCGCATCTTCAATTTCAATTTGGGAGTTTATGAGTAGCGGATTTGTAAAATAAATTCAATGTAAAATTTTCAATTGTATGTAACCACCTCAAGGCTGAAGATGGGAACTATTGAATCCCGAAACGTCCCAACATCACTAAATTGGGGTCTAAATTATTAATAATTTTTAAAATAACACCATTTTTCCAAAAAGGCCGAAAACAGTTTCTAAAGATTTTTTTTTACTTTTTTAGTTAATGGGGGATTACGGCTCAATCGAATTAAAGGAAAATAGTAAAAAAATACGAATGTATATGCTGAATAACGAATATTAATTAAAAAATGAAATGGTATAATTGAGATATTTCGGAAATAAAGGGTTTTTTGCTATAACGCTTCGACACTAATATGAAAATATTTTGATTGGCGACCGAGAAACCGCCTATACATGCATAACAAATAGCGTGTTAGGAGGTGGGATTACTACCAATGGAAGTTAAGAAATTCAAATTCGAAAGGAGGGGCTAACATTCCTGTACTACAGTTTCCAAACAGTTTTTATTTTAACATAAATTTCTTGCATTAAACTTAATAATTTAAATACACCTGTAATTAAAAAGTATGTATACTTATACAGTGTTATAATATTCATTTATTTTTATGTAAATATAACTTAAAATAGCATATATTTCAAGAACATTTAGGTCCATGATGAAAACAGTTTGATATAAAAACACATAAATGTGACGTCACATCAATCTTTTCAAAATTCGAGAGACCATAACTCGCTTATTAATAGGAATTTTTTCACCGGATTTTCATCAATAGTCTTAGTTTTCCTAATATTTTCAGGTGAAATTATAAAAAAAAAAATGGTGTAATCCCCCATTGGGTTCCAATAAATATTGGATTTAAGGTTAAACATGAATGTATATTACTGTCCTTGCTGATGATGGGCAAAGGGAAAATATGTACCCGAAATGACCAATTTATCAACTTTTATAATCAATATATCAACATTTATAATAAATGAAACCTTTAATATTTATCAAAAAGATTCTTAAATTTAAACTTAATTTATTACTTTCCAAAACTGAACAAGAAATTAGATAAAGAAAAAAGAAAATATTTATAGGAAGAATTTTCTTCGCTTTAAAGTCGGTTACCTAGGTACTTATATTTACAATTCTTTCCCACAAATAAAATAACATAATTCCCACTTGTGTTTTTGTGCGTATTTTAATAACTTTGTAAATACAAGAAACTAATTTCGCAGGGAGAATATGGGTCAAAAGGATGGTAATAACGCGCAAATAAAGATGTTTCCCAGTCGTAATTTAATGAATGTGCAGACAAACGCAAATTGCGTGAAAAAGCGCAGGAAAAATTAAAAATGTATAACTCCATTTAAAACGGCGAAAGACAGAAACACTGAAGCCATTAAAACTTGTCCGTTCCACGGCCGCAAAAAGTTTTCCACGATCAGAATTACAAAAGTTAACGAGATTAAAAATGTACGTTACGTTTTTATGTTATTAAAGCCTTAAGTGGTTTACATTGTAATGTGTATAAATGTATTACTCCCCAGAGATTTGCTGGAGCTTTGAGACTCTATTGGTGTTGCCAGCTATATTACATGAGTGAATTTCATTAAGTAATAACTAGGCAAACATCTTATAGCACTATAAATTCAAACACTAAATTCTCCCGTAAATTTACCGTAATATGACACATCTACCTCCATATGTACACATAATAAACATTTTGGTAGGTTAGCTAAATAATGTAGTTTGTTGTGGCTAGCACAATATACCTTTTTGCCCTCCTGAAGTGTAATGGGAACTTTACAATTGTATACATTGTAAGTGTAACCTACATTTTACGCTTACTGTGTTGTAACTTGTCTAACTATGCGGTAAAATAATCAAAATACACTGGACGTTTATGGGCATTTAGAAAAGAAATCATCTTTACTATAATAAAGTTCATGTAAAAAAGTACTACCTACTTAAGTTAATTTTTTACTTTAACATTTCCTATATTTAAAATTAATTTATGTAAACCAAAATCACGGCAGCGACATCTGTCATTATTGTAAAAATCCGCCGTTACCGACATAGTCACCGATCGACATACCTGTCAAATATGCGAGGCGAAAATTGCTGAAATGTCAAATTTCGATACTACCTATTATTTATTACGAAGAAAACATGAGCAAATAAATATATCATCAGTCATAAACAACGTCTATTATTACAAATAAATTTTCGCTAGAAGAAGTACTCTAATGAAGGTAAGTAAAATCAAATTTGGAAATTGACTTAACCCCAGTATTTTAAACTAACCCTTTTCAGAAGTATAACCTATCTCATTAAAAAAAGTGATTTTCATTATCGTCGGCCAAAAAATTTGATACAATTCTCGTGCGCGAAGTATTTTACAGCGCTCCAGCTAATAAGACACTCGCCTTAAGGGCTCGTGCCTTAAACAAAGCTGTCGCGCTGTAAAATACAACTTACACGCACTCGAATGTAAATAACTATTAATCAATTTTGAATTAATTCAGCCGTTACTTTGTGATACATTTTTTTAATCAAGAAATAAAACTATACTTGTTACTTTGTTAATATCACTACTTTATTCAATATTTTGTTACTAGTTTCGACCACTTCGGTCATCATCAGACAAATGTACAATTTCAAAAATTACATAGAATGAAGAAAATAATTTGAGCAACAATATGATTGGCTAAGTACAACAATAGAAGAGGAGTGTGTACACTCTAAGAAATTTTTAACCAATTTTAACACTAAAATTGGTTCCAGGAGGTCCACCAGATTAGGTGTAATTTTAACAAACTGTCTGTTTGGTTAAAAAGTACACTGGAAATTGGTTTAAAATTTAACACAAAATTTCTGGTTAAAAATAATACTGCGTGTTAAAATTTACACTGAAAATAGTATTTTAACTAAATGTACGAGTTAATTATCTTATTTTTTCTACACTAAATAGTGTTACCATTTACACATATATGGGTAAGTTTGGATATCAATAACACCACTCGGTGTATCCATTTACTCGTATTTAAGTAAATTTTAACAAGATATGTGTTAAATAAGGTAAATAAAATTCATTGAAATATAATTTGTATAATTTTATTGTATAAACAAAATATTACATTTTGACTGTCAGTGCTGTACAAAAATATGTTTAGGTACAATATAATTACCATCGGAACATGAGAGAATTTCGTATGGTTCTTTGTACAAACAGGTATTTAAAAATATTAGTTCTATTCCAGATACATTAAATTCTGCAATTTTAAATGGCTGTAGAGTTTCATCAAAATATAATGTATTCCAAGATTTTGTAACAAACATGACAGTGTTTGCTATGGTAATAATGTCTATTATTTGGTGAAATATTGGTAAAGACTCAACAATTTCTGGTACGAGGAAGTAACCTGGTTTGTACAAAAAATCATACGAAATCCATTTAGCACTATTAATTTTAATGTCACAGGGTATATCGATATTTGAAGTAATGATACTTTTGTAACAAATGTGGTCTGTGATGTATGTAGGTATATCTCAAAGTTGAGTTGCACAATATACTACTGTTGCTCGTCTCGCTGCGTGTATGAAACTGGAATAAAATTGTATATTCAGGTAAGAACGGAATAAAATATACACCATTTGGTGTTATTTTACATTTAACAAAATATAGTGTAATTCCAACACCATATTGTGCAAATATACCCTAAAGTAGAGTATAACTAACTCAAAAATTTGTTTATGATTCAAAGTAACCATATTTTTGAGTAATATGTCTCATTTACTCTATATGTGGTTAAAATTTTAAAAATTATTTTAATTAACACGGACAAAATTTAACCAAACCGTATTTTTAACACGGACGAAAAATGTACTTATTTTTGTGTTAAAATTAACACCAAATTACTTAACCAACCGATTTGGTTATTTTACACGGACAATATTTCTTAGAGTGTATATTAAGTCGGTCTGGTCATTCAATAAAGTAATATTTTGGTTATTCTTGGATTTGCAAATTTCCAAAGCTTCCAACAAGTTTAATTTTATGCCTTTTTCTGCAAAATGAATTGGGCAGACTGGTTGCAATTTCAACATTAGGTTGAAAGAACATATGCGCTCCTATAAACTTCAAAATTCAGATTCGAAATTTGCTAACCATTTGTTAGATAACAACCATCTGCCGGAAATTTCAATAACACCGATTCATTTCGCATATTACTTTATTGAATGACCAGACCGACTTAATATACACACCCCTCTTCTCTTGTTGTACTTAGCCAATCATATCGTTGCTCAAATTATTTTCTTCATTTAATGTAATTTTTGAAATTGTACATTTGTCTGATGATGACCGAACTGGTCGAAATTAGTAACAAAATATTGAATAAAGTAGTGACATTAACAAATTAACAAGTATAGTTGTATTTCTTGATTTAACCAATTTCTTTTTGTTTTATATTTATTCATTTAGAAAACATATTTGAAACAGACGTCGGTCAAAAGGATTTCCAGTAGTTTATACATTCTGCTGATTTCAAGAGCTTCTAGATTTTGATAAACCCATCTCTGCGCTGCACTGAAGTTCTATTTTTTATCATGAATGTGGAATTTATTTGCCGAGGCCCTTAGGGCCGAGGAAAATAAATCATGAGTGATAAAAAAGAACTTCAGTGCCGAGGTGCATATCAAATTTTATTTGAAATCGAAAAATTTTGAAAATATAAGGAATATTTATGTTATAGGTTAGGTTAAAAATAATCTATCAGTCTGACAGTCAATGTTGCATCCTCGGACATTGAAGTTATAGTAAAGAACACTAAAATTTATGTGTTTCTTATTCATCAGAATTATTTATTTCGTTCTACTTGTAAATATTTTTGCCATTTATCTACAGCAATTATCATAAGATTGGCAATACTGCTTTGCACGAAATCGTCGTATAATGGATTACTGTAGTGCCGATTTCTGAGCTTTTAATGACTATTTTTGTGCACTTTAGTGACGATTTCAAATAAAAATTATTTTGTAACCATTTCCAGCAAAAATATAACACTAATAATATATGAACTACTATTATTTCTGAACATTACGTTTTGTTGTCAATTAGGAACATTTGAATTTATCAATTAATAATAATCAAAAAATACTATTTAAACATAATATTTTAAGAAACACTGTTTACTGCTTCAAGTAAACTACCTACTACTTCCGGTTATCCAATTGTTACCAAAAACTAATCTGCTCTTTATATTAAAAGGAAAACGTTAAAGAAAATTTTATGAACAATTCAAAATTTTTATTTGTTGATGTCTAGTTGAAATCATTTATCTATACTCAAAATTTGTTTATAATATTCATTTTTATATAAAAATATTTATTTGAAGTAAAAAAGATATAATAGAAACAAAAATGGCATCAAAAATTATATACGCTCCTGTACTTCGTTTTTAAGTAGAAATTCAGTTTTTCTTTTTTCTAATTTGACGCGAAAACTATTGGCTCGGTTTTAACTAAAACGCTGTTTTAAGAAATGTCAAATTCAAATTTCAATATTTAATTTCACCCTTATGTTTAAAGAACTATTTTTAAAAAAATATTTGTTTTAATACAAACTATGTTCTGCTTAAAAATCATATATTGATAAATTTGATATTATTTATTTTTATTTTTAAATAATGAAATTTTCCATTCCTTAAAGCAGCGTTTTAGTTAAAATCGAGCTCGCATTACCAGCCATTGAGTTTAATCAAAAATGTAATTGGTTTTGTTAATGCAAAAATATTATGGAAGACACTGATTACACTGGAAAATTAATTAACGGTTAATGGAAAAGATTGGAAGTAGGCTAATATTTAAGGATAACATCTTTACAGGAATAATTGAGTATGTCTTCATCGCTAAGTGTCGCATTAATAAGAGAAAAATATTTATCTTCTTGAAACGCTGGAAAAAATTCAATTTACTCTTTTGTTTTCAAAATGATTTATTATTCTTCCCGGTTTCATCATCTTCCTCACCTTTTCTTTCAGATTTCTTTATCCTTTTGCAACTTATTTCATTCCAAAAGCAATATCATCTCTTGCAACAATGTCTAACAATTCCATTAAAATTTACGGTCCATCTCTTGCAGTCAAGAGCAAGAACAAGGTGTTTATGATATTGTAAAAAGTGTATAAACTCTCCGCAATGAAATTTTAAGTGTGGTCATTGGAGAATCGTAAACAAGTGACATTCCCGCTATGAAAGATTTGAAATTGCCTGGCGTGGGTGTTCCGTTTCCGTTGTAGAGTTCGACGGTCCGGAAAGGGATTTAGTTTACAACTTGTCTTTCTTTCATTGGACCAATAGTCTATTTTCACGCACAATTTGACACGCAATAAAGTCAGGTTATGGACGCATTTACTGCTGACCAATCGTAAAAGTTAATATGACAATTAGGACAGTGGAATTTTAATTAAAACATGGAATATAGAACGTAGAAAAAATTTCATTCTTTCAAATAAAATCAAATGTTTTTTTTTAATTTTTTTATTTCAGTAATAACTGCATATGAATCGTCTAGTTTCCAAGTCCGACAAATCCATTTTTAGCAAAAAGAAAAAATGAGTTAGATTTGCAGTGGAGTCCATTTTCTTATTCTCCATAACTTGGTGTAATGTTTACGTAGCAAAATTTCACAAATATACATATATGATATTTATGTTATAATATCAGGTTAGTTTCAAAGCCCGACAAAACCACAACAGGTTTGGAAATTACGTGGTCCTATTAGGTTTTATTTAATAATGTCGATTGTTTCTTTGGAATTATTGGTTTTTGTTAACAATATAATAATTAAACAATTGCAGAGTATAGGGGCGAACATAATACAATTTTAAAAAATCTGTTGTGGCCAGCACAAGACCTTCCGTCAAGTTCGATGTATTTTGTACAAATCCCATACCAAAAGGACCGTGGAACAATTTCTATATAATATCATGTTATAAATCCAATAAAATTATGACATAAACATACACTAAGTACTTGACACATTTCTTTCTGCTTCAGCTTTCCCCTATTTTATTAGGGGTCGCTGTTTCCTCTTCTCTTCCATTCATTCCTGTCCAACGCATCTTTTTCACACAGTCCTTCCTTTCTCAAGGCTTCTGCGATACAGTCCTTCCATCTTCTCTTTAGCCTTTCACTGCATGTCACTTGCGAGGAACACTATGACATACTAATTTTTCATACCATACATTCCATATTTGGTTTTGCACTTGCAACAGACATCAATTAGAATTTTTTGAATGAGTAGCTGTTTCCATGATAAATAGCAAAGCTGACTAATTTTTGAAAATTAATTTATTTATAATGCTTTAACTCTACATCTATTGAATATGAAGGAAAATGTATAATCAAACCATATAGAGAAGAGTATTTTCTTTAATAAATATAATAACAAAATGTCAAAAAATAATATTTAACTGCGTTTTTTTAAGAAAAACTGTTAAAAACTTCAAATAAGGGTACTTCCGGTGGATCAATTATAACCAAAATCTAATCAACTCTTCATAGGGATGTACAGAAGAGGAATTATAATTTTTAGAATTGTAGTATTGAAGTTATCGTCGGAGAAAAATTTGTCACACATGGACACACATACACACACACACACACACACACACACACACACACACACGGACACACACAAACACACACACACACACATACGGACAAACACAAACACATACACACACACACACACACACACACACACACACATACATACATACATACATACATACATACATACATACATACATACATACATACATACATACAGACATCATCTTAAAAATAGTAAATTCGTATTGTAGGGACCCTAAAACGTGCTTATTCATTAAAAACTCACCACCTAATTTTTTGACCAGGTAAAAAGCATATAAAGTTAAAGAATTATAAAGAGATTAATTTTCATAAATCAGCCAGTTAAATTTATAATTATGGAAACAGCTGATATATGCAAATAATTCTAATTTACAGATGTCAGTGTTAAGTGCAATTTAAGTACATAGTGTACGTTCATGTTATAATTTTATTGGATTTATAGAATCTTTTCCATGGAACTTTCGATATGGAATTTGTAGAAAATAGTATATGTTTGGTATGAAATTTATACAAAATACATAGACATGACTGAAGATAATGTGCTGACCAAATCAGATTTTTTAAATTCGTTTTTTTTATTAAACAAAGTACTTTCTAGTTCTTTATCATCATGTGTACTGATGCATGTATGTAATTATGCATTTGGAATATGTCAAAATAGTTTTTTGCAATGTCCCAAAATTTGACCTAAATGGATTAGTCGTGATTTGAAACCAGGCGTTCAAATTTCTCATTGAGGTACGCGACAGATGGGCGAATCACACAGGGCGATGGTCAATCTTTCGCGAAAACCTATAAATAAGAATCAGAATCCCCTACTAAACTAATTAAAGAAACCTAATTCCTTAACTATTCTTCTTCTTTTGCGTGTTACCAATAATAAAATATCAAATTAGATTACAATCAATCAATAATCCAATCCGAACGGAGAATGAAATATCATTAAGCAAATTACTAATAGTATCATTCACGTTATCAGATAGGTATCGAGTTGGCAGTTATCGCCTAGCGAGAACTATTGGTTTAGTGCCCTATAGAATTGCGAGAGCGGTTGGGGATTTGCGGGGGCGTTATTACGTCACACAGGTCACGTGGGGCAAGTGACACAAGCGGTCGATGGAGAGGATTTGATTTTTATACGAAAGTAGTGCATTGTTTGTCGCAGGGTTTGCCGCTTCGATAGAAAAGATAGTACATTTGCAGAAACGTTCATAAATTCCTTGATCAATTAACGGTTCATCAAAACGAACAAATGCAACGCGATTTTTTGACAGCAATGATGTAAATGTTATAAGAACAAGGTAACTGATTCGAATTTGTTCATTTTGATGGGCTGCTAACTTAAAAGGAATTGATGAACGTTCTACATAGTTCAGATATAATTCAATTCGCTCTATAATTTGTGCAGATGCTGATACCTATTAGGAAACTATATCTTTCTGTATCAAAAAGTGAAACACATTGCTTACATATGCATATAAATAGACCAAACAAAATGACAATGGGCCGAATTCAGCACTCTTCGTTAGCGTAGTGTCCGTCTCTAGTAACTATGGAGATAGTTAGCATCTTTTCATCATTTTATATTTATATCACACTATTAATCTATTCGTCTAAGGGCCGGTTTTTCAATCGCTTGTTAAAGTGTTTGTTAACTACCTAGCAAATTAAATTTTTGCCCTCCTCTGAAGTGTAATGGGAACTTTACAATTGTATACACAGCAAGTGTAACCTACATTTTACGGTTACTGTGTTGTAACTTGTCTAACTATGCGGTAAAATAATCAAAATACACTGGACGTTTATGGGCATTTAGAAAAGAAATCATCTTTACTATAATAAAGTTCATGTAAAAAAGTACTACCTACATATAAACCAAAATCACGGCAGCGACATCTGTCATTATTGTAAAATCTGCCGTTACCGACATAGTCACCGATCGATATACCTGTCAAATATGCGAGGCGAACATTGCTGAAATGCCAAATATCAACACCTACCTATTATTTATTACGAAGCAAACATGAGCAAATAAATATATTATCAGTCATAAACAACGTCTATTATTATTATTACATATAAATTTTCGCTAGAAGAAGTACTCCAATGAAGGTATGTAAAATCAAATTTGGAAATTGACTTAACCCTAGTATTTTTAAGTAACCCTTTTCATAAGTACAACCTATCTCATTAAAAAAAGTGATTTTCATTATCGTCGGCCAAAAAATTTGATACAATTCTCGTGCGTGAAGTATTTTACAGCGCTCCAGCTAATAAGACACTCGCCTTAAGGGCTCGTGCCTTAAACAAAGCTGTCGCGCTGTAAAATACAACTTACACGCACTCGAATGTAAATAACTATTATCCATCAGATAAAGTCCATGGTAATGAAATGCGTTTTTCAATACGAATTTATCTATTCGGTAAGTAACAGTCGCATTTGGTTGTCAACTTTAAGGTTGGCAATAATTATAATCTGATATTTGCTAGGTTCGTAAGGAACCACATGTCATTTTGAACATATTTCCATACATTTCGTTTCGAATGTGATTGACAGTTGCGGTTTTTGACAGTACTGAATCTGTGACTTTCAGGCAAATTTAAAGTTTGCTTTAGTTTGTAGCAATATGCAGTAAGAATACATGAACTGAAGATTGGAAAAAACTATTTTACTACTGACTGTCATATCATTATGGATTTTATTTTATTACATAATACGCATCTTTCGAGCTTCAAGCATCAAGCAGTTTTAAATTTCTACTGGAATTTTGCCTACAAATGTACACACATGTTCTGTTTCTTAAAAAATATACTGTCTCATTGATCATTAATTAGAAAAGGTAGCGAATTTCCGAATTTCAATATTTTATAAGAGCAGGTTTGGTTCATGTCTTCTTGGCAATTCTCAGTTTCGAAGTGATGAGTACAACATTGCGTTATACATTCTATTTTTAACACTACACAATATATTTTATATAATTTATTAGGATTAAACAATAACTTTGCTGTATATTGACGCAACATTGTTGTTATCAACGTTTTCCTTGTTATTAATTCTTCTCATTCTTGTAATCAAAATAAATTGTTATAAAGTGGCAATCATTTCCTTGTATTATGTATATACCATTGGAAATATCAGTATTCTCTGAATACATAACAGAATTTTTTTGCTAAATTTGAACCTTTTAAAACATTTATCGTCACTAGAAATCAACGAGATCTGGTCGACGTCTTTCAATATGTGGTTTTCGATTCACTAGCATTATATTAACAAACGAAATCTTCCAATTTATCCTTGTCCTTGTCTTTATCAAAAAACACATTTACTTACGTCTATTATACATAGGGTTGCCAACTTTACAAAATTATAGAAAAGGACATTTTTTTTTTCGGCAATCTTTTTTTGAATTATGTGTAAGATTTAAAAATTAAGATAAAAAATGCGCCGCAGGCGATTTTTTGAAAATTTTCAAGGTCAAACGTGTTTTAATGCAAAGTTAGATAATATAGTTTTTTACAATGAAGCAAATTTAACAAATTCTTAAAGAATTGAAATCAATATTTTATGACGAAAACAAGTAAAACACAATAAGATATCTAATTTTAAAATGTTAGCTGCTAATATCTAATTTTACATTTTAATTTTTTAAACTGACAAAGCAGTTATTTATCGTTAATAAACTATAATAAAATATTAACGAGTAATACCTGATCCGGATAGTCTTTCCGGTAACAATTATTATCAAATTTGACAAGTCTACACAGATATTTTTATCTCTGAAGGTCTGAAGTTATCACCAAACACCAAAGCCACACCAAAGCATACATCTCTGCGTCTGGTACCGCCACCTTTTAGAGAAGACTGTTAACTAAATATTAGTA
Organism: Ophonus ardosiacus; assembly: GCA_943142095.1. Classification (NCBI taxonomy): domain Eukaryota; kingdom Metazoa; phylum Arthropoda; class Insecta; order Coleoptera; family Carabidae; genus Ophonus; species Ophonus ardosiacus. The sequence continues at coordinate 13,295,067 of OW964831.1, read as the reverse complement.
AATAAAATAGTACTAATACATCTTTAATTCAAAAATTCTATCGTTATTTCATCACATTACATAAAATGTGAAATAATTATTTCATTTTCATATTTATAATAATAAGAAAAATATTATTTATTAATAACAAAATTTACTACTTATAAAAGGACAAATCGCGTCCTTTCCTGGTTTAAAAAAGGACAAGGACAAAATATGCTCAAAAAAGGACAGTCCTTTCCAAAAAAGGTCAGTTGGCAACCCTAATTATACATGACATTGAAAAACTGAAATAGGTGTTTACCATGAAGATAAATTTTACAGAGACTTGCCAGTACATTGAAAAACCGGCCCTAAGTAATATTTTTGTTCATTTCTAATTTATAAGTATTTTTCTTAGAATGTTCAAATTTAATTTATAATAAACAAATGACAATTCTAAACAAATTTTCTAAATAACTTTTATATATTTCTAAAATGAAAGGCACTTTTCTTGAAACTGAAAATAGAAACATTACAATTCTGCTATCTATCTACTCGTATACATAATTATATACTTATAAGAATAAATGATTGTACTTACCGCTCAAAGGCAAATCTTCAAACTTGGCACCTTCATTTTAGAAAATACATTTACACAAATCTTAATATGGTATTTCACTTTAATTGTTAGTTTGTTAATTGTCACTTTGTCACTTAATACACAGAAATATGTCCATCAGCAACTAAATATCACAACACACTGCAACAAACTACCAACTATCTCGCGGTTTTTAACTTGTTTCAGTAGGAACACGATAGGACAGATCACTGTGTAAAATGAAATTCCTTTTAAATAAAATATTATAAATAGTACTCGAAAGGTATAAGCTTTGTCCATAGAACAATTTGCAAACGGTTGGAGTTTGAGATCCAATGCGCATGCCCAGTTTCAAACTATTTGCAAATCAAATGGTTTGAATTTTTCTTTGAACACAATAAAAACTAGTGTGCATTTATAAGCATCTAGTTTGCAGTTTTATCCAACTTGATGATGGAAATACTATTTATTTATTTATTTATAAATTTGGAGAACCAACAGTTTTAACAAACCAATTATAGGTTCCCACATATTAGCAAAACTAATACATATAAAACAGTGTCCATGCCTTAACTAAGCAGCAAAATACAAAAACAAGAATAAAAAATCAAAAATACAAGTAATACAAATAAACAAGCAAAATAATAATTAACACAGAAAAAATATCTGAATGACGAAACACTTACATACAAGACTTCATTATTTCTTTTTTAAATGTAGTGAAATTTAAATAAAAAATATCAATATGGGTGAAACTGGTATTATATTTTGACATAATTCTATTGACAGGAGAATTTTTGTAGTTATTAGTTGAGGTTTTAGGTAAATGAAAAAGTGTACTGGAGCGAGTTATTTTCTGAGGCACATGTAAATTAAATAATTGTAAAATAGTACTGCAATTAGTTTTGTTGTTAAATATTTTATAGAGGAATGCCATGTCTGCAAAAATTCTTCTGTTTTCTAGACTGATCATATTGAAATGATGAAGTCTAGCTTCATAGTTATTCGCATCTACTTTAAATTTATTACATAGTACGTACAGAAATTTTTTTTGAGTACTCTCTACAAGCATTATGTTTTTATTATACATAGGATTCCAAATTACTGATGCGTATTCTAATTTTGAACGTACAAGTGAATTAAACAAACTAATTATCGAGAACGGATCAGTAAAATTTTTGCATTGACGTAATATGAAACCAAGCATCCTATAGGACTGTTTTACCATTTCTGCTATATGCTCATTATCTGTTAATTTCGGAACAAAGATTATTCCCAAGTCTCTAACAAGTGACTCTTTTTTTATAGTAATCATATTGAGATTATAGTGAAATGTTAAAGAGTCTTGATTTCTTGTGAAGGTAACATAATGACATTTATTAATATTAAGCGATAGATGATTTAATGTACAATAATTGAAGAATTTGTCTAAGTCAGTTTGTAAGTCTACGCAATCGTTTACGCTTGATATAGTTTTAAAAATTTTCAAATCATCTGCGTACATCAGAAAATTTGAATACTGAAAGCAATGGGCAATATCATTAACAAATAGATTAAACAATATAGGTCCTAAATGAGAGCCTTGTGGTACTCCAGATGTTACATTGATAATACGTGATTTAAAGCCATTGCAGTAAACGAGTTGCGATCTATGTGATATGTACGACTGAATCCACCTCAATAATGTTCCATGTATACCTAGGTTACTTAGTTTGAAACTGTAATTCTTACTATATTATCATTTGCAATTTGTTTTCTGTTAAGAAGTGTCCAACAAAATCTTCAGAATACTGGGGTATTGTCATTTGAAAATAATTCTCATTTATGGTTTTTTTCTAATAGCCATTATTTTAAAATCATCACCTTCACTTGAAGATTCACTTAAAAAGTCAAAATTTCCACTGGACATGCCTCTATCCGAATCCGTCATCTATTGTCACAGATTATTTATTTAATGGTATGTCATCAGTGTTTAATTTTAGAATTCTTCTTGTGGTATAATAGTTTCTATTTAATTAATTATCAAGCATTATAATAAACATACGGGGTTACGCAAACTGTCAATTATTTATATTCATCGTCAGATATCTTACGTTAGTTCCCTTCTTGCTTTTGCGCAGCGAAGTTGTAGTGTGCTCCAGTAGTGATTAAGTTCCAGTTGAAATCTGTGGGATTTTTGGATATGCTGGTTTTGATCAGTTGAGATAGTTAATCTGGCGCGTGTATAATTGGTTGTGTGCTAGCAGTTACGTGTACTGTAGTGGCCTCTCGTGTGGACCCGGGGGGTCGCCAGCGTTAGCAGCAGGGTAGGCTGTAGTGACCCGCCTCTGTGGTCGCCAGCGTAGCAGCAGTTAGGGCTGTAGTGATCTGATCCAACTAAGTTGGTTAAGAGTATGGGCTCCGGATCACCACCGAAGCGGCAGAGGTTCCGTAGTGGCCTCCCGTGTGGACCCGGGGGTCGCCAGCGTTAGCAGCATAGTAGGCTGTAGTAACCCGCTTCTGTGGTCGCCAGCGTAGCAGCAGTTAGGGCTGTAGTGATCTGATCCAACTAAGTTGGTTAAGAGTATGGGCTCCGGATCACCACCGAAGCGGCAGAGGTTCCGTAGTGGCCTCCCGTGTGGACCCGGGGGTCGCCAGCGTTAGCAGCATAGTAGGCTGTAGTAACCCGCTTCTGTGGTCGCCAGCGTAGCAGCAGTTAGGGCTGTAGTGATCTGATCCAACTAAGTTGGTTAAGAGTATGGGCTCCGGATCACCACCGAAGCGGCAGAGGTTCCGTAGTGGCCTCCCGTGTGGACCCGGGGGTTGCCAGCGTTAGCAGCAGGGTAGGCTGTAGTAACTTGCGGTACTGCCCGTGGTTGCCAACATACCGAGAGTTTTTTTTATCAGTGAACATGGGCGTATGTCATTACCATAGTTACATTTAAAATGATTGACAGCAATGCATTATCGCGTTTTTTTTTTAAAATGGACATAGGACGTGACATTTACTATATCTGTCAATATCATCAAATTGTCATACTTCAAAATGTATACAGTTAAAGAAAAGTTCAAATTGTAAATTGGAGTAATTATAACGAGTCTACAACAAGTTTCTGACTTATGTGCATTAACTTTTAATAAGCGACTCAGTCCAACAACTATAAGAAAAATTTACAATGACTACAGAACTAAAGGATACGTCAATAAACAGCACAAGAAGAAAATCAGACCAAGTACTGTAGTTAATAGTAAGAAACAAGAAATTATGCAATTAATTGAAAGTGACAACACCCTGTCAACAATTTTTTTTCTAAAATTAAGAATACTAGTATACAAGGTTTTAAGACAAGAACATTTTAAGAGTTTTAAATATGAAAATCACCAAGAGTTATTACACAACGATATAGAACGAAGAAATATCTTTTGCGAAGATATGATGAACAAAATTAATAGTGGGGAAATATTACTGGATCGAATTTTATTTATGGATGAAGCGACATTTTATATTAATCGGGAAGTAATTCACAAAATTGCAGGTATTGGAAATTTTCACTTATATCTGCACCAGGTATTCCCCCAACGCTGGATAGGACGTGGTGGAGAAGTGGAGTGGCCTGCAATGCCACCAGATCTTGCACCAAACGATTTTTTTTTCTTTGGGGCCATTTAAAAAATTGTATTTACAATGGTGACAAAATTAATATTGATCAATTAAAAAATAGGGATAAAATATAATTTATATTAATTATTTCTTGCCTTAGGCTTATGTCAGAGTATAGAATTATACCATACAATTTGAACTTTTTCTTCAACTGTATACATTTTGAAATATGACAATTTGATGACATTGACAGATATACTAAATGTCACGTCCTATGTCCAGTTTAAAAAAAAAACGCGATAATACATTGCTGTCAATCATTTTAAATGTAACTATGGTAATGACATACGCCCATGTTCACTGATAAAAAAAACTCTCGGTATATGCCTGATGTGTGAATGCTGGTTTAACTCCTCACTGAGTTTTTACTTACGGTTTTGTTCTTTATAGGAGCTAAGTGATTGCCTTGCTACGCGCCTTTCTTTTATTTAGTGTTATTTATTGTTATTCTGTTTTGGGATAATTTTTGGGTGAGTTGGTTTAATATTACTTTCAAATTAGTGCCCCTTTTTTCACACTCAGCTTTAACACTATTATTAAGTCAGAGTTTGAAATTTGTTTCTCTGTGAACGCTTTTATGTAACTGCGCATGCCTCTGACTGTTGCTGACAGTTTCAAACCGTTCCGCGAACAAAGCTATAGTATTCTTCATGTAAGAATAAAAAAAAAAATCTGATGTGGCCAACACAAAACCTCCCGCTATTTAATTTTTACATACATACATAAAATCACGCGTTTCCCACTTAGTGGGTTAGCAAAAACCCGGAAATAATAGTAACAATAAGAAAAGGGATAAGAGTAAGAGCTCAGCTAACTCACTTCACTCTTTAACAGCATTCTTCTTTCGCCTTGTCCACAATCATCATAGCATTCATACATAAGAACATATTAAAGTGACTGATTTTCGGTAGCGAATAACCGCATCTGGACCACAATAATAGTTACGCAACAATCATCCTTCCACACACATCCCTATCCATTTTTATTAATTTAAATACATACTTACGTATTTACTAACGCTGCAAACTGTTCCACTGCATAAAACTATTGATTTATTTACTATTTTCTTTTTAAAATGTCACTATTATTAATTTGAAGTGATTAGTTTTTTGACAGTGACATTTACTGTTAGTTACATTCATTTGAAATATGAACTGTGTAACAAAGGAATTATTGTGTTTATCTTAGGCTTCGCGACTAATAAAAAAAATTATTTTTAAATTTATCTGTAAAATATATAGAAAAAGTATTAATGCATTCCTGTAGAAAATTCAATAATCTTTAATTTTCATAAGACATAAAATGCGAAAAAATGGCATTTAATGGTATTTTTTGAAGAAAAACCATTATGAGCTTCAGGTAAAGTGCCATTTCCGGTTATCCGATTTACACCAAAATCTAATGGCTTCTTTTCATATTAGAATAGGATAGAAATACAAGGTTTCAGAATTTTCTGAATGATAGTATTTGAGTTAGAGCGAAGACAAAATCCCTACACATACACACATACATACTTACATACATACATACATACATACATACATACATACATACATACATACATACATACACACACACCTACATACACACACACATACACACGTACAGACATCATCGTGAAAATGTTACAGATTCTATAACCTATGTAGCAAAAGGAGACTACTTTATTTACGTACGTCGTCAAGAATCATACACAATATTTTATGTTAATAACGTTTGACACATAAGTTTTGACAATAGGCCTATAAACCATAACAAAAAATAATAAAATGTACACTTTATCCTTAAAGTACTACTCAATAAAAAAACTTTTTTTAAATAATTACTTTGCGAGATATTTGAATTTATTTCCAGGGGTATAGATAACGTCGCACAACCTACTACAGAAACTGGTGTGAGAAAGATAGCTATAGGTTTCTTTAAAAATCAAATGCAGCTATACAAAAAAGAATTATGACTTTTTGATACCACGAATTGCTTAAAAAATAAACGAACTTTCATTTAAAAATATTTTTAAAAAATAGGTTTATGGGCCTATTGTTCAGTAATGTTATGTCATATCTATGGTTAGCAATTAAAATCGTTTAATAATACAAATCATGTAGTAATAAGGGTCATTAATGAATGATTTTCTATACGTTAACATAATCTGTTAATAAACGGTCAACGGACAAATTATTTTACATCAGATGCAAGTTTAGTTTAACAACAAAATTAAATATTTTAATTACTAAAATTGATCAATATTAATGAACCCTTTCGTCTTTATGGTAAATAAAATATAAATAAATATGGGTATTACCACGGCATATTACCCATTGCTGGGTGTGCCAATCTGCTTTGTATACAAATATCGCTAATGATAAATAACATATTCATACCGTGCGGGCATTTAGGAGGAGTCACCTTAGGACCGACTTATAGGGAAAACATTCTATTCTACGTTTGTGCTAGTTGTATTTTGATGCTTTGTTTTGAGGATATTTTATTATTTTTAATTCAAATTAAATATGTTTATCATAATGTCAGATATATACATTTATTTAAATGGTGCTGCTCGGCCTATAGTCAAAGGAGAAGCAGTATATAAAGGTAAAATAAGATTCAAAATTGTAGTTATCTGCATGTTAACTACTTATTTAATTGTTTTTAGCTGGACATACTTGTGCAGATATAAGGTAAACCGAACAATATAGAAATAAATGGACTGTGTGTTCAAACATCTAATTTGAAAGGGGCTCCTCATTCAATCGTAATAACTAAATGTTGCTCAACTTCTGGTATTTTTATAGTTTCTTCTTCTTCTTCTCTATCTTTCCTATAAACAACTTAAAATAAATATATAATATTAAAGAATTATAGTTACTACTTACAGATAACGTCTCTCTATTTTTCTTCTATGTACAGGGGTTTTGTGAATTTTCTTTGTGTAATTTTTGGCTTGGTATAGCATTTCTTTTTAATATTTTTCTTTTAATAACTAGAAAAACAATCTAATAATATTTTGAAGCATAATTTTTTATAAATACTTACATGGAATAAAATCGCTTAGGTAAAAAATGTAAACAAACGTGTATGAATGGTGATACGTCCTTTCCGATTTTTAATGCGATTTTCCACTTATTTTCTAATATTTCTCTTTTTGGGCAATAATGAACGGACATGTCAGCACTTGCATAATTATTGCATCGCGGTACAGAACAATATTTCTTCGATTTGCTGGTCATTTTTGGTTGCTGTTTACTTCATAACCCTATATGACAGCACAATGTTTTCCCTACGACTTATATGTTTCATTTTGCCACCAGATGTCAGACACTTTGTTGGCTCTTGCTAATACTTATGATTTTTTGAAAATAATATTCAACAATTTAAATATGAAAACTCGTAGCATTTATTATGTTAGTATCGCAGTTAAAATTTGGTCTACATGAAGTTCAAATGTTAAAATACAATATGCAAATGATAACATACAATATGCAAATGATGGCCATAAGTGATTAATTTGGTCGTACATCATATGTTATCATGAACGCACTTGTATTTAATTTATAGATTTCAGTAACAGCAGATTGAACTGATACTTGCCCACAAATTTGCATGTGATGAAATTGTTGCTTTTCCGCTTCTCACAATGAAAAAGCTAGTGTAGCAGAATGCAAGCGTGTTTTAATTATGATCTCAATTTTTCATGAATTGAAATCAAATTTCCTTTGAAGAAAATTTTTAATTATTTTTTTTTCTCGTCGAACAGTTTTATATTTAATTGAACAAATATTTAATATATACACACATACTTTGTTTTAAAATAAGAATAGAATTGGTTTTTTAAAACATTGCAAATATATAAATATTTTGTCTAATAAAAGTTAGAGAAAAAAATCAATGATATAGGCGTTTAAAAATTTGTTTCAATTATTCAGAATAATTATCACAAAATTTCCTTTGTCGAAAATTTTTAATTAGAAATTTTTCTCGTCGAACAGTTTTAAATTTAATTGAACAAATATTTACTATATTCACAAACATATGCAGTTTGTTTTAAAATAAGAATAGAATTTGCTTTTTAAAACATTGCAAATATATAAATATTTTGCCTAACGCAAGTTAGAGAAGAAAATCTTGATATAGGCGTTTAACAATTTGTTTCAATTATTCAAAATTATCAAAATCTTTTTATACTTTTAGATATATAAAAATTTCTTTTAGTTCTTAAGATATTTGCGCTCAAATTTGGATCCCAAAAATTCCTTTTTTGGGCAATAAACCAAAAATGAGCTGATATAAATGCCTGGCATCTTCGACATTTGATTAATTCAGTAAATTAACTAATAATAACTGAAAATACCTAAAAACTGCATAAGTCTAAGGTGTACTTCTTGACCTAACAAGACAAATTTTGTGTCACACTTAGTGAACTTGTGTAATTTTGTTCGTAGAATCGAATGGTGAAGTCGGCAGACATATATGACTACCCATTTTTGGGTCATAATCCAGAAATGGATAAATTTTAAAATGTATATCTCGAGTCCCAAAAGTTTGTATATTTAAAAATTGGAATTTAGAACCATATATATAACCATAAATAATTTATAAATAAAATAAATAAATATATCATCATGGCATATTATCCATGTTTAGGTGAGCAAATCTACTTTGTCACAGATATCGGTAATGATGATGAGATATTTGTACCGTGCGGGCGTTTACGAGGCATTACCTCACGAGCACTCATTGCTGGCATGAGAGTGCACCACACGGGTCACTTTGGATAAAAAAATAATTAATAAATGTTATATATTTTTCATTGTTTTTTAACACCTCTGGTTTGTAGAGGTCTCTAATTTATTGGAATGGAGCTTAAAGGTTCAACTAGGGTTAAGAATTTAACTATTACAACGGTCATCTGTGGTCGTGCGGTTATAAGTTCTCGCCTGGCAACACAAGGCTGCTCGTGTGGGACAGCGTTCAAGTCCCGCACGAGTCACATTTTAATAAAAAATAACCTGCACACCCAGATGAGTCCGAGTGGCAGCAGAGGTCACTATAAGCTACTCTGCACATGTAACGAGGTTGCCAGCAGAGGGCAACAGAAATGTCTCTGCAAACAAATTGTATATAATATAGGCAAATTTATAACTAGAGTGTAAGCTAATTTGTATAAGTCGAAAAAAAAAAGACTTTATAACAAATAAATACATTATTTAATTTAACTATTACAATTTTAGCATTTTATAATAATTTATGATTAAAAAATAAAATGGAGTCTTAAGGTTAAATTATAACTAAAAAATCTGTTGTGGCCAGCACAAGACCTCTCGCCATTTCCATATTAGGCTATATATGTATTGTATTGCACTTCGCTTTCGCACCGTCGTTTTATAACAAAATATTACAGAACTCTACCCAAATATTGTTTTTTATTGTATTTAACATGTCTTCTGCATACATATAATTCTAATTATATCTATTTTATATCATTTTCATTTCAGAGATTATTCCAATTCATTAACCAGATTGGCGGTATTTCTGATGGATATATGCATTTTACCACAATTTTACCTATAATTTCAAATATTTAATTAATAAAACAATAAGAAAAATTAAATATACTTGCCAGAAAAAGCTAGCAGAATGTCACTAAAAATGTTGATATTTGACAATGACATGTGTCATGTTATAAACATTGGAATTCGTCAACTGGTTTCCTTAGTGCCTTGGCCTCTGCGATTAGTGTACTCTATAAATTATAGTGTCTTTATCTCTAAACCTATACAAGATATAATAAAAATTTTAAGTGTATTAGATGGAGAATTTTATGTTCTTCAATATTTAATAAAAAAAACTCCCAAAAAATTATATTTAGAAGAATTTGTCTCAGAAACTACTACTTCCGGTTGTTCAATTGTTACCAAAACCTTTTCAGCTCTTCCCAGGAATGTCAGATTGAGGAAACTGCAGTTAAATATTTATTAAGTCTTATAGTTTTTGAGGAATCGTGACTACAACATCCAGACATACATACATACATACACACACACATACACACATCCACACATACACACACAGACATCATTTTAAAAATGTTATAATCGGATTCTAGGGACCTTAAATCGTGCTTATTCAATAAAATCTTGATGGTAAAAAGTAAAATCCCCTAACCTCAACAATAATTTTTAAAAAACTACATATGACTTTACCATATGATAATGCTACCAAACGTTTAAACTATTTTTTTAAAATCAAAATTTAACGGTATCTTATAAATCAAATGACACGATTAAATCATTATTTGTAACCCTAAAAATAAAATAGATAATAAAAATCCTGGGGTTTGTATAATTGAATGTAAAGATTGTAATAAAGTTTACATCGGGCAAAGTAAAAGACAAATAGAAACTCGGTTTAAAGAATATTTCTATCTTTTAAAAACCTGTAATCCTGATGATAAATCTAGCGTAGCATAACATATGTTTATTAACAATCATAAAATTGACAATTCTAATATACAATTATTAAAACAAGTTGATAATAATAGATGTTTAGACGCACACGAGAGTTTGATAATGCTTAAATTTAAAATAAATTGATGAATGGCGGATCTAGGTCCCATCCCAAATTCTAAATTATATGAGTTAATATACGACGGTTACTTTGTTTAATCTTAGTTCCCCACTTAGGTATCCACTTATCTATGACTCCTCTCCCTATATAATCCGAGTTCTTTCCCGTTTTCCTCAGAGCTGTCTTGACCTCTGGCATGGTTTACATGCTGCGTAACCTTAACTTCCCCTTATTATTTTGCAGATTCTACTGATGATAAGAACGTAGTTCTCGAAATACGTATACCTATAGTTTTTTAAAAATTATTGTTAAGGTTAAGGGATTTTTCTTTTTTAGTTATAATAATTTATGCACGAACGTGCAATGTAATAACTCTTTAACTTGATTGGTACTGTATTATTATGTTCGTATATGTAACGTAGATAAAATCTAATCTACGTAATATGTTTTAAAATATAGCAATTATAATAATCAATATGAAGAAAAAAGTTGTTACAAAAATAATTGACTAATTATTTTTTCTATTCTATTTTCAGCACATAATCCTAATTTTACATATTGATTCAGTATAAATAGCTTTTATATTTTGATTTATTGTTATGTAACAGTTCTTCGAACCTTATCAAATATTAACCTCTTGTTGTCTGTTTTCATACAAATGTGAATATGTTCAGGGAAACGACAATAAGCTCTCGATTCTTGGTAAGCCGACGAGACAGAAGATTAAATATTCATAGTCGCTTCATACGTGCCAACTACCGATCATATTACACTCAACATTTATACATTTCCCGGAATGTAACCACTTACAAAAATATACTTATACCTGTTTATTTATAACCGCAATATCAATATTGAATATTTGTAAGGAACACGAAAAGCATAATCTTTTATCATAATAGGTTTCGGTGGAAATGCATATTGACTTGGCACCTCCACCCTTAAATAAGCGAAATTATTTCAAGAACAAAGATGTAATGCAATAAAAGATAGTATGATTATACTAAATTCAGTAGTAAGAGCACGCACTTTTCATTTCTATCAAACAGGGCATCGAACCCGTCAAAAACTGGGTTCGGTTTAGGTTCAAGTTAATTTGTTTTTTGAAAGATGGGTTCGGATACGGTTCTGGTTCAAGCATTAATAAAATTTGCGGTTTTGTTCGCGGTTCAGGAGTGGGATCACGTAACTGTGAAAACGATATTGCGACTGTCGACAAGTGAAAATGCGATCACGTAAATAGTGAAAACCGAAAACGATATCGTTTTAGACTGAAAAAAAAGTGAATTCTAGTCGACACTCTCAAAGCATGTGAAAAAGATAGTCGTTTCTTACGTCTCTTTTTATTTTATACATTTGGGTATAGGTATATCCTTTTCTTATTTACTTACACTGGTAAAAGAATGTAGCGAGCAGTGAGTTGAATTTGACGTTTTGGAAAGAATGAAAGAAATGTCATTATAAATGATTTAAAAATAAATTAATATTTTAAATTTGAAAGGTATATTTTATTATTTTATTTAGTAAGGCGAAAATGAAATAATTGTGATAAAATACGATAATTATAAAATGAAAATTGATTACAAGAATGAATCTTAGAAAAAAAATCATGAATATTTTAATAAGCATGTTGCGAAGAACTAAATGCTTATGATTTACTATTTTCTTATTTCTACTGAAATTTCCCTGATTTACTATTAAAATTTAGTGAAAGAACTACCCAAAAGAAATATTTTCGGGCAATATTAGTATTCCAATAACTTAAAAGTGTTGATTACAACAAAGCATATTTTGATTGATTACAAGAATAAATCAAAGAAAGAAAATTTTATTAATATTTTAATAATATTGTATTCTGCGAAACATCAAATATAACGATTCTAGCTTATGTTTTGTGATTAATATTTTGTAGTTTTTACATAAAATTAAAATTTGTGAATTGATCATTTTCTGCGGCCCGTCGAAAGTTGTGCGCCGTTATTTACATGTGGCCCATTCTTTATTTACTTGAAATACAAAACTTAATAAAAACTAGATTACTTTAAAATAACAATCTTGTATACTTGCAATCTTAAAAGGTCTCTTGAAGTTTTAATTTTATATTTAGAAATATTTTTGTTTAATTCATAAATTTTTCTTCTGGAATATCAAAAGGAAAAAAATTAGATGATACATGGCATCTGTAACTAATTGATAATTTAACTTGTATCCTTCTTCATTTTTTGCAGCATTGCTATTATGAACGAAATAAAAACGAAGGGCGAGAATAATACTTTTTGACATTAGATTAAAAATTTTAATGACATTCATATAAATTATCTGTCAAAACTACTATTTAATACAAAAACATTAGTCTGTAAACGATATCGTTTTCACAAAACGTAGTCACTTTACGGAAATAACCGAAGTTGAAAACGTAGTGAGTGACTATTTTACGTGATCGCTAAGGAAACGAATGTCGTTTTCACTTCTCGATAATCGCAATATCGTTTTCACTTTTACGTGATCCCACTCCAGGTTCGAAATAATGTAAAATGAGAGCCAGAATTTACGCAAAACGAAACAAAAAACGAACACAATTTTCACGAAGAGTCAACCCAGACAGCAACGCAGACGCCTAAGACGTTGATTATCGGCTGTATTTACTTTTCGAACTAAAAATTAACCTGACCCGGAGTTGAACCCCGAACCTGAATTTTAATACTCGGTTCGGTTTCGACTCAGGTTCAATTAAAAATATATCTGAGGTTCGGTTCTCGGTTTGGGTTCCCTAAAATGTTACGGTTTGGTTCCGGTTTTGGTTCGGTTCAGGTTCGGGTTCGATGCCCTGCATCAAATGAAGCATTTGTTTTCGATTTTCGCTATAAAGCAAAAATTTGGTAGCATGCGTGTCTCAAAATATTCGCCTGCAACCTGCAAGCGTTCGACTCGAGACGAAAGTATTAAACGAACGTCATTATTTTATCACAATACAATTCAAAGCTAATTTATATATTTATTATATACAACTACCATAATATTTTCTACTTTAATAGTGTAAAACCCGAAAATTCCCATCAAAAAGCGGATATAGAATTCTAAAATGCATGCTACCAAGATTCGTAAAAGTAAAATCGCATTCGCCTGTTTTTTTTTATGATAGAATTCTAAAGTGCATGCTGTCACTACAGGGATAAGATAAATGATTTTATTATCGGACACAGAAAGAGCCGCGTGAAATTACAATACTTTGAAGCGTGACCATTGGAGTTAATTTCGAGTAAACATATTTTACGAGCGATTTCGAGTTTTTTTGTAATTCGTGTGGTATATATACAGTGTGTTAATTAAAAATCTGGCCATGGGCATTTAAAATGGGAAAATAGTTTTTCCCCAATTCATTTTAGAGAAAATGTTGCAACTAAATGTTGCAGATAATTATATTCTACGCCTAAATCAGTTTTAATTTTGCACGTTTGGTAACTTGTAAAATCTAATTTGAAATTGTATAAAAATATTGCTCATTTCTAGCGATACCCATTAAATTGAAACAAAGTTACAAAGAAATGCGTATCGTTTGAACTGTCAGAAATTCAGTTTTCAATTAAAAGTTGCAGATAATTCAATTCTGCACCTAAATCGCTACACAGGTATTATTTTTAAAATCTAACACTTAAATCCCCTTTATTATTATTATTTTTTCACATATTGTAATCCATAAAAATAAATTTCTGACAGTTCAAACGATATGAATTTCTTTGTAATTTTGTTTAAGTTTCATGGGTATCGCTACAAATGAGCAATATTTGTACAATTTCAAATTAGATTTTACAAGTTACTAACTACTGCAAAATTAAATCTGTTTAGTGATTTAGGCGTAGAATATTAATATCTACAATATTTATTTGAAATATTTTTGTCTAAAATTAATAGGGGACTTTTGCGCAAAGAAAAACTGTTTTCCCATGTTAAACGCCTATGGCCAGGTTCTTAATTAACACACTGTATATATATACAGGGTATTAGAAAATAAGTGTCACAAATTATGAGGGCATATAGTACTGACCAAAATGAGTAAAATAAGTTTAATTAACATGGGTCCGATCTTCAACTGTTTTTGAGAAAGAGGACATTTTGTATTAAAATCGAAGAAAAATTGACTGAGATAGTGATCGAACAAAATTTTGTCTTTGCCAGTAAATAGACTATAAAAAAAACCAATAACATTTTATAAGAAATATTTTTTTCACTTTCTAATAGTTACGAAGATATTTGAAAACTAAATATTGGCAAAGGTCGCCACAACTTTTGTCTTAGTCCAATTATTTGATTTTTTTTAAACATAAGCACATCTGTACATCTAAGATGACCTCTGAAAGGTAAACAAAATGTCTCATTAAGTCGTAACTCTTACAGTTCTTGAGATAGCAGAGATAAACACCGAAAAAACTCATTTTTCATTGCCTTTTATCTGGCAGACTATTGAAGATCGGACCCATGTTGATTAAACTTTTTTTTACTCATTTTGGTCATTTATGCTCTCATAATTTGGGACACTTATTTTTCAACACCCTGAATATTTGTATAATAAATTAAAACTATCCTTTTTAATAGTATATTAAAACATAAGTTGCAGAAAGCAACCTATTCAAGTTTACGAGATTGTATGTTTCCATTTCTGCAGGTTTCATTCGACTGAGTTACGGCTATACTCATAGTGATTTGTGCTTTATTCTGTTCATTCCGAAGATACTTTGTATATTCAATAGAATCATACCAATCCCAAATAATAAAATATCACCAAAAATCGTTTAAGAAGAAGCTCCTTGTAACATCAATATGCGTGTTGGAATATAAGATTTTATTTCCGAAACAAAGAAAATACTTTATTGTTGGCCATTTTTACAAGTGTACAGAAATAAAATTAATTTACGTTAACTACAACAAATGTGGTTTGATAAATATTTTATTAGGTTCTCCTCGAAGTATTATGGGTAAATTAGTGATTTAATTACTTGTTTAAGATAAAAGTTTATACAGACGATAGATCAAGAACCTGTCACTTCTAAATAAATCTAAAGGATGAGGGATGCCTTGAGTAAATTCCTGAAATATAACATAAGATATACATGTATACAGTCTGTCCGGAATTCGATGAAATAATCCGATAATTTATTACGCCAATAAATAAGGTATGGCTACAAACACACAGAAAATGGAGTATTCCCGTGATATGGATTTAATACAAAATAGTTACTTTTTTCTATAGTTTATAACTCCTTATAGTAGGAAAATATAATAAAAGTTTTAATTAATTACTTAATGTTAGAAAATTGGAATTTTTATAATTCTAGTAACGTCCTTGAAATTTGTGACGTCAGGTCGATATAAATATATCCGTTTAGAAACACAGATGGTGCTAGTAGTTAGCATGCGCGTATATTTTGTGTTTGACATTTCCTACATCTAGATTCTAGCACATGATTTCGGTTGTAACATTACGTATTTCTGTACTCACGTATTTTGAGTTATGGAGAAAATAATCATTTATATAATAATAATCAACAATAGAATCATCTTTTTATAACCAGTTTCCATAATTAATAAATAATACTTTAATTTTTACCATAAACAAACACTGATATAGTCGATTCTACTGAAATAATGTAAACAAGCAAATAGCTGTCATGAACACGTGGATTTATGCGTTGAAGTTAGTTACAAATGTCAATATTGAGATCATGTCACAGCGAGCCATGATAGAAAAATATGAATTTCTATGAAATTTTTAAAAATGCATACCTCACTTTTTGATACTTCTTACTCAAAATTAGATATTCATAGTCCTACTGATCTGTACTAATAAAAAAAAAAATGCTAGAATAGCCCATTCTCAGGTAAGTCAGAAACAGAGACGTATTCCGAATATACTTAAGAATATTATTAGAAGTTTATAGTTATACACGCATTGAATAATGGCACCTTTCCTTCACACTTTTTCACAGTCTAAGGGCCATTTTTATAATAAACTTTATATTCACTTTACCACTTTAAATTTAAATTAGTGTTCGTTTTCATAATATAACTTTAGCACTTTAGCGAGCACTGCAGCTTTGCTTTTAAATATAAAGTGTTAAAGTAATTTTAATTAATGAAATACAATAATCATACAGTGCATTCAGAAAAAAAAAACTAATTCGAAGTAGGCTATGAACACAGAAACGTATGTCTGATCATTATACAATTCAAAAGTCAATAAGTTGTCAAAATTGAGCGTGAAATGTAATTTTAAGGAGAAATGTCATTAAGTTGCTAAGTAATAAACACTTTTTGACAGATAATTAAAGGTTAATTGTTTTAGTTTGAAAATGACGTTTTCGCGGTATGACAGTGAAAATAATGCTTCAATTAATAAAATACACACTCACAATAAAACATTCTATTATAAATTAAAAACTAGAAAATATCGTTCTATTCTTATTACTATTAAACGTATGTATAATATAACTGAACGTGTGTGGGCATCTCGATCTCGTAGTATCAATGTCAATATCTTATTATCTTTACACACTTCATGCTGAACAATTTTCATAGCTATTACTTACATTTATTGAGTGATTTTATAATTATAAAATTTCTGCTAAACTCAAATTCTTCGTAAATTTAATTAAAATTGCAAAAAAAATCTCACCGGATACTCCTCGACCATTGATAAATACTTGTAATTTTATCACAACTTCCTCAAGCACGTTGCTTTTAGGTAGCAACCCTCCGCCACCAGCGTCGGGCGGTTACCAAGCAATGCGCTTTCAGTAACAGTCAAAATTATTTCGTAATTATCAATGTCGGGATCGTCGTGATATTATAGCTGAAAAGATAATTAAGAAGGATACAGAATATTGCCATTCACCGTTTTCTAATTTATTTCTATTTCTAAAATAGCTTTCTAAAACAGCTTTCAGTCTGTTGGACAGTGTAAATAAATAAATAAATAAATAAAATAAGAATTCAAGATGAAAAGCTTTGATTTTTTTAGATAAAATTTTTGACAATATATCGTGTCAAATTAATATTTAATTAAATACATCGACCTTTAAACTAATGGACCAAGTGTCTCCTATTCTTTTATTGTTAGAATAATGCTCCAACATAAAAGGATAGAAATATATAATCTGTCTTTCAACAGTTCGGAAGTTCTCAGTTAAAGTATATTGCGCATACGTTCGTACTCATTGTACATCTTTTTCAGACATATGTAAATTTCTATACATCGCTCTCTATCACTAAATAGTTGTCAAAATCTACATTTGACGTTTCGTGACTGTGTATTATTTACTTTTTTGGAGAACATTTACAATTATTTCTGTCAATATATACGTAAATATATGTGTTGTGAGGTGTGTGCGACAAAATAATGGGGAAACGGTGTATTTCGTGCAGTCAGCAGTACGTACGCGGTTCAGCTGTGTCATTTCATATGTAAGTTCTTATTAATTATTACTTGTCCCCTATAATATACATATGTATATAAAGATTATATTAAAAATATATAATAAAACGAATTATGCTAAAAAAAAAAGCGATTATGCAATAACAAGTAGGGACAAATAAAAATTTTTATTTTGCCGCGTTTTCTTAACTTCCGTACTGTTGAAGGATAGAGATACTGTGTCTACACCGTTATGGCGGGACAAGCGTTTTGCTCGTACGCTGCGTCTATTAGTTTAAAGGTCGATGATTAAATACTTTTAAATTAACATTGACGTGTTTTTGTTCATAGCCTACTTCGAGTTTCGGATTTTTTGAACATATTATAAGTTATAAATAACTAAATTTTTACATGATGTTGGGCAAAATTGGAAACAAAGTTATTAGCCGAAAATGTCTTTACAGGTAATTCTTAATCATCAGGGCCGGCAACAACAGTGGTGCTCGCGGTCTCGGGCACCACACGTAAAATCAAATGGTGGTGCTCCGCACCACACATTTAAGCCATAAATTATTACAATTTTTTTAATAATAATTTTATGTTATAAAGTTAAAATATTTATTAGTATTAGTACTGTAATAACAATTTTCCAATTTTTAAATAAAAACTATTTGCATACCAATCACTGCCATCTAGGCATGTGTTCTGTAACAAATTAAATCCATGTTACATGTTATGCGTATTGCACTTACGCCTGTGCGCGTCCTTTATTATTTGTATGGTAATGTAAATTTTAGCGACGCAGAGGAACATGAGCAGAAGCAGAGCCTGTCGACTAAATTTTAAAGGATTTATAACATTTTTTTCAGTGTTCCATTTTGACTAATTTCGTTTTTTCTTTTTTTTGGACTGCTATAACATCTAATTGTGCACCTCCCTTTTCGGTCATTATATAACTTTCAGAAGTGGTGCTTTACTTGAAGTCTATAATAGATTTTAATGAAAAACTGTATTAAAGTATAATCCAAAACTTTTCAAATTTGGTATATAATACTTTTATATCAATGGGAATAACATAATAGATTTTGATGAAGGAAAAAACAGGCCGTAGGTTCCAATAATTACGACTGCTAGTCAAAATTATTGGCCTGTTTCTTCCTTCATTGAAACTTTTACAACGTTCCCGAATCATCAATTTTATAATAGATTTTGGTTAAAATAGTCTAATCGGAAGTGATACTTTACTTGAAGCTGTTATCAGTTTTTCTTGAAAAAATCGTGTTATTTTGATTTTAGAAGTAAATGCTTCAAATAAAAGTTTTAGAGAATTGAATTCTGAGTCGAAAACATAAGTATGATTAAATTAGCTCTTTGTATATGCGCGAAATGTAAATTTAAAAATTACGTACTTTTTGGTTTCTGTAATTAAATTTGCTATGAATTAGGACAAAAAAT
Source organism: Ophonus ardosiacus (assembly GCA_943142095.1). NCBI lineage: Eukaryota > Metazoa > Arthropoda > Insecta > Coleoptera > Carabidae > Ophonus > Ophonus ardosiacus. Next base: position 13,275,441 of record OW964831.1, on the reverse strand, counting down.
AACAAAAAAAATAAAGAATTTAATGTCAATGTCAAATTATATATGAAATACGTGCAATTTTATGATTAAGTCTGTTATAATACATATTTTAATTATTAACAAAATATGTATGTATAGTGTATATCTATAGTCTACTTATGTAGTGTTTTTGTATTTTAGTTATAAGCAAAAACAAATGTAATGGCTTCGATTGGACTTTAAAAGAAAAGAATTAAGTTAAATATATTCTCTTTTTCTCGCTCTTTCCTAAAATGTTCTGTGAACTGGTAATTTATTTTTGTACATGAAAGGGGTAAACATGCATTTGCACATCCCTTGAAAAAATGTAGCTTTCAATTATTAGACATTTGACCTTGAATAAAAAAAAAATTCGCCCGCGGCGCATTTTTTTTTTTTTTGTTTAGATATCACCAAATTTTTGGTGCACGATCCATCTCTGAGCACCACACACTAAAATTAAAACTTGCCGGGCCTGTTAATCATATTGGACTGAAGTACTAGCTGGAACTACGTTTCAAAATATTTAATCTGGAAAACAATTTCAAAACAATATATAAAATTCCCCCACGCATAAATCAAAACGAACTGGATATAATCCTAGTTCAAAACCATATTTACAAATGAGCGCGTGAATTGCTTGACAAAGTGGTTTATGGTTTATGAGATTGATGTTTGGGGTAATAAAATATCGGCTTATTTCAGCGAACTCCGGACAGACTATATACCTACCAAACGCTTTTCATTCCAACGATCAAATGCTGCGCGATCTGTTTTTAGGGCTTGACCAAAATCTGCACGATATTTTTCTTGTTCATTGAATGGTAGATTTACGAATAGCATGAAGGATGCAGCATCGTCCCTCATGTCCTTGAAAAGTGGAATATCATTTTTATCAAAGTTATGAGCTCTAGCACCATCTCTAGCTATCCTAAAATGATATTAATATTTAGCTGCGTACAACATTTTCATTATTTTGCTCAATGTGGAAGTCCATAAATTACGTTTTTACATTATATTTTTCTAATTTATATACTTCAGAATGCATATTAAACCATATTTTTTAAATTGTATCTGACAACTCCAACGCCGATAAAAAATTAATAATCTAATCCGAAAATAATTGACTATTTTTTTCCGAATTTAATTAATAGATATAGAATCAAAATAAACAAATGATGATTTGTAATTCATTTTTAATTTTTTTCTTAATAAATTTCGTTTTTTCGCCTCAAGAAAATAATAATTCATGTGTTATTCATGTTTTTAACAAAATAATATAAACTTGTTGTATATCAATGAAAAGCTTATAAAATAAGGAAAAAGATAAGACTATTCTCAACATATGAGTATGTTTCCATTTAAAAAAAAATATTATGTTTGTGATGTATCTCGAGAATTATTTTCCCTAACTTTTTCTAATATTATACATATATTTAAATTGACTAATTTGGCTGAGTAGAGTAGAAGTAAATGTAGTTGTCATTATGCGAAAAAAAAAATAATTATTTCTTCATGCAACAAAGACTTGAATAAGGTAGATAATACTATCAAAAAGTTTATCTTTAATTTGAAATTTTAAAATTCGAAGAATATAAAACTTCAAAGATAATAATTTATAAAAAAACATTTTTATTTAAAAAAATCATGTGATTTAAATTTGACTATTTAAATCCTATACCCTATGTTATATAAATAAATACTTACTTTTTTAAAAGTAAGTCGCATTCGTAAAACACTTGATTGAATATATTATGTAATTTCAATAGTTCTTTTGATTTGAATTCATTATCCCCCGTACCATAGGAACAGCTGATAATGCAGAGACTCACAAATACAAGTAACTGAAAGTACTTCATTGTTGTTTTTCTAATGGAATACACTAAAAAAATTGGCTTATATATTGACAAAAAGTCATTATTCTAAATTGGTTTCATTTACAACATTTAAGATCTGTAATTGTTTATTAATTTGGCGGAAAATTAAAAAAAATAATTACCTTTAATTTTAAAAATTTGTTATTTTTTGTTCAAAGGTTTGTTTTAATTAATTTTATTTTGATTGTTTTGAATATTTCGAAATAATTTCCATTTTTACCTCTCGGTAATAGAGGTATTGGATTAGGATTCATGCTAAAAATCGCATATCGAGATTTTAGTGAATAAGTACGAGTTAAGGTCAGTAGAATTCGATTTTAATAATTTTACAACGATGTCTGCGCGCGCGCGTCTTTGTCTCTGTGTGTGTGTGTGTGTGTGTGTGTGTGTGTGTGTGTGTGTGTGGACGTGTGTGTGTATGTGTATGTATGTAGGTATGTGTGTATGTGAGGATGTTGGATTCCTCAAAAACTATAATACTTAAGACCAATTTAACTACTTATTCCTTAATCTGACATTAATGGCAAAAGCTGGAAAGGTTCTGGTAACAATTGTACAACCGGAAGTAGTAGTTTATTAAAAAAATCTTCTAAATATTAATTTTTTGGAAAAATTCTCTATCCAATACATTGTACATTTTTATTATATCTTGTATAAATTTAGAGATAGAGAATTATAAATATATAAAATAATCCATTGTATAATGAATCAAATAGCATATGGAAAGCAGCGTCAAAAATCCAGAGTTATTTCTGAAAGCTTTTTCTAGGTAGTACATTTAATATTTCTCATTTTATCATTAATTTTTTAATATTAAATATTATAGATATAGGAAAACTTAAAATTTGTAGTGGGACAAATCGAGATGTATGTAATAGTAATTAACTATAATATGCTATTGTGATAAGGAGGTAAAGACTCCGTCAACATCTAAAATTAGATTAAATGACTACATTTAGTAATGAACTAAACATAAATAAAGAAATTAACGAAATGTATCTTTAAATTTTCTATTTACTTGCCTAATTCATTAGATAAATTATCGAAAATTGTAGGACAAAAATAATGAAGCTAAAATATAGTAATAAAATAAGTAATTAAAATAACCATTTGCATATTTAAATTAACGACTTTTTACAAAATATTTATTATCTATTTCTGATTAGTCAAAATGCTAAATTAAGATTTGTAAATTATCCTAATTATTAGACATATTGCCTAATAAAATAATATCTAATTATAATTAGACAAAATTTCAATTCTTTTTTTTTTTCTGTGTATACTCTCGACAATGATTATTTTCTGTTTATAGGTACATACAATCCTTGAACAATTGAAATGGGAAATAAAGCGTACATTTTTCCAATTACTCCCACATATTTTCTTTTGGCGTGCAATTTATCGTGTAATTAAGTTAAAATACTTTGGTAAATTGAAAAATGGTGTATGTTCGAACTGTTGTATTGGAATTTAACCTCATTTTGGGGAAAAAATTCCTACCTGTAGTACATTTATTAATGTACTATTGCGGCCAAAAAAATGGAAACACCTATTTTTACATTCCGCTACCCTTGGTAAGGTAGGTATAGGGATCGTGCTAAAAACATATCGAGATTTTAGTAAATGACCACGTATTAAGGTCCCTAGAATCCAATTTTAACATTTTCACAATGATGTCTGTATGTGTGTTTGTGTGTATGTATGTGTGTGTGTGTATGTATGTGTGTCTGTATGTGTATGAATTTTGTCTTCGCTCTAACTCAAATACTATCATTCAGAAAATTCTGAAACCTTGTATTTCTACCCTACTCTAATACGAAAAGAAGCCATTAAATTTTGGTGTACTTTACTTGAAGCTCATAATTGTTTTTCCTCAAAAAATACCATTAAATGCCATTTTTTCGCATTTTATGTCATTGGAAAATTATAGATTATTGAATTTTGATTAAGATAAACAAAATTCCTTTGTTACACAGTTTATTTTTCAAATGAATGTAACTGACAGGTAAACGTCATTGTCAAAAAATTAATCATTTCAAATTAATAATAGTGACATATTAAATAATAAAGAAAATCGTAAATAAAGCAATAGTTATATGCAATAGAACATAATATAGTTTGCAGCATTAGTAACGTAGGTATGTATTTAATTTAATAAAAATTAAATAGTGGGAGGTTTTGTGTTGGCCACATCAGATTTTTACCTCCCGCTACCCTTGGTAAGGGAGGTATAGAGATCGTATTAAAAATCACATATCGAGATTTTAGTAAATGACCACGTTTTAAGGTCCCTAGAATCCAATTTTAACATTTTCACGATGATGTCTGTATGTGTGTATGTGTGTGTGTGTGTGTGTGTGTGTGTATGTGTGTATGTGTGTATGTGTGTATGTGTAAGAAATTTGTTTGCACTCTAACTCAAATACTATCAATCAGAAAATTCTGAAACCTTGTATTTCTACCCTATTCTAATAGGAATAGAAGCCATTAGATTTTGGTGTAAATCGGATAAACGGAAATGGTACTTTACTTAAAGCTCATAATGGTTTACTTCAAAAAATACCATTAAATTCCATTTTTTCGCATTTTATCATTATGAATATTATAGATTATTGAATTTTGTACAGGTATACATTAATACTTTTTCTATATATTTTACAGATAAATTTAAAAATCATTTTTCTTTTTTTAATCCCGAAGCCTAAGATAAACACAATTCCTTTGTTACACAGTTTTTTTTTTTCAAATAAATGTAACTGACAGGTAAACGTCATTGTCAAAAAACTAAACACTTCAAATTAATAATAGTGACATATTAAATAATAAAGAAAATCGTAAATAAAGCAATAGTTATATGCAATGGAACATAATATAGTTTGAAACTTTACTAAATACGTAGGTATGTATTTAAATTAATAAAAATTAAATAGTGGGAGGTTTTGTGTTGGCCACATCAGATTTTTTATTTTTGTAGTTCGGTCTTTGCCAGGATATTCAAACATAGGCGTCGTATATTTTCTCTAATTATTTACATAAATGTCAATGTCACATTAAATGAAAATAATTTGAAAGCACTAAAATGCCTCGACATTTGAATGAAAACGAAAAGACGAGAGCTATGATAGAAATAAATGGAGCCCCCATAAAATATTAATTGTTTGTTTCTGATTTTTTGGTTTATAATTTTGTGTTCACCGTTTTTCATTATATTTTATTTTTCATGTAAGTAATACACGTTTCTCTTTCTCTGTTTTGATTAAATTATTTAACTAGTAAAATAAAAATTAAGTAAATAAAAACAGTTTTATGGATTTCATAATGAATCGCCACTTCTTGTGTGACATTATTTGATGTCATTTTGACATGGAAGTAAAATTACAAGGTTAAAAATTCATAAAAACAGCTAACTAAGGGTGCGCCAATATGCTTCACCTCAAGCACATTATATATTTCATAGGGCCCAATTCTCAATTTTCACCATTGTGATATGATATGAAATGGTAAATTTATATTATATCACTTGTCAATGTCATTATATTATTTGTCCAATGTCAACAAACACATGCACCAAATTCGTATTTTCTTGTTATGCACAATCATTATTGTTAACATGCGGTAAATACATACAATATCACACTTTCTCACCCATTTATATAAGATCACTTTGCAATTGAGAATAGCTCCATTTGATAAAGTGAAAATATTTCACTGCATATCACTTCAGTGAAAATTGAGAATTGGGCTCATAGTCGAAACTTCGTGAATTCTCGGTTTTCTAGAGAAATTTTAGAGAATTTGTAATAACCATGTTGGTATATTTGTAAATTTTAATATTTTTCTTTCAAATCGTATATTTAATAGGTATCTATATACAGGGTGTTAATACTAAGTCGTTACACCTGAAAATGGTAGTTAGAACTCATTAAAACAAACAACTTTTCTTAGTTCCAATTTTTGATTTGGAGCCTCGGTTCGTAGTTGTTGAAGTTCTTTTGTTTGTCGAAAAATCGTCATAACTCCCTTATCTTAGGGCTTACTGAAATTTTTTTTATTTCCAAATTACCTTTCAACCCTCTAAAACATTTGGCATTTACAATTATTTTTTTATTTTTTCAAATGACAAAATGGCGATCGATCAAAAATTTCAAAACATGATTTTTTGATAACCACTCCATTGATTTTCGAAAGTAAAACATTTATAAAATCCTTAAGCTATCTACTACAACATTTGTTCTAAACATTTTTTTTCAATCTATCCCAAAAAATCATTTAATTGACTTGTAAGTACAGTGTGTTCTAACTCGGAGTAGGCTATGAACAAAAAAACGTATATCAATTTCAAAGTGTATAATTAAATGTCAATTTGACACGAGGTATTGTCAAAAATGTTATCTAAAGAAATATACTTGTATCCTTTTTTAAAATAAATTAGAAAACGGTGAATGGCAATAAACTATATCCTCCTTTATTATCTTTTCTCCTTAAAATTACATTTCACGATCAATTGTGACAACTTGATTTTTGAATTGAATAATGTTTAGACACGTTTCTGTGTTCATGGTCTACTAAGCATCAGTTTTTTTTTAATACACTGTACTTATAAGTCAAGTACATGAATAAAGAATTTTTGGATAGATTGAAAAAAATGTTTATGACAAATATTGTAGTAGACAGTTTGAGGATTTTATAAATGTTTTACTGTTGAAAATCGATGGAGTGGTTATCAAAAAATCATGTATTGAAATTTTTGATCGATCGACATTTTGTCATTTGAAAAATAAAAAATAATTGTAAATGTAAAATGTTTTAGAGAGCCCAAAGGTAAGTTTGAGAGAAAGAAATCTTTCAATAGTCTTTAAAATAATGGGGTTATGATGATTTTTCGAAAAACAAAATAACTACGAACCGGGACACCAAATCAAAAATTGGAACTAAGAAAAGTTGTTTGTTTCAATGAGTTCTAACTACCATTTTCGGGTGTAACGACTTAGTATTATCACCCTGTATATGTCACAGGTTACAGATACATGAGTTATATCACGGATATATCTTCTTGAAGCAACCGTTTTTCATTGTAATTATTAAAGGCTTCATCTACTATGTCTACAATTTCTAAAAATCGTTGATTATCTTCATAAGTCATTATTTAACTTAGATGTCATATGTGATGGAAATAACAGTTTGGCAGTTTTTTATATATTCATCAAGTCTACCTAATTAAAAAAAAAAAAAAACATCAATCATTACTTAAATATAGCTCATGTTTGCTTGGAACTCGCCTCAAGTAAACCTTTGATCGAAGTATGAGTGAAGAAACAATTAACGACCTATAGCGACTATGAAACGAAATCTGGTACTCAGAGCATACTCAAGTATGTCGAGGCGAAGTACTGACTATGAATACGGGCATAAATCTGCTTAATTTTAAATCTCAATTTAAAATTGCCGCCTTTTTGATGTTACATCATCATCTCCATGCGTCCGCTTCCTAGTGCACTTGCACTCCATGACCTCGTCCTCGACACCGGAGTCTCGCGGGGTCGTGTGACGCGCCGATCAATACCGCCGCCTTCTGGTACCGCCTCCGCCACCCCCGCACCTCCGGGCCCTCACGTGACCTGCACCCACACCGTGGGTTCCCCAAATATCCAAACCTAGTGCAACGTGACAAGAATGGAGAAAATTGAAGGAATATTAAGTCATTTTTCCGCTGACCCTTTATTAATAGGTTATGTTATATAAAAAGTCATTCATTAATGATCATTATTAAAGTATGATTTTTATTAATAACCGATTTTAGTAAGTAACTATAGATAACACATACCATTGCATGTGTCAAACGATACTAACCTAAAAAATAATTGGTCAACCGGAACTTCTCTTATTTGAAGTTCTTAACAGTTTTTCTTTATAAAAAAAACGAAGTTAAATATCATTTTTTGACATTTTTCATGGTTATCAATTAGAAATAATATCTTATTGTCTACGGTTTGATTATACATACATTTTCCTTCCTACTCAATACATATTGGCTGGTAGTGCGAGCTTGGTTTTAACTAAAACGCTGTTTTAAGAAATGACAAATTCAAATTTCAATATTTAATTTCACCCTTATTTTTAAAAAACGATTTTTTAAAAAATATTTGTTTCAATACAAACTATGTTCTACTTAAAAATCATATTTTGAGTGCCCGTGAGGTGACGCCTGGTAAGCGCCCGCACGGTACAAATATGTCATGATAATTACCGATATCTGTGATAAAGCAGATTGTGGCACACTCAGAAATGGGTAATATGCCGTGATGATATATTTATTTTATTTATTTATTTATTATTAAATAATGAAATTTGACATTTCTTAAAACAGCATTTTAGTTAAAACCGAACTCGCACTACCAGTCATAGAGTTTAAGAATTATAAAGAGATTAACTTTCATAAATTAGCTAGCTTTGCTAAAATCATGGAAACAACTAATATTTATTCTAATAATTCTAATTGACAGAAGTCAGTGTCAAGTGCTATTTACATAGTGTATGTTCATGTTATAACATTATTGGATTTATAGAATCTTGTAATTTGTAGAAAATAGTATATGTTCGTGGTGCAGTTTTACTGAGAATATAATTCATTAGTCACGTGACCAGGGGTGTAGTCGAGGGTATACGCGGGTATACGCCGTATACCCTCTGGATTTTTTAGGTGCCCGAGCGTGTACCCTCTGCTTTTAAATACTTGAGACAAAAATTATAAAAATTAAATCAACTAATGAAAATTTTATCCCACAATTAATATCATTTTTTTTAGAAATTATATTGAAATTATCTTTATGTTTATAAAATGTACTTTATTTGATTGGCGTCGCCATCTATTATTGAAATTTTAATTTTGATTTTTGTTATATAGAAGCCGTATACCGTTTTCAGTTTTCGCAAAATGTACGATTCGTAGTATGCAGGTTTGCGACTTTGATACGTAAGGCAGTATTTAATTATTTTATTTTTTTCTTTGTGTGTATAGTTTTTGTATTTTGAATTTTAGTTGAAAATTTAAAAGATGACATTAACTTCGTATTAAGTCACAATGTATAATAGTCGCGCGCATGTTGTGTTGTTGTGTTTCGATTTTAGACAGTTCAGATAAATATATTCTCTTTTGTAAAATGTGATCTGGCAATTTATTTTTATACATGAAAGGGAAAAAATATGCAACTTCATATCCCTTGAAAAAATGTAATTTTCAATTATAAGGCATTTGACCTTGAATGAAAAAAATTTTTTTTTAGTTATTGCTCCCCCTGCCCATTTTTATCTTCTTAAATATTGCCCCCATCCCCTGCGTATACCCTATGTTTACAAATATATTTTCAGCGTATACCCTCTGCTAATTTTACGACTACAGCACTGCACGTGACATGTATTCCGCCAATCAACATTCAGAATTTCCCTAGTTACATGTCTATCACAGCGATGATAAAAAACAAAGAAATTCTCACCTTATTTACATTCGTTACTAAGGGATTTTTACAACATTGACAGTTAATTTTAACAAAAATTCATTATATTCTCTCATTAAATATAAGCTCGTGATATGATTAATAATCTAAGATATTGCTCGTGAAACCGAAGCAGCACATTTCACTCGTCCTTCGGACTCGTGAAATCTGCAACTCGGTTTCACTCGAAAATATCATCGATGATAAACATATCACTTGTTATATTACGTATGAATATATAGAATCTTTTCCAATGAAATTTTGGTATGGGATTTGTAAAAAATACATAGAATTGACGAAAGGTAATGCTCTGGCGACATCAGATTTTTTAAAAATAAGACTGTACTTAAAATATCCTTATTTACAGTAAGTATATCTAATCTTAAAGTAAAATATATTGTTGATACATAGCTGATAATTCCGCCTTTTCTGTAACTTAGGGCCAGTTTTACAATCTCTGGTCAGAATTTTAACTGTAAGTTAAATAAACAATATTGATCGAATTATTGACAGCAATGATCAATTTGCTATTTGATAGTTCATTTCGCTTCAATTTTGTTTATTTAATTAGCAGTTAAAATTTTAAAAAGAGATTGTAAAACTGGTCCTTAGTGGTTAATTTTTAACAACTGGTTAAAAAATTTAACCAATCAAGTATGTTGATATACATATAAAAAAAAAAAACTGGATTTTAATTGTCAAATCAATGTCTATTGGATAAAATTTGAAACCAGTTGTTAAAAATTAACCACTAAGGGCCGGTTTTTCAATCTCTGGTTAAAATTTTAACTTCTAGTTAAATAAACAATATTGTATCGTCAGCTCATTTCGCTTAAATTTTGTTTATTTAACTCTTAGTTAAAATTTTAACCAGATATTGAAAAACCGGTCCTAAGTTACAGAATAGGCCCGAATATAACATATAATGTACAATCTCATACAATAATTCTAATTGCCCCCAAAAGGCAACTAATTAATATATCCCAAACTAATTATTTAAAACACAATCCATAATTTATTCTGGAACAAAGCATTCTACCTCAGTTGTCATTATTCAGGGCCAACTTCGACCTTCCTGCGAAGCCAGCTTAAAGGGAAGAGGTAAAACAACTTGGGTAGCAACAATAAACGGGGCTCATTTGTCTGTTAATGCCTCCCAAACGGCCATATATAACGCACTTTTCCTGCCCCTTGTTAAACATGCATGCTCGACAGAATTGGGCTGCACAAGAATTCACTACGTAAACAAAAGTTGGAAAGAATTGAACGATATGATATATACAATGGAGATTAGTGGTACACTATTGGACAAGCTCTAAAACAAGTAAAGTAGCAAACAGTTTTTTACTTTTTTGTCATAAATCCATGGCTGCCTAGACTAAAAGCTTATAAAAACTGTAACTTTATAGTTAATTTTTACGTTTATATGAAGAACTAGAATAATTATTTACTTGATTTAGATGCGGAATTTAAATCTCTATAACTTTTACTAGAAGTATTTTTGCATAAAATAATTAGGTAACGTTTGCACAAAGAAAAACTGAATTCCTATGTTAAACGCCTATGTAAGTTTGAAGAAAAGAATGTAATCCGATATTATGTTAAAACTTATGATCAGTTTGAACATTGGTTATTTTATTGGTTTTCTCGAATTTTAATGAAAAAAAAAAAAATTGTTCAGCACCAGCATCTGCCTCCTTTCAAAAAGAAAAATTCTGCTGTTAAGAAATTTATTGAAGAAGACAATAGAGCCTCGACTAAAAATTGGATCCTTAGCTATTAATGGCATCATAGAAGATCAATTCCATTTAAAAACAGTTGTCAGTATTGTGCCATTCCAGCTTTCTGTTTTCCAAAAAGCGGAATATGTAAAAATTTGCCAATTAACTTTAACATTATTAATTAATTTTCCTTTTTTCGATGTACTAGAAGCAGCGAGTAATGAAAAAAGTAATGTACGTCGTATTCTTTAGAAGTACAGGACTCATAAATGCAATTTCATTAAAATATCTAAAGGCTGGTTTATGTAAACTGTAAACTTATGCATTTACCTTGCATTAAACTTTACATTACGCTGTCCGGTTTATTCACTTCTTAGGGCAAACCAAAAAGCGTAGGCAGGTAATGTCATTTTTGTAAAATCGACACTTTTTTTTTGTCATAAATATATCTACATTGTTCAGTTCACTGTATTAGTGGGACATCTTTTTCAATGACACTCATTCTCTCTTCAGCTATATAAAAAAATAATATGTTACAATAATATAAAATGTATACAATGTTTTCAACTCACCAATAGGTAAAAATAAAATTTATTTTTTTTTGAAATCCAATTATCAATACATTTTTACAATTTGTACGAAAAAATCAACTCCAGGATTTATTGGTAATCATAATAGGAACGATGAAGAAAAAACTGTACAAGCTATCACCATAGCGACAGGTGAAGCTCTGCCGGGAAGAGAAGAATTGTAAAATTAAAAAGTGAGAAAGCAGAAATACTAACACTACATATAGCGGTAAAATTAAACAGAACTACAACTGGCGTTCTGTTTCATTTTATTTTTACCCATTGGTGAGTTGAAAACATTGTATATATTTTATTTTATTGTAACATATTATTTATTTATATAGTTAAAGATAACATTAAGACCAAATTCACTCGACTTCGAATTCCATGAAAGTTCCCAAAGGATACTCCAACAAAGTCATAATACTAATGCTAAGGTAAATTTTTAAGTTTTCAGCTTACATAAACCAGCCTTAAGTGGATTTAGTTAAATTTTTTAAATTTGTAATAACAAATTACAGTAAAATGAAATACAAAATTAGATGAAATGATTACATTTATATCATAAGAAGTATTGAACTAAATATAAATAAAGAAACTAACTAAACATGTATTTAATTTTTTTTTTAATTACCTAATTCATTAGATAAATTACCGAAAATTGTAGGACAAAAATAATGAAGCCAAAATATAGTAAAATTAAATAGAACAAGTAATTCGAGTAACCTTTTGTATATTTAAATTATTAGACATACTCGTATTGCCTAAAATAATATCTATAAATATAATAATTAGACAAAATTTCAATTATTTTTTTTCTGTGCGAACGCTGTATCTTATCGTATAAGTATGTACACAGGTAAAATGTACGATTTACTTTTTATTTTACGACTTCTATTTGAAACTTTGAAACTTCATTGATATAATTACACGTTGAGAGAAACTTTTAAAGTACATAAATTGTTTGCCAAACAACGATTATTGGGTGATTGGTTTTTGGGATGCGTGCCAAACTATTTAATGGAAAGGATGTGGAACTAATTTGAGTATAATGCCCAGTTGTTTGTAAGCTTACTTTAAACAAATTTTGACAGCGGTATAGAATAATTCATTAGACATTTAATATCAATGTGATTTTGTCAATTTAAGAAACATTTAAAATTATATTGGTGCAACCAGCCATTAGTCGTAAACTATAGAAGTATTATGAACTGTCCAAGAAGAAAAATTGAAGTAATTAGTGTCCTTTTGACCCAGTTTAAAAGTTTCGATCTTTATAAAGTTTTACTGAAATAAAAACGTACGGTGAATATCAATTTATACCACTTGCATAGTAATTTTCATTAAAATCAAATCTGAATCCCATTCTCAGATTCAAGGATAAGTGACAACAGAAAACAATACACTGAAAATGCTACAGTCAATAGTCATGCGACAGTAATCTGCTACTGTGTTATTACTCCATTATATTATTGACAAATCGATCCAAGAATAGACGACCAGCTAAGTTTACCGGTATTTGTTGACGGATACATATTTCACGAATATCAATGTCAATGGAACAAATAAATATAGAATTTTATATCATACTTTATACTAGTTCATAAAACAAAGAAATATGAAATATTAAAAACGGCAAGTATTCCGGTGTTACCTCTAATTATCAACTATGTTCCAGTGACATCTACTAAAATATTTAAAAGTATAGATATATCGGCGTATCGTTCTAAGAATTAATTTTTGTAAAAAACATATTATTTTGTTTTTATTTTTACCTCTCGCTAAGAGAGGTATTGAATTCATATCCAGATTTTAGTGATAAGCACATGTGTGTTTGTGTGTGTGTGTGTGTGTGTGTGTGAGTGTGTGTGCGTGTAAGTGTGTATTGGAGCCACGGTTTTCTCAATCTGACATTATTGGGAAGAGCTAATTACGTTTTAGTAAAAATTGGACAACCGGAAGTAGTAGATTCTTACACTAAAAAAAATTGTCTTATATATTGACAAAAAGTCATTATTCTAAATTGGTTTCATTTACATCATTTAAGATTTGCAATTGTTTATTAATTTGGCGGAAAATTAAAAAAATAATTACCTTTAATTTTAAAAATGTATGTTATTTTTTGTTCATGGTTTTTTTAAATTAATTTTATTTTGATTGTTTTGAATATTTCGAAATAATTTCCATTTTTACCTCTCGCTTATAGAGGTATTGGATTCATGCTAAAAATCGCATGTCGAGATTTTAGCGAATAAGCACGAGTTAAGGTCACTAGAATCCGATTTTAACATTTTCACAATGATGAAATCTTCTAAATATTATTTTTCTTTAATTTATGTTATTGCACATATTATACAGGTTGTCTCTCAAATAGAGGGACATGGCTTAACCAGGCTAAAGTAAGACGATTTAACTAAACTTGCTTCTACTGGAAAGTGTACCATTTAGCCAGAATTCTGCTTCAAAGTTCTTCGAAAAAAAATTAATTTTGCTTATAATAACAGAACGCTTTATTCGATTTGGATGAAATTTGGTATGACAGTTCATATGGTTATAAGATGATACTTGTTATTACTAGTGAAACACTAGTGCATGAAACTTAAGTGTCCCAACATTGAATAGACCGTAACTTTTTAATACGCCGATAACGTAAAATTATTTTTTTTTTTTCAGAAAGATACATTCAATAGTAAACTTTTCTCTTTTATATTATACAACATTATAAAATTCTCTATCCGATACATTTAACATTTTTACTATATCTTCTCTAGATTTAGAGAAAGAGAATTATAAATATATAAAATAATCCGTTGTAATGAATCTCACAGCTCAGACAACAGTTGAAAAATGAAAATCTTTGTAACTGTCTATGTTAAAAATCCAGAGATATTACTGAAGGCTTTTTCTGGGAAGCAGATTTAATATTTCTTATTTTATTATTAATTAAATATTTAAAATTTTTAGATGTATTACATATATCCTTCAGAAATATCGCCAATTTCGTCAATGAATTGCAAGAATCTGGAACATTTAGAAGAGCCGGAGAAAATTTGTTCATAGAATGAATTAAAAAATACAAAATATCTAAAGAATAGATGTAATTGGAATTCCTTGGGAGTATAAGATATGTTAATTACAATATGTACCTACTTATATAGCCCAAAATGAAAATGGCGAGAGGTATTGTGCTGGCCACAGCAAATATTTTTTATACAGAATTTAGAACGATCTTCAATTCAAATTTTCTTATTACCTTCGTTGCTCCGTTTGGCAACCAAGCACGACCGCACACCTTACGGATGCAGTACAATCGGTATAACCCGCGAACAAAAATTATTATTACAATTTTTCCCTTATGGCGCTGAAATAATAATGAATATTACATTTTATTTATAAATTATCTTTCATCTGATATCACGGCACGGAGGCGTGTTTCAGCCCTTCCCTAGGGAAGGCTAGTGCTTTTCAAGAAGAATGTACCAGTACACTCCCCTGGGCTTATTTTAAACTTTAATTAACATTATTCACGCGTTGCTCAGTATTTGCATTACGATTCTTTTACTGAGATTAGAGATTAGCGCCACGGCACGAACGACTGATAAGTGAGCTTTTTGTTTAATTAATTATTAAATTATTGTATGCCAAGGTTACACGAATTTTTGGCCAAACACGAAAAAATAGAAAAATGGAAGGGAAAGTTATTGAAACAGTTAATTTGAAGCAGTTTAATCACCCAGAACATAACTTTTAAAGTAATACTTTATCTACTGAAATATAGTTTTTAAAGCAATATTTTAATGACAAGTATGGATATTGCGGTTTAATATCACTGTAGTACAACCTCGCTAATCCGACTTATATGGGGCCAAATAACGACTGGATTACCGCAAAATTCCGGATTATCGAGAGTAAAAAATAAAATAAAACAATTAGAATAATA
Source organism: Ophonus ardosiacus (assembly GCA_943142095.1). Lineage (NCBI taxonomy): Eukaryota > Metazoa > Arthropoda > Insecta > Coleoptera > Carabidae > Ophonus > Ophonus ardosiacus. The sequence continues at coordinate 13,259,844 of OW964831.1, read as the reverse complement.
CAACCATTTAGTTTTCGTTCTGTAATATTTAATTAATTTATTTATGTCATTTTCCCTGAAGAAGGCATCAGTTAATGGTGCCGAAACGTTGGAACTAATAAAATATTACAGAACAAATACTAAAAAGATTGTATTATTCTAATTGTTAATATGAGTTCTGAAAGATAATAAAATAATAATAATATATCATCACGGCATATTACCCATTTCTGGGTGTGCCAATATCTACAACACATGTAGACACGTAATGATGACGATATATTTTACCGTGTGGGCGCTTACTAGGCGTCACCTCACGGGCACTCATAGCTGGTGTGGAGAGTGCACCACAGGGGTTACTTTTGTGCCATTTAAAATTGGAAATATTTGGCGTATGTCGGGATCGAAGCCGGTTCCCCTAGGTTCGCAAGCAGACACTCAGGCACGCGGCCACGGGACCCCATGGTTCTGAAAGATATTTTAATAATTTAAAATAAAACAATCAGTGTTGCCACTTGTAGCGGAGTTCCGCTACGCGTAGCGACATTTTACATTGCTTGCGACAAAGCGGCGATTTCTTAAAAATAGATGAAACGTAGCAGATTTTCTGGTTACCCAATAAAATAAAAGTAATACTACTATTTAAAAATAATTATTTCTTAAATTACTTTTTTCCTTGAAAAACAGATGTCGCTATCAATATATAGGTGCATTATTACGTCAGGTGGCACTACTGGCTGTTTATCGTGCAGGCTTGACGTTTAGTTTGAGGTTTTGTAGTTAACCGTTTGTATCAAGTGTTTTTGTAAAAATAAACGTTATTAAAAATGATGTGTACATTTATATTAATCTGTCGAGATTTTACATCTTTTTGAAAAAAGATTAGCGGCCGCATAGCGACATTTAAGAAAAGTTGTTGTAGCGGCCGCGTAGCGACTTTTTGTCCCATTAGTAGCGGAAAATCGACTGCGACTGGTAGCAACACTGAAAACTATTTCATTTGTATACAAGGTGTCTCATTTTCGATGTTTTAAGGTATCTCGGGTAATATTGACGAGTAAAATCATTTGCACATTCCAGGGTAAACTTTTCAAAAAAAGTTTAATGGTAACCGCACACCACACTAGGAATTTTCGATATTCTTTCGATTCTAATCTACAGGCAAAAACTCGGTTTTCGTTAATTTCCAATATATCTAATATCTTATTTATTATGATGTTTAGACAAATTTTACATTGTTTTCTGGGGTAGAATAAAATGGCTCAATTAGATTTCTATAAAATTAATAACTCTCGAGATATAACACAAACTTATGATTTTAAATGGAAACCTATGTTGAAAATTGTCTCATCTTTTTGCTTATTTTATAAGCTTTCAATGATATATGTATAACAAGTCTATATTATTTTGTTTTCAACATGAGTAAAACATGAATTACTAACTTTTGGGGTGATAAAAATGAAAATTATTAAGAAACAAATGAAAAATATATTAGAAATCACACATACATACATAAAATCACGCGTGTCCCACTTAGTGCGATAAAAACCCGAAAACAATAGTAAGAATAAGAAAAGGGATAAGAGTAAGAGCTCAGCTGACTCACTTCACTCTTTAACAACATTCTTCTTTCGCCTTGTACACAATCATCATAGCATTCATACATAAGAACATATTAAAGTGACCGATTTTCGGTAGCGAATAACCGCATCCGGACCACAATAATAGTTGCGCAACAATCATCCTTTGCCACACATTCCTATCCATGCACACTTCTTTTACTTCAGCCACATTCATAAACGTATTCATACATAAGAGCATAAGAACATATTAAAGTGACCGATTTTCGATAAAGAATAACCGCATCTGTACCACAATAATAGTTTCGCAACAATCATCCTTTGCCACACATTCCTATCCATGCACACTTCTTTCACTTCAGCCACATTCATAAACGTATTCACACATAAGAGCATAAGAACATATTAAAGTGCCGATTTTCAGTAGCGAATAACCGCATCCGGACCACAATAATAGTTAAACAAAAATCATCCTTCGCCACACATTCCTGTACAAACATACTTCGTTCACCTCGTCCACATAAAAGTTCAGCTCACTCTCTCCATTCTCATAAAACATTCTTACTAACCGTACATCTTCACACCACAATATTAGAAATCACCTTTCGTTTATTATTAATATTATTATCTTCAGTTTTTCTCATTATAAAACCACTTTTTTCGAATTGTACCAAAGCCAACTACAACACCGATAAAAAATAAACTAACACGAAAATAAATGATTAGGAATAATTTTGAGAACGTAATTAATAGATATAGATTTAAAATAAACGTGTTTCACTAAAGCGCCGGATTACTGAACGTGCTGGACTAGCTAACAGCCGGATTATCAAGATTGTACTGTATATGGGGAATGTTTATATTTTGGGTGAGTCTGAAAAGTTGCCGCAATTTAGTGTATTTATTGCAGTTATGCTAATCTAAAACAATGAAATACTACTAAAAATCGTTTAAGAATGAAGCTCCTTCTAACATCAATGCTTGTTAGAATGTGACATTCTAATTCCAAAATAGAGAAAAATAATTTCTGACATTTTTCAATTATCTTAAGTTTATCGAATTTTTTCAAATATTTCATATACAAACTGTTACAACGTTGAAAAGAGAAAAAATGGTGGTTTATATTTTAATAAAATAAATACAGGTTGCTATTTAAAAAATAAAATTTGATAGTCGATCTTGTCAACCTGACTATAAAAAATATATATAGTCCAGTCATTTGGTAGAAAAATAAGTGTTTATTCCACAAAAGGTCGGGTATTTTTGATTTTTGGATATATTGTATATTTAGGGGTCCTAATAAAAAATGCAAGTTTTCCCCCTCGAGGGCCTTCGGGAAGCACCGCCAACTTGAGAAAAAAAGGCGCAAAAAAGCGGTTTTTTCTAAATATTTCTTCACTGATTTGGATTAGGCAAAAATAGTTATTATCTAATTTGTTTAAAATTTTAGAGGGATTTCATATGAGTTTTAGTTGGCAGTAACTCGCCAATCGTTCATTGGCAAAAATAGTGTAATACACGATACGAAAGAGAATTTCATGCTGAATTCAAATTTTAAAACCGCGTCATTATATCTTTAACAAGATCAGAGTGGTGGATGAAAAACTAAAAAATTGCAGGAAAACGTTAACAATTTTTATAAAACATTTATGGATAACTTACTTCTTTCGATGCCACGTCAAATGTAAACTGTTGTAAATAGTGAAACCTATTAGACTAAGTATCAAGTACGTAATATTGTTTGTTTTTTTTTTTTGAATAATTTAAATATTTTCATAATTGTTTTAAGCAAATGGCCATAAACCTGAATATGCCGCCATTTGTCCAAATTGGCGGGAGGTTTCCATGCTCCGATTTCGAGAAAATACTGATATGTTATTCAGCGCACTTTTCTGGGATTGGATTCCGTTAAAAAGCTATAGAATAATCTTTAGAATAATAAAAAAAAACTATAAACAATAATTTATATATATATATATATATATATATATATATATATATATATATATATATATATATATATTAGTTAAATATTAATAATTAATGATTGTCAAAAAGTAATTTGTAAAAAAACGTAAAAAAAAAATATAATAAAATATGATTTAAATGAAACATTCATGTAATTTTCAAAAAATTTGTTCTGTGTGAAGCACTGTAACTCGCTATCTATTAATTATAGAAAAAAATGTTTTAGATAAAAGTTGTAGAGAATTTTATAGTCAACAAATTAGATAATAACTATTTTTGCCTAATGCAAATAAGTGAAGAGATATTTAGAAAAATCCGCTTTTTTGCGCCTTTTTTCTCAAGTTGGCGGTGCTTCCCGAAGGCCCCCGAGGGGGAAAACTTGCATTTTTTGTTGAGACCTCTAAATATATAACATATCCAAAAATCAAAAATACCCGACCTTTTGCAGGGTAAATCTACCTAATGACTGGACTAATACATCTGCTATCAAATAGTAAATTTTAAAGTATAGAATATTTATATGAGCTATTTTTTTTTATTAATTATAATAGAAAAATCAAGTAAGAGGGGGGGTGTCATCTTTCCAGACTCACCATCCTGTATGCATAATAATAATATTGATGTACTAATTGTTATTTTTTTGTTTTAGGTAAGTGCAGTGCCTTCCATTTTTCGTCTATTATTCTAAACAGGTAGAAGGTAGGCTAAAGTTCTATAATAAAATCATTTTTTTCCTTATTTTCAAAGAAAATATTTTTCTTAAAATTCGTTTATTGTCATTATAAAATGCGTACATTCTAGTGCCTATCATTCAAGTTATTACTGGATGTGAAGAGATGCAGCATTTTCTATGTAATTAGCTATTTACCCATAAGTTTTAGTTTTTTATTGATGCAGTATATATTTATTCAATGCAAAGATAAATTCAAACGCTATTCAATGAAAAATTACATTACATTTCCGTACATTACTGGCACAATTTTCAATGGCCAATTCAGCTTTTATGAAATAAATTTCCTCTTTCAATATTTCTTCTGTATGAGGTGTGCGATTTTTGAAGCACGACTGGGGTAAATCGATAAAGAAATACATAAACGATTCTGACAATTGCCGTCATGGGAACGGGTTTTTCTATTGCGCGTCGTACAAGTATGCGAACTCGAAGGCAGCAAGCATATCGATGAAACATTAACATTATAACCAACACGACATGTCCTATTTTTAGCGAATGATGGAGAACTCAATAATGTTGTACTATGGATGAATAAGTGCCCAATAACAACAAAAAAATTTTGTTATTAGATAAATTTAAATTAAAATGTTTACTCAACAAAATTCCAAAAAAGAAAACAATGAATTGTTTGAATAAGACTTCTATTGTAAAATTCCTTTTATAAAACAAATATTTGGTAAAGTAATGAAAAACATAAGACCAACAATAATAGTAGTAAATTGAATCATTTACTCGAAAATGGACCATTTTTAGGTACATTGCAAAGTACGAAAATCTACAAATAAGTTACGGAGAAAGAAACTTACATAATTAAAAAAATGGAAGGAAAAGCCCTAGGGCTCTTTAAATGTCTGAGTGTCTGCTATTTGGGCACGGACACGGTCAACTGAGCGACAGGCAACTAGGCGATGGACAACTGGGCGACATACAACTAGACGATGGACAACTGGGCGATGATCAAGAAAGCAACAGCCTAATAGGCGTTTGACATCTGGGCATTAAAATAATAGCAATCCTGTTCTGTAACAAAGTGGTTAATTTTTATCAACTGGTTAAAAAAAGTTATCCAATTGATATTGATTTGACAACTAAAAATCCATTACTAAATTCGTTAAAATTTTTAACCAGTTAATAAAAATGAACCACTAATTTACTGAGTAGGCCTGTGGATGCGTAAAATTGTTTGTTTAGGAAAATCAAGGCATCATTTTGAACTATTTTTCCTTGTGCAAAAAATCCACCAAATTGTATGCCTGCTAAGTGTGCATTTTTACCTTCCGTCACCTTTAGATAAGGAAGGTATTGTCTTTGGTCAAAAAATGAGTTTTTAATGAATAAGCACGTTTTAGACCCCACAATTTTACTATTTTAGTTATAATTGGTTATCAGGAAGCAACTGCAATTCAATTTTTTAACAATTTTTCTTGAAAAATCTCAGTTAAATATCATTTTATGTTATTATAAATATTGAAGAATATTTTATTCTCTACACAGTCTAATTCAATTGTTTTCTTTATATTCAAGGTATTTAGAGATGAAAGAATTATAAAAAAAAAATCTTGCAACCTATGCTTTTAAAAACTGCACCATGGAAACAGAATATTAGTTCCGTGATCTGTGTAAAGGCTCATTCCCAGCTACGAAAATAAGAAATATAAATAAAATTATAAATACGACTTTAGGATTGGAGTTCACAGCTTCGACAATAAAACGTAAATTAACATCAACTGTAATTTAATACATTCATAATTAAAAAGCAATAATAACAACTTCATACCTTTTAGAGCACTGTACGCAATCATATATGTGAACCTTTGTCTTAAGAGAAAGACAAGCTTTTTAAAATTATATTTAAATTGAAATCCTTTTGCCATAATTTAAATTGACATCTCAAATGACAGTTGTTATGTATGTGCTTATTTTTGTGTAAAATATTTAAAGGCTCATTCACAGCTACGAAAATAAGAAATATAAATAAAATTATAAATAAGACTTTATGGTTGTCGTTCACAGCTTCGAAAATAAAACGTAAATTAACATCAACTGTCATTTAATATATACATAACTAACAAGCAATAATGACAACTTCATACCTTTTAAAGCACTGTACGAAATCATATATGCGAACCTACGCCCTAAAACAGCTTTTTAAGATTACATTTAAATTGAAATCTTTTTGCCAGAAGGTAAATTGACAGCTCAAATGACAGTTGTTATGTATGTGCTTATTTTTGTGTAAAATATTTAACATTTGCAAATCCTTGTGTTTATGTCTTATGTTTAATTTTATTTTCGAGAGCTGGGAACACTTTCATAAGAATCTATTGTTTATATCGTTATTTTTATTTTTATGCATAATTTTATTTTTATGTTCAGAGCTGTGAATGAGCCTTTTATATTCAAATATTAATAATTGGCAGATGTCAGTGTCAAATAAAAGTTACATAATATCTTCTTGAAGTGATTTTACCGGAAATATAGAATCGTTTGCAAAAACTTTCTGTGAGGAATTTGTACAAAATACGTAAAATCAGATTTTTTAAGTTTTTCTCGTCCGGTTGAAAACTCAACCAGTTAACCAACGCCTACTTTACCATCGCCCAGAATTCGCTTACCGACTACTACCCTTAGAGCAATAACAAACCCCTACTAACTACTTATGTATAAATATAATGATGAATGTGGACGAAGCGAAATAAGTGCGTTTGAACAGGAAAATATGGCGAAGAATGATTGTTGCGTAACTATTATCGTAATCCGGATGCGGTACTTTGCTACCTAAAATCGGTCACTTTAATACTACGGAATATTTGCTGTACGCAATTAGTAAATTACCCGTAAACGATATATTTGAGTTTTGAACAATGTTTCAATAAAACTTTTATCATTAATTTGACGGTAAATTAGTTTCTGTAATCAGTAACAGCAATTGTTTTTGTTTACATGTATAACTTCTGCAAGCTTGCATTCGATTGGTCTAAATATATCCGAAGGTCAAAAACCTATTTGATTTATATCTGAATCTGATTAATAGTGCACCACTCCTGAATATTTCATTAGTTTCTATTATCGGTTTATGGAGCGACTAGGCGACAACCAATTGGGGGACATCTGAGCGGTAACATAATAGATAAATCATAACGTCACTTTTAACTATTTTTCCTCTTGCAAAAAAAAAAAACACCAAATTATATGCCTGCATTTTTTTTTACTTCCTGTCGCTCAGACAATCATTGCCCGCTGAGGGCTGTTCTACAATTGAGTCGGTCGGTTGTCGTAAGTCGTTTGACGTTAGCAGTACTCGACATTGCTTTCTACAATATAGTTGCAAGGGTCGTAAGGTGTCGTAGCGAACTGTTACTTTTAAGTGAGATTATGGATTTTATATAACTTCCAATTTATTTTAATTTAATTGCAATATGGCTTCATATAATAAAATTACGACGGCTGATGCAAAAGAGAAGACAAAAACTTACCGTTGATGTTTGGCAAAATTTTGATGCGCACATATTTCAAGTCAAGTGATAACGAAAAAATTTCAAGTTTACGAGAATGTCTATACAACAATTTTAATTATGTTTTTAGTTTTCTTGCTCATGGAGACAGCATTATTTTCACATCTTAACTCACCTTCCACACTAATGTTATATACATTTTGTATATTAATGGGAATTTGCCTCCGAATATGTTTTTCTCTTTTTGTATCTTTGTATATTTTGTATCTTTTATCACATAAACCATTATTTTGTTGTGCATAATTTTATATTATTTCGTCCATTTTTACGTTACTGTCGTCGTGTCGTTGTGTCGTTGCCGTATAAAGATGGGAAATGACCAACTTACAATCCGACACCGACAGTTGACATTCGACAACTCCTACAGTTAAATTTCACCAAGTTCAGCCTACTGCGACAGCGAAAACAATTTATTGTATAACAGGCCTGAGTCGTCTGTTGGTTGTCGTTCGTCGTAAGTCATTGGCCGTTAGCAGCACACGACATTCCTTTCTACAATAGTCGCAAGAGCCGTAGTGAACTGTTACTTTTATTTTAATTGAGGTTATGGATATTATATCTTTTCCAATTTATTTTAATATATCTTATTTTCTTTTTGTAAACTACCATTTTGTTGTGCATAATGTATAATTATTTCGTCTAATGTCATTTTGTTCATTTTTACGTTACTGTCATCGTGTCGTTCAGTGTTGTTGTCGTAGAAAGATGGAAAATGACCAACAAGCGATCCGACTCCGACACCAACAGCCGACATACGACAACTCCTACAGTCAAATTTCAGCGCATTGCGCACGCGTACGACATTCGAAAGCGACAAACGACTTATTGTAGAACAGGACTTCACTATCGCCCTGTGTGACCATGAAAAATTATATGGTGGAAACATTCTCGAATATGTTATCCCCGTACCGTAACAATAATTTTACAATTCTAAGCCGGTGCTTGTGTAAACAAAACTCCAACGCTACTATTATCTCTATTTATAAATTCATATTTCATATTTCTAAATCTCTTCCTGACGTCTTGCATCACAGATTGCATGCAGATTGATCGAATATCAAATCGAAATTGAAACAGCCATAATCTGAGTCTCTAGTTCGCGTGTGTCCGTTGTTGGTGGTGTTGCCACCAGGATATTTATCAGACTCTGTTCGAAAGGCGATAAGGTGTGCCCCAAGCCCGGCAATTATTCAATGTAGCTCGTTTTCTTTTGCCGTTAATGTAGCTGTTAGTGGTTTTTATACGGAGGGATCAATCATGGAAGAATATGAAATATAGGGAAGGGTTATCAAGGTTAGCTATTTTTATGAAAGAACGGGTGAAGGTTTTTTAGGACTACGCTTTTTTTTGTATGATGTGTATGAAAGATAAACTGGTTACAAGAAAGTGATTTTTTAGGGAGGTATAGTTCCTCATATCTGCAGCTGGCGCCGGTTATCATATTTGCAACTGGCCAATTAAATAAAGTTGTCTCCCCCATGCTGAAATTATTTAAATGCCAATAATATATGCGTTTATATGTACCACAATTACTTGTATTTGCACTAATTTGTAAAATAAGTTTTGGACTTGTTTATTTCTTTTAATAATATAACATAATAACCTACACACAATCACAATGTTCACGATTAAATTGGAACTGGAAGTAATGTTCTGCTTACTTTAATTTTCTGCTATGAAATATTGAAAGATGAACTTAATAAAAATGGAAGAATACTGAATTATATATATATACAGGGAATTTATTTTAACATGCAACATATGGTCAGTCACTTCCATGGTTACTCACTATTGTCAAAAGATGACAGCAATGTAATATTTGTCCATTTTAAAATGCAACATACAAAATTTGTAGTATTGTATTATAGAAACTAATTTCCAATAAATTAGCCTACATACATTAACAAAAATCAAAACATGAATGTTGCACATCTTAACAAACTTTAGCTTACAAAAATTCATAATTTTCAAGTAATAAATGTTTAAAAAATACCCTCATTCACACTGAGGCAATGTTCTAGTCGGTCGTAATAAGAATTGACTCCATTTGTGATGTGTTTTGCAGGTATCTCCTGTGCTGCAATACTATTTGTAATATTGCATTTAAATCTACATCTAAATTTAATTTTTAGAAAACAGGTATAATTATTTGAACAAAATTAACCTCTAATGACATCTTGTCAGTATGACAGACAACCGTTGAATTTTCCTATAAATTATATAATTTGACATTTCATTGTCAGCGATGTATTTGTCTGTCTAATTTAAAATGAATGAATTTGATAGAAGTATTATATTTAAATATTGTAAGAAATTTAGCCGAGTCAGAAAACCACTCGGGCACAAGGTGCACACTATATTTTTTCTACAACTAATTTTATTTAGAATGCAGGTATATTTATTTAAATAAAATTAACATCTATTGACGTCTTGTCAAATGTCAGATACTTTCCCTACGTTTCATTTTAAATGGAACGGGCAAATACATTGGTGTCAATCAAATATCAAGTCGTAACCATGGATATGATAAACCCAATGTTTCACGTTAAAAAATACTCACGGTATATCTAATAATATTGAAAATTTATTGCACGAGACATAGAACATAGTGCAATACAAAATTTATATGCATCTATACTGCGTCTGGTTTAAGACTGCAGTGGTGGGCGGAGCTAACGAGAGCGGTTTACGCAGCAACATTTAAGGTTAAATACGAATCTCGATAAAATAATAATATTGTAATAATCGAAATATTCATAAACTTCATTTGGAGATGGAATATCCATCAGAGAACTATTTTGATCAGACATGCGAAATTGCATGAATAATAAAATGTTTTTGACAGTTATTGAAGTATCTTTTATATTTATATTAGCTTTTTTAACTTCCGTCAACTTTCAGTAAGGAAGGTATTGTCTTTGGTCCAAAACATCAGTGTTGAGTTTTTATTGAATAAGCACGCCTTATGGTCTCTAATATAGGAATTTACTATTTTTAAGGTGATGTCTGTATGCGTGTCTGTGTGTGTGTGTCCGTGAGTGACAAATTTTTCTCCGACGATAACTCCAATACCACAATTTTTAAAATTTTCCTCTTCTTTACATTCATATAAAGAGGTGATTAGATTTTGGTTATAATTGATCCACCGGAAATTCCCTTATTTGAAGTTCTTAACAGTTTTTCTTGAAAAAACGCAGTTAAATATTATTTTTTGACATTTTATTTTATTGTAAATATTAAAGAAAATGCTCTTCTCTATATGGTTTGACTATATATTTTCCATCATATTCAATAGATACAGAGTTAAAGAATTATAAATAGATTAACTTTCAAAAATCAGTCAGCTTTGCTTATTTATAATGGAAAATATAATAGATTCAAAAAATTCTAATTGACAGAGCAAAACTAAAAAAAGTATATGATCAGAAAGTGGTATAAGTCATAGTGTTTCTCGGAAATGACTTACAGTTGCAGCCTCGCCTCAGGATTGGAACTTGCCGGGAGTACATGGAAGGCCAAAGATAAGATGGAAGGACTGTATCGCAGAAGACTTGAGAGAAGAAGATCTGTGTGGAGAAGATGGGTTGGAAAGGAATGAGTGGAAGAGAAGGGGAAGAAACAGCGACCCCTAATAAAATAGGGAAAAGCTGAAAAAAAGGAAGTGTCAAGTGTAATTTACATAGTGTATGTTCATGTTATAATTATATTGGATTTATATAATCTTTGCATAGGAACTTTTGATGGGATTTGCACAAAATCGAATTGACGGAAGTTCGTGTGCTGGCCACAACAGATTTTTTACTTTATATTAACAGTTATATTCATATTAAAATTATTTATTTCACTTACATTCAATTTAGCTAGCCTAATTTATTGTACACAAATCCAGAAAAAAGTTGCAATAACATATTATTGCGACAGTTTGAAATTCACTCGCGTTTTATTCTTAACCATGCAGAGTATAAATGTAAATCAAACACATTAGTATTTATTTATTCATAGATTAAAACGAAATTAGAATTTTGAAATATTTCATTATTGTTCGTAATTAACCAGAACATTATTATTATTATGCCACGTGTACAACTAAACAATATTTTCTACTACATTAATTTAATGAATATTAAATTCGAACTACAGAATAAATGTAGAATAATTTTTTTAAATATTTTCATATTTCTTTTTAAAAAAAGAGATAATCTAATAGCCATAATATTTCCCTTATGACAAAATTTTATTTTCCCGTCGTATTTGACTAGTTTAAATTCTCATGTACTTTATATAACACCTATTATTCAGCTATCTACCCTTGACCGCCTTCCTCATTAGTAGAACTCCCTCCAAATACAACTAAGTACTTTATTCTGTTGGTAGTTCTTTCTTTTTCGTTCTTTGGTTCGCATGTACTGGTGGGTCGCGTGAGGGCATGCGCCCTCTGACCCGCTGACCTACCCGGATCACCCGACCTCTGATTTGAGAGTTTGGAGCTCCGGTTTTCTGTATCTGCTTGACTCACGCACTGGTGTGAATGATACGTAATCGATAAAAATATAAGGCAACAGCACTGCCCGAGATTGAGAAAAAAAATTGGTTGACCAAGGAAGAGAAGGGTTGGGAATTTCTACCATGCTATTTTGTGTGCCAGTATATATACGGTCTTTCATGCAATAGTATAAGGCTTCGGAGTATGAATGTATCTATTCTAGTTACCAACTTCAGAAATAAACCCCAATGAATACACATTGGTCCTATAACGCTTCATAACAGAGATACCGACGATTTATCATAATAATGAAATAAAATAGTTCGCTTATATCCTTGGTTGCCCTTTTGTTTATTTCTTTTGACACAAATGCGACTAGTAACCAGTTGCATTAAGGTAATTTAAATTTTAATCGTTACTTAAATTGACATTGCATCGAAATGAAATGTGAAATGAATTATTATTCATTGCTGTCAAAATTTCGATTTGCAATTTTTTATTTAACGGTCTCTTAAAATTTAAGCCTTGTTTGTGAAATTGGACATTAATTAAGGTCATTAATGACACCTGTCATTTAATATTATCAGAATTCAGAATGTTTCTAATTCTAAAAATAGTATTGCAAATCCTTCTGAATTTAATAAAAAGGATTACCTATTTTAATCATTCGCCATTATATTTTTAAATAATATAGATTTATTTATTGAATGGAATGGTTTACACTTTTAACACTTGCCCTAAGATTATGTTTATGGCCTAATAAAAAATAAACTAGCCGACTATTTCCTAGTTTTTATAAAATAATCGGTTTATCTGTTAAGGAGTATTATGGCACCAATGTTTATTGGAATGTTTTTCTCGGTTTGGTATTTAGAATTCGTACTCCGAAGCCTTGTACAGGCCGTCTAGACTTACGTGACAGTCCTCGCTGGTGACGTGTGCAGAAAGAGAAAGTATTTCTGGGGAAAAGAGATATACATTTTGGTATATAAGTTTTTATTAAAACTTACCATCACGCTATTTACTACATACTGGTGTAGCATGAGACTAAAATGTAACAGATATTATTTATGTAACGCACGCCCAATTAATTTGCTTTTAAATCCTTCCATAGTTTATGCATCGGTTTGCACTTTTCATATTAGCAGAGTTAAGCTAGGTTTTCACTTCCACATGCAAAGATTTTTGGCGCTACTAGACTAGTGCCAATTTAGTAGCATATGGAAACTAATTCAACTAGCGCCAATAGACTGGCACCACTAAGCAATGCGCCAGTAAAAGTATGATGCAGTTATACTATTTAGCGCTATTAAGAGACACAACACGCCAGTGCAGTAGCATAAGCTTCAAAAAAATGGTCATTGGAACTAATAATTCAGTTTCTAGATGCATACGAGCAATTCACATGCTTTTTGAATAAAAAAAATCATCCCATAAAGATAGAAATGAAAGAGATGATGCATTGAGAAAAATTGTTGAGGTTATGTCTGACTCAGTCAATGATTTTGATGCAAATTCTGCTAAAGCCAAAGTATTAAATATTTTTTGGAGCTTAACAGACAAAATTTGCTCCACTATATAACTGCTTGCTTGGAGTAAATCAGTTGACTTCATTTTTAATCTGGTGCCAGTAGAAAACTGTTAGAAATTGTGGAAACCACTGAAATATATACTAACTGGAACTCGCATACTCTACCTATCAGCGTACGCTGCACTGAAGCTCATTGAACAATAATGGCTGGTCCTGTTCGGCCACGTTCGTGCCGAACCGAACCTAGCCGAATAACTCGTATCATAGCTGATCGCTTTGTTTCATATTATGCTTCATTTATTTAAATATGCTTCACGGTCACGGTTCGTACGCGCATTCCAGTTAGTTTATATTTCAGTGGTGGAAACATATACTGTTGCCATTAAAATTGGTGCCAATAATCTTTGCACGTCGAAACTTAGCTTTAACAGAATGAGCTCCATTTCATATTTAACATTCCACAACAATCTATGAACATCTTACGCCGAATGTCAGGTAACAGTGGAAGGGCTTACATGAAACAGCCTGTATAACTCGGTAAAGCATTCAAAAGTTTCCTATAATTTTTGTTCCACTCCCGCTAATTTCCCGCAAACTCTAACGTTTCACTCCACCACAATTGATTCCTCTTTGGCCGTCACGAGGTAGTTAGCCCTGAGCCAGTCTGCTCGACCAGCTGTAATCACTGGCGCGACCTTTACCGCTTGAACTCGATGCGATGCCGGTGCTGTTCCCGGTGTCGGCGTCGAGGCCATCGCATCAAAACTGGGTGACCTTTCCAGCCACAGCAAGCTGCGTTCACGCGTAAAAATAACCACCCGCAAAAATTACGTGCATGTAAATGGATGCAATTACAGAGTGGTGTAAGCTAGGTTTCCACTTGCAAAGATTATTGGCGCCAATTTGTCGTCAGTTTTATGGCGCCAATTTTAGAGATATGTTTCTATAATTTCTATTAGTTTTAAACTGGCATCGAGTTAAAATGGCATCGAGTTACTTCGAGCAAGCATTAATATGGCATTGCAAATTTTGTCTGTTGAGCACCAAAAAAATGCTTAATATTTTAGCTTTAAAGAGTTTACACCAAAATCTTGGAAGTGTCTACTGTACTGTCCAGACAAAGTCGCAAAAAAAATTAGTGGACTGTCGCACCTGGACCAGACTGAATCTAGCGGATAATTCTAGCCACTTCTCGAATCTACCTAAAAATCACTGTGTACCAATTAGGACTGTCAGTTAGATATTGTTTTGGTTGAGTTTTTAAAAAAGACAAACTATAACAATACCTGACAATTCACAATTGGTAGACACCGGTTTTTAGGTTCTGTTCGAGAAGTGGGATGATTTTTTTTTTATTCCAAAGGCAGGGATATTGCTCCTATGCCTCCAGGAACTAAATTATTACTTTCGATGACCATTTTTTTTTTTAAGCTTTTGCCATTGCACTGCCGTGTTGTGTCCCTAATGGCCGTTTGCACCAACGTAACTTATATATTAAACTCGGCTTAAATTGACAATATTGCATCGAAATGAAATGTCAAATGAAATATAATATATTGCTGTCAAAATTTCGATTTGCATTTTTTTGTTTAAGCCTAGCTTAAAATTTAAGCCTTGTTGGTGCAAACCGGCATAAATGACACCAAAAAGTATAACTGCTTCATACTTTTCTGGCGAATTGATTAGTGGTGCTAATCTACTGGCGCCAGTTAAATTATTATGTTTACGTATGTAACTAAATTGGTGCTAGTCTAGTGGCGCCAATAATCTTTGTATTGTGAAACCTTGATGACCCAATTATAATGCTAGTACTGTATTATTCTTTGACTATAACGTATGAAGTATGTATATATGAAAGAAAAACGCTGTAAGGAATGTCATCCTATCAGAAGTTCTGTAAAGCGGCACTACGATTAGAAATATTTTACTAATGCCCATTTGCACCAACAAACTTTAAATTTTAAGCTAGGCTTAAACAAAAAAATGCAAATCAAAATGTCAAAATATATTATAATTCATTTGACATTTCATTTCGATGCAATATTGTCAATTTAAGTCGACTTTAATATTTAAGTTACGTTGGTGCAACCGGACATAAGACTTTTTATATGCACTACATAAACCGCTTTGTTGATCAGAAATAACTGCAATATACTAGTGGTATGAACAATATTTCACAGTGACGTTATTTCGAGACTACATTTGGCCGAATGTTTCCCTCTTCTCTAGTAAATGTTGGTGATTGGTGAAATACAGTCACATTGCGTGGAATGGTCTCCTTTACCGCACTAGTTTTCTTTACTGTCTTGGACTGTATATCTGTTCTAATTTATGTTACTGATTTGCAAAAATATTTTAAGTCATTTTACTAGCTAAAGTAAACAATTTTACGGAACCAATAAAATACAACAAAACGGAAATAAATTGAATCAAACTAGAAACAGTTTACTTTTCTATAAAGTATACGATATTACGTAAAACAGAAATAAATAAGAAATACAACATAACAATCGCAGCAATAATTATGTACGAGCGAATCCTGATATAGGGTTGGGCAGAAACGTCAAAAAATTGATACTTTTTGTGTAAGAAAAAAAAATATTGACAGATTTGACCTCGGATTTGAGTTTGTAATGAAGCATTTGATAAAATCAAATATGGACAACAACATCTTGCATGTGGTGTCCGTTATCATTAATGCATTTTTGGAGGCGTTCTACGAAGTTTGCAAATAGCTTCTTTCAGTTCTTCCAATCTGCGGGGTTTGTGTTCGTAATACATATCTTCAGGTGATCCCACAAGAAAAAATCGCATATGGATAAATCAGGGGACCGACGAGGCCAATGAATGTCACCAAACCTTAAAATGAGGCGATTGGGAAAGAGGGGCGAATTACAATTACAATATAATGATACGAGTATAATAATAATTTTTTTCTTGATACAGAAATATCATAAAACACATCATAGGCTATTTATCTGATTAATACAAAACTTAATTGCGCAAAGCTCGTACGTTAAATGAAATTAAAACACTGTACATTGCAAAGTAATCTCCCGTAAAAGTGCTTCACGCAGCGAGCAAGAGAACCATCAATTATTCCCAAAGACAAATACTCGCGATATTTCATTCTTTTGTTTCGGTAGACGGGCGCCATGTGTGGAGCGGACCAGAAAATATTTTAATCGTGTAATGGTTCATTTGTTTCCACTCGGGATGAGTTTGAAACTGATAGAGATCACTTCATTCAAGAATCATTTGTCTGTTTGAATTGCACCATCCACGACTCGACAATTCATGAATTCGTGAAAAATTAATTCTAACTCTCGGTTCAAGTATTCAATTCATATTGGAGTACCCATGGCCAAGAATATCATTTACATATATACATATAAACTGTCATATGAGTGAAGGAGTCTGATACATTATTCATTTTAGGTGTTAACAATTAGTCGATATTTCAGTCATACAGCATTTATTCTCTACACAAGATAATTTGATTAATGATAACATATAAAACAAAGCTGGTGTAGTGGCCGTGCGTATTAAGGCGCTAAGTCCCTACATGTTCTGATCGGATTTGAGATTCCTCGGTTCGAATCTACCGGCCGGCTAAGTGCGTAGTCGTTAAAATGTCATCATATCAGGCATTAACCACACTTGCATGCGACGACCCGACCAGTTGTCCATGTTAAACATAGATGAAGATAGCTGTAGAAGGAGTATTTCCGCTGCCGCACTGGTGGTTGTCGCAAGGGTTCAGTACACTAACTGCTCTAGTACTATCGGTCTCGAAACAAGTACCTACGGTAATTGCGGCCTTGGCCTTGCAAGGGCCGTTGTAATATCGTTAAACCATCAATATTTTAGTCTAAAAAATGCCATTTTATTATATATCAAAAGTTTTGAGAAAAGTTAGATCTCTTCATGATATAGAAAGAATTTTTATTGAAAAAAGGTTGTTCTTATGATCTAAGGAGATAAGAAATCTAATATTACAACGCTTATATGGAGTCGTTATCTTTAGAATTTTATCAAATGAAGCATTTGTTTTCGCTTTTCGCCACGAAGCAAAAATTTGGTAGCATGCGTGTCTCAAAATATTCGCCTACAAGCGAACGACTCGAAGCGAAAGTGTCAAAGTAATGTCATTATTTTGCCAAAATTCCACTCAAAACCAATTTATATATAATTTATACATTTATTATATACAAATGTCATAATATTTTTTATTTCAATAGCATAAAATCCGATAATTCCTGAAACAAAATGTGAATATAGAATTCTAAAGTGCGTGCTACCAAGATTCGTAAAAGTAAAATCGTATTCGCCTGCTTTCTATAATAGAATTCTAAAGTGCGTGCTACCACTACAGATTTTTTTAATACTTTTCTCTAATACTTTCTCTCTCTCTCCTTCTCTCTCTCTATCTCTCTCTCTGTTTTTCATAAAATGTTGGCTTCTTAATGCTCTATAGCATCTGGCAATGATTTCAAGCTGGGCTGTTATCTATTTGGTCACATTATTTCTTTTTCAAAATTTTAAATCATTTCTGACCAAAGTTCTGCTACAATCATCATTAAAATTCTAAATTGTTGAGTTAATTTGCGCACTGACGTTCTGACTTTGTCTGCTTATTCGATTTGGTAACAAAACTTCGGGACGCCCATTTTTTGGTAAATTAATAAATTGTACACCTAATTCACATTCCTGTATAGTTCAGTAAATAGTCGTCTGCCCAATATTTTGATCCCCTGAAACGTTAACAATTTCACGTTTCGGTATCTGTCTTGTCCAACCAAACTATAGATAGATTTGCATATTTCAAGTTTGTATAACAACTTCCAAAATTTATTCTGGCAATTTTAACATGGTATATTATAAAATAACTATTATGTAGTTGTTATGTCCAGTGACAACTAGATTAGACCTTATTTAGTAATAAAATTTAGAGCGTAAATTTTTTCTCAATACTTTTGTTACATGTGTTATCTTCAATGATTTCAAGGTATAGTTCCAGATTTATTTACGAGTCGAATA
The DNA here is from genome assembly GCA_943142095.1 of Ophonus ardosiacus. NCBI lineage: Eukaryota > Metazoa > Arthropoda > Insecta > Coleoptera > Carabidae > Ophonus > Ophonus ardosiacus. The sequence continues at coordinate 13,241,015 of OW964831.1, read as the reverse complement.
CTTGTAAGTAAACACAGGTTTACAAAGTGCAGTCTTCTTTCCACTTAGATTTAATCCTCTCCATATTCCTGTTCCTACAAGTTTTCCAACAAAATGTAAATCCGATTTAATATGCTGAAGATAAGTAATACATTATTTATTATTCTGCACCTATATCGCGAAGCAAAGTCAGTAGAAATGTTTGCATCCACTTTGCATATATTTATCACAAGTTCAGATGATGAACATGTACCCGAGAAAACGACTTCAACTGTATGCGACGAATGCACGGTGCACTTCGAATGCGTTTTATTACATGGACAGAAAGAAACATTGTCTTCAACAAAAGCGAGAAGAATAAATAAAAAATAATTTTATTGATTATTTGTTTCGTAAAATTACCCTCTCTAAAAGGTTGGAGTTCATTTATGCTGTTCAGAACCACAGATATTGAATTTAATATTTGAATGAACGATGAAATTCATAGTACAACTATTCAGTTTGAGAAACAATGAATCGAATGTAACAAACCATTAGGTATTGGAAAATAAATAATACTCTTTTGGTTTTCCAGAATTAACTAAATACAATACGAGATCAACGGCAATAAAATTCGTTCCCTTTTTTTAAAAATAAATCCATTAACATATTGTTAATAAATGGTATCAATAAAATTTAGTATTGATGCATAAATAGACTATTTGTTTATTTATATTGTAAATGGAAATTTAGTTAAATTAATAATAAAAATTCCGTATTGTCGCTGAACCCTTTGAAATATATTTTTACCTTCGGTGACCTTTAGGTAAGGAAGGTATTATCTTCGATCAAAAAATTCGGTGGTAAGTTTTTGTAGAATAAGCACGTTTTGGGGTCCCTAAAATACGACTTTACTAGTTTTACGAAGATGTTTGTATGTGTGTCTGTGTTTGTGTGTCTTTCTCTCTCTCTCTCTCTCCCTGTGTGTGTGTGTGTGTGTGTGTGTGTGTGTGTGTGTGTGCGTGTGTGTGTGCGTGACAAAAATTTCTCCGACGATAAATCCAACACTAGGTATAATTCTAAAAATTATAATTCTTTCGTATTCCTCTTCTGTACATCCAAATGAAGAGATGATTAGATTTCGGTTAATTGGTCAACTGGAAGTTCTCTTATTTGAAGTGCTCACCAGTTTTCTTGGAAAAACGCAATTAAGTATCATTTTTTGCAATTTTATGCGATTGTCAATATGAAAGAATATCTTATGTCTCGTGGCTGTCTATTTGATTTCACGTTACTACCCTAACCAAAACAAGTTTATACGGTTAGATTATACATTTTCTTTCATATTAAATAGATATAGAGTTAAAGAATTATAAAGAGATTAACTTTTATAAATCAGCCAGCTTTGCTAAAATCATGGAAACAGCTGATATATTCAAATAATTTAAATTGACGGATGTCTGTGTCAAGTGCAATTTACATTGTATATGTTCATGTTATAATATTATTGGATTTATAGAATCTTTTCCAATGAACTTTCGGTATGGAATTTGTAGAATGTAATATTGTAATATATGTTCGTTTTACAATTTTCTCTAACACTACTAAGGAATTTACACATTCTGTAACTGTAAACTATTACAAAATGTATAAATTCTGTCACATAATATTCCATAACAGTTTTAGTCAATGCCCACTAGTTTTTTAAATCACCCATTTAAAATACATGGGAAAACGCAATTGTTTCCAAAATCAAGTTGGCTTTGCTTTGCGGCGCGTTGTTTCTGTGATTTTGTTTCGTCAGTTGTCAAATTAGTAACTAATAAAACGGATAAATATATTTTGTTTTTTATTAATAGTGTTAGAGAAAGTATAGTCTAAAACTCGTATGGAATACTATTTGCGCCACTCGCGAAACCGCGCGGAAATTATCTATTCCATACTAGTTATAGAATATACTATAACTGGATATGTAGAATCTTTTCCAAGGAACTTTTGGTATAGGATTTGTACAAAATACATTAACGGAAGGTAACGTGCTGCACATCAGATTTTTACCTCTCGCTAAGAGAGGTATTGGATTCATGCTAAAATTCGCATATCCATATTTTATTGAATAAGCACGATTTAAGGTCCTTAGAATCCGATTATAACATTTTTAAAATGATGTCTGTGTGTGTGTGTGTGTGTGTGTGGATGAGTGTGGATATGTGTGTGTGTGTGTGTGTGTATGTATGGATGTTGGAGGAACGATTCCTCAAACACTATAAGACTTAAAAAATATTTATCCCTGGGAAGAGCTGAAAAGGTTTTGGTAACAATTGAACAACCGGAAGTAGTAGTTTCTTAGAAAAATTCTTCTAAATATAATTTTTTGGGAGTTTTTTTTTTATTAAATATTGAAGAACATAAAATTCTCCATCTAATACACTTAAAATTTTTATTATATCTTGTATAGATTTAGAGATAAAGGCCCTATAATTTATAGAGTAAACTAATCGCAGAGGCTTAGGCACTAAGGAAACCAGTTGACAAATTCCAATGTTTATAAGATAGTTTGTAAATGACACATGTCAGTGTCAAAAATCAACAGTTTTAGTGACATTCTGATAGCTTTTTCTGTGAAGTATATTTAATCTTTCTTATTGTTTTATTAATTAAATATTTGAAATTATAGGTAAAATTGTGGTAAAATACGTATATCCATCAGAAATACCGCCAATCTGGTTAATGAATTGGAAGAATCTCTGACATTTAGAAATATCCTCATACAATGAAAAATAGATATAATTAGAATTATATGTGTGCAGAAGACATGTTAAATACAATAAAAAAAAACAATATTTGGGTAAAGTTCTGTAATATTTTGTTACAAAACGACGGTTCGAAAGCGAAGTGCAATACAATACTTATGTAGCCTAATATGGAAATGGTGAGAGGTCTTGTGCTGGCCACAACAGATTTTTTACTCTGCGTTACAAAGTAATTTTAGCATAATTTACGAGTAAGTACAAATTTTATGTACAATGATATATCAAAAAGAATGTGAAAGATAGTCTGAAATTTAAATTACGCCTTGCAGATATGCAGTTCTAAATCCTCGAATATAGTAGTGAAGTATTTTATCCAAGATATTTTATTTTAGTTCATGTTATACTGAAAATCCATTCTACATTTCTTTGAAGGTATGTATTAATTCCTGCAGTCCTGCATTAATAATAACCTTAAATCAGTTTCTCTGTATCTGGAATCCTCCTAAATCTGCTTTCCTTGTATTCTGCATATAGCATATCTGATCATTTGAGTTCCGTTCCAATAAATGTACAAGACGTTCTTGGAAGACATTACAAGATTATAAAATGGAATTTGGGATTACATATTGATTTACAATTGGGAAAAAAGTATATTTTTGATATGGAATACAAATTTATTCCATTTATCTTTTTGCCATAATGCAAGTAAAATTATTTGAGGAAACGAAACTAGCATAAAAATTTAAACACAGCTATTTTGATATGATATGTCATGGTTTATATTTAAAAGAAAATCAATTTAAGTGTTTACAAAAGGTATTTGTGACTAGTCATTTTCAATATTATAATCAAAATTTCTTTGTTATACTTAATTATAAATCTTTTTAAAAAATCAGCGATATAGATTTATACATACGTCCGGATTAGATTAAACATACCATATCAATAATTATAATAATATTTTTTTTGTGTGATTTGTCTACCTTCCATCTCCTCTAGGTAAGGAAGGTATTGTCTTTGGTCAAAAAATTCGATGGTGAGTTTTTAATGATTAAGCACGTTTTAGGGTCCATAGAATACGATTTTACTAGTTTTACCATGTCTATGTATGTATGTGTGTGTGTGTGTGTGTGTGTGTGTGTGTGTGTGTGTGTGTGTGTGTGTGTCCGTGTGTGAGTGACAAATTTTTCTCCGACTATAACTCCAAAACTACAATTCTAAAAATTATGATTCTTTCGTATTCCTCTTCTTTACAACCATATGAAGAGCTGATTAGATTTTGGTTATAATTGATCAACCGGAAGTACCCTTATTTGAGGTTTTTAACAGTTTTTCTTGGAAAAACGGAGTTAAATATCATTTTTCGATTTTTTATGTGATTATCAATATGAAAGAATATCTTGTTCTCCATACGGTTTGATTATACATTTTCCTTCGTTATCAGTATATACAGAGTTATAGAGAAATTAAGAGAAATTAACTTTCAAACACCAGTCAGCTTTGCTAAAATTATGGAAACAGCAGATATATTCAAAAAATTCTAATTATAGATGTCAGTGTCAAGTGCAAAACCAAAGTGGAAAGTATAGGACCAAAAGTGATGTAAGTGACAGCGTCCCTCGCAAGTGACTTGCAGTTGTAGCCTCGCCTCAAGATTGGAACTTTCAATGTTCGTGTTACAATTTTACAGGATATATAGAATCTTTTACAAAGAACTTTTGGTATGGGATTTGTACAAAATACATCGAATTGACGGAAGATTTTGTGCAACAATTTTTTTTATTGTAATTATTTTTTTATATTACAAATACATGAGCAACGTTATTTGAAGCATAAATCTTAAATTTTTTGTAACAAATAATATTTTAAATATTGAATTATATTCATAATGTGCCGTGAATATGTGAAATAATTGTTTTAAATACAATTAATATTATGTAGCTCAATATTTTTGTTCCCTTCACACAATGATAGCTAATCACTTGATTTGTTCGCGTGACTGTGTATTATTAATATATTTGAACAGATTTTAGAATCAATAATAATTATAATAAAACATAATTGTGGTTTGTGGTTTATTACAATTTGAATGTACTACATTTGTAATTAATATTCATAATATTTGCAGTTTTACGTAATACAATTTAATTACAATTTTCGCATATTTGCATTCGGTCTATAATTGTTAATAAATTAATAGAATTTATATAGCAATAATCAAGGGATGAAATTATTATATATTTCAAATTAATTTAAATAGTGTAAATAAAGATAATAAAAATGGAATATAAACAACATGAATTTGTATAATAGGGAGGTAGAATATCTGATATTGTTTTATGTAGAAACGTTCTATAAACAAATATCTTTTTTTAGAACAATTATAAATAGAAATAATCAATGTTTGTTTTACGCCGGTATTACTTTCAAACAAGTGTATGCAACTCCTAACCAGTACTAACAGGTCGACATAGCGATTTTGTTGGTTGCATTCAAAAAGTACTGTTACTGTTGCACAACGTGTACTCTTATTTTAATGGAGGGTTATGTTTTTGACGTCACACGCAAGAAAAAGTGCGACGATCTAGAAGTTGAGATGGAAGATCCGATTACAAACAAACAATCGCCATTTTTAAATTTCTGTCTTCTGTCACTTGTGTTTTGACATAAAGAATTTCACATTTGTTATGTATTTTTTATAGATACAGAGGGATTCATTGTTGCAAAGATCATGCACTCACTTCGTATTTGGCAGCATCTTGCAACTGTTAGTACTGTCACCATGACTGCGATTTGTTTGTAATTTTGCAATGAAGTGAACTTAGTTGCAAGTGTCGTTCAAGGAAAATATCAATAGGCGGCAGCACGAAAATATACCTACCACGACCTACCTTTCTATAATCCTCCATTTGTTACGATATTAGGAGCATATCGGAAAAAGTCTTACACACCGTGTATACAGAGAATTTATTTTAAAATGCAACAATATGGTTCATCACTTCCATGGTTACTCACTATTGTCAAAAAATGACAGCAATGTAATATTTGACTATTTTAAAATGCAACATTATAAATAGTGTTGAAAAATCAATATTCGACTGTGTTAGGATGGAGGTAGATACAGGAAAGTAAGAATTCCTCGGACTTTCAGTCAATTAATAAAATTTATTCACGCCGACGTTTCGACTATACCATAGTCTTCTTCAGGGCTAGAATGGTCAGTTGAAAAAAGGAAACCACATGTGGATAAATTAACATACAGCACGGACAATTAAAAAAATAAATAAATAAATATGAATAAATAAATAAATAGTTAAAACCAACATATCACAGAGAGAAATTCGTCTAAAAATTAAAAACTTGTCTTTGATGAGTGCAATACTTATGGAACTACAAATAACTAGTAACGTGTAAAAAAATTATGGTATAGTCGAAACGTCGGCGTGAATAAATTTTATTAATTGACTGAAAGTCCGAGGAATTCTTACTTTCCTGTATCTACCTCCATTATAAATAGTATTGCAGCACAGGAGATACCTCCAGAACACATCACAAATGGTGTCAATTCTTATTACGACCGACTAGAATATTGCCTCAGTGTGAATAGAGGTATTTTTTTTTAACATTTATTACATGAAAGATGAATTTTTGTAAGCTAAAGTTTGTTAAGTTGTGCAACATTCATATTTTGATTTTTTTGTTAATCGTATGTAGGCTATTTTATTGGAAATTTGTTTTGATAATACAAAACTACAAATTTTGTATGTTACATTTTAAAATGGACAAATATTACATTGCTGTCATTTTTTGACAATAGTGAGTAACCATGGAAGTGATTGACCATATGTTGCATGTTAAAATAAATTCCCTGTATGTATTTCTATATCAAAATCTTTCTTTATAAAAATTGAGAAGATAGTGCACAATGTTCACCGGTGGCTTTTAGGAAATAAAAAATTGGTTGAACGATTAATCAGTTAAACCAGATTGGTGTAACCAGTTATTTGGATTAATCGGTTAGCCGGTTGCGGATAACCTGTAATTATAATTAGTCGAGGAAGACTATTTACTATGAATTATCCGGTAGCCGGTTAATAGTAAAATTATTATTTTTTTTTTTAATGAAATTCGTTATTTGCATATCGGCTGTGTGGCGTTCAAGATTTTTCGAAATAACATAAAATTTAAACATTTAGGAATAATAAAATTCTTCTATTTCTGTCATACTGAACAACTTTTTTGAATAATTTATAAATTCTCCTAGACAACAGTCCATCAATATGCTGTTATTTTTCTAGGAACACATGATCCTTAATTGTAGGCGACTGTTATAATAAATAACGGCCTAGGCCGTTAGTTCTATCTTTTAATTTTTGTTTTTAATCCTGTTATGTCATAATAACAGTATGGTATTACGAACAAATTTTAACCAGAGATTGAAAAATCGGCCCTAAGAATAATAAAATAATAATAAAATTCTTCTCTTTCTATCATACTGAACAATTTTTTTGTTGATTTATAAATTCTCCTTGACAACGATCCATCAAGAAGTTATTTGTCTAGGAACATTTGATCCTTAATTGATGATTTTCCGTGTCTCTTTCATATTAAATGAAAATGAACTCGTACGAGTGTATATTAAATGTTTCCTACCCTTCATCATATTTGCTTTTCTTTATCCTTCCTTAACATTCTCATATTTCCTTATACATAACAAAAGCAAATTCCTCATAACCTTCCTTCTTGGCTTCTTGTATAGTGATTTAGGGTTTCCATCCCTTGTTGGTAGAGGCGCTACTCCTGTGTGGCAGTTTGCATAACTTTATTTCCTTTATTCCTTTCCACAGATGCATACATCCGTGTGTTGACTTAACGTAAGATAACGCGGCTATTTTTCATTATATAATGGCGAAATTGTGTACAAGCAATAAATTAAAGGGATGGAAAAGAGATTGTGGGTAGTAATTTATCCTTTTACCGGGAGAATAAAGATGGTGATTTTTATTGGGAAAATTATAAAAAATATTCTTAAAGAGTAAATTAAATTAACTTGTTTTGATGTTTAAGAGTTTATTGAAACCTTAATATTGAGAACTCAGAAAAAGCCAACGACCCGATGACCCGAACCGTATTTTTGAAGGTCTTGTATTTGTACATTTCACTTCATTTTCTTTATTTCTTCTATTATAAGGTTAAGCGGTTACTACGGTTTTCAAAAATATAAAGTTGGATGAACGGGTAATTCGTTAAACCCATTTACCATTTAACGTAATTGAAGATCAGTATAATTAGAAACGTAAGTTGCAAAAAAGCGATGTACTGTTTTTTCAATAATAATAATTTTTTAGACGACCATTGTGATAAGTATGACATATCAACGTAGTATCCTAACACTGAAAGTTGAACTTATGACATTAGTGTTACGATATATTTCATATCGTAATAGTTGACACGGTTGCTAGGTTACTATGTCATTATTTTCTGGCTGTATGTATACATTATTCATTTGTCAGCTGTCCGTACGTTTGAACCATGAACCTAAATTTCAGTTTTGTAAAAAAAGTAAAATTTATTTAAGCTCGTCTAAAAAATAATGTTCATAACTTGTATGAAATACAAATATCTTAGCTCGTGTGTATTGACTTGACCGCTACGCGTCGTGCTTCAATTTACACTCGCATGATATTTGGTATTTTTCATAACTTGTTACGAAAATATCTATTTATTAATAATAAGTGTAATAATAATAACTTTTGACTAAATAGTATTTAAATTAATAAAGGTACTCATATATGTACTTTTGCTTTAATAATGTATATCGCTATTTTTTACGTATTACATAATATTTTCCCAGATTCTAGTTATTTTTACTCTGTACCTATAAGTTTCTTGTCTTGTTTTAATTAAAATATGTATGTTTCTTTAAATAAAACGTTTTCGTTATAATTTTATTATTATGTAATAATTAAAAAATCATACTTGACACGTTTCATAAAATTTCAGTCTCTGAATCAACCTCTCGGTCATTTATCAAAGACTGGCCTATACTCAACCACAACCACAGACGCGTTTCGTTCTTATTGAAGCTCTTCAGAGACTGAAATCTTGTGAAATGTGTCAAGTATGATTTTCTAATTTTATTAAAACAGTTCTACCAAGTACAGCAATTGTACTTTGTACATTTATTATTATTTATTTCTGGCCAATGCTCGCGGCATTCTCATTAGATGGCTCTGCATGTGGTTACTTATTACTGCAGTCATAATATATTTTTATAATAAGAGCGAAATGAGTCTGTGATTCTGGTTGAGTGGGCCAGTCTCTGCAAAGTGACTGAGTGGTTGATTCAAAGACTGAAATCTTGTGAAATGTGTCAAGTATGATTTATAAATTTTATTAAAACAGTTTTATCAAGTATTACAATTGTACTATGTAAATTTACTATCAATAATTGTCTATTTATTGAAAACCGTTTAGACTTCGCAATTTCAGACCTGTGACCTACTGTAGGCGTCAGGAAATTGCGCAGCTGGTAACCAATTTTAATTTTCCGATTACGGACGTATAATTTCAGGGTTAGTTTACAAATTAGCGCATCGCTGCATTAAATTGTATACAATTAATTACCTGTAATAAGATATTATCGGAAAGATGTTGTGTTTCAGCTTCAGCCCTCTGGTGCTGAAATTCTGTATTGATCGTTTAGCGCTGCACAAGGTAAACCTCTGCTGCCATCTCGTCGCCAATGGCGAAACGAACTTCAAAGCTGTGCTTAAAACCGGCCAAATTTATGAAAAATTCCCGCATTTTTTCAGGATGCTGAAATTTTTGGGTTTATAAAACGACAAATTTTGAAACATACCTTATAATTTATAATAAATACACTATTAAATCCATTTGATCCTTTGCTTGCGTCTTTCTTCTCGTAATAATTTTCCTTTGAAGTCTTTCATCAGTGATAACTGTTTGATTGTTTCATGTGTCTACTTGTCTTCTTTTTCAATCGTTTCTTTTATTATTCATATATTTTCTTATTTCCTTATCCTTTAGCATTTGCATTCTTGTAGTATCTAAAATCTAAACTAATATTTTTAATATTAAATTGTTTCACTACTATAGTCTATTCCACCACGAGACCTTTTATTAAAGGGAAGCGGATACGCGGTTTCGTGTTAAAATTAATATCACAGTATACTTATTTACTGTTTTGAGTTTATCATTTGCCATTGTAATTTTCATTTACGGTTCTAATATTTATTATAATCTTTTTGCTTCTCCATTTTGTTTTTTTTAGAAGTGTATTATTTATTTATTCAAAATCTATATATATTTAATTGCTTGTATTAATTATTTCAAAATTTCCAGCTTATATCGCCGACTGTATCGTATGATCCACTGTGTTATTTGAACCAAAAGCAGAATTTTATTCGTCATTTTAATGAAAGGTCTCGTGGAATAGACTATAATGAGTTTCGGTACTAAAAAATTGCACTATATTTTATGATAAAATTTAAAGCAATAAATCTTTTACAATTAACAAGTTTCTAAAGCGGGCATTACACGATGAAGTTTTTCTTTTCAAGTTATTTTAAGCGACCTTCAAGTGTATCTACACGTTCAAGTTTTAAGTGAATTAAAATATCCAAGTGCCAAAAGTTTAGTTATATCTACCTTAAATTTTCGTATATAGTCGTCAATATTTCAATTACTTCTCTATCCCATTTTGCCTTTTTACCTCCCGCTACCGTTGGTAAGGGAGGTATAGGGATCGTGCTAAAAATCACATATCGAGATTTTAGTAAATGACCACGTTTTAAGGTCCCTAGAATCCAATTTTAACATTTTCACGATGATGTCTGTATGTGTGTATGTGTGTGTGTATGTGTGTGTATGTGTAGGGATTTTGTCTTCACTCTAACTCAAATACTATCATTCAGAAAATTCTGAAACCTGTATTTCCATCTCATTCTAATATAAAAAGAAGCCATTAGATTTTGGTGTAAATCGGATAACCGGAAATGGCACTTTACCTGAAGCTCATAATGGTTTTTCTTCAAAAAATACCATTAAATGCCTTTTTTAGCATTTTATGTCTTATGAAAATTAAAGATTATTGAATTTTTTACAGGAATACATTAATACTTTTCCTATATTTTTTATAGATAAATTTAAAAATAATTTTTTTTATTAGTCGCGAAGCCTAAGATAAACACAATAATTCCTTTGTTACACAGTTCATATTTCAAATGAATGTAACTGACAGTAAATGTCACTGTCAAAAAACTAATCACTTTAAATTAATAATAGTGACATTTTAAAAAGAAAATAGTAAATAAAGCAATAGTTTTCTGCAATGGAACAGTTTGAAGCGTTAGTAAATACGTAAGTATGTATTTAAATTAATAAAAATTCAATAGCGGGAGGTTTTGTGTTGGCCACATCAGATTTTTCAATTGTACACATCAAAAATATAAACATAAATGACATTTGACAGTTACTTGACAGTCAAAACTTATAGGGACTTTTAAGAAAAAGTAGCGCATGTTCCAGATTTTCATCACATCATTGTGCGAGAGAAAACTTTTTAAGGGCCAGTTGTACAATCTCCGGTTAGAATTTTAACTGTCGGTTAAATAAACAAAATTGAAACGAAATGAGCTGTCAAATGACAAATTGATCATTGCTGTCAATAACCCGATTCAATATTGTTTATTTAACTTCCAGTTAAAATTTTAACCGGAGATTGTACAACTGGCCCTTAGTCACTTAAAAAGAAAAACTTCATCGTGTAATGCTTTAGAAACAGAATATAAAAAATATGCTATCTTGCTGAATTTGTTCTTGTACGAAACATCATATTAATATATGAAATGGATTTTTTTATTTCATTTAAGTAACCACGTTACATCCTAATTCATCTGACGTTTGAATTTTGTTTTCGTTAACAAGAAAAATAAACTATAACCAGAAATTTCCCATTTTCCCGTCATGTACTAGTTTGAAACTTACTACAACTCTATAACTACTTCATTACAGAATGTAGAACATATCTTACAGCTTTTAAACTCATAGCTAACCCATTTTCGCTGGAAATCTAAGGAAGAAATAGAATTTCAGATAACTGCGCTTGGTTATCCGCAGGGTTGAATACAGCCGCTGCATTTCTGCTCTGATTCCCACTTTTCCCACGGCGTCGGGGGGTCTCACCTGACCTTTGACCTCACCCACCCGCCTAATCTGAATAAGCCGAGCTTAAAAGCTGTGGGTTTTGTAGTACGTAGTATACTAGTGGGTGGATTGGATAGTGAAGTAAATGGGAATAATAGAACAAGGGAGATGCGGTTTTCAGTTGGAAAAGGATTTATTTGTTATGTAAACATCTTGGAGAGTTTAACGTTTAATTTATAGCGACACTTGGGAAGTGTTTCTACAAGTGTATGTATTAAAATAACGTCTATTTGATACAAAGTAACTAAGTATATTTTTACTACAGTGAAAGGTTAAGGTTAAATTATTGACAGCAACGATATATTTATCATTTAACAATTCATTTCATTTCAGTTTTGTTAACTAACATTTAAAATTTTACTGGAGATTGTAGGATTAGCTCTTAGTTATATGGTGTCAAATGTCAAAATAATTTTCAAATCTTTTAAAATTTTGATTTTATTACTTCGTCTCGAACTCCAAAATCATCTTCAACCGGTAGGAAGCACTTACGACCGATTTCACCACCGATTCCTAAACCGTTGCCTAGCTAGAAATTTCCTAAATTTAAGAACTGCCTAATCTGATTATTATCCATTTTGAATTTCACCAAACTTACGTAGGTATCATGTTATTAGTTATTTTTGTGATATTATATTTGCACACTGGAAATAAATGAATATTTTTTATAATTGATGACATTTGTCAAATGTATTTGTCAACATTAACATAATATTACGTTGAGGTATTAATTTAATAATGAAATATATTTTATTATACACAAAAATATTTTAAAATTTGTATTGCAGAAATGGAAAATATAAATGAGACAATGATGAAAATGAACAAAAAGAAATATAAATGGCAAAATATAGAATAAATAATGCAAAATATACCCAAAGCATTCAAGCAGCCAATGCACGTCATTACTAAGTGTAAAAACCTTAATTCATTAAAATCACTAATAGTGAAAAATGAAATAAAATTTTAATCATTTTCAACGGTCAAAATGTATAGCCTTATATAATTATTATTAAGATGAATAGTACAGTTCATTACTTATCGTATATGACATGAATAACATATAAATAATGTACATCAACATCAAATTATTCGTTTAATTGTTGCTATAGTTGGCAACATTGATAATTTGTATGTTCATACTGTCGAAGTTATTATTTGAAAAATATTTGTATCGTGTTTGAAACATTTTTGTGCGCTGTAAAGGCCTATTTATAATAAAGTAATGTTAAACGCAACGCAACGACGCAACGTGACCGTTAAGGCGAACACAAAATCTGTGAATCTGCCAAAGATAGCACTTCTAATCAGTCAGAAGAATTCGGTATATTTCTTTGAAATTCGGATCATTTTTATTTATTGCCTTTATATGGCATACATAAGTATAAATAAGGTTAGTATTATAAAATAATTTAAATAGAAATGGACAGTGACGAAAATATAGTATTTATTTTGTAGATGTGACAGTTCATGACTATGTCGATAATACAGGTTACAATCTGTATAACTCCTTTCATAAAGATTCTAAAACCTCTGCAAACGAATCAGTACATGACGTCATACATCTAGTTCTTTTTATTCAATTTTTATTAATGACGTGCGTTGGCTGTTTGAATGCTTTGGGTTATAGTTAAAAAGTCCTTAAACCTTAACTAAAATAACTAAAACTAGATACACATTTCGGCAACTAAGTTGCCATCATCGGTAAACTTACATCTAAGAACAGACCAGTTTTGGATTACTCAACATGTCAACCATGCTAGAGGTCCAAAACCAAATCTGAAAAACAGAGAAGATTTAGATTACTCTATGTCAATGTCAACCATACCAGAGGTACAAAACTGTTCTCAGAACAGTTTTGGACCTCTTGTTTAAAAATTTTCTGCAACTTATCGTATTTACAGCGAAATAAGTAGTCAGTAGCAAATATAGGAGTATTATTTATTCAATTATTTGTTCTCCCTACAGCCAATATTATTTTATAATGCTATTAGAGCTACATGCACATATTTAATGAAATTACAGTAAAAATAGTTGATACAATTTACACATTTGTGCAAATGCCAGGTAAATACAATACTACGTTCATAAATATGTATGAAATTATTGATAATTTTTTTTTGGTGTTCTAAATTATATTCATGATATTAATGAAACTCGCAAATAAATTTTTTAACAATAATACTCCTACATTTGAATACAAAATATTATTTATATTATTCCACATTAGTATTTAATTAAAATAAAATTGAATCAAAATTAAAGCCTAGTGAAACATAATATTGAAAGGTTTTTTGTCAACATTAATCAATATATTCTTTCATATTTTCATTCATAACAGAAACGCATTATTTTGTTTTTGATACTATATTGGAAATTCCGTAACAAATATGATATTTAATGTTGTACTCTTGGACTGGTGTTTTATTCAAATTCCACACATAATTACAAAAGCAAATACCTTCTAATTTTAATGCTAATAAACTCATGTGATGCAATTTACATATTCGAAATGTTCTTCTCAGTAATTCCTCCCGAGAATTTCATTTCTAACTTGGTTATTTTGAACACGAAGATCTTATGTTCTGTATTCGTTTTGATGTCTTGTGCAAATGTTATTTTTTGTAAATTTTATGAAAAGTTTTGTTCTATTTAAAACTTTCCTAGTGAACTTGATCTTTGTTTCGTGTTTTAAAAATAAAATAGAAAACAGATGCCGAGTACATGCTTCTTGCATTTCGTTAACGAAATAATAAAAAAGGTTGAGATTTATTTCAACTGTTTTTAAGAAAACTCATTTCTTATTTAATTGTAAATAAATCTTCTATTTCCTCCAGTCGTAAAACTTAGTAAATCTTATTGAGATGTTTTTGATCAGGAGCATTGGTAAAGATTATTTAATTAAGGGCTGGTATTATAAATGTCCAGCAGAGTTCAATGGAAGAGACGAAAGCATTAAAAATTAGAGTAGAAACAGGAAAGAAAGCCGTAAAATATGAAGAAAGAATACGAAACAATCAAAATTCAATTCTGCAAGAATTCTGGCGGGTAATAAGACAAGGATTGGAAAACAACAAGCTAACAAAATGGGGACAAGCAAGAAAAGCCTATTACGAAAGAAATGGATATTCCACTGTACAAATAGAGAGGCTACCAACGAGCTATAAGTAAATATAGAGTGGCGGATGATCGCTGCTGGCCGTACACACTTGGACGCCATGTCTACTATAACCTGCCAGGCAGGTTGCAGCCTACCAGTTATATTTCTGAATTATTTTTAACGAAATAATTTACCTTTTATGTTAGAATTATAAATATAAATAATGCAATTTGTGGCGAAAAGTTTTATTCTGACATATATCATATTTCGAAATAAATAAATAAATTAATACATATTTAGTTTCACAGATATATAATATGGATGATGTGAAACTATTGATATATTAATATAATTTAAGAATTTTTACTGTGAATCCTTATTTTGTTATAATATTTTACGATAATAAATAAAAATTAATAGGAAAAATGTAACTGCATTAATACAATATATTGAAAAAGTAGCAAGGTAGGTAGATAGATACATAAAAACGAAAATAGTGAAAATTAAATTATATATTTTATTATGACAATAATAACGTATATAAAAAATATAACATAAAATACAATAACAAAAACATATTCTTTAAATAAAATAAACAAAATTGTGAAAATAATCACTACATATATGAAATAGAAAATAATGTTTCTATTGACTTTTAAATATGATTGTTTTGGTAAAAAATTGTCGAATGTTAGTTCCTTGAATATCTGTAGAAACAGTCCTACTATTTACACATAAAATTGATTACCTATAATAATTGTTCTTGTATTTATTTTAATTACAACAGAAATTTTTGTTTCAATAAAGAAAATTTGATTGTAATAATAAATATCAGTTATTACATAAAAATAAATTGATTATATTCGTTGTTGGATTTAGGCGAGAAACTATTATCAGACGACAGGCGGTAAAATCGTAAATCCGTCGCTAATTAAAACTCTGAGTTAAAATTTTTGAATATAAAATTTAACTGTGAAACGACTTGCAACTATTTCTAATTTGTCTGTTTCCACACTAAGGAACAATACACTTTGCGGGCATTTTTAATAAATAGTGCAATAAGCACTGAGAAAAACAACGTATAGCGCCTCAGCTGAGCGTTCAGTTATAGTAATGGCCGCCGACCTAAGCATTCAACTGTGTACGGGTAAAGTACGCGTTCAGGAGAAATCACACATTTCGAACTACACCAGAGAGTTTGTGACATACAGCGGCAAGAACGAAGTAAGATGAACATCTCGAATTACAACGAGATATAAACTAATACAAACGACGTCAATACCAAGGTATTTATTGGATGAAAAGAAAAACATCAAGATGAATGCCAGGTTCAGATGTGGCAATGAAGAGAGAAACAATAAATACTGCCTATCAAGTGATGAGAGGAGTTGTAGGCTATGCGGGAAAAAAGAGGAAACTAGCAGGCATTTAAGGATTTCGTGCAGGGAAGTTATGAGAGAAGGAAGAAAAGAAACGGTTCTGTTAGACAATATAGGGTCTGTACAAGATTGGATGAAGGAAGTAATCGAGAAACGGGGGGTTAATTTATGATGTAGTACCACAATTTATTGTAAAATATATACAATATGTAGTTTCTAAGCCGGTTAGGCAAGAATAAATATAATAATCACAAGATAACAGAATAATCAAACGCACCTATAAGCAACCATGGTGAACGAATGTACGAACGTATGTATATTCGAATATACCAGATTGGTATATTCGTTCACCATGGTTACTACGTAATAAGTGCTGTAATATGTGATAACTACGGAAAATCACGCATTCTTATTGAGTTTAAACTTAATGAATGATATAGTCTTCGAAATTTGAAAAATATGCGAATTTCGTTGAATTTTTCGCATTTATTAAATCGGTTATTTATAGTACGGGTATATACTTGTCACCTTTAGGTAGGGAAGGTATTGTCTTTGGTCAAAAAATTCGGTGGTGAGTTTTTAATGAATAAGCACGTTTTAAGATTCCTAGAATACGATTTTACTAATTTTACATTGATGTCTGTATGTGTGTCCGTGTGTGTGTCTGTGTGTATGTCCGTGTGTGTGTATGTGTGACAAATTTTTCTCCGACGATAACTCCAAAACTACAATTCTAAAAATTATGATTCTTTCGTATTCCTCTTCTTTACGATTTGACTATACATTTTCCTTCATATTCAATAGATATAGAGTTATAGAGAGATTAAGAGAGGTTAACTTTAAAAATCAGTCAGCTTTGCAAAAATTATGGAAACAGCAGATATATTCAAAAAATTCTAATTGACAGATGTCAGTGTCAAGTGCAAAACCAAAGTGGAAAGTATAGGATCAGAAAGTAACATAAGTGACAGAGTGTCCCTCGCAAGTGACTTGCAGTTTCAATGCCGGGAGTACGAGGAAGGTCAAAGAGAAGATGGAAGGACTGTGTAGCAGAATATTTGAGAGAGGAAGAACTGTGTGAAGAAGATGCGTTGGATAGGAATCAGGAAGTGTGAAGTGCAATTTACAGAATGTACATTCGTGTTATAATTATATTGGGTGAGATTCAGTTTCCTTTTACACCTTCAATTTACAATAATACTTCCTCATTTGACTAAAGGATACCTGTATTACTTTTCCCTGTGGTAAAATTTCTAATCACAAATCAATCTCATGGATAGATGTGGAAAATATTGTAATGTTGCCATTTACTTAATATAAGTTTTAATACAGACCTTAATACAACCCACTGAATTCCACCTATTGGATTTATAGAATCTTTTCAAAGGAACTTACAATATGGAATTTGTAAAAAATAGTGTGTTCGTGTTACAGGATATATAGAATCTTTTCCAAGGAACTTTTGGTATCGGATTTGTACAAAATACATCGAATTGACGGAAGGTTTTGTGCTGGCCACAACAGATTTTTTTTATTATTTTTATATGATATTTGCAATTTAAATCTCTAATTACCCTAAATTATTAAAAATAAAGAATACTTATCTATTTTTATAAATTCTTTTATTTAGGGAAACTTTTTTATGAGACTTTCATGATAGAACCACCTTAAATAAAATTTAAATTAAATTAAAATAGTACATCTAAGAATAGAGAAATAAACACTTAATAAATAACAATTTTGAGGAAAAGAAAAGCGTGTTCTAACTCCATTATAAGAACCATAAATTACAACTTTCTGCATTTCCATCTTCTTTTCTTCCACAAAAAAATAAATTTTCCAGTACAAAAATTAAGCATAAATACTATGCCGCCTAATTAAGAATAATACGCTTTGTGTAACACTTCACACTAAATCAAAACAAATGGAAGACTGCCTTGAAACAGCCGCGACTCAAAAGTCAAGGCACGTTCGATCCGCAATCATTTTATATAACTCTAACATCGTATACCGTATAAAAACTATGGATTATATCCAATCACAGAGTTGTAGTTCACCTAGTTTCCGCCGTGCGGCGCTGCGGTGAAGGTCAAGGGCGGTAGGACGCTAACATGTCCCAAAGGAGGAACACGGGAATTCGATACCTACCCCCGAATCGTCAAAAGAGGGGTTCGTTTGAATGAGGCGGTTTATGGGCAAGTTTAGTTCGAATTGAGAGTACAGATGTCGGGCTTAATGGGAAATTCAATCGTTACATAACTGTGAAATGCAGAGCGCAGAGCCGGTTCAGTAATAGAAACTATAAAAGTTGAAAGACTAGCGAGTATAACGGCATAAAAATAAAATTACTTGTAGGTACTTTCTTTAAGCTTGCAGTCAAAATTGTAAAACTATAACATAAATCTGTTATGGCCATGGCCAGCAATTCCATTTCAATTTGCTGAAGTATCGTATCATTTTGAATCTGGTATGGAATTACAAATTGTTGATTATAAACTCAAAATATTTTAATACTAAGTGTTTACAGAACGAGTCATATTCTTTTTCTATACGACAGCAAATTAAGGGAACAGAAATACACTTTTTAGGTTAATATTAAAGAGCATTGCCGGTCGCTCGGCGAAATCAGTTTTGTAGCTAGTACGTTCCCCCACTACTTTAAGTTTATTTCTCTCTGTCTGCTTTTATATGTGTTTGCCTTGTTTAAAGCATAAGGGGAAAACTCAGCCCGTGTTGTGAAGTAAATTGTTGGAGTGAGAGAGGACATGTGTGTAGTAGAAGGGGAACATATTCTCCTAACACTTTCTCCTCCATAGTCTATCGTTCCGATTTCTGAAATAAGCGGCAAAAAGGGGTTTAGTAGCTAAACTAAAAGAGATAATTTAGATTTTTTTTCACAGACTTACTACTAAAGGTGGGCGCTATGGGGGTGACCCAAACATTTTTTGTATAAAGTACAGTTATTGTGTTAAAAATAAATTTTAAAATAGCCATTTTATGATGTTTTTTGAACTAAATTTAAATGCAATAGAAATTAATAATTAATAAATAATTGGTCAGCCCCATGCATTGATCTATCTACTATACAATGGTATCAAGTTTGAAGTTATAACTTAATATTTACGAGTGTAGTTTGATTTCTACTAAAGTGCTGTTTAGCGTAGCACCGGCAATCGCCTTAACAAATGATATATATAATCGTTAATATATTTAAAATGGTGTTTTTTAATTGTTGTTTCAAATTTCCCGCTAAAACGCTCATGTCGCTCATAACGTCACGATATAATACCACAGATTACCTACACTACCGTAACGGTATTATAGGTAGTGATAATACTGGTGTATACCGTGTAAATACTTTGTAAACATAAGAAGTTTCTTAGTGTTTATCTGTATTTTCTTTTCTAAACACCAGTTAGATGTTTAAAATTCATAGAGATAAACACGAAAAAACTTTTTATGTTTTCAAAGTATTTACTAAACTATTATTCGCGATGAAAATGTACTCGTAGCCATCTAGAAAGTTTTGGAAGCTTTGAGATTGATACTCGGTGTGTGATTTAAATTGTAATTTGTGCAATCTAACTCAAAGTCGATATTAGTAGTTTTTTTTTTTTTGTTTTCATGTTATTTGTCTTGAAATTAAGTGTTCTTTTCGTACTTCTCCACGTATTTACATAAGTATTATTTTATTTACTATTTCATTTCTAACCTCATCAGCATCTTAATTTATTATCCTTCTTAAGGAGAAATTAAAAGTTTGCAACATAAATTGTTGTGTTTTCGGGAGTTATTCTCATAGCACAAAAACAGTTTGAATAAGTTTCCATTCATATCTTCGAAAAGAAGAAAAAAAGTTCAAGTAAAAATAAGTTTGGTAAAATAAAACTAATAACTAATAATTTGAAAGATGCGGCTTTTCATTCTTAAATTTGATAATAAACTTTCGGGGTTGTAAACACGGACTAAATTTGTGACGTTGCGGTTTCATACCCACACAAAGACATTCCTCTGCAACACACACATACACATTTACGTTCCACAACATGAAACAGTAATCTAACCTAAAATTGTGACGGCAAAATATACAAGAGAAAACATTATTATTATTATTATTATTATTATTATTATTATTATTTTCTATTTCTTTAAAAGTACTAGTGCAATATAAGGTATGTAAATAAAACATTTATTTAAATAAATACCAAATCAAACAATCATAAGTTTCAAATTAAACCGACAGAGCTCAAATGTCGTATTCGTGAAACTATGTCGTCAGCCATTTGAAATTATACGCAACATTTAAGAAATCATTTCTCTGATTCTAAAGAATTGTAAGGTGTAAAACATACACTTACGTATTTACGTATTTAGTTTGACCTGTTCTTTCAAGAAAAAAATAAATAAGAAAATGTGAAATAACCCTATTGCCGTTAGGTAGGTAACGTGGCATTTCGCCGAAATAATGATAGAATGAGGCATTGCAAAAAATATTAACATGTCTATTTTATTCGTTAATACGAATATTTTAACTTCATAGTTTTATTTAATATTACAGTTTGTATAAAAGTTTGTTTATTTGAATTAGAAAAAACAATTTAAAGTATTATGCATTCAAAACGTTGCCGAAATTGTAACGTATCCGGGTACAAGCCAATGAAAAACAAGTTGTGCTATAGATCTTACATGATTGGATCTATCACTACGTCTTATGAGTAAATACGCATCAATTAAAAAAAAAATAATACAAATGTCTGAATATGGCTAAATGTAATTAATATATAATTAATTTAATTCATACGGTATTCGACATATTTTATATAATAAAATTTAAACATTTCTATCAGCCTGATTAACAAAAAGATTTAAGCTAATCCTCATTTTTGGATTAGCGAATTCTACTCTAATTTTGCAGTTTATAACTTAAAATATAGTCAAATCTATTCGTTGTATCTGCCTTTATTGATAATATCATGAAAATTAAACTTTAAATACCGGAATAGAATAGAATTCACTAATCCAAAAATGAGGATTAGCTTAAACTTTTTTGTGAATCGGGCTGTATATGTTTAGGAGCAATCCAAACTTAACGTTTGTGGTTCTGTAACCTGAATTTTTACTACGCGTTTGAAGTTTAAAAGGACAACAAACGCCACGGAACATGCTGTTACCTTATTGGTTCGTACCCGTTGACGTCAGTAGGCAAGGGGAGAAGCGGTGCAAAACTGCTGCTTTCCCGAGTATATCACTTTTAATAATTATTTTCTCTTTTTAGAGATTAATTTTAATAAAAATAAAAAATACAGGATAAATATTTTTTAGTTTTCTATCAAATAATGCAAAGAAAAAAAAATCGTGCAATACCTCATTGTGAGTGTCCAGTCATTTTCATTATTTTAACATTTTACAATTAAAATTTAATGAAAATGAAGATAAAATAAATGTTCCTTGAATCCACCTCAACAATCCTGCTTGTTCGGTGAGACAAGTTATACATCAGCTAGTCGCTAGTTCACTTAGCTGCTCCCCACCACTAGGGATGCACTCGATCTCGAGCTTTGACCCAGCCCGGATCGGGCTAATCATTTGCAAAAGTTGAGGCGAGTCGGACTTTTGATTTTGGCCCGACTCGAAAATTCAAGCTTTTCGGGCCGGCCCGAAAAATATTATAGTTCAATCAAATGCACAGTTTTCTTAATATTTTAATGAATATGGATGAAGTTGAAAAGGGCCAAAATGATTTAATAACAACATACTTCACATCTTAATAATAAAAATGTTATTTTACTTAAAAAATTCAAGGTTATTCATTGAAACATAATAATGCTATTGTCTTGTTATTATTACTATTGTTACTATTCGTATACTTAAATAAAAGTGATTTTTATTTCTACTATAATGATTTCTTGTCTTATTTTTGAGTAGAAATAAAGTTAGATAAAAAAATCCTTATGTAAATGATATCTTTTTGTATAAGATTTGTGAAACAGTTTAAATTTTCGAGCGCCTTTGGGAAACAAAGTGTTAAATACTCGTAAGTCAGTAATTTTCATAACAAACTTACACTAGAAGTGTCTCTTTTTATGTTAACTAATGTCAAAAGTTAAAAGGATGTAGAGGTTTCTTATAAGTTTGGCACGAAAAAAGTTAAACATTTCGCCTCACATAAAAATCAAAATTAGGAATGTCAGATGCACCCAATTTCGAGCTTTGGCCCGGCCCGGCCCGAAACCCGAATCGGACCGACAATTTTTATTTTCGGGCCGAGTCGGTCCAAGCCTCAAAGCCCGGTCCGGCCCGGCCCGAATGCATCTCTACCCACCACTCCTCCGTTACGCAGTAGCCAAAATTCCCCTTACAAAATATTTCTTCATATTTAATGAATTAACTCGTTTATGGTTGTGAATGCTATAATAAAAAGAGTTTCATTCCAATTTTTTTTTTTTTTAACAAAACTCTTTTTGGAAAACGCTGGAATATGTTATTCAGCAATTATTTCCCTTCACTGAAAATTAATTATCCATTTCCAGCAACCCTTTTAATTCAAATTTCAGAACTAGGTAACCTACATATTAATTTAAAAAATTTGAATTGCTAATAA
Source organism: Ophonus ardosiacus (assembly GCA_943142095.1). Lineage (NCBI taxonomy): Eukaryota > Metazoa > Arthropoda > Insecta > Coleoptera > Carabidae > Ophonus > Ophonus ardosiacus. The sequence goes on along the minus strand of OW964831.1, from coordinate 13,217,996 downwards.
TGTCGCACTTTGTACCCCAAATTCTTAATGAAAAACAAATGTAACACTTAATTCTTTACTCTTGTTTACATATAAAATCCCCCCAATTGTATCTAGTTGGCGTAGACGGCATGCAAATTCAGATGTTTCACTTCTGGAGCTGTCAAATATATTCCGCTAATGAATTATGGATTTGAAGAAAGCGACTCGCAGTGGAGCTTATTGCGATTTTGTTGCAGTAAGTGAAATATGCAATCTTGCAATATTCTATTTTGCTTGTATTTCAATGCCAAAGTATCTGGAATATGCCGATTGTGTTGTTTATTTTCGAGAACAATGTATAATTTGGAATGTATGGCTGTTCAGTGTAATTGCTTATTGTGTTTGAATCTTACAGCAATTAAACAAAGAAATATTTCGTAATTGTAATTAAAGAGTTCGCGGAATTTTGTCTCACAATAATTACTTGCTTTACTTGAATGTTCTTTCATGAATTTGCATTTAGGGAATCCGCTATAGGTACTCTTTAACAGAAATTATCATTCCTAAAATTTTGAACGGAATTGTATGTATAAATTTGTTCTAGAGATATAAATATACATTTATATACTGTTTCTGATATAAATAGAGGGACTTTGTAGGAACCAATAAAAATACTTCCCCATATTTTTAAACTTTTCATATAATAATGGTGACATATTTATACAACTTTATGGACGTTAAATGTGTAATTCAAAAGTATCGTACTAAATTTCACAAGTATTTACGTATTTGAATATGGATGTGAGGTACGACAAAAATAGAGCGACTGCGTATAAAAATCTTATATTTACTTTAAAAAATCTTTAAGAAACTGTAAATCACAAAATCATTGATAATTTACTTAATTCGATGCCAAGAGGAATGCAATCTGTTATAAATAATTATTGAAGTATTAACATGGTTTTTTTACCTTTCGCTAAGAGAGATATTGGTTTTATGTTAAAAATCTCATATGTAGTTTTCAGTGAATAAGTACGTGTTAAAGTCACTAGAATCCAATTATAACATTTTTCCGATGATGATGATGATGGTGTGTGTGTGTGTGTGTGTGTGTGTGTGTGTGTGTGTGTGTGTGTGTGTGTGTGTGTGTGTGTGTTTGTGAGTGTGTGTGAGCGTGCGTGCGTGCGTGTGTGTGTCTGGATGTTGGAGGGACTATTCCATAAAACCAATATAACTACGTATTCCTTAATCTGACATTAATGGGTAGAGCAGAATAGATGTAGAGATAGAGAATTATAAACATTATATAAAATTAAGGAAAAACAATTTTTGGGGACGTCGGTCCAGGAAATAAATATATTTAATTTTTCTTCTTCATCGACGTTTCGGTATTTTATTTATAACTTCTTCAAGATTCTGTTGGACAAAGTTTTAACATCTGTCCAACAGAATCTTGACGAAGGTATAAATAAAATATCGAAACGTCGATGAAAAAGAAAAATTAAATTAAATTTTTATTTCCTGGACCGACATCCCCAAAAATTGTTTTTCCTTAAATCTACATTGACGGTCGAGAAATTATTTCCAAAATTATATAAAATAATCCGATGTAATGAATCTCACAGCCCAAAGAACTCCATGGAAACCAGTTGTAATTGACAGATACATTGCTGAAGGCTTTTTCTGGGAAGTACATTTAATATTTCTTATTTTATTATTAATTAAATGTTTAAAATTATAGATAAGTATTACAATAAACGCATCAGAAATACCGCCTATCTCGTCAATGAATTTGGAGAATCTCGAACATTTAGAAGAATATGAGAAAACTTTGTAGAATGAATTAAAAAATATAAAAATGTATAAATAATAGATGTAATCAGAAATGTTAAATACAATATGTACTTATAGCCTTATATGGAAATGGCGAGAGGTCTTGTGCTGGCCATAATAGATTTTTTTTAAAGTAAATATAAGTTTTTTATACAGAAGCTCATTTTTGTCGCTACTGACATCCGTATTGAAATACATAAGAACGTGTGGAATTTAGTAGGATACTTTTGAATTACTCAATTAACGTCTACGATTTATGAATATGTTACCATTACATTATACTTATGAAAATTTTAAAAAACTATATATTAAATATTTAAAATATAGGGGAGTATTTTTTATTGGTTCCTACAGAGTCGCTTTTTATGTCCGTAATTTCGTACATAGCTATGTAGGTGTAGGTATGTTGTATTTGTTAAACAAAATATTTTGCAATACTTTACGTAATTTTAATATTTGTGTTTACACCATTATAAAATTTATTTCCATTTAATGAACCTCTTTACCTGAATAAAGTTTCTGAGTTTCACTTATTTTATGTTCTAGTATCGTTTAAATTTAAATAATCAAAGTGTATACCTACATAAAATTTGTTTGTATTGAATGTTGTGATTTACGAGCGCATTCCTAATTTAATTCCCATTTAACTAGTCACGGTAGTAATGGTAAACGGTTAGTAATTAAACATTTCGTATACTTTAAATATAGTTAGTGACTGACTTTAGTGATGTGAGCATGTGGTCTTTAATTGCTTGTGAAATAAGGAGTCGGTTATATTATTGGAGACGTATTTATCATATAAGGTAAGAAAGAAAAGTAAGAATTTTTTGTTTTTATGTTTGAGTTCTTTCTCGTATAGTGCAAATTTTGCATAGGACTTTACATTTAAAATTGGAACAAGAGCATCGAACTCTCCAAAAAATGGGTTCGGTTCAAATTCAGGTTAATTTTTTGGTTTTTAAGAGATGGGTTCGAGTATGGGCCTGGTTCAAGAATTAATAAAATTTGAGGTTTTGTTTGGGGTTTAGGTTTGGTTCTACCTAATGAAAATTAAACTAATGTTTTTTTGAATAACAATCTTTATGAAGAAATAATTTAAAATGAGAGTCGGTATTTACGCAATACAAGAAAAACAATTTTCACGACAAGTCAACAAAAGTAGCAACGTAGACGCCTAAGGTATCGATTACCGGCTGTATTACGATTACGTTTATGTTTCGAACTAAAAAAGAATCTCAATGGGAGTTGAACCCTGAACTGGAATTTTAATACTTGGTTTGGTTCCGACTCAGGTTCAATTGAAAAATATATTTGAGGTTCGGTTCTAGGTTTGAGTTCTTTATAATGTTGAGGTTTGGTTCCGGTTTCGGTTCGGTTCAAGTTCGGGTTTGATGCCCTGATTGGAACAATATTACAGTTTCCATCTGTTTCAAAATTTGTAAATATCTAAAAATAAGAATATATGCTGGATATGCCAATATGTTTTATATTTATTCGGAAATATCGGTAATGATGATAACATATTCATATGAACGCTCATTTCTGGCGCGGAGAGTGCACTACAGGGGTCACTTTCATGCAAGTTAAAAATCGAAATAATTTTGGTGTCGGTCAGGATCGAACCCAGATCCCTAGATTCGCGACTATGCTCAGGCAAACAACCACAATTATGCATCTTTTCCGGATATTCTCTCTTCAAGCCAGGGGTAAAATTGTCAGAGAAGCGGCCTAGCTAAATTGTATCTATCCAGAAAATTGCTCAATTTGGAGCATCTGTTGCTGCCTTAGCTAGATCTTCTCTCTTCTATTCCTCTTCTAAATTGGCGCACGTGAGTAGGTGGGCCATTGTTTGCTTTTGACCACAATGACATAAAGTGGGTTCTGCTTGGTACCCCCAGTTGAACATGTTTATTCCACATTTTCCTACTTGACTTCGTTGGCGATTTATACTTTTCCAAATGAGCCATTTCTGGTCATTACCTGGTGGCAATTTCTCATTTGGAGAAAGAGCCTTTGCTGGTTTCAACATTATCCCACATTAAGCGTCTTGTTGCAGTCTTGAAACTGTGTCTGGATTTTAGTTAACAACTTATTAATTGTTACTTACTTAATAGAGGAACCTATCTATTTTGCATTTACGGACCAGCTTCGTGCCACTGTACACCTCTATTTTCTATTGCTTCTCTTGCGTCATCATTCCAGGTTTTTGCAGGTCTGCTTATCTTTTTTTGCCTATTGGTCTAGCTATATAAACGCGTTTCGCTGTTCTTTCTTTGTGCATTCTGTAAAGATGTCTTTTCATCTCAGGTGCGCTTCTTCTGTGTGCTCCTTGATTGATTTTACTTCCAGGTTTCTCCAGTATATTTCGTTTCTTATACTAGCGTATTTTCTCTTTCCTTCTATTCTTCAAAGGAACCTCATTTTATTAATTATAATAAAGTCACAAAAATGAAGAAATCAAATTTTGAGCTGCACCATTTTAATAGATGTTTTAAGCTTAAAAGGAAGAATGTTTCTATGAATATTTTCTATTATTTTGATATGCAAATTCAACTCATAATATAGCAGGCTTTTATTTCTTGTTTAAGATTATGTAACTTTCCATCATTTTTATCTAATCGAGTTTGATGGACGATGACAAACCGATACATCAAACCGTTATAATAAATTCCCTATCATCTTAAAAGGAAACAACTCGAGTCAAATCGAATCCCAAATCCGAATCTGTCAGAAATTCCCTATTTATCTGTTCTCCCACGCAGTAGGCTGTGCAACGAACGTACGTTTCTCGTTCTTCCCTCTCGGCATTATAAAGCAGCGGCGCATTAATAAATTGCCCGGAGAGTTTTATGTGGCGTTCCGTGTTGGCAGTATAGCCACTATTAGCGGCATGAGGCATTGCTTTCCCCAGATCCTGGGAGAATTCCGGCCCATACATCACTACACTCATCCCCGGTTGCTACGCTACTGGATTGCAACAGGCTATTAATAATTCACAATGAACCAGGTGGACAAAAAAAGAGCTCAAATATGCAAAACGCAAAAGTAGGATTTGGGTATTATTATTGCTCTTAAAGTAAATAGTTTTAGTTCGAAATATGCATAAGCCCTCGGCTGTAACGAAACATCTCCTACCTCGGATGTAATATACAGGGATGGGCACGTAAAATACGTCATGTATTATACTCTATTTTTTTACGCGTAAAAAAATATTTTTTACATTCACAATTTGAGAATTTTCTACGTAGATAATGTAAAATATTATTACCATGAGTATATTTTTTTTATAAAGATATTTTCTTTTAGACTTTAATGAATATTCCAGAACAAGCAGTCTACGTGACATCAACATATTTCTTTGATTCAGACAAACAATTAGATACCTTCAAACTATCACATTAGTAGGGAAATATATTCCTGAGACATAACCTCAAACGTCAAACTTTAAAAACATTTTACGTCAAAATTAGACTAAATACGTAAATTTGAAGCATATTATATTATATTTTTAAAATGTTTTATGAAAATTTTAGGCAGTTTTGTAAAGAAATAAAATTTGAAAACAACACAATAAAACAATTTGTAAAACTAAAATTTCATTTTCTATTTATTAATTATTAATAACATATAGTTTCAAATAATTTGAAATAGATTTAAATCATTAGCTCCAAACTTATTGAAAATGAAATTTTAAATAAATTTTAATCATTTTATGTTAATTTATCTATAGTTTCAGAATGTTTTTTTAATACTTTACAATAATTTTAGTCTCTTTCTTATAAACTTATCATAGTTTCAGTCGTTTTAGAATATATTTATGATAGGATTAAGGGAAGTTACTGTAATGTGACATTTGTAAACTACAAGTCATCTAGTGTCGTTATTAAGAACTAAAATTATACATTATCTACGTTTTTTACTTATTTAACATTTTTTACGCATTTTTTACACGTAAAAGTAAAAATAATTTATATAATATACTATTCTGGGGGGAGGAATATGATAATATATATATTCAAAAATAAAGTGTTAAAAATTTATATTGGCTCGTTACACTTGTAAATAGGTATTAGGATTTTCAACGAAAGACTATAAAATGTATTTTTCTTATATACCTATATAAAAAAAAAAACCGACAAACCTCGGTGTTTCAATCAATTGCTGTTAAAAAAGTACACTTTTTTCATTAAAATGGGTTTATAAAATATGTCTTTTTGAATTCAATAAGTTTGAAAAAAGTGAACTTTTTTTAACGCAAACGAGTGAAATATTGAAATGTTGTGGTACTTTTTTCACACTTGCAGACGTAAAAAAATTTGTATGCAATTAAAAAGATGTTTTTTTTTATCTTAATCGTTATTTATTGAGTAGTACTTTTAGGATAATGTGTACATTTTATTATTTTTTGTTATGGGCCTATTTGAATAAACAAATAAATAAATATATCATCACGGCATATTACCCATTTCCGGGTGTGCTAATCTGCTTTATACACAGTTATCGGTAATGAGTATATTTTTACCGTGTGGGCGTTTACCAGGCGTCACCTCACGGACACTCATTGCTGGCATGGACAGTGAACCATAGAAAACACACACTTGTTCCAAAGAAAATTCGGAATAAAGTTTTTAGAATTTTGTAGTTTACTTTATAATAATTCCTCATTTACTTATAATTTACTAAACATTTACTATTGTGTCATGAGCGCCTACAGGCACATACTTAAATTCCTTATTAAAGAGTCGCTGACTCAAATGTCATTAAATTTTTGGCTATAATTTAGTCCTGATATCTATAATTGCCTTTTAATAGTGCATTTCTAACATATTAGTCACGTATTGATTTTCTGATTCAATAAATCCCAGTTTTAATTGAAGTGATACAGTATTACAAATATGTGTTTTTCAAATCACATAGTAAATATTTTTCCATACTGGGTAACAATTTCAACTGCTATTGTTTAGCATAGCTTGTTATTAAATTGTTTCAGTCAGCGATATTCAAACAATGAAATTAATATATCATATTGGAATTTAATCTGTATAATTTAAATGTAACGGTTAGTAAACAGTTAAACATACTAATATATTTCAAACATAAAATGAACAGTTATATGTTTATCAAATTTTGTGGTTATTAAATGTGCCAACAAACAAAAAACTCATTTGTCATATGTTATTTGTTGGGAGCCACTGAAAGGTTTAAACAGGCTACATTCAGTATGTTTATGGTTTGTGTATAGTGCACATCAGTGATTTTAAAATTACAAGTGTTTTTGTGAATTCAAAGTGATTTGTGAACAAATATTTGAATTTTTGTGCTAGATAAAGGTAAAATATGTTGTATTTTCTCATTTTTCGTAATAATTAATGGTTTGCTCTCATTACAAACTATTCTAACTCAAATAAACAACATTTTCGATTGCATAAAGACAATTTTTTATTGTTATGATTGTCAGTAATCATAGAAAGTGTTTCAAATCTATTTGCATTAATTGAAAACTCACTTTACATATTTATTGATTAATTTATAGATCGCTATCTACATTTGCTTTTAATTTTGTGTGGTAAAACCGTACTTATCGATAACTAGATTAATTTGTACCATGTGTATTACTTGTGTATACATAATTATTTAATGATAGTTTTTGCATCTTTCAAGTATCTGGGTCACATGAAAATCTTTTCCAAGGTTGTTCATGTTCAATTGAAATCAATCACTAACTATTGATATTGTATGTTTATAACCTCAAATTGCAACAATTACTGACGTATGACAGATACAATAAAGTTGTTTATTTTATGTAAATATTAATTTTGTCTTTGTGGTATTGTGGTTAAATACTAGTAGATGTAAATTGATTACTCAGGATTTCAAAAATATGAAATTCAATATTCCAATGTTTTTATTGGTATACAAATTAAATGTAATAAATTTACAGCAAATATACAACTTAGGAAGTGTCGACTGCACTGTCAAGCCAGAGCCGCAAAAAAATTAGTGAACTGTCGCATGCGGAAAAATAGACCAGACGGAATCTAACGGACAATTTTAGCGGCCACACAAGAATCTGCCTAAAAACCACTATCTACCAATTAGGAATTGTCAGTTAGGTTCTTCAGGGTACTATACCGAGAGTTTTTTTTATCAGTGAACATGGGCGTATGTCATTACCATAGTTACATTTAAAATGATTGACAGCAATGCATTATCGCGTTTTTTTAAAAACTGGACATAGGACTTGACATTTAGTATATCTGTCAATGTCATCAAATTGTCATACTTCAAAATGTATACAATTAAAGAAAAGTTCAAATTGTAAATTGGAGTAATTATAACGAGTCTACAACAAGTTTCTGACTTATGTGCATTAACTTTTAATAAGCGACCCAGTCCAACAACTATAAGAAAAATTTACAATGACTACAGAACTGAAGGATGCGTCAATAAACAGCACAAGAAGAAAATCAGACCAAGTACTGTAGTTAATAGTAAGAAACAGGAAATTATGCAATTAATTGAAAGTGACAACACCCTGTCAACAATTTTTTTTCTGAAATTGAGAATACCAGTATACAAGGTTTTAAGACAAGAACATTTTAAGAGTTTTAAATATCAAAATCACCAAGAATTATTACACAACGATATAGAACGAAGAAAAATCTTTTGCGGAGATATGAGGAACAAAATTAATAGTGGGGATATATTACTGGATCGAATTTTATTTACGGATGAAGCGACATTTTATATTAATCGGGAAGTAAATTTACAAAATTGCAGGTATTGGAGTCGTCAAAATTTTCACTTATATCTGCACCAGGTATTCCCCCAACGCTGGATAGGGCGTGGTGGAGAAGTGGAGTGACCTGCAATGCCACCAGATCTTGCACCAAACGATTTTTTTTTCTTTGGGGCCATTTAAAAAATTGTATTTACAATGGTGACAAAATAAATATTGACCAATTAAAAAATAGGGATAAAATATAATTTATATTAATTATTTCTTGCCTTAGGCTTATGTCAGAGTATAGAATTATACCATACAATTTGAACTTTTTCTTCAACTGTATACATTTTGAAATATGACAATTTGATGACATTGACAGATATACTAAATGTCACGTCCTATGTCCAGTTTAAAAAAAAAACGCGATAATACATTGCTGTCAATCATTTTAAATGTAACTATGGTAATGACATACGCCCATGTTCACTGATAAAAAAAACTCTCGGTATAACAACAAAAGTGAAATCCCAAAACACAGTCGAACAACGTTTTTCCAAAATATTTTTTTTATGTTCAATTGCACAAAAAAGCTTATATTACAAGCTATTCTTAAACAAACAAATTGTGTGGCCAGCACAAGACCTCTCACCATTTCCATATTAGGCTATATAAGTACATAATTGTATTTAAAATTTCTGGTGCACACACACAAAAATTCTAATCTATTAATACATTTTTATATTTTTTAAATTCTTCTATAAATAAATTTCCTCCTACTCTTCTAAATGTGATTCGTCCAATTCATTGGATTGGCGATAATTCTGATGGGTATATGTAATAAATGTATCTATAATTTTAAATATTTAATTAATAATAAAATAAGACATATTAAATGTATCCCAGAAAAAGCCTTCAGTAATATATCTGGATCTTTGAAACTGACATTTTTCTATCAATTACAAACATTTTAATTTTCCAACTAGTTTCACAACAGGTTATTTTATATATTTATAGTTCTCTGTCTCTAAATCTATAGAAGATATAATAAAAATGTTAAACTTTATAATCTTTAATATTTCGTTTTCAGCTCTTCCTATTATTGTCAGATTAAGGAATACTTAGTTAAATTGGTCTTTAGTCTTATATAATTTGAGAAACCGTCCTTCCAACCTCCAGACACACACACACACCCACATGCACACTCATTATTGTAAAAATGTTTAAATCGGATTCTAGTGACCTTAAATCGTGATTATTCACTAAAATTTGGATAGGTGACTTTTAGCATGAATCCAATACCTTTCTTAGCGAGAGGTAAAATTATAAGTTACGTAGCTGCAACTAAGCATTTGGAAACCAAAAATCTTTTATTTCTATAAATTGTGTTTTTTACATATCATATCATATCATATCATATATCATCACGGCATATTACCCATTTCTGGGTGTGCCAGTATCTACAACACATGTAGACATCGGTAATGATGACGATATATTTTACCGTGTGGGCGCTTACCAGGCGTCACCTCACGGGCACTCATAGCTGGCGTGGAGAGTGCACCACAGGGGTCATTTTTGTGCCATTTAAAATTGGAAATATTTGGCGTCAGTCGGGATCGAACCCGGTGTCCCCAGGTTCGCGACCAGACACTCAGGCACGCGGCCACGGAACCCCATTTTTACGATTGTAAAAAAGTTTTTTCATTCATTTTAGTGGAAAAGTTAGTTACATTTGTAAGTGTACTTTCTCCTTCTTTTTTAGGAAAAGTTTAAAAAAACGGCTTTATTTTCTTTTGAGTAATAATAACCGGCTTTAATTTTTTTCGCTTAATAATAACGGGTTCCGGTTTCGATTACAAATCACGGAGGTACTATTCGCACCTATAATTGGTTCCTTGCCCAGGTGCTGACAATAATATTATACGTATCGGAGAGCCACTTTAAATTTAATTTATTTTTCAATATTTTCATATAGGTAATGATAATATTTATTTATCATTAAATGTGAAATATTTTAATTAAAAATGTTGAACTAGGGTATTTCTTTATTACAAAAAAACTAATTATTAAATTTACGTCTATCAATAAAAATATATTTATAAAATATATAATTATGAAATATAAATATAAAAAATATAATAACGTAGCTAAGGTATCTGCATATTGTTATTTTTTTGGGGATGACAATACTCGTATATTTTAGGTTTTCGACAACAGTGAAGTATTGTTAATTTGATTTTTATTTAATATTTAGAACGGTTTTACATAATAGTACTTAACGATAAATCCGCCGATAATAGGTACATGTATAATAGAAAAACCGACTGATTGATCTACCAAAAAATTGATAAAATCAAACAATTTGATTTTTGGAGAACTTTTGGATACTTCTACAATATCAACTATATAATATTTCATATTTCAAAATGTTTGTAACTTGTGTTTGTTTGTTTCTTTCGGTGCGTAACTTCGAAAAGAAAAAATGTAAATCAAAAACATGTAAGTTTCGAAATATTATAAAAATTTTGTATAATGGTGAACTATAATAATATTTTACAGAATTTTAATTAAGTTTTAATATAAATTATAAATTGTTCTAAAGATGTCGATTAAAACTTGTTGATAGTTAATATACTAAATTTGAATAGGTAAAGTGGAATGCAAGTGAAGTAAAGACCTAATATAAATCCTTTTATTATCCTTACAGTCATGTTAGGAGTACAAATGAATCGATTACAAGGAGACATTGATAAATGGACAAAGGTGTCTTGCTCTTGACATTTTCCTGAAATACATTGCCCTATTTCTAGAGTGTAGTCAGGCAATTTTAAATGCATTTTACACCTACCTAAATGTAATTTGAGCTTTATTTCAAGGAAAATTAAAACAATACTACTTATTATAATACAGTTTAGTACGAGATGGTATCAACAACTCAATTGTTATGTTAAATCGATGACCTTTTATGATGAATGATTTTAATCATTTTATTTTTGTATAGCGTTTGAAAATAAAATGCGATACGCATTTAAAAATTTAAATATTTTATCAGAAACACAAATAAATTTTCAAATATGGAAATTTATTCAAATTTTGTTTATTTTAAGAATAATATACTTATAAAATATATAAACGATACAGCGTGTAATATAATTTTATGGAAATAATTACCACGCAATCAAATACATAATGTATGGGAACATGATGATACATTTATTGGTTTTCTCTCTACATATTTGTACCTAATATACTCGTATTCATACTAGTAACAATAATGAATATGTATTCTCAGTTTTTCAAATTAAAAAAATCTGTTGTGGCCAGCACAACACCTCTCGCCATTTCCATATTAGGCTATATATGGTTTCCTTAGTGCCTTGGCCTCTGCGATTAAATTACTCTATATGTTATAGTGTTTTTATCTCTAAATCTATACAAGATATAATAAAATTTTTAAGTGTATTAGATGGACAATTTTATGTTCTTCAATATTTAATAACAAAAATTTCCAAAAAATTATATTTAGAAGAATTTTTCTCAGAAACTACTACTTCCGGTTGTTCAATTGTTACCAAAACCTTTTCAGCTCTTCCCAGGAATGTCAGATTGAGGAATCCATAGTTAAACAATTCTTAAGTCATATGGTTTTTGAAGAATCGTGCCTACAACATCCAGACATACACACATACACACATACACACATCCACACATCCACACACACACACACACACACACACACACATCATTTTAAAAATGTTATAATCGGATTCTAGGGACCTTAAATCGTGCTTATTCAATAAAATCTGGATATGCGAATTTTAGCATGAATCCAATACCTCTCTCAGCGAGAGGTAAAAAAATCAACGAACAATTACTTGCCTCATACAATAGGGAATGAAAATTGTAAAACAAAATAAAACTGAACATTTTGTCTTTGCTTTGTTTCCTTTGTCTTTGTACCCTGTTGAACTTCTGTGGAATGAATAGCAGAAACAAATCATTAAAACCAAATCAACCAATGTATTAACATTACAGTCGGGGAGAATTTGCAAATTATTTGGAAATCCGTATCTATAAATATAAAAATTACTTTAGAGTTCGTCAAGCCATTATCAATGGTAGCAAATTTAAATTTATTAGGTAGGAAATTTTTCTCGGTTAAGGGCCGGTTTTTCAATCTCTGGGTAAAAATTTATCTTCACGTTAAGTAAACATTATTGCATCGGTTTATTGAGAGCAACGATAAATCTGTCATTTGATAGTTCATTTCGTTTCAATTTTGTTTATTTAACTCTTAGTTAAAATTTTAACTAGATATTGAAAAGCCCGCCCCTAAACGTTTTTTTTTTGTCCTTAAAATAAGAATAAACATAACTATTTACTTTGAATTTACATTTTTTTTGTTATTTTTAACTCTTATTCAAGTAACTTGACCATATGTAAGAAAAGAGATTAAATTATAAGTTAGGAAAGCATCTAGCTCAAGCTATAAATGTCATATACTTACTCATAATGAAATAACTAGCAAGGTGTTATAATTAGCCAATCCAAATGAGATTTTAATCACCTCTTCCTTGATTGCATTCATGCTATCTCTCTCACTCTCTCTAGTTGTTTGTATACTCAACTGAACTTTCTTATTAATGGTACTACCAACTTTTAATTACAGGAAAATATATGCACGAATAATAAAAGGTATAATCTTACATAATAATCCTGATATGAAAAATACGAGTAAATAATACTGCCAATATTGTGCTCCAATATCTTTCACAAAATGCAAAAGGCATCGGATAGTTTTACAAATGATTTTAAACATTATTATAGCTGAAAGCACTCTGTGGAGGCGCGACAGTGCCTTGGATTTTAAATACATCATCATACATATCATTTATAGCCGTTTGCACCGGTTCTAATTAAATATGAAGTACAACTTAAAATTAAAAATACGTTGCTCCAATTATTAAGGGCCCCTTAGATTGCAAATAGCTACCCTTATGTTAAGCGGTAGGTAGATCATCTGTTGCATTAATCTCCCTTACGTTAAGCCGTACTCATACGCATGCGTCGAAGAACTTTTACTTGGCATTTGTATCTCAACAAATTATTATACAGCTTTTGATAATAATAATAATAATAATAATAATAACCCATATTATTTGGCAAAGTTCAGCTACAGCTGGTCTTACACTTAACCTTATAACAAATTTTATATATTGTAACCAACTTAATGAACTTAATACAACAAAATAACAATAAGAATACCAATAATAACATTACAGTGTAACAGTAGTAAAGTTAATATAAAAAATCTGTTGTGGCCAGCACAAAACCTTCCGTCAATTCAATGTATTTCGTACAAATCCGATACCAAAAGTTCCTTGGAAAATATTCTATATATCCTGTAAAATTGTAACACGAACACACTATTTTTTACAAATTCCATATTGCAAGTTCCTTTGGGAAGATTCTATAAATCCAATATTATTATAACACGAATGTACGTTCTATAAATTGCACTTCATACTTCCTCATTCCTATCCAACACAGTTCTTCCTCTCTCAAATATTCTGCTACACAGTCCTTCCATATTCTCTTTGGCCTTCCTCGTACTCCCGGCATTGAAACTGCAAGTCACTTATACGAGGGACACACTGTCATTTATGTTACTTTCTGATCCTATACTTTCCACTTTGGTTTTGCACTTGACACTGACATCTGTCAATTAGAATTTTTTTGAATGTGCTGTTTCCATAATTTTAGCAAAGCTAACCGATTTTTGAAAGTTAACCTCTCTTAATCTCTCTATAACTCTATATCTATTGAATATGAAGGAAAATGTATAATCAAATTGTACCTATATAGAGAATAAGATTTTTTTTCATATTAATGATCACAAAATGTCAAAAAATTTAACTGCGGTTTTCCCAGAAAAACTGTTAAAAACTTCAAATAGGGATACTTCTGGTTGACCAATTATAACCAAAATTTAATCAGCTCTTCATATGGTTGTAAAGAAGAGGAATACGAAAAAATCATAATTTTTAGAATTTTAGTTTGTGAATTATCGTCGGAGAAAAATTTATCACGCACACACACACGGACACACACACGGACACACACACAGACACACACACAGACACACATACACACATACAGATACACATACACACATACAGACATCAATGTAAAATTAGTTATATCGTATTCTATATATATATTAATGAACATGACTTAAAAACAAGAAGGAAAAAAAAATGTTTGTAGATTTAACATTAATTACTGTTCATCTATTCGTTTTCAAATAACATTTTTCTTAGTTTAGATGAGAAAATAGAGGTGTTAGCTATTTTTAAATTATCTGGCAATTGATTATATAAACTAGGTCCTGCACAAGAGAAGGATCGTTTGAATAGTTCTGTTCGATGTTTAGGTATATGTAATTTTAAATTTGTTCTTAGATTCCGACAGTGTTGCGTACCTCGAAATATTAATTTCTGATGCAAGTATGATGGAATTTTGGTGACAATGGTTTTGTGTAAAAGACATGCATAATGATGACTTCTCTTTTGAGAAATGATTTATCAAATGGATTTTAAATTTAATATAATAGAAGACAGCGATGATTTAGTTGCATTTAGAGATGCACTCGATTTCGAGCTTTGGCCCGGCCCGGCCCGAAGCCCGCCTCGATTTCGAGTCGATCCTCGAGCCGGGCTGAAGATATTTTTTTATCGGGCCGAATCGGGCTAATCATTTTCAAAAATCGAGGCGAGTCGGACTTTTGATTTTGGCCCGGCCCGAAAATTCGAGCTTTTCGGGCCGGCCCGAAAAATCTTATAGTTCAATCAAATGCACAGTTTCCTTAATATTTTATTGAAAATGGATTAAGTTAAAAAGGATCAAAATGATTTAATAACAACAAACTTCACACATTAATAAATAAAAATGTATTATTTTACTTCAAGAATTTAATGTTATTCATTAAAGTATAATAATTATATTGTGATGTTGCTATTATTATTGTTATTATGCCATAATGATTTCTTGTCCTATTTTTGAGCAGAAACAAAGTTAGATAAAAAATCCTTATGTAAATTATATTTTTTTATTTAAGATTTGTGAAAAAGTTGTTTAAATTTTCGAACGGCTTTGGTAAACAAAGTGTTAAATACACGTAGGTCTGTAATTTTTATAACAAACTTACACTAGAAGGGTCTCTTTTTGAACTACTTATGTTAACTAATGTTGAAAGTTATAAGAATGTAGAGTTTTTTTATAAGTTTGACACGAAAAAAGTTAAACATTTCGCTTTAACATAAAAATCAACATTAGGAATGCCGGATGCACCCAATTTCGAGCTTTGGCCCGGCCCGGCCCGATTTCGAGTCAATTTTCGAGCCAGGCTAGCTAATTTTTTTGTCGAGTCGATCTTCGAGTCGGGCCGGTAATTTTTATTTTCGGGCCGAGTCGATCCAAACCTCAAAGTCCGGCCCGGCCCGGCCCGAATGCATCTCTAGTTGCATTAGAATAACAGAAAATGTAATTCCGCGAAAACAGGGTTAACTATTTTTTATATTTTGTCGGATTAGGTTTTTTAAACCTTTCCGTGTGACATAAAATTACTAGCATACAATTGTACGTATTTCAATATTTTCCTTATAAAAAATAGTTTTTAAATAATCTCATGTAAGAATAATTGTGTATTTCCAATTGATTAATACAATACAAACAAACATTATGTATTACGGCCCGATTTTATAATTCATGCTTAATTTTGAGTTGGTATCTTTATCAGTTGATACCTCCCTCTCTGTATCGATTGTTTCTCTACCAATATTTACCTCAACCCGTTCCAAACATATTTCGTAACAATGTTAGTGTCTTTACACTATCCACTACATCCAGTGCTCTAGTGGCGGTTAGGGTAATTAGGTTAGGGCACTTGAGGCGAGCTCAATTTGACGCCCTGTGATGCTCTGGGCCTTGGATTCTCTTGGTTCTCGCCACATAACAGGGAGTTATTGACGACAACAAGGAATAGATGATCCTATTCTACTTGATTGCGATATCCAATTAAAGGGATAATGGATTGTGGATGTTGACAAGGATTTTTTGGCACCTGCAATAAAGAATGGCAAATATAATGACGTATGTAACAAAAGTTTTGGGAAAAATTTCACGCTCTAAGATCTAATCTAGTTGTCACTGGGTATAATAAATACATAATAGGTAATTGTTTTGTAATATACCATGTTAAAATTGCCACAAAAGTTTTGAAAAATGTTGTGCGAGAATGTGAAGAGAGTGTACTACTCGTATATATTAATTTGTAAAAAGTGGGCGACCCGAACATTCGGCCCCTAAATCGAATTAAGAAACAGACTCATTCAATGTGCTCAGGACAATGTTAGAACGCCATCGCGCAAATTAATGCGATAATTTAGAATTTTAAAGATAGTTATTAGCAGAAATATGGTCAGAAATGATTTAAAATTTCGAAAAAGAAATAATGATACTAAATAGTCTGCGGTCTAGCTTGAACGAATCATCAGATGCTGCAACACACACACACGCACGCACGTTCGCACGCACGCACACACACACACGCACACACACACACGCACACACACACACGCGCACACACACACACACTCGCGCGCGCGCGCGCACACACACACACACACACACACACACACAAATACGGAGAGAAAGAGAGAGAGAGAGTATAATCTCTCAAATGTTATTTCTTAGGCGCGACTGATTGAAGACTTTTGGGTATTTCTTAGCAGAAAAGTATACATGAATTACAAGGAACATCAAAACGAGCAACAGTTACTTACAAATAGTGGCGTAGCCAGAACTTTTTCCGCCCGGGGGCGGATCCTGGATTTGTCGCCTCTCAGTACACCAAAAATACTAAAAAAGGTCAAAATGAAATGAGATATAGGGAAATAAATGACAAAATTTATATTTATTTTTCAAATAAATCTTTAATCTCTCAACGTCCTATTTTTTTTTTCTTGTCTTTTTGTTTACAAAATTCTCAATAACATTATTAAAGTCTATTTCATCACTAATTTGCTGCTTTATAGATAATGTAGTAAGATTTCTTATCGCTAAGGTTCTCATCGTATTTCAGGTAGTTTTAGCGTTTTAGTATATTTGACGTTGACAACAAAATCCGAACTTTTCTCTAGTTTTGCATACACTGGAAACAATAGTTTTGCGTGAAAGCTCCTATTGTGAGGAAAAAAAGGCGTAGTTTTGTGCTAAATCCACCTTTACCGCCTCTCAGTGTATCCATTTTAGTTCTGCAGCTTCCCGTAAGATGGCAGAACATTCGGAGGGTTAATTTTTTTCTGAATTGTCGTTTACCTGCCCAACTCTTGAGTTTACCTTTATACCTTATTATTAATATGAATTTTAATTATTAGATTATGAAAAGAAATGTTACTGTATATATTTTATTTTAGTTATATTTTGTTATGTTATTATAAATTAAAAGTGCCGCCCTTAAAAAAGGTCCACGCGGGGCGTATCTCCACGCCACCCCCCTCAGCAACGCTTCTGCGTGCAAGAATATTTCTGATGATACAGAAAGTAGATTTAACATTGTCCAGAGACAAATGAGAAAAGATATTAAAAACTACGTCGCATTGAAGATAAAGGGCCCTATCAGTGTTGTAAAATTTTTCAATAAAAAAATTCTTTCTGTTATTCTATTTAATGAAGAGGTCTAACTTTTCCTCAAAACTTTTGTTACTTGCGTGATAATATTAAGTGTCCATATTATTGTGAACCCGGTTGTTTTGAAATAGTTAAAATCGATGTCGGCCATGGTGCATCGACCATGCACCGAACCTCCTCGTGTCACGAGATAATCCGGAGCAGTCGCTTTTTAGTTCTAGGTCAGCTGATCGAACGGAGCGATATCTTTTTCGCGTGGACGACTACAAGTTTAGAATCATTCACATGCAAATCATTTTAATCAAATATCGTATCACAACACTCTGCATTAATTGCTAGCTAATTAACATTGTGTCTACGTATTTATTTGCTTGCTAATTAAAGTTTCATTTCACAGCACCTGATAGTTAGTAGGACATATTGGCAGGATTTGTTTAATGTTTTACAGGAACAAATTAAAAATAAACATTGTAATGGAATTTATTAATTAATATACGTATTTTTCAAATATTATAAATATAGGAAAATTGGTTTAATGAAATGCTGAAAGAAGTCAAATCGTTTTTATACTATAAAAATATTAAATGTCTTTTTAACAATATATTGTTGTATTGTGCTAGAAAAGTTTCTTTAAACAATGTAAAAAAAATTATAAATGGCTTTATAGATGACTGATATACTGCTTCGGGGTCAGATTACATTTAAAATAATAAAAAATCATCACGCATAATTTCCATATTTTCGTAAAACAACTTTTTTTTCAAATGCCCTCTTTACAAAACGAATTAATATAAGTACGAAATGAAAACTGAATTGAAAGTAAAAAGTTATTTTTATAAATATGACAGTAGAAAATTGATTTCACTAGTAGAATTACTAGATTGCAAAAACTTTAATATTTATAATAATATAGAATGTCAATAAATGATATTTAACTGCATTTTTACCTTCCGTCACCTTTAGGTAAGGAAAGTATTGTCTTTGGTCAAAAAATACGGCGGAGTTTTTAAGTTTTTAATGTCTAAGCACGTTATAGGGTCCCTACAATACGAATTTACTATTTTTAAGATGCTGTCTGTATGTGTATGTGTGTGTGTGTGTCCGTGTGTGTGTCCGTGTGTGTGGCCGTGTGTGTATGTATGTCCGTGTGTGACAAATTTTTCTCCGACGATAATTCCAATACTACAATTCTAAAAATTATAATTCTTTCGTATTCCTCTTCTGTACATCCATATGAAGAGTTGATTAGATTTTGGTTATAATTGATCCACCGGAAGTACCCTTATTTGAAATTTTTAATAGTTTTTATATTAAAGAAAATACTCTTCTCTATACGGTTTGATTATAAATTTTCCTTCATGTTCAATAGATGTAGAGTTAAAGCATTATAAAGAAATTAATTTTCAAAAATTAGTCGGCTTTGCTATTTATCATGGAAACAGCTGATACATTCAAAAAATTCCAATTGACAGATATCTGTTGCAAGTGCAAAACCAAATATGGAAAGTATAGGATCAAAAATTGGTATGTCATAGAGTTCCTCGCAAGTGGCATGCAGTGAAAGGCCAGAGAGAAGATGGACTGTATCGCAGAAGACTTGAAAAAGAAAGGACGGTGTGAAGAAGATGCGTTGGACAGGAATGAGTGAAAAAGAAGAGGTAATAGCGACCCCTAATAAAATAGGGGAAAGTTGAAGCAGAAAGAAGGAAGTGTCAAGTGCATTTTACTTAGTGTATCTTTATGTTATAATTTTATTGGATTTATAGAACCTTTTCAAATGAACTTTTGGCGTGGAATTTGTAAAAAATAGTATGTGTTCGTGTTTTTTTTTTTTACAAAATATATCGAATTGACGGAAGGTCTTGTGCTGGCCACAACAGATTTTTTTTTAATAAAAATTTAAAAGTTGCAAATGAGGTCACTTCCGGTTGACCAGTTATAACCAAAATCTAATCAGGTGTTCGTTTGGATATAAAATCGAGGAATACGAAAAAATTACAATGGTCCCATACACTCCAACACACTCACATATATTTACTTACACACACACATACTCACACACCCACGAACACACGCACATACATACAGACATAATTGTAAAACTAGTAAAATTATATTCTAGGCACCCTGAAACGTATTTAGTAATTAAAAACTTACCATTGAATTTTTTGACCAAAGACAATACCTTCCTTACCTAAAGGTGACGAAAGGTAAAAAATATAAATTATTCGAGACATTATCAGGGTCATTTTTATTCTAAAATGTACCCAACAATCAACAAATACAGATTATTTATTGATTAACATTAATTTCATGGGTCATATGTGAATACTTGTAACGCGTTTTATATTATGACTATTTAATACTCATATGAACAAAATTCCTATGTAACAAATGATTCTCACATCGGTCAAACGATAATTTAATAATTCATGAACATATTCGTATTGATTTCGGATTAACGTGTACGGGTAGTTACACAGTTTAAGGGTATATGTTTTATTCATTTCATAGCAATATTTATTTGTAGGTGTAGACGTATGCTGTATGTGAAGCAATCATAAAACATTAATCTGTTTATAATTACAAATTATATTTATTGTGTTTCAATTTGTGTAAATATTAAATATGCTTGCAATAAATTAATATGCAAATCATAATTTACAATATTTTGCACAGTTAAATTTATGTGAAGCAATTATTATGTTGCTTTAATTCGGCTGTTTGAACAGCGATGCAAGATAGAGAATTATTTCTGCTAAGTTCATTGTGTGTGAAAATTTAATGTGCCTGTATTATGCTCCTATTCTTTGAACAAAAGCGCCAAATTTATTGTTCTATAAAACGTTCAAGTACCGAATACGAATAAAAAAGGATTTCATTGAAAGATAACAAAACACTTGCTTTGCATAAATTAACAACGAAAACTGCAGTAATTTACCTTTGACAAAAGAATATATTTGGCTACTTTAAATTTATATTTTCTTAAAGATAGTTATTACAATTTTAAGAAGAAATTCGAAATATACCCGGTAATTTAAAACGAATGTAACAAACAGTTTATTCTTTAGGCAAACTACAAGAGGTCCAAATTTTATAAGTAACAGTTAGTTTTCAAATTAATATCAAGTTATAATTGAAAAAAACTTGAGAAAAAAATCTGTTGTGACCAGCACTATACCTCCCGCCAGTACTTCAAACAACTGTCAAAATTGTACAATAAAGTAAAAATATACTTCTCTTGTGAAACTAAACCGAGCGTTATTTTTTAAAACTTTTATACTACACTACACATTTATTGATGCTGGAAACTATATTAATTATATTATTTTACTTTGCATTCGTATAATATAAATAACTATTGTTTTATTTACTATTAAAATTTTCTTTTTAAAATTTACCATTAATAATTTGAAATGATAGGTTCTTTGCAAGAAACATTTATCTGTCAGTTACATTCATTTGAAATCTAAACTTTGTTACTAAGTAATTGTGTTTATTTTTAAAACATAGTCTTCGGGATTTACAAAATAGATTATTTTATATATTTATCCCTAAAATATATAGAAAAAGTATGAATGCATACCTGTAGAAAATTTAATAATCTTTAATTCTTATAATAACATAAATCAAATCGCGCCAGAAGCCCTTGAAATTATTGCGCCCCCCCCCCCCCCCCCCCATTTTTTAGTTAACATAAATTTAAAAAAAAATCTTTTGTGGCCAGCACAAGACCTTCCGTCAATTCGATGTATTTTGTACAAATCCCATACCAAAAGGTCCTTGGAACAGATTCTATACATATAATATCATGTAAAATCGAACACGAACACATACTATTTTTTACAAATTCTATACCAATAGTTGATTCGAAAAGGTTCTATAAATCCAATAAAATTATAACATAAATATACACTAAGTAAAATGCACTAGACACTTCCTTCATTTCTTCTTCAGCTATCCCCTATTTTATTAGGGGTCGCTGTTACCTCTTCTCTTCCACTCATTCCTGTCCAACGCATCACATAGTCCTTCCTTTCTCAAGTCTTTTACGATACAGTCCTTCCATCTTCTCTTTGGCCTTTCTCTGCGTGTCACTTGCGAGGAACACTATGACATATCAATTTTAGATCGTATACGTTCCATATTTGGTTTTGCACTTCCAACTGACATCTGTCAATTAGAATTTTTTGAATATATCATATGTTTCCATGATAAATAGCAAAGCTGACTAATTTTTCAAAATTAATTTCTTTATAACGCTTTAACTCTACATCTATTGATTATGAAGGAAAATGTATAATAAAACCATACAGAGAAAAGTATTTTCTTTAATATGTATAATAACAAAATGTCAAAAAATAATATTTAACTGCGTTTTTTTAGGAAAAACTGTTAAAAACTTTAAATAAGGGTACTTCCGGTGGAATAATTATAACCAAAATCTAATCAACTCTTCATATGGTTGTACAGAAGAGGAATAGGAAAGAATTATAATTTTTAGAATTGTATATAGTATTGGAGTTATCGTCGGAGAAAAATTTGTCACACACGGACACACACACACACACACACACACACACATACACACACACACATACACACATACAGACAGACATCATCTTAAAAATAGTAAATTCGTATTCTAGGGGCCCTAAAACGTGCTTATTCATTAAAAACTCACCACCGAATTTTTTGACCAAAGACAATACCTTCCTTACCTAAGGGTGACGGAAGGTAAAAATTGAAATTTTCTGGAAAGAAACCAATAATTATAACAAGTAATTGAATATATGAACTGACATAAAGAGTAATAACCAATGATTCGAAAAACAACAATCTTACGCGAGTAGATGGGAAGGCTTTTTTATTAGTAAAATTCAGCAAACATTGAAACTAAACTTTTATTTTTAATTAAAATAGTATAATGACAAAAATATAATTAAAATGACATTTTTCTTGATTTGGCACTGGCAAAAATATTCACAGTGTTGTCAAAATTAATTTCATTTAAGAGTTTTTTTCGATGCACATAATAATCAAAGCGTTTAATTTTGCGTGGGATATTGTGGACCTGCGGTAATCCTCCACTCTCTTCAGTGCTGAAAAGGATCTGTAGCTAATACAGCTGGTCACTGCTTTGCAAGCAAACACCCGTAATAAAATTACAATGTTAGGAAAAATATTCTCATTGTTCTTGTCTTTTAATAGTTTCAGATATTTCAGCAAACCGTTTGCTAATTTATATTTTATAAAAATATTGATTTTCTTTTTTTCAATTCCTGACATAATTTTGCACCAGAAGCCCAAGCTTCTCGGGCTTCTGTGATAATACGCCACTGCTTACCAAGGATAGCGCGAGGTGAAAATGTACGATAAAATAACTCAATAAAATGTCTTCATCATATTGGAGCTCATCAGTGATGCATTGAAGCCTTTAGTGGACACTGACTAGATTAAGTGGACTGATGGATCATGTCGATAAACTATCCCAAGATAATCCATCCGTCCATTCAACCTAGTCAGTGCCTTGTAGAACCTAGAGGCTTCATTGCACTATACTGTTGAGCTCCAATAAGAGCAAAACGCGTCTGTGGTTCTGGTTGAGTGGACCAGTCTCTGATAAATGACCGAGAGGTTGATTCAGACACTGAAACCTTGTAAAATTTGTCAAGTATGATTTGTTTAAATTTTACATATTCCTGTAATTATTGTTTGCTAATTAACATAGAAATCGATTGTAATGATCTTTCGTTCTATAAATAGAAAAATTTTCCGGTTCCGCCTATGAAATGTCCCGTTCTATCGATACTATAAAAGATTAATGAGGCTTTCAATTTAATTTAATTACTAGCGACCTGTCGTGTTAAACAGATTACATAACATTCTTAAGCGTAATAGTGGTACCCTTATACGAATTATGGTCTTCTCTTACCATAATAAAACTATTAACGATATTTCAATTGAAGGAATGAACACAAATTCCAACTCAAATCCAGATGCATTTAAAGGATTTTATCGGAACTATTGGAAAAATTCTTTGTAGTTCGGCTGGCTTATCTAGTTCATTATCTAGTTCTAGATAGAGTTACATTCCACTAGTGGTTATGTGTGTCCTCAAATTTTGGTGACACAGCATTTCGTAAATAATTAGAACAAATTAATCAATTAATTCAAAACTTTCTATTTTCTTATTTTATAGAGAAATTCTTTGCAAGATGTTTATTTTTTTCCAATGCCTACTTATTATACAGTGGCACTTGATCTGCTGAAATCTCATTATTAATGTCCAGTTACACCAACAAGGATTTTGACAGTAATAAATAATAATTCATTTGGCATTTCATTTTGATGTGGTATATGCATTCATGATGGCAAGGAAATTTTGAACTAACTCGCGATCAGAAACAAGTCGTTCTATTCAGATTGGGACAATATTCGAGTGGGAACCTATGAACGACTTAATTTTGTTAGTTCAAAATTCTCTCGATATCATGAATAGACTTTAGGAATTTTTAGTTTAAGGAATCTTTAAAATTTAAGTTAGATACGCTGGTGTAGGTAACCGGCCATAAAGCAACACTTTAAAGATAAATAAAAGTAAATACATATTTATAGTAACGAACAAAATTTTCTTTTATAACTTTAATAATGAAACGTAAATATCTAGTGTCATCTTTAACTTAAATTAAAATTTAAAAATCTGTTGTAGCCAGAAGAAGACCTTTCCTTCAGTTTGATGTATTCTGTGCAAATCCTATATTAAAGTTCCTTGGAAAATATTCTATATATCCAGTAAAATTGTAACATGAACATACACTATTTTTTACAAATTCCATACCGAAGGTCCTATAAATCCAATAAAATTATAACACGAATATACAATATGTATTTTGTACACACCCTATACCAAAAGTTCCTTGGAAAAGATTCTATATATCCAGTAAAATTTTAACACGAACATGTACTATGATATACAACAGCGTTTTTCCAAGTAAAACTGTTAAGAACTTCGAATAATGGAACTTCTGGTGGATCAGTTATAACCAAAATCTAATCAGCTTTTCATATGGATGTAAGAATTATAATTTTTAGAATTGTAGTATTGGAGTTATCGTTGGAGAAGATTTTGTAACACACACACACACACACACACACACACACACACACACACACACACACACACACACACACACACACACACACGCATACACACACGGATACACGGAGACACACACATACGGACATCATCGTAAAACTAGTAAAATCGTATCTAGGGACCCTAAAACGTGCTTTTTCAGTAAAAACTAATCACCTAATTTTTGACCAAAAACAATACCTTCCTTACCTAAAGGTGACGATAGGCAAAAATCTTGAACTTGGCTTTAAAAAAATCGTATGCCACTCAAAAATAAATATATTTTTGTCTCCCGATATTAAAATGTGACTTATCACACTAGTGTCCCTGGCACTAATTAATTTTGGTTTTCAACGTATTGGACACAGCGTGAAGTTAGGAATCACTAACTGCCGTTTCATTAAATTTCTTCTTCCTGTGGTTTTCCTCTCATCAGCCATAGATGTCACTAGCGCGTACAGCAAGCACCAAGCAGCTGTCATTGTGTAAAAATAAATAACTTAAAAAGAGTGTTTCTGTATTTCTGATATATTAATTTGCAGTCGTACAAAAAGTATAGTATGTGACTCATTTTATAAAATGTTATATTTTCGTACAGAACCTAATTCTAGAAATATGAGCAAATCTTATAGGGTAAACGTATTTTCTTTTAAATTTTATAATACAGTGTATTTCATCGTTATATCAGCTCTTCAAGACTTCAAGTTGTAGAGATCCCACGGCCATCGCCCATCGCACATACTTCACATAATGTCCACGTTTCACTATGTAATAAAAGTGGTAGAAACTGCCGTACTAAGAAGAAATATTTACAAGTAATGAATTATTCTTCAGCACATTTTATGGCATGGGTGACATCAGTGCATTATAATGAAGTAAGCAATAAAATTTTTCATGCAAGAAAATAGAAACGTTTTTATTTTTCTTTTTAATAATAGGTAATAGCATTCATTCATTTATTTATTTTGCGGGTGCGCTACTGCATCCACGTTTATGGAGAGTTATAAAGTGACAACATACGTATTTGTTTACACATCCATAATCATATCTACATCCATATCTCTTTACAAATTGATACATTGTTCATCTCGGCGACTGATTATATATCAATATGCGCATGATTATGCAATAATTATTTACATAATCAGTTATGGAAAGAGTGATACTGTTTGTTGGATATATTTGCCAAAACAAGCGAAACGAGTTTTGAAAATTATGTGAGTCAAAAAATATCACGTTTTCAAAACGTATTATGAACAAAATTTGATTTAATCCGCTAAAATCATTTAAAAATACACAAAATTCTAGGTTTTTCTATGATACCTCAACATAGAGGTACTGGATTCATGCTAAAATTCGCATATCCAGATTTTATTGAATAAGCACGATTTAAGGTTCCTAGAATCCAATTATAACATTTTTAAAATGATGTCTGTGTGTGTGTGTGGATGTGTGTATATGTGTATGTGTGTATGTGTGTATGTGTGTATGTATGTCTGGATGTTGTAGGGACGATTCCTCAAAACTATAAGCCTTAAAAAATATTTAACTCCAGTTTCTTCAATCTGACATTCCTGGGAAGAGCTGAAAAGGTTTTGGTAACAATTGAACAACCGGAAGTAGTAGTTTCTTAGAAAAATTCTTCTAAATATAATTTTTTGGGAGTTTTATTAAATATTGAAGAATATAAAATTCTCCATCTAATACAAATTTATATTATATCTTATATAGATTTAGAGATAAAGACACTATAATTTGTAGAGTAAACTAATCGCAGAGGCTAAGGCACTAAGGAAACCAGTTGACAAATTCCAATGTTTATAACATAGTTTGTAAATGACACATGTCATTGTCAAAAATCAACAGTTTTAGTGACATTCTGATAGCTTTTTCTGGGAAGTATATTTAATCTTTATTATTGTTTTATTAATTAAATATTTGAAATTATAGGTAAAATTGTGGTAAAATGCATATATCCATCAGAAATACCGCCAATCTGGTTAATGAACATTTAGAAACTTCCTCATACAATGAAAAATAGATTTAATTAGAATTATATGTGTGCAGAAGACATGTTAAATACAATAAAAAACAATATTTGGATAAAGTTCTGTAATATTTCGTTATAAAACGACGGTTCGAAAGCGAAGTGCAGTACAATACTTATATAGCCTAATATGGAAATGGCGAGAGATCTTGTGCTGGCCACAACAGATTTTTTAATATAAATATCAGTGCATGAGTTCTGAATGTGTTCTGAAACCGATGTAGATCTTCCTTCTGATGTAGAAGAATTTGGTGTGAGTCAATAATTCATAAATTGTTATTAAATAAATAATTATTGATATATTCTTGTTTCTTTTTGTATCAATTGTCAGTTGTGTAATATCCTTTACTCAACGCAGTTATGTAATAGTATATTACATCCGAGGTTGAAGTTATTTCATTACAGCCGAGGGCTTATGTATATTACCGAGAGGCGAAGCCTCGAAGTGACATGAAGCACGAGGCTGTGATGAAACTCCCACCGAAGTTATGTATACTATTTTATTCACAATCATCCTCATTCTAAATCAATAATTTTCAAAATAAATCAATGAGCTATAACCTTTAATAATACTAATATTTTTGACAGCTCTCTTGAAATTTGTTTAGCCTACTTAATTATTGGGATCTTTAGCAATATTGCTAGGCAACCCCCAACCCCTACATAAGCATTTTCACAAGAGATGGAAGTGAAATCTGTTATTTCCACTCCAAGAGATTATCATTAAAGAAAGGTATGACGTAAGCTCCAAAAAGTTAGGAATCGGTATATTACTATAATGATTGTGAATAAAGATTTTTACAAAACTCGTTTTGTATCAATTACGTAAAAAGTGACATTTCAAAACTTCATAACGCTAGGTAAAATTTAACTTTTTAAAACGGAATTAGATAAACTAGTTTTACATACATGCATACATATATTCACGACATTTTCGACAATGTGGGCGCTCGTAATTCAATCGAACTGTCAATGCTTTGGATTAAGCCGAGTCGTTGGCGTGTTGTAGACAAATTTTAGTGTTTGGAATTTATATCATATTAGTTCAATACTGCTCAGCAGAGATAATTTTGTGAGCAAAAAAGGAGTATTAAGAATATATAGAATATAGGATTATTGAAAAAATAGGACAAATGGCTATATCATTTCAATTCCGGTCAATAAAACATAAATAATTTATTTATATGCTGTCGGTGTTATTTTTACTTCCAGTGTTTTGTAAACTCATGGAATTGAATCAAGACATTCACAGAATTGACAATTTTTAGATTCGATATTTACCTCAATGTTAAAAACTTTCAGTAATAATATTCGAGGAGGCACGTATTAAATATTGATGAATAATTTTTAAAGCATAATTTTATATTTACTCATAAAGATGTCTCAATAACTAGAACAATGTATTTACACAAATACTACGATCAGACGTCCCGGTTTTCCGGGACTCGTCCCTGTTTTGAGTTATATGTCCCGGTGTCCCGTTGAACCTATTTCGGGACACTTACTTGTCCTGGTTTTCAAATCCAACTTTAAATTTATTACTTATATCATCTATCAACGTTTATAATGTTTATTTTATTTAATAAATTTTGTATTGCTTTTGGTCTACGAGTATATATTCTAATTTTATGGGGTACATTAATTTTATTTCTTACAATATAAAGTAACACGGCTTCTTCACCTATCGTGAAATAAAAATTTATCTAAGATAGTATGCGATCTAAATCATTATTGTTGCTAAAATCTAAAAGTAGTATAAAATGAGTGCATTTTGTTTGTACAAAAATAAATGTTTTTTGCAAAAATATATTAGCCCGTATTCATTCATTAATATTGGAGACTTACGGTGCGCAGCGGTAGTATTTGGCTATTCTGCTCATAGTGTTGTGCCAATTAAATCATTAATTAAACGGCCTTTCATACGATAAGAATTTGAACTATTGTTTCCTTATTCCTAATTGAAACTGTGTATTTAAAGTGTGCCTGTGGAGCACATATTATGATATTGTGAAAGAAAAATGTTCCGGTTTTGTGTTTTATAAATCTGGTTACCCTACACAGAAAATACTTCTGGTTTATTTCTCAAAGTCATATTTTATTGTTCTTCGACACAGGATGTTGTTATTATAATCAAATCGTTTAGACAATACGATATTCTTTCATATTCATAATCACATAAAATTTCAAAAAAATGATATTTAACTTCCGGTTGACTAATTATAACCAAAACCTAATCAGCTCTTCAAATGGATACAAAGAAGAAGAATTCGAAATAATTATAATTTTTAGAATTGTAGTATTAGAGCTAAATTTTTATTACACTCACACGAACACACAGACACACATACATTGTAAAATTAGTAAAATCGTATTCTAGGGACCCTAAAACGTGCTTATTTATTAAAAACACCACCTAATTTTTTGACCAAAAACAATACCTTTCTTATAAATTTTTCGGTTATAAATTTTTATCAAATTTGTTACCAAAAATTGTAAATAACTAATTTGGTAACAAATTGTTGCATTAGAAATTGATGTTATGAGAGGTAATATTCTATACCATTACAAATTTCACTATAAATTATGACTGTGGCTTTATAGACAAACGAGAATTTTGTATCATACAACATAAAATGTTTGTAAATTCTTATTGGAACTATTCAAATTCTAGACGAATGCTCTGTGAAAGACAAGAAATATCTACATTATTTCATTTCGATGAAACTTGCGTCTAATATTGATTTTGATTCATCTTCCATTCTCAGTTTTTTTTTTACTCGTTTAGAAATGAATGTGGCATCGATTACATAACTACTGCTTCCTGAAATTACTACTTTTTTCAATATCACCTCTTTCAACCGAGTTATTAATTTAAAGCATATTTTCAACTTGTTTGAAGCTGTGAATTCAAATATATTCGACGCTTCATCGTAGTTTAAACAGAATGTGACGAAGAATCTAATGTTAGTATGCTGCTCCAATTTTCAAGAAAATTATTTACATAAACAATGTTATTAAGTCCTCCTCGTGGTTGATTCAGTGGTTAAAAATAAGAGGTTTCAAATGAAAATGCACCACTTAATACTAGTATTAGTTGTATATCTAAACAAAATACTTATAATTATAAGTACGTCACTGCGTACGTAGAATGATTTCGTCACAAAATGATGATACGTTCATTACTCAAAATATTTACGATTGTTATCGTTGTTCGCTTCTTTAATTAAGGTTCATTTAAGTGAGTATCATATAGACAGAGTTCTTGAAATATTAGTATTATTTAAGAAAATTTTTGCATGCAGACATCTGCAATAAAGATTATAATGTTGGAATATTTCATTTAGAATTGAAATGCAAATAGTAGCATAAAAATTGTTGAAATCGAAACTTTGTGCTTAATTAGATTTATCTTTTTACGAGCCCTAATCCCTATTAGTTGACCTAGTTGCTAAAATTTTATTTTATTTAGCGCATATGTGATATGGGGTCCCGTGGCCGCGTGCCTGAGGGTCTGGTCGCGAACCCGGGGGAACCGGGTTCGATCCCGACAGACGCCAAATATTTCCAATTTTAAATGGCACAAAAGTGACCCCTGTGGTGCACTCTCCACACCAGCTATGAGTGCATGTGAGGTGACGCCTGGTAAGCGCTCACACGGTAAAATATATCGTCATCATTACCGATGTCTACTTGTATTGTAGATACTGGCACACCCAGAAATGGGTAATATGCCGTGATGATATATTTATTTATTTATATGTGATACAAATAATAATTAACGTAATTATCGTTTTTTTTTATATTATGTATATTTTGGGGTTTTTGTGCTACATAGCAAGATATATTTTGTGAAATATTTTGTTATTTTAATGTAAAATGAAATAATTCATAGCTTTACTAACAATACAAAAAACAAATAAAGTTTGAAAAGAATTGACGTCACTTGTTTGTCAGAGTTGAGAAATAAGATACCATAAAAAGTTAAGGCAATTTTTAATAAATCGGCGAATTATCCAATCTTGATAAATAATACATTTTACTAATAAATTTGAATTTTTATTATAATGTTAAATATTTATGTTTAGCTAGAAATATAATTTAAAGTTACGTTATAATGTGGAAATATCTTTACTTTAAATAAAAAATAAAAACTTCCCCCATTATTAGTAGACATAATACTATTTAAGTAACGATAAATCAATTTAACAAATACGCCAACTAATATGGATTAGAGCTTGTAAATTTACTACGTTTTAGGTACTCCTTTAGTTTATTTTTTTTTGTAAATATTATAAAAGAATGTCACAGTGATAACGAACGAGTCCAAATTTTCACAGGACGAGTGCGATAACAGGCCTTATGAAACTTGTTTTTATATTATTACCTCTCGTTAAGAGAGGTTTTGGATTCATATTAAAAATCGCATAACCAGATTTTAATGAATAAGCACGTTATAAGACCCCTACAATCCTATTTTACACTTTTACGATAAACTGTCTGTGGATGTTAGATAAAAGATTTCTCAAATTCTATAAGAGTTAGGACCAGTTTAATTACGGATTCCTGAATCCATTTATAGGAAGAACTAATTAGGTTTTGGTAACAATTGGACAACCGGAAGTAGTAGTGTCTTAAAAAAATTCTTCTAAATATATTTTTACCTCCCGCTACCCTAGGTAAGGGAGGTATAGGGATCGTGCTAAAAATCGGATATAGAGATTTTAGTGAATAAGCACGTTTTGATGTCCCCAGAATCCGATTTTAACATTTTTACAATGATGTCTGTAGGTATGTATGTGTGTGTGTCTGTGTGTCTGTGTGTCTGTGTGTCTGTGTGTCCGTGTGTGTGTGTGGATCATGTGGACACGATTACTCAAATACTATCAATCAGAAAAATTTTAAATTTTGTATATCCATTCTATACTAATGTGGGAAGAGCTCATTAGTTTTTAGTGTATATCGGATAACCGGAAGTATCATTTATACAAGCTTTTAACAGTTTTTCTTGTAAAAAATTCATTAAATATAATTTTTTAGCAACTTTCACCAATACAAATTAAATATAATGGCACAATCTTCAATTTTACGATAATAACATTTAGTAAATAACTTGAAATAACTTTATATTATATTATAAAATAATTTATTTTTGTACATCACTTTGCCTCTGCGTCAAACAAAAACAATACTTTAATAACAAATTTGACACATTTAAACAAATGTCACTGTCACGAAGCAGGTTTCATTAAAATAATAATGAAACCGTGTTAAAAAGAATTTAGTAGTTTAAATATGATTCTAATGCCATTAAGGTTTGTAAAAATAATATATTTTCCATCATACATAAATATTAGATATACAAGATAATTCGATTTAAGTTTGATGTTTGCAGCATTATATATCAAACAGATCTCAATAAGAACGTGATTTCTAAGTGTCAAATAATAGTTTGCAACTACACATTTACGAAATGGATAATGTACGGCGAAGAATTTACACAGATTGCGTTTTAGAGCATAAGGAAGTTGGTGATGATTTTGACAATAATTGTGTGACGATTTTTCCTTAAAATATATTAATGATCCAAAACTTCGCAAAGTTGGTGTTGGTAGGTATTTAATACTCTTATATAATTTGAAACAACATATTAGATTTTGACTATATATTATAAACCGGATGTAGTACTTAATTTGAAGCTCTAACAGATTTTTCAGGAAAAACATAATAAAATGTAATCCAAAATTTCGTATTACAAACCGTTCTTTTTATAGGAACAACAAAGTAGATTTTGTTTACAAACGATCAATCGGAAGTGAAACTTTACTTAAAGCTCATTGCTATTTTAAACATGGAATTGGCGGGAGATCATGTGCTGGCCACATCAGATTTTTTTAATTTATGTTGTAAATATAAAAGAGTATTAAATTCTCTGTCCTATACATTTAAAACTTTATTATACCTTCTATAGATTTACATTTAAAGAAATATAAATATATAAAATATTCAGTTGTAATGAATCTCACAGCCCAAATAACTCCACAGGAACCAGTTGAAAAATTTAAATGTTTGTAATTGACAGACAAATGTCAGTGTCAAAAATGCAGAGATATTTCAGAAAGCTTTTTCTGGGAAGTACATTAAATATTTCTTATTTTATTATTAATTAAATATTTAAAATTATAGATACATAATACATATTTATAAAATGTATTTAGGAAAACTGACAATTTCGTTGATGAATTGGAAGAAGCTTGAACATTTAGAACATTAGAAGAAAAAGATGTATTTAGAATTTTTGAGAGTACCAGATATATTAAGTACAATACTTATGTATTCTGATATATGCGAGAGGTTCTGTGCTGGCCACAATAAATTTTATTTTATTAAGGTAATTTTATTAGATTTTTAAAAAATTGTCACTAGTCATAAATATTACTTCGTGTTTCTTATCAGTTATGTATTATGTATATAAAAACAATATAAATTTTGTATATTAACAACAAAAGTCATTTGCATCATTCAAATTTTTATTTATTTTCACATAAGGAAATAAATATATTGCCATTATTCATTTGTTTAGATATTTTTGCAAGGTAATATGATTAGCAAATAAACATAAATTTATTGTAAAAGACAAATGTTCTACTTATCTATAGAAGAAATATTGTAAAATAATTAAACTGTCAAAAATATATAATACTTGAACATATATTAGGCACAAAAAATAAACAAAATGCCTTCATGTGATAGTCAGAGCATGGAAATTATAAATTAATTGTAGGTACATTTTTTAAATAAATGTTAAATTGTATTGAGTTTCCTTTGAATTTTAGTGTTCCGAGCAATTAGCTGTAAAATTTGTGATATGCACTTGATTTATGTATAAACATTGTAGAATGTAGACCGCTGTGTTTACTGTTCAAATAGTTCGAAGTCAACTATAAGATGAATGTCCATTTTATAGGCTATAAATTGATAAACAATCCAATTACAAGGGAATTAAAGCTCCTCAAATCAACTTTTGTTTGTTACGTTTTATACGAGTAGATGTTGTAGGATTATATTTTTTTTAAATAAAACTAAGAATAAAAGTAATTGAATAAACACCGACATTAATAAAATAGGTAGTACAGAGTGATCAAAAATAATTCATACAGTTATCAATTACAATTCTGGGGATCTTTTTATTTCACAGTTTGCACTACGTCATGTAAAAGCGGAAATACTATTGACATATTTTTACAATAAATAGAAATAGGTTATGTCAGTGCAGGGGCCTGATAGCTAATAGGATTTCGAGTGATTGGAATGCTTTAGGTTATTGCTCTGTGGGTAATGTGCAAGACATAAAAGGATGTGAGTAAGAGAAACAACGACAATTTAATGAAAAATTGTAAATATACTCAAATTTAAATTTTCAAATATGTGTCAACAGTGTCAACAACAGGAATAAATTACTCTATCAGCCTTATAAATTTCAAGTCATTTTAATGCTATTTGAATAAGTTATTTTTGATCACTTTGTATATCTAGAAACTTGCAATGTCTGTTGAATGATATTGGCCTACCTACGATTTTATATATTTAATTAATAATTGAATAAGAAATATTAAGGGCCGGTTTTTCAATGTATTGGCAAGTGTCTGTTAAGTCTCTGTAAAATTTATCCTCCTGGTAAACACCTATTTCAGTTTTTCAATGTCATGTTAGCGTTACCCACAGGATAAGTCTTAGCTAAACAAGAGGATAACGTAACAGACACTTTGACCTACCGATAAAATTTTACCAGTAGAATAAATTCAGCTGTTCCGACATATTGACATTGACAGTTAAATAATATTCGTAGAAAATTGTAGAAATATGTATATAATAGACGTACGTTAATGTGTTTTTTGATAATAAAGACAAGGACAAGGAAAAATTGGAAGATTTCGTTTGTTAATATAATGCTAGTGAATCGAAAACCACATATTGAAAGACGTCGACCAGATATCGTTGACTTTTAGTGACGATAAATATTTTAAAAGGTTCAAATTTAGCAAAAAAAATACTGCTATGTATTCAGAGAATACTGATATTTCCAATGGTATAAACATTTGTTCTAAAAATGTCTTGTATACCAATGAATGTGGCAGAGTACTTTTTACGGCTTATTAAGAAATGTATAAATTTCATTAAATTATAATACATAATACAATGATAATGATTTCCACTTTATAATAGTTTATTTTGATTACAAGAATGAGAAGAATTAATAACAAGCAAAACGTTGATTACAACAATGTTGCGTCTATATACAGCAAAGTTATTGTTTAATCTTAATAAATTATATAAAATATATTGTGTAGTGTTCAAAATAGAATGTATTACGCAATGTTGTACTGACTTCGAAATTGAGAATTGCCAAGAAAACATGAACCAAACCTGCTCTTATAAAATATTGAAATTCGCTACCTTTTCTAAATGACCAATGAGACAGTATATTCTTTAAGAAACAGAACATATGCGTACATTTGTAGGCAAAATCTCAGTAGAAATTTACAACTGCTTGATGCTTGAATGTAGAGTTAAGAAAATAAATTAATAACTCAGCGCGAGTAAGGTTTAATATTTTTATTTTTATTTAATTATTTTTGATACACAGAGTTGACAACTGACATATATTTTTACGAATCAAATAACTGACTGTCATTTTTTAATATTTGTTTTTCTTTAGACTTCTCTGATTCAGTCAGAGCAGCCTCAGAAATCTGAAATTATCTTTCAACACCTTCTCCTAATTTCATATTTGTTTTAAGTACAATTTTAGAATAAAATACAGAGTGAAATTAATTAATAATACAATAAATTATTTAAGTAAAGTATTACAGTGAACTGCAAACTTGTTTCTACCTAAGGGTTTTGTTAAAATATCTGCCACTTGACAATCAGTAGGACAATAAATTACATCTATTTCACCTTGCAAATATTTTTCATGTATATAATGATATCGTACATCGATATGTTTGCTCCTTCTATTCATTATTCCTGTTTTTATTAAATTTATTGAACTCTGATTGTCTACGTTCAGATATACTTTAATCTTCACTTCATTAATTTCTTCTATAAGATGTTTTAAATACATAGCGTCTTTACAACAATCAGCAGCAGCGATATACTCTGCTTCCGTTGATGAAACTGCTACAATCGGCTGACGTCTAGAGCTCCAACTTACTGGTCCACTAGCAAGTATGACAACATACCCTGTAGTACTTCTTCTTGTGTCGATGTCCCCGGCATAGTCAGAGTCACAGAAAACTACCAGTTGTTCAAT
The DNA here is from genome assembly GCA_943142095.1 of Ophonus ardosiacus. Classification (NCBI taxonomy): domain Eukaryota; kingdom Metazoa; phylum Arthropoda; class Insecta; order Coleoptera; family Carabidae; genus Ophonus; species Ophonus ardosiacus. Next base: position 13,181,287 of record OW964831.1, on the reverse strand, counting down.
GTCACCAAATGCATTGAATTTTATTCCTTTCTTCATACTTCCTACTAAGTACTTGAAGATACGTTTTATCGCAACAACATTTTCTTTGGTGGGGTTCTCAATATTTCTGCTAGCTATATTGACAGCATTGGCTATGTCAGGCCGAGTTCTAGTCGAAAGATAAAGAAGGCTTCCCACTGCTTCTCTATATGGAAATTTTATTATTTCCGTCGATACATCTTCGTTTTTATTAATAATTCCAGGTGTATTAACAGGTTTTGCATCTTTCATTTGATATTTTTGAAGAATATTCTGTAGATAATTTTCTTGAGTAAGTTTTATTCCATTTGAATCTCTTCGTATTTCCATTCCAAGAAATGTAGTTGGGTTTTCTTCTTTTTTCAATTCAAATTCTTGTTCTAGTTTCGCTATAACTTCGTACAGCTTTTCTTTATCATGGCCTACTACTAGTCCATCGTCTACGTATATAGCTATCATGACATCATCGGTTTTAAAAATGCATTTTTCACTCTTGATTGCATTAAATCCTTTTTCCTTCATTGTATCAGTAAACTTTCTGTTCCAAGCTAGAGGAGCTTGTTTTAACCCATAAAGTGCTTTTTCAAGTTTACAAACTTTACCATCTCCATTATATCCTTTGGGTACTTTCATGTAAATGTCATCATGAATTTCGCCATATAAAAACGCAGTTTTTATGTCAAATTTCATTATATGATAATTCCTAGCAGCTGCAATAGCAAACATTATTCTGAGTGAACTCATATTTACTACCGGACTGAATATTTCTTCATAGTCCATTTCACATTTTTGTTCGCATCCACGTACAACCAGCCTTGCTTTATATTTTCCATCTTCTTTTACCCGAAATATCCATTTGTTTGAAAGAATTTTGTGACCGTTTGCTTCATCTTCATTGACAAGTTCCCATGTGTGATTGGTTTTCAATGAATCCTTTTCCTCCTTTATTGCTTTCAGCCATTTCTCTTTCTCTCTTCCTGACACTGCTTCTTCGTAAGTCAGCATTGCATAATCTTCGAACTTCTTAGGTCGCATTATTTTTCTTCCTGAAGTTGAAGTTTTTATTGGTTTCTGCGTTACATATTCTTCATTTACTTTTTCATTTGTTTTGTTTCCAGATCCGTGCGTTTTATTTTCTTTTTCATTTTCTTCGCTTACATTTTCTTTTCCATTTTCTTCGATTACATTTTCTTTTCCTTCGATTACATTTTCTTTTTCATTTTCTTCGATTACATTTTCATTTTCTTCGTTAGAATTTTGTTCTTTGTGATCTTCATTTTCATTTTCTTCTTCTCTTTCGGATTCATCTTTTTCTATTCCTTCTCCTTGTCTGCTTTTCTTTTTACTGTCATCATTTTCACATTTATTCGTAAAAATTACATCTCTTGCCAGTATGATTTTTTTACTTTTTCGATTCCATAGTCGGTAGCCATTCAACGTGTAACCCAAAAATATACATTCTTGACTTCGTGGTTGGAGTTTCTTGAGATATCCCAGTACTTTTACGTGTGCAATCGACCCAAAACGTTGAATGTTAGATATATTAGGTCTCTTTCCATACCATTTTTCTGCTGGGGTTACATTTACCGTATTACTAGGACTGCGATTTATGAGATACACAGCTGTCAACACTGCTTCACCCCAAAATTCGTTATCGAGCCCTGAGTCATATAACAAAGCACGTGCTTTTTCCATAATTGTTCTTCCCAGTCTTTCAGATTTTCCATTTAACTCAGGTGTATGGCTAATAGTAAAATCAAAAATTATTCCTTTATATTTACCCCATTGTTTCATTTCATTGCTGGAATATTCTCCTCCATTATCGCATCTCAATTTTGATACTTTTAAATTCTTCTCCGCTTCGACTTCATTTACATATTCTTTTAAGAATTGGAATACCTCACTTTTTCTTTCTAGTAGATAAACTTTTGTGAAATGGGTATAGTCATCCATAAAAGATAAAATATATTTTTTATTATCCCATGTTCTTGATTCTATTGTTACTATATCTGAATGTATGATTTGCAGAATTCTTTCGGCTCTTTGCCTGACAGTTTTGAAGGGAAATCGTGTCTGTTTGGCTTTTAAACAAATGTCACATACTGAAGGTAATTCATCTACATCCTTTTCATTTATCTGGATTCCATCTACTAGTGGAATTAGTTTCTTCAATGTAGATGCACTTGGATGTCCTAATTTCTTATGTATGTCTATTGCAGTGACATTTTTAGCAACAAGAGCTGAATTTTTACAAGTATTGACGTTTACTGTGTAGAGACCGTTTTTCTGTTTTTTTCCTGTTATTACTGTTTGTTTATTTTTCATAATTTTTACTTTTTCTTTTGTAAATACAACTACTCCATTATTTTCCGTGATTGCATTTACTGACATTAAATTCATAGATAAATCTGGTGCGTATAAAGTCTTTTGAAGTACAAAATTTTCCGCTTCTATTTTTCCTGTCCCATGCGATTTTATTGAATCAGATTTTTTAGCAGTCATTACACTCGTACTTTCACTGTTGAAATCGATAAAGAGATGTTTATCCTTACTCATATGAGTGGTACAGCCTGAATCTACCACAAATTTTTCAGATATATTTTCTTTGCAGGTCAAAAATGCTGTTTTTGCTTGATTATATTTTTGTCGTTTTTCTCTGTAAAAACAATCTTTTTCGAAGTGATTGTTTTTCTTACATATCTTGCAAAATTTTTCTGAAGTATTATTTCGGTTTTGAGGACAAAATTTTGCTATATGATTACCTTCACATATAAAACACTTTATTACACGTTCTGTTTTATTTCTATTTTGTTGACAATTTTTCCTTGAGCTCATTTTAAATGCTACAGCAGACTTGTCATCTTCTTTAATTTTATTCCGTGCTTCTTCTGCCAATAGTCTAGATGTTAAATTTGAAATTGTTTTTTCCGATACAAAAGTGGCGTCCCATGTTGTCACAAAGTGGTTATAGCTTTCAGGCAGTGCAGCTATAATCCGGGAAATAACCATGTCATCTCCAATGTTTTGTTTTAAGGTTTTTAACTGAAAAACCATATTTTCTATCTGAGAAATGAAGGCTGTCATACTTTGTCCTTTCGTGAACTTAAAATTGAAAAAATCTTGCAATAAGTTTGATTTTTTTAATTCTGCTTCTCTATCGAATATACTGCATATTTTACTGAACATTTCTTTAGAAGTCTCACAAGTTAATATATAACTAATTAACTTTCTGTCTATTGTTGTTACTATTATTTTTTGTGCCTGTGCATCCTTTCTTAGCCATGTTTCTCTTTTTAATTCTATTTCTTTTCCAGTTTCATTTCCTAGTTCCGGGATTTTATCATCACCAGTGACGATCCCGTATGTTCCATTAGCTTTTAATAAAACAGTTACTTGAAATTTCCACGTAGGATAGCTTTCACTGTCAACTAGTTTTTCAATATTCAGCACTTCCTCACTCGACATTTTTTATTCTTTTTTCAACTTCTTTCAACTACGCTCTGCTACCATGTAGAGTTAAGAAAATAAATTAATAACTCAGCGCGAGTAAGGTTTAATATTTTTATTTTTATTTAATTATTTTTGATACACAGAGTTGACAACTGACATATATTTTTACGAATCAAATAACTGACTGTCATTTTTTAATATTTGTTTTTCTTTAGACTTCTCTGATTCAGTCAGAGCAGCCTCAGAAATCTGAAATTATCTTTCAACATTGAAGCCCGAAAGATGCATATATGTAATAAAATAAAATCCATAATGATATGGCAGTCAGTAGTAAAATAGTTTTTTCCAATCTTCAGTTCATGTATTCTTATCACATATTGCTACAAACTAAAGCAAACTTTAAATTTGCTTGAACGTCACAGATTCAGTACTGTCAACAACTGCAACTGTCAATCACATTCGAAACGAAATGTATGGAAATATGTTCAAAATGACATGTGGTTCCTTACGAACATAGCAAATATCAGATTATAATTATTGCCAACCTTAAAGTTGACAACCAAATCCGACTGTTACTTACCGAATAGACAAATTCATCTTGAAAAACGCATTTTCATTACCATGGAGTTTATCCGATGGATAAATTTAATCTGCTAGGTAGTTAACAAACACTTTAACAAGCGATTGAAAAACCGGCCCTAAATGTACTTCCCAGGAAAAGCTTTCAGTAAGGGCAGTAAAATTATTGATTTTTACATTGACATTTATCTTTATCATTAACATTAGAATTTGACATATTGTTTCGTAAAAATGTTAATCGGATTCTAGGGACCTTAAAACGTGCTTATTCTCTAAAATCTAGATATGCGGTTTTTAGCATGAATCCAATAGGTTACCTCTCTTAGCAAGAGGTAAAAATGTATTAATAAAAAAATGAAGTTAATGATATGATTCTCTGGTTAAAATGTCAGTTTTCAGCTCTTCCCATTAATGTCAGATTGAGGAATACGTAGTTAAACAGGTCTTAAGTGTCATATAGTTTTTGAGGAATTGTCCTTCCAACATCCACACACATACATCCACACACATACATCCACACACACACACATCCACATCCACACACATCCACACACACACACACACACACACACACACACACACACACACACACACACACACACACACACATACACTCAGACATCATCGTAAAAATGTTAATCGGATTCTAGGTACCTTAAAACGTGCTTATTCACTAAAATCTGGATGTGTAATTTTTAGTATGAATCTTATCGAGAGGTAAAAATGTGCCTTTTTCCTGGGAATATAAACATGGAAAGTGAAAATGTTCCCGATTTGAAATATTGATATCGGAAATTTGATTCTGTGGTAAAATATTTTTGTAGTAGCTCGACGAGATACTCCGGGCAATTTTTATTTTTCTGCTTCCTGATGTAAAATATATAATGGCAGTATAAAATAATGTTAAAGGTTACAACTTAATGCCCAGTTGCACCACCAACACTTAAACTTTAAGGTTGGTTTAATTTAGTTAGTCAATTCAATTTTACACTGTAATTATGCAATAGAAATAAACATCAATTTATTTGGTCAACTGAATAAAGGCTAGTTTAAATTTTAAGTGTTGGTGGTGCAACTGGGCATAAAGGCAGTAAAATACAGACGTCCTACTTCATTCACTTATTTAGTAAATGGCAACCTGTGTAGATGTGTGAACCAGGGAATTACCACTAATAGTAATTTTATTGTCCCCAAAACTAATCCTTGTGAAATTAAATTTTTAGAACGAAAGAATATTCATTAATAACTGTGAACACTTTCAGGGTCGTCAGGGATACGTCATAACCGGATTTTTACTTTACCTCTTTAAAGGTGCGATACTTTTCATTTCGATTTTTAAATAGAAAATAGTATAAATTTGACCTTTATATTTAATATTAGGCTACTTATGTGATATGCTTGAAGTGTATATTATCAAAAACTTTAAATTTCACTTAGTGATACTCCCCTATTAACAAACATCATTTCAGGTAGTTAATTTCACAAGTATTTCTATATTTATCCTTAACCCGCATTATATTATCAAAGTTATCACGAAACTCATAAACAAACTTATGCACCCCTCCGTACGTTATAAAATCCTTATAGAAACTTCTTCATTTACACATTTAAGCCTCATTTCCACCTATTGTCCTAATGCATAAGAGCTATAATTAGTAACTAATCGCAGTGCGTAAAAATGTTTATCATATGGCAACGTTTACTACCATTTCCAGTTTTGCATAAAGCCCAATGCTTAAGAAATAAGAGCAATACGTAAGAACAAAAGATTGCAAACATCTAAGCTGAACTGTTAACTATCACTCTATTTCATAATTATTAAATTTTTAATTTTTCAAGGAGGTGGTTGTAGCGAATCTCGTGTAAAAATTAATTTCCAACTTTATGGTTTCAAATATTGTAATTATTACGAAGGATGTCTTATCCAACTATTCTAAGAATTAGAAAACAATCCACCGTCTAGTTTGCTATAAAAACGCTTATAAAGTTGATGGTTCCAGCGTTCTAATACATAAGCTCTTACGACAGAAACATTTGCGTATATACTTTTTTACCTGTCGCTAAGAGAGGTATTGGATTCATGCTAAAATTCACATATCCAGATTTTATTAAATAAGCACAATTTAAGGTCCGCGATTATAACATTTTTAAAATGATGTCTGTGTGTGTGTGTTTGTGTGTGTGTGTGTGTGTGTGTATGTATGTGTGTATGTGTGTATGTGTGTATGTGTGTATGTCTGGATGTTGTAGACACGATTCCTCAAAAACTATAATACTTAAAAAATATTTAACTGTAGTTTTCTCAATCTGACATTCCTGGGAAGAGCTGAAAAGGTTTTGGTAACAATTGAACAACCAGAAGTAGTAGTTTCTTAGAAAAATTCTTCTAAATATAATTTTTTGGGAATTATTTTTATTAAATATTGAAGAACATAAATTTCTCCATCTAATACACTTAAAATTTTTATTATATCTTGTATAGATTTAGAGATAAAGACACTATAAATTTATAGAGTAATCTAATCGCAGAGGCTAAGGCACTAAGGAAACCAGTTGACAAATTCCAATGTTTATAATATAGTTTATAAATGATACATGTCACTGTCAAAAATCAACAGTTTTAGTGACATTCTGATAGCTTTTTCTGGGAAGTATATTTAATCTTTCTTATTGTTTTATTAATTAAATATTTGAAATTATAGGTAAAATTGTGGTAAAATGCATATATCCATCAGAAATACCGCCAATCTGGTTAATGAATTGGAAGAATCTCTGGCTTTTAGAAACTTCCTCATACAATGAAAAATAGATATAATTAGAATTATAAGTGTCCAGAAGACATGTTAAATACAATAAAAAACAATATTTGGATAAAGTTGTGTAATATTTTGTTATAAAACGACGGTTCGAAAGGGAAGGGCAAAACAATACTTATATAGCCTAATATGAAAATGACGAGAGGTTTTGTGTTGGCCACATTAGATTTTTTTATTTGTTTTATATTGATCTTTCCAACTTTGCTGAACAAAAAACAAGTATACTAATATTAAAAACTTGTAGCATATTATAAGAGGTTCATAATGCCTTTTTACCATTCAAATTAACCTGCAAATTAATGGCAAACATTATGTTTTCATTTTACATCGATAGTAGCGGAACAGATGAAGAAGGACTTGGCAAGGTTGCGCATCCCAGCTGATATAAAGGAGAAAGATTGAAGTATAACTTGTAGCTATTTTATGGATAACTTTTTTTCGAATATAATAAAGCTATTTATTTTCTTGCTTTTTAAAATTTGTAATTACTGAAATTGACAGATAAAATTAATATAATAATTTTACAACATAACTTTCTTCGATCACATATGTTCAAAATACTGAAATCAATTCAGTACTTTTTTATTAAATACATATTAACTATGTATTTATAACTGTATAGTGCTCAACTTGTCGCCCTAGGGGCAACATGTCTTTTTCTTTTATCAACGACTTTTTGTTGTAATTCTGGACAAGATTTGGGCATTCACAAAAATGTGTAACTAATATTAAAGAAATTTATATACCGTTTAAACAAACTATGTAACTGCTGAAGATGGACAAATAAATGTCCGAAACGTCCTATTTTTTAAATAAAGATTTTTTTTCCTTCATTGAAACTTTCACAACGTTCCCGAATCATCCAGTTCTATGTATTTATAGGCTCAATACAACTATTTGAGCAATTAAAAGAACAAAAAAATATAAATACTCGTATTATTTTGACATTAGTTCCGATACAATCTCCTTAAGCATTATGCACTAATCATTATGAATTAAGCATTAAAACATTTGGTATAAATGACGCTTTTCAGCCTTGTAAAAGTCGTCAATTACAACCCTGTAAGCCTGGCACCTCCAAGAGTCCTGCCCTGGAAATAGGGCATCAATCATTCAACACCCAATGGGGTCGGTGATTTTTTCTCGTTTTGTGGCGACAAGACTCAGTGAATTTGAACCAATCCGCAGCTTGAATATGCGGTAATCTTGTCCTTAACTTGAAAGAGTTTATTCAATTTCCACACGCGACGCGTGCGGCTTGTATGAAATGTTTTCGAGGAAGAAGAAACTCTGTTGGTGAATATACAAGTATGAATCGATTCTCAGAAGATGTAAAGTGTTTAGTTGTATTCTTCAGGGAAATCGGAGATTTTCTATTTTTAAACAGGTGTGCATTGTGCAGACAATCTTAGATTATTTTGACCTCTTGTCTAGCCCAGGTCACGGATGTACAGGGATTGTGCTAAATATTATATATTAAGGTGTGAACAATTAGTCGAAATTTCAGTGAAACAACATTTTAGTATTCTCTTAAGAAACCAATGTTTCGGTGCACACTTATACCTTCTTCTAGGTTTATAAATAATTAAAACACAAAGTACATACAAAATAACATCGACATCGCGTCCTGTTCTGTAACAGATCCGGTAATTTTTACTACTGTTTAAAAATTTAGCGAAATAGATTGACAAATAACAAAAACTTGGATTTTTTTGTTGTTAAATCCGCATGTATTGGATAAAAAAATTAACCAGCCGATAAAAATTAACGGCTGAGTTACAGAATAGGCCCCATCACACTTACAAGTAAGATCTCATAAATTATTATATTACATCTCGTGTACACAAAAATAAATGAAGATTTAATGATGCGTATGACTTTTGTTGTAAAATAAATAAATAAATAATCATCACGGCATATTACCCATTTCTGGGTGTGCCAGTATCTACAACACATGTAGACATCGGTAATGATAACGATATATTTTACCGTGTGGGCGCTTACAAGGCGTCACCTCACGGGCACTCATAGCTGGTGTGGAGAGTGCACCACAGGGGTCACTTTTGTGCCATTTAAAATTGGAAATATTTGGCGTCTGTCGGGATCGAACCCGGTTCCCCCAGGTTCGCGACCAGACACTCAGGCACGCGGCCACGGGACTTTTGTTGTGAATATACAAAATTTATATTGTTTTTACCTTTCGTCATCTTTAGTTAAGGAAGATATTGTCTTTGCTTAAAAAAGTCGATGGTGAGATTTTAATGAATAAGCACGTTTAAAATTAAATTTCTCCGACGTTAACTCCAATACTACAATTCTAAAAGTTACAATTCTTTCGTATTCATCTTCTTTATATCCATATGAAGAGCTAATTAAATTATGGTTATAATTGGTCAGCCGGAAGTTTGCTTATTTGAAGTTCTTAACAGTTTTTTTTTTTTGAAAAAAAAAAAACAATTAAATATCATTTTTTGAAATTTTATGTGATTATCAATCTGATAGAATATCTTATTGTCTGTACGGTTCGATTAAACATTTTCCTTTATATTTAATAGATATAGAGTTAAAGAATTATAAAGAGATTAACTTTCATAAATCAGCCAGCTTTGCTATAATCATGGAAACAGCTAATTTCAATGTCAGTGTCAAGTGCAATTTACATAGTTTGTGTTCCTGTTCTAATGTTATTGGATTAATAGAATCTTTTCCAAGAAATTTTTGATATGGAATTTGTTCGTGTTACCGTTTTACTGAATATGTAGATATTTAAAATACATAGAATTGTCGGAAGGTAATGTGCTGGCCACATCAGATTTTTTATCATAAAAATAATGACAACATAATTTTCTTAAATAAAAGAAAATTATCAAAAATTTTAATGATGCATTTAAGTTGTTGTCAAGTGACAAATTTACGACTATATTATGTGTTTAGGCATGTGACTGAATCAAATAGCTCTTAATTAACAATTAACGTCATTGTTATAATCATCTGCTGCACGTGAGTGGGTATTATTAGTAAAATAATACACAAAGATTCATATTACAGCTATGAATTACCATACCATCCATAACCAGTTGTACATATTTAGTAAAGAGGACGGTGAATACACACAAATACACGCACACACACACACACACCAATTATTCATATTACACTTAATTAAGTTTATATGAACGCTGTGCGCTGCAGTTTCATCCGGTTTTTATTATTATTGTTATTGCAAATATTGGAGCGACGAGCGAATCATTGTGGCGACTCGACTGTGACCAATGTACTCAAATTGAGTTGTGCTGGTGTGTTTCATGTACGACATGTATGGCACGACCGACCATGGTCGCAGGCGCGCCAAATTTTAAAATCTTATGAATAGAATTCACAATATTTCGGACCAGCAACATAACAATAACTGTGATAATAATCCTATTCGTTACAGTTATAATATTAACAATGACATTAAAAAATAGAAAATAGTAACACAAAAATTGCAAATTCTAACCCAAAAACAACACGCACACTTTTTACTAAATTAAAAGTCCAAATTAGTCCTTCAGACTCCACAGATCTTATTTACCAGGTCGATTGTGGAAATCGTAACAAAACATACATTGGGGAAACTCTCACCTTAAAAAAGAAAGTATCAGGGTAAATACTACATCAACAGTGCACTTAATTTAATACCGTACATTTAAATTCGATGACGTTAAAATTATTAACTTAGTTACAAAACAAACATTTACTTGAAGAGACACGTCAAATAATTTTGAATAAAAACCACTGTGTCCTGTGTCAATTTTCAAACAGATTTCAAACTTAATGTAAAATAAATCAATAATTTTATTGACAAATTAAAAAATTATTAACTCTTACTTATATGAATTCATTATTTGTGATTATTCCTCTTGATTTGTTCACCAACTACGAATTGTTTTGGGGCAGTAGAAATGCTTTACCTTGAACTTTTGTCAAAGTTACCAAGAATGACTATTATGTCTATTATAATTATTGAAGACTTTTTTAAATCAAAAGTTTTGTATGTTCACTATTTAGAGAAGAATTTCTATAATTTACATTTTCCCTGTAAACTGATTTCTGATTGTAAAAATTGTATGAATAGCTGGAGATGGGCTTGGTATATGCCTGAAACGTCTAAATATTTATGCTGGGTTTATGCAGGCAACTAAATTTAAAAAATTAAATTGTAATACTAAACTAAACAAGTAAAAATTATTGTTTTCAATGACAAGGTTTAGGCAACTAAACTGAAGAACTAATGAAGCTAAATTAAGAAAATGGTTATTTTCAACTTTTAGTTTAATTTTATAATTTCTTAGTTTTGCGCCTGCGCCATTCGCGCACTTATTACAGATTTTAACACCTAACCTATGAAAATGTATGATGATAACAAAGTTTCTGCAGAAAAGAGCGACGAAATACTAATTGGACTTATTCAACAAATTGTATGCCTAAATTTTTTTATCCTATATAAATATAATGTAGGTATCGCAATTTGACCTATAAAAGTTAGATTATACGAAATGTCAAACATAAAATTCTGAATTTTAATTTACTGCATAAAGGACCTTATTTCAATTTAGTTTCTTCATTTAGTGACGTAATTTAATTTCATAATTTACATGCTGCATAAACCCATCATAATAAAATTTTACGTGAACCATTGAAGCATTTTCTTTACTCTCTAAATAAATCAACATTTGGTCCTTCGGTTCCTTCTACAATAATTTATTAATGTAATTTTGTTGCGAGTGGCACTGCTCCCTAAAAAAATGTTTGTATGGAGTACGCACTGTGTTGCCCCCCACAAATCGGCGCCCCTGCATGGTCGAACAAAACGAAACGACTCATGGACTCATAAACATATGCTTTATGAGTTTTGTGACATACAGAACATAACCATACATTTTTTATTGTGTTCATATTATAGTAGTAGGTAATAATGGGGTAGTCTAGTAATTTTTTATTTAATTATTTCTGAAATTACCTTTATCATGAAACATAATATTAAATTATAAGATGTTTTTAATTGTATTTAAATTAAAACAAATTATAAATTTGCTAGTGTGTCGGAGTTCTCCTCGATGACATTTATAAATGTTTACAGCGCTATCTATGAATTACTCAGGAAATCTATTTAAAACTGACTTATGCGATAGACGGGTAAAGGGAAATAGGGTCTCTCAAAAAAAATTCAATTTTTTGTTCGTAATGCAACTTTCATAGAGATCATGTTGTCAAGTCAAGTTACTTCTTAGTTATCCGAGTGTTTGATCATTGTTAACAGATAAACTTATATATTTATTATAATGGTGTGTGTAAACATATATTATAGACTGTTGTTGTAGGCAAAATTGGTGGTGAAATATGTAGTAGTTTTCGATTTGGCCACTAGAGGTGAGAAAATTTAAATTTTATTAAAAATTTAAAAAAATTGTAGTTTAAGTATTATGCACTTCTGGAAGGAAAAATATCAACCTACTTTATATTTCCAGAAAAAAATATAAAATATAATAAATATTTTAAAAATAAATATATTTGATTTTTATATATATTTGTTTAAAAAAGCATATATATTAAATGAATATAATATATATTTGAAAAATTTTAAAAATATCAATATAGATAACAGTAAATAAATAGGTACCGTGAGTATTTTTTAACATCCGACTGGTATGTTATTATTGTCATAACAACCTTGCTTTCAGGGATGCTATATACCAAATAACACCCTAGGGTATTATAAAAAAAAATCACTCATTTTACACAGAATGCTGCGTTTTTGAAGTTACAGAATTTAAGCAACTATATTAATCTTTATTAAAATGATATATCGGTCGGACGTTAAACGTTGAACGCACCACGGGTGTTAAACGGACAATAATCCCTTCGGTCAACGTACACACCACGGGCCAGAGGCCCTCGGATAGTACACTGTTGACCTCAGGCGTTATTGTCCTTAATACCCTTGATACGTTAATTACTGTAACGTGAAACATTGGGTTTGTCATATCCTTGGTTACGATACGACATTTGATTGACAGCAATGTATTTGCCTGTCCCATTTAAAATGAAACATAGAGAACGAATTTGATGGAAGTGTTATATTTAAATATTGTAAGAAATTTAGCCGAGTCAGAAAATCACTCGAGTGCACTAAACACAAACACAAGGGGCACAAGATGCACACAATATTTTTTTATGCAACTAAATTTAATTTTTAGAAAACGTGTATAATTAGTTAAACAAAAACCTCTAATGACATCTTGTCGGTGTGACATTTGATTGACAGAAATGTATTTGCCTGTTTCATTTAAAATTAAACATAGGAAATGAATTTGACAGAAGTATTGTAAGAAATTTAGCCAAGTCAGAAAATCACTCGGGCACAAGGTACACACAATATTTTTCTATAACTAAATTTAATTTAGAATGCAGGCATAATTATTTAAACAAAATTAACCTCTATTGACGTCTTGTCAAATGTCAAATTCGTTCCCTATGTTTCATTTTAAATGGGACAGGCAAATATATTGCTGTCAATCAAATGTCGAGTCGTAACCATAGATATGACAAATCCAATGTGTCACGTCAAAAAATACTCATGGTATAAATATCAGTTGTTAAAGATGGACCACTTTGAGTGGAATCTTATCTTGCGGGCTCCAGAACCTGTCTGCCGTCTCTTTGTACCTGTCTCTACCCACTGTCTCTAAATGCATGAAATTGTACTTCCGTTACGATTTACATGAGTCGCTAAATCACGCAGTGATAAACTGGTCTCACGCATACCCACGATACGGCCTCTTTCAAAATCATTTATTTGATCTAATGCACACAAGGCATATTGACTTAATATTTATTCAAAGACTAAACTCAGCGATTACAAATTTTAATCGCTTACACTAACATTGCTAATAATAAGCAACTTTTACACTGAATCTCATTTGTTCCTAATATTTTTTTTGGTATTGCATTTTCATCGACTGCTGTATATGTGTTTTCCAGAGAAATATCTATCATAATAAATTTCAAATATTCACCATACATATATTTTCTCTCCATACAAGCATATTCAGTATCGTAATACGTGGTAATTTGTTCACAAAAATATCCTTCCTAGCTGACAAGATTTATTTCTAGATGCGAAGTTGAAAAACTTATATAAATGACATTTTTTGACTGGATCCCAATACGTCTTTACGATATTTGCATTGTTGGGAAGAAGAAGTTCAAAGCAATATTTCAGCAGTATTTGCAGGCGATGTGCATTTGACACTTGCCTTCGGCACAGCCGCCTTTATTTCACGACACACTAGCAAGGGATTTGCAAAGGGAACAACAAACACATATTGTCTACCTACACCACATCTAGATACGGACTCTAGTTGCATGTTTGACATTTCCAAAGCTTCCAGTTGGATTGAGAGGATTTTACTGCTGTAGTAGAAAGGCGTAAAAGACAAGTCATTTTCTCTGGTAGTATACAGGGATTGATGAAATAAGATAATTAGTAGATAACAAGTTTTAGTTTTCCTTGGGTTACTCTTGAACTAGTACATTACAAATCTATGTACTTTAGGTATATCTATACTGGTTAGGTGAAATTATCTAATAAAACTACTTCAAAATAAATTAAAAAAGTTTTAGATGTTTTATACGTTTGAAAATTCTATTAAAGTTTTCCACATTCTTATGGCCGGTTTTATAAACGACAGATAAATAAAATTTATTCCGTCAAATGACAGTCGAATTTTTGACAATAATATTATGTCACAAAAAGAATGAAATTCATTGGAAGTACATTTATTTTGCCCTTAATAAAACTGGGACACCGTGAAATAAATATGGCAACAGTGTAGGAATCTTCAGTTTATATTTATTTGACGGCAAGTATAGTATATATTTATACCTACATATATTTCTTTAATATCATTAGAAGAACCTGACTGTTTCTACTTGTACATCAATGGTTGTTACGTGAATTTAACAATAATAAAAATAAAATGCTTTATTGATTAAATTATTAACAATCAAAAGCGAGGTACAAACAATTGGTAAACAAAATTAGATTAACATTCAAAAAAATGAACATCCAAGATAAATACAAATCATAGAATATGTACAGGGTGTAAATCGAAAAGTGTTACAGTTACAGTGTTAGTAGTCCGTTTTTCTTTGCGAAAATATTACCTTTTTTACCTCCCACTACCCCTGGTAAGGGAGGTATAGGGATCGTGCTAAAAATCTAATATCGAGATTTTAGTAAATGACCACGTTTTAAGGTCCCTAGAATCCATTTTTAACATTTTCACGATGATGTCTGTATGTGTGTTTGTGTGTGTGTGTATGTGTGTATGTGTACGAGTTTTGTTTGCACTCTAACTCAAATACTATCATTCAGAAAATTTTAAAACCTTGTATTTTTACCATATTCTAATAGGAATAGAAGCCATTAGATTTTGGTGTAAATCGGATAAACGGAAATGGTACTTTACTTGAAGCTCATAGTGGTTTTTCTTCAAAAAATACCATTAAATGCCATTTTTTCGAATTTTATGTCTAATGAAAATTAAAGATTATTGAATTTTCTACAGGAATATATTAATACTTTTTCTATATATTTTACAGATAAATTTAAAAATAATTTTTTTTGTTAGTCGCGAAGCCTAAGATAAAAACTATTCCTTTGTTTCACAGTTCATTTTTCAAATGAATATAACTGACAGTAAATGTCACTGTCAGAAAACTAATCACTTCAAATTAATAATAGTGACATTTTAAAAAGAAAATAGTATATAAAGCAATAGTTATATGCAATGAAACAGTTTGCTGCATTAGTTAATACGTAGGTATGTATTTAAATTAATAAAAATTTAATAGCGGGAGGTTTAGTGTTGGTCACATCAGATTTTTTTTTATACATCCCGAAGCCTAAGATAAACACAATTTCTTTGTTACACAGTTCATATTTCAAATGAATATAACTGACAGGTGAATGTCACTGTCAAAAAACTAATCGCTTCAAATTAATAATAGTGACATTTTAAAAAGAAAATAGTATATAAAGCAATAGTTATATGCAATGAAACAGTTTGCTGCATTAGTTAATACGTAGGTATGTATTTAAATTAATAAAAATTAAATAGCGGGAGGTTTTGTGTTGGCCACATCAGATTTTTTTGTTAAAATACTTCAAATAAAAGTTATAGAGATTTAAATTCTGGATTTAAATCATCCGGAACAATTATTCTAGTTCATATAAACGTAAAAATTAATTATAAAATTACATGTTTTATGAGCTATTAGTCTAGGCGGCCATGAATTTATGAGAAAAAATAAACAAATGAGTTATTTTAACTGTCAATTATAACTAAATTTGAATCAGGGTAGTAAATCAACACAAAACATAAAAAGGTAAAGTCTTACTTATTGACAGTTAAAACAACGAAATCCATGGCTGCCTAGACTAAAAGTTCATAAAAATTGTAACTTTATAATTAATTTTTATGGTTATATGAAGAGCTAGAATAATTGTATTATATGATTTAGATGCAGAAATTAAATCTCTATAACTTTTGTTTGAAGTAGTTTTGCATAAAATAATTAGGTAACGTTTGCACAAAGAAGAACTAAGTTCCGATGTTAAACGCCTAAGATCCACTTTTCGATTTACACCCTGTACAACTAGTTAGTAATATTTTACAAACATATTCATAATCCCTTTTTTTTTAAATTAAATTATTGTATTGTAACCTAATTGAATCCTGTGGTACAGCACATTGGAAGCTAAAATCTTATGAAATTTGTTGTGGTAAACGTCTGGACCTATCTAATATTTAAAGAATTTTCTCACAATTGAATTATGTTATCTATTTGAAAAGTTGATATTTGAAGCTAAGCTAGTAGCGTATTATATGATTAATACGATTGGTAATATTGGTAAGTATTCTAGGTTCGATTAGTTTAGAAAACCATTAGTTTAAATTAGGAACGTGAAAAAACTTTTCTGTCACATAACATAATATAGTACCTATGTAGTAAGCCTAATTAAATTTTAATATATGATTTATGCATTCTGCCATTTCGTAACCATCAATTTCATTTCTTCATTTTTAACCTGGTCAATTCATCACGAGTAGTTATTATAAAATATTAGTTTATAAGTTTATGTACGTTGAAAAGTTTACTACACAAATAATAAGCTATGAGGCCTATTCTGTAACTTAGTGGTACATTTTTAACAACCAAAATTAACTAAAAATCCAAATTTTTGTTTTATATCCTCCTACTTGATTGGTTAATTTTTTAAATAAGTTGTTAAAAATTAACCACTGGGTTACAGAATAGACCCGTATATGAGTAAATATCTTTTTCTATTCCCATATTAGTAAATTACCTATTACATACTATCTTTCAAACAAATAACGCAGAGTGTTAGATAATAAGAGTCACTAGTAGTAGTTAGTAGGGGAATTCCTGTTTATACCTAGAATCATGTTGGCATGATTAGCTGCATACAATTAATTTGACGTTTAACAGAGAATTAGCTATCATAATGTGGACATAACCTCTTTTTGCAAAAATAAAATTAAATACAAATTCATAAATTTTAGTAAAATTATGGTCGAAAAAAAAGTATACTGTTGTAAAGTATTTACGTGCTCATGGATTACACATTCGCCTGACAGGTCGTGAGTAACTCTTCCTTCTACCTAATAAGCTACTTACAACTCTCGCAACGTAATTATCATTTGTAGGTATATAAAATTAAATATAGCCTAACATTAAAGGCGCCTTCACAAGCCCGGAAACGAGAGCACTTCCATCTTCATTGTTACCTGTCAGACAAATGTTTCATATAAAAATTAATGTTATAGATAAATTTTTAGTTTACATAAAAGATTTTTAATTAATTTTACACGTTCTCTGGAAATATGTCAGTTTCATTATTGCAGTATAAAAGATTTTATGTTACCGGTCTTGTTGTCGTCGAGAGGATATTGTTCAACGACTTATATGTCTTGTAACACAGCTTATAGTGACAATATCGTATCGAAACGTAATGTCAAATGCGTTATTAAACATTACTGTTAAAATTCTGGTATGTATTGTTTTGTTAACCTGTAGTTGACTATATCATTGATTAAATTATAAACCAATAGGAATGCGTGGTTTTTCTTAGTTTGTATATTCGAATATACCTTCCTTCGTATATTTCAAACACAATACCTTACCTATTGCATAAATGAATCTGTAGTTTGAGGAGAAAAATAAAAATGCTTTTTTGCTTTATGTTCACAGAAACAAATAATTACACGCACCTAATTGTCTGACAGCAAAGTTTTATTGAAATAAAAATTTACAAGGAAACTTTTAGTTAATCACAAGTCCAGAAACTGCGTTGTTGCTGCTATGAGTTTATTTAGAAATATGAGAATTTCAATATAATATAATATTATAGTATTGCACGGC
Source organism: Ophonus ardosiacus (assembly GCA_943142095.1). Taxonomy (NCBI): domain Eukaryota; kingdom Metazoa; phylum Arthropoda; class Insecta; order Coleoptera; family Carabidae; genus Ophonus; species Ophonus ardosiacus. The sequence continues at coordinate 13,162,934 of OW964831.1, read as the reverse complement.
AATAATTAAAAAGATAGGTTATATAGCGTATAGTTTGACGTTTCATGCAAAAAAAAAATTAGAATACAGACCTATGTAAAATTTACTGTTTACTTTTTAATTTCTTTTTATTCATGATATAATCTACCTGTTATAACTCGACAATAGAAAATTTTCGACATACTCAACGAGTTGCTTTTTGGAAATACCATTCGACCTTCTGTCTCGTGGTGTTTCCAGGCAACACGTGTCTTATTATCGAGAATTTTCAATAGTCTTGTTGTATAATTTATGAAAATTTTACTACATATAGTCGATACAATAGAATTAATAATTGAGAATGAGTTGATTAAATAATAAGTGGGTACAATAAATATTAATCTTGTAGGTGTAACATTTAGTCATTTACAATCAATCTAACAATTTTCTTTTGAATGCGAAATACTCGATGTAGTGAGGTGTGTTATGAGCATGCAAAAATGATTCTTAACATGCTAAATTTGGAACATACGTTCGCGTACACAAATCCCCATTATCTTTTGTGGTTACCCATTTAAGTTAAATTTCCTGTTTCTTTGACCTCGGTGATTCTGGTTCAACATGATACAATTTAGGATACCATAGGGAGTGTGCATGTTCGTCTCGGTCAATTTCTCCCGTGTTTTCAAAAAGCCCGGAAGCCTTTACGATTTTATTTAATTACCAGTTGTTTTTATGTAATATTCGTTGTACGAGAAAATGAAATATTGAACGCAGTGGATCCATTGTTTGCTGCCTTTTGTTCAAATGATACAGGTTTTCATAATTAGCGTACGAGAATGTGTATAATCGACAGTGTAATATAATGGTCTAATTGTGCTTTTTCATGCACAGATATTTATATTGAAGCGTAGTTGTAAAAAAATATGGCAAAAAATTGTTACAGTGCATGAGCTACTATAATAAACTGCAATTTTTTCTAATAATAAAAAAGGTGATTTGTTGTAAAAAAGATAATTCAATTTGACGAATAGATTCTTGTTTAACAATTTCCGCGATATTTAATCATGTAATTGCAAAACACTATATTTAAATTTTAATGTAAATTTAACCAATAGTTTGGAAACAATGTACCAAAAGAAACTTTGTAAAATTTTTTAGACAAAAAAAGTAAAGAATAAATAATTATAGTGCGGGACGCCAATCTTGATCTGAGGGTTAAGGGAAAGAAATGCTCATATCGTGATATGCCATAGATACCGTGAAATAATAATTATTACAGTCACTTTGTTGTTATAACTCATTTTTGTACGCTTATGATCCGAGTGTACACAAGGCAGGAACTGGTACTAGAGATGCATTCGGACCGGGCCGGGCCGGGCTTTGAGGTTTGGATCGACTCGGCCCGACTCGAAGATCGACTCGACAAAAAAATTAACTAGCCCGGCTCGAAAATTGACTCGAAATCGGGCCGGGCTTTGGGCCGGGCCAAAGCTCGAAATTGGGTGCATCCGGCATTCCTAATGTTGTTTTTTATGTTAAGGCGAAATATTTAATTTTTTTCGTGTCAAACTTATAAAAAAACCTCTACATTCTTATAACTTTCAACATTAGTTAACATAAGTAGTTAAAAAAGAGACCCTTCTAGTGTAAGTTTGTTATAAAAATTACAGACCTACGAGTATTTAACACTTTGTTTACCAAAGACGTTCGAAAATTAAAACAACTTTTTCACAAGTCTTGTATAAAAAATATAATTTACATAAAGATTTTTTATCTAACTTCGTTTCTGCTCAAAAATAGGAAAAGAAATCATTATGGTAGGAACAAAAATCACTTTTATTTAAGTATACGAGTAATAACAATAATAATAGCAACATCACAATATAATTATTATGCTTTAATGAATAACCATGAATTCTTGAAATAAAATAATACATTTTATTTATTAATATGTGAAGTATGTTGTTATTAAATCATTTAGATCCTTTTTAACTTCATCCATTTTCATTAAAATATTAAGGAAACTGTGCATTTGATTGAACTATAATATTTTTCGGGCCGGGCCAAAATCAAAAGTCCGGCTCGCCTCGATTTTTGAAGATGATTAGCTCGATTCGGCCCGATAAAAAATATCTTCGGCCCGGCTCGATGATCGACTCGAAATCGAGGCGGGCTTCGGGCCGGGCCGGGCCAAAGCTCGAAATCGAGTGCATCTCTAACTGGTACGAACACCAATTGCACAGATCAACTGCCAAAATGAGACAGGCAGCGTAGCTTTAAAATTTATTACCTTTCGCTAAGAGAGGTATTGGAATCATGCTACAAATCGCATATCCAGATTTTAGTGGATAAGCGCGTTTTAAGGACTCTGTAATCCGATTATAAGATTTTAGGATGATGTCCATGTGTGTGTGTATGTATGTGTGTGTGTGTATGTATGTATGTATGTATGTATGTGTGTGTGTGTGTGTGTGTGTGTGTGTGTGTGTGTGTGTGTGTGGATGTGTGGAACCACAGTTTCTCAAATACTATAAGATTTAAAAAATATTTAACTGCAGTTTTCTCAATCTGACATTCCCGGGGAAGAGCTGATTAGGTTTTGGTAACAAATATTATTTTTATTTATCTCTATCCGATACATTTAAAAATTTTATTATATCTTCTATGGAGTTAAAGATAGAGACATATAAATATATAAAATAATAAGTGGTAAATGAATTTCGCAGCTCTTGGAAATCCAGTGGAGAAATTAAAATGTTGGTAATTGAGAGACATTACTGAAGACTTTTTCTGGGAAGTACATTTAATAGATATTTCTTATTTTATTATTAATTAAATATTTATAATTATAGATACTTACACCCTTCAGAAATACCAAGCTCATGAATGAATTGGAAGAATCTTGAACATTAGAAGAATAAAAGTGAATAGAATGAATTAAAAAATATAAAAATATATAAAGAAGATATGTGTTTTTGTGTGTATCATAAATGTCAAATATGTACAATACTTATATAGCCTAATATGGAAATGGCGAGAGATCTTCTGCTGCCCACAACAGATTTTAAACGGAGCGCATATATTAAACAGTGATTTGTGCTGACATATTTTCCATAGTTCATCTTTCGTGTCCCGGATTATAGAAAACACTCGCCATGTGTCATAAGATTTCAGCATCTGAATCAACGTCTTCTCGGCCACTATTAGATGCCGACCGTGCCAAGTTGGTGAATTGTCTCTGCAAAGAGACGGCAGTTACATCCCACTAATGAGCTGCAATAACAGCGAAAGCGTCTGTGGTTTCTAGCTGGGCAAGGCCGGTATCCGATGATGAGCGAGAGATTGATTGAGATACTGAAATATGGCGAGTGTTTTCTAATTCTTTATGGCAATGAAAGAATGTTGGAAGCAATGCTTGCAAGCATTTTTTGTTGTTCATAAGCTCTGCCGGTTTTTCCATTACTGCTTCTCGGACTCGAATTTGTTCATTTTAATGCAGATTTAAATTTTGGAAATAAAAGTCACACGGCTCTAGGTCAGGTGAGTACGGTTGATGTACCAACACGGTGATTGTCACCTGTGTATAAAGAGTTATCAAAATATCTTTGTAGTACACTTCGTTAACGAACTGCCGAGACTCTAATCATCTCCGATTTCTTTTCTTCCTTTTTTAAACCTTCTAATTTGATCGAAAACTTGAGTGCTAGATAGACACTCATCACCATAATTTTTTTTCAGCAAACTGTACGTTTCTGAAACGGATTTCTCAAGTTTCGTACAGAAATTCATAAAATGATTCCGGCGGAGGACAGGAAAGGGGTACACTTCAATCAAAGGCTATTGCCGAACGAATTGTCTTGAAATTTTAACCGTGAATGGAGAGAAGATAATAACTTAATATGACATACCCTCCTGAATTAATTTTAGTTCGTTATATCATTTCTGGAAAATGCAGTTTTTAATTATTGGTATAAAAAAAATCACATGCTCAGGTTTTTCCTCCAAGAAAAATGAGTGTAATAAATGCCTTGCTTCATAAAAGGTACGAAGTTTTAATCAATGAAAAACCTTTAATATTAACAAACTTCTGGCTAAAAATTGCTTTCTTCGCTTTCTCGAGATATTTAAGAGTTTTAAAAGAAATTTTAAAGTCAAAACGGTTCTAAGAAATTATGAATTAAACAGCTTAATTTAAAAGCAAAACAAAATTGTCTGGTATTTGTCTAATGGAAACGAAGTAATGCATAAATTATATTTTTCTTTGAATTTTAAATTATAGATTTGTGTCATGTGAAATATTAGTGAGTATGTAAATTCCTAAACCGGTTTGTTAGTAACTCACGTGTTTTCAATTTTTTGCTCCGAATACTCAACTGCCTTGTAAAGCACCTACGTAAGAAAAAAACTACACGTGACTAATGTTGACATGGAGAAGGTGAATTTTCTTATACAATAATCATTAGGCGAAGAAACTTTAAACAACTGATACGATTTTTTTTCATAATGTGTACAAAAACTTGTTTCTGAATAATAAACATTGTTTTGTTTTTGCCTTCGGCACTTACCTTTCATTATTATTCATAACTGTTGCGAATAAACAATTAAACATTAACAGCCCGATTCACAAAAAAGGTTAAGCTAATCTACATTTTTGGATTAGTGAATTCTATTCTATTCCGGTAATTAAAATTTAATTTTCATGATATTATCAATAAAGGTAGATACTAGGAATAGATTAGACTATATTTTAAGTTATAAACTGTCAAAATTAGAGTAGAATTCGCTAATCCAAAAATGAGGATTTTTGTGAATCGGGCTGTAAATTATTTTGCTTATCCTTAGTTTTTGTTATGCGCTTGTCTAAAGTATTTTTGCTCCAATTGTAAAAAGTAAATCTGATGTGGCAAACACATTACCTTCCCTCATTTCTAGGTATAATATAAATTTCATACAGAAATATTATTTCAGAAGACTACATACTCGCTTTCAAGTAAAATTGTTTGAAAGCATTTGTGTAAGTTGTACTTGACACCGACATTTGACAATTAACAATATTTGAATTCTGAATACCCTAATGGTTTTCAATATGAAGCAACATAGGTCGCAAGATAATGAAAGTTAGCTTGAACTGATTAGAGAGTAGTTGACTAGCATTGTTTTTCTTTCCTGTAAACCTTTATGGATTGTTTTAAGGAAAAATACTTCAAATAATAGTTATATAAAAATTAATTATACGCAATTTTTATTTGAAGTATTTTTTCTTCAAAATAATCCATACGCTATTGACAGAAAAAAAAATGTTAGTCAATTACCTGATAATCACGTTTAATCAGTTGTTCACACTAGCACAAAAGATATAATTTGGCAGCGCTATTCAAAAAAGCACAAAGTAAAATACACTAAATAAGAACAAACCAAAATTCCATATTATTTTATACTTAGAAGTTAAATAAATAAAAAAATAAGTAAATAATAAATCATCACGGCATATTACCCTTTTCTAGGTGTGTCAATCTGCTTTGTGACATATCGGTAATAATGATGACATATTAGTATTGTGCGGGCGTTTACCTCATGAGCATTCATTGCTGCCGTGGAGAGTGCACCACAGGGGTCAATTTTGTTCCATTTAAAATTCGAAATATTTGAAGTTAGAATATCTTAGAAGTTATTTGTAAAATTAGAAACTTGGCCGCGTGCGTGAGTCAAATATTTTGAATTTTGAATGGCACAAAAATGACTCCTGTGATGCACTCTCCACGTCAGCATTGAGTGATAAACGACCGCAATACACAATTAAAATAGTCTACTAATGGAGCAACTTTTCCGTAATTTAACCCAATTCGCTTCTCTTTAGGTAATCGAGATCCCAATAATGAAAGTCCAAAAACGGTCATCATGTATTTTCATTTGATTTCTTGATAAGTTTAATTAATCGGAATTCAGTTGTTATTACTCTGAGCAGGTGTTATTGTTTTGTTTAATCTGTAAACAATTTATTGTTTAATTACTAGTAAATTACTTAACATTCTAGTACATATATCAATTTTTTTGTGTTTCACTGGCAACTATTTCATCCTTATTTAAAAACCAAAACATCAATCATAATTATATTATTATTTATAATTATATGTGTTACTGTACCTACCTACAAGCACTTCTACATACATTATTCTAATTATGTTGTAATGCACTCTTATGTGAACTGACACTAAATCTCCTCAATTGTTTTTTCCACGTAAACATTTTAATTAAAGTGGTAGCAACCTGGTTTTTCCAATATTTTTTACAATATGAGTATATTTACTTCTCCAATTCTGTTTTTACTCTTCTGGAATTTCACTAAGGTAATAACTTCTGTTATGAACCGAACCTTCACATCTGTATTTGTAACATAACCTTAAAGGTGCAGACGGCAGTTCACTGCCATAGCCATTGCAGGGCCACGGGTATTTTGCGTTGATTTAAAAAAGTAGTTCAGATGTATGACAGGTAACCGTGATACACAGACCTGAATAACAGGCCCTGACTTACTACGGACGCAGATCTAAGATGCGATTAGTCTCAAAGGCATAAAACAGATTAATTGCTCAGTTTAGATATTTTTCTCATGTATGAAATATTACTAATATTAGCACTTATTAATAGAGTTGTTACGTTCATGTTATTAAGATAAACAATATTAGTTCAGGGTTGATTTTATGTACTCAAGTAAGCACTACTGTTTTGCTATTTTGTACAAAATGGTTTCTCTCTAACACGATAAGAGAATTGCACCTAAATTCTAAATCTTTCACAATACGATGCATTTTCGCATAACATGAATTCTTTCCGGTCTAATTACCTTTTGGAAGAGATAAATATAAAACAACAGATTAGGTGCTAGCAATTAATCAAAACAGCATTCCCTTACAAAATCGACGTTTCGGTGCATACTAGCACCTTCTTCTGAGTCTATAAACATTCAGTACAATACAAAATAGTACTAAATAACATGGAAATTACCAAAGCTACAGGGTAAGATCTTACAAATTATTACATCTCATGTACACAAAGTACATTCGTTCTTAATATTCAGTTTTATAACAGCCTACAAAAATTCATAAAAAAAATCTGTTGTGGCCAGCACAAGACCTCTCGCCATTTCCATATTAGGCTATATAAGTATTGTATTGCACTTTGCTATCGAGCCGTCGTTTTATAGCAAAATATTACAGAACTTGACCCAAATATTGTTTTTTATTGTATTTAACATGTCTTCTGCACACAGGTAATTCTAATTATATCTATTTTTCATTGTATGAGGAAGTTCCTAAATGTCACAGATTCTTCCATTTCATTAATCAGAGTGGCGGTATTTCTGATGGATATATGTATGCATATTACCTATAATTTCAAATATTTAATTAATAAAACAATAAGAAAGATTAAATGTACTTCCCAGAAAAAGCTTTCAGAATGTCACTAAAACTTGATTTTTGACACTGAAATCTGTCATTTACAAATTATGTTATAAACATTTGAATTTGTCAACTGGTTTCCTTAGTATAGTTTCGCCTACTCGACTTGTTATATCCCGATATTCTATATATTATAGCGTCTTTATCTCTAAATTTATAGAAGCTATAATAAAAAATTTAAATGTATCAGGTGTAGAATTTTGTTCTTCAAAATTAGTAATTCAAAAATTTTCAAAAAATGATATTTGCAAGAATTTCTTTTAAAAACCAGTACTTCCGGTTGTTCAATTGTTACCAAAATCTTTTCAGCTCTTTCCAGGAATGTTAAATTGAGGAATCCATAGTTAAACAATTCCTAAGTCTTATGGTTTTTGAGGTATCGTGTCTACAACATCCAGACATACACATATACACACATGCACACATACACACATCCACACATACACAGACATCATTTTAAAAATGTTATAATCGGATTCTAGGGACCTTAAATCGTGCTTATTTACTCAAATCTGGATATGCGAATTTTAGCATGAATCCAATACCTCTCTTAGCGAGAGGTAAAAAGCTCAGTTTGCTCTCAAAACGGAAGAAATCGATTTGAAGAGCAAATTTATGTGTATAGGCTCAGTATGAATTCTTGTACGATTTTGTAAAACTGAATGGTAAGAATGTACTTATGTACATGAGATGTAATAATTTTACATATTTTACTATTTTGTATAAGATGATTTTTTAATAATATCGGGAATGGTTTTTACTATTGTTGATTTGTATAATAAAGAAATAAAACTTAAAAAACGTAGATGGTATGTTGGGCCATGCTTAGGCATATAACACATTGATTAGTTTACGGGCAGTATTATAGTTTATTTTTGAAAGTAAAATAAGACCATGAACAATTCTTCAAATATACTCGTATGAGTGTGCATGTATTTATGTCCTTGCTATCCCTAGTTGCATTGAAATCAGGCAAACGTTTTTATTTTTGTACAATCCTTTTGCTTTGTCGTACAAATTACGATGTTCACGAATACTGCTTATTAACAAAAAACAAAATATCAATTTGTTCTTTGTGAACCCATCTTCAAAATGTCAACAACTCACAAACAGAAAAAAAAACAGCTGACGGATGAAGCAAAGTTATACCTTACCGCCATGTTTAATAGTTCTCTCTTGTGACTGGTCAAATTTCAAATTTACAATTATATTCCAAATCTAAATTACAAATTTCTAAAACGTTCATAAACCATCGTATGCGTTTTAAATGAGTTCATGTTTTAAAATCTAAATTATAAATTCGTAAATTATATTCAACATAAACCAGCCCTTAGTCTCGCATAACACGGTTTCTCATTACACGACACTTCAATGATCCTTACAACGTTCTTTTGTAATTCATAAATAAGTATGCCTTTGATATCCGTAGGTACAAAGATTTTTATTGTGTGCTAGACCGTTTAAGAGAACTTTAGAAATTTTTTTGGCATCATCAAAGGTTTAAGGAATTTAGTTGATATACGTGGTATATTTCCGAAAATGGAGCAAGAAGCATGTTACCGGTGCGATGTTGTGTAGCGCCGGCCGTTTTTCATGTAAACGACTAGAAATTTATAAATATTTCATGTTAGACGCCAGGATATCCTGCTAACTGGGTTCTGTTCACGCAGGAAAAACTAGGATAGGTATCAGGATATCACTCCTGCTGAGCTTATTATGCAAAACGCTCAATGGAAGGGGAATATGGTAATAGAAAAAATATATATAATATAGAACAACAACAATTAATATTAAATGGCATTGAACTTACTTTTAATCGTAACAATTGTTTCGACAACAGGATTTATTTAAATAACCATATTATGTTCATTTTCTGCTTCAATACTATAGTTAAATAAATTGATGTACATTTTACTAGTCAAATTAAAATGTAGTCATCAAATGTATTAAAGTTTTAGAATATTTTGTTTAATGTCTCAATCGAAACGTCCTAATGTAAAACAATTTTTGTAATCAATAAACACAAGATCCAAAAAGCTTATATCAATTTATTTAACCATATTATGATCATGATAAGAATCATTTCATGTTCATAAATTTGTTGCAAATTATTGCAATTTTATTATTGGTCAGTTTTTTCTTTCACACACATACCTACTGTAATTATTCTCACGATACTTATAATGTTTTGATGATTCCACGATCATAGTTATTTCAAGCGAATTACGGAGATGATTATTTGTAAATTGATGCCAATTTTGTTAATAATCATTTTTCTTGTTCGGACAAATTTCTGGCTCTTCTCGCGCTCACGACGAGCAATTACTGTATTATTTCATGTAAAACTGCTTTTTATTTAACACTTTGAAAATAGATTCACAGTCGAATCTTGATAAAAGAGACCTGGATAATTGAGAGACTTCTATTAGTGGGACTACTTGTGAAGTCCTGACATTTTTGCTCCAAATAACCTCTGTTAGTGAGATTGTCAAATTTCTTTAACTGAAATTGAATCCGGTGTTCCGATTCTTTCGATTTTTTCGATGTTTTGATTCTTTAGTTTCGCTATTAGTTGATGATCAAGCAAAACTTAACCTAGAATTTAATTGAAAATGTTCAAGTAAAGCCCAAATACTTTATCAGCTTGTGAAAAGTTTAATTTAGTGCTTGTGCTTGAATATGATACTGGCAAGACATGTAAAATACTTTGTAGGTTAGAGTTTAAGGTGCCTGGATCGGCTCTCTATCAAATCATCCAAAACAAAAAGAAGGTTCGCTTGTGTTGAAGGGCAAGGCAGTTTAAAAAGATCAAGTATTTAGTATTTTTATTTTTTAATATGTAATTCGTCCAATATCAAATAGTACCGTTATATATAAACAAAACGTATTTTTTATAAGATGATTAGTAAATTTACTTCATAATTAATAGTCGCGTTCAGCACCTCTCATCGCTGACATCGCTGACCTCCGAAGTTTGACGAACAAAATGAATGGACGAATGTAATTGGTCCAGCAATTGCATTCGACAATCATCGGCACGCTGCGATGCTCATTGCTGCCAGCGCTGCTGTGGTGCTGAAGGCGCCCATTGTCAAATAAAATGTAATCTTCCACGTAACCATAGTGATATCGTTACCGATTACTATCTCACGAGTAACAAAATTCCTACCTGTGGTCAGTTTGGACACTCTTTATACCTAGGACTGGATTACCTAGCTAGTATCATAATTCAGTGCGATGCCAGCATAATTGACACCACAAAACATAGAAAGATTAACGTTTACCCAATTTTTAAGCTGAATATCGATGTTGGTTGATTCTTTTAATGGAGGATTCGCAGGGTGGTTGCCACTCAGGGGAAGTCAGGGAGAAGGCAGGAAATCAGGGAAGTTAGACAATCAAGGAAAATCAGGGATTTAGGGAATAGAGAACACGCAAAGAGATTAACGTTTACCCAATTTTTAAACTGAATATCGATGTTAGATGATTTTTTTAATTGGATTCTCAGGATGGTTAGCAGTAGTGCTACGATCACCTGTATTTCAGTGAATACGGGTCGGAGTCGATTCTTCACCCATAAGTCCCATAAAACCCGTAAGACTCATAAGACCCATAAAACCCATAAGAACCGAGAGACCCAAAAGACCCGTACGAACTATATGGCTGTAAGACGTATTATTACGTTGCTAATTTACCGTTGAAAACAATTTCATTTAATTTAGTTGATTTATTTGCATAATCATTTCACATAATACAATTAGTTGTAAAAGATAAGTTAGTAATTTGTACAATAATAGGAGAAGTAAAAAATCTCAATTTGTAAGAAACACCATTATGAATAATTTAAATGTGTGTATTTAAATTCAATAATGAGATATGTACCTATGTTCTTGGTGCGACGAAGTATGCCTTTTAATACAGGCAGTCGTACGCTTTACATATAACGTGAAGTCGGGTAATACAGTTCTTACGGGTTCTACAATTCTCACGGGTAATATGGTTCTTACGGGTCTTATGGGTCTTATGGGCGAAGAATCGACTTAGGCTCGTATTCCATCTGGTCCGGGTGGGTGGGTTTTTTTCCTTTCAACTAAATACCCAGTTCTTAGTCCTTGTCCAAGTTAACAGTCAGGGAAATCAGGGAATAGGGAAAGGCAGGACATCAGGAAAAGTTAGGGAATCGGAGAAAGTCAGGGAATCAGGGAACAGACAGGGAATTTTATCAATTGAAGGGTACGGGGGAAGAAAGCGGTTTGTCACTAAAAATATGAAATTAGGATTTTCATGCCATCTTGTAGGTAAATAACGAATTTTTTACGTGGAATATTTCTTTTGGGCAAAAACACGGTAGGTCAGAAGTTATTGCCAATGGAAGATTTGTCGTACAGAGGAAGAAGGCGGGTATGTGAATGCGGTACCAAGCAAAAAGGTGGATTGTCCACTCTCATATATCAAGAAAGTTGATGAGTACAGCGTAAAAAAGCGGTTTGTCAAAAAATGTAAAATTTGCAGGACACAGTTTTTAAGATTTTAAGATCGTGTCATTTTTTGGATAGTACTTTCAGCTATGCACAATTTTAATGCAAGATTCTTTACTGTTTTCTAAATGAGTACCACAAATTAGAAAACTTGTCTGGCATCCTATTTTGGTGAAAATTTTGACTTTTTATTTTGGTGTCAAATTAAAAAACAGAAATTTCCACCAAAATAGAATGCCAGACAAGTATTCTAATTTGAGGTACTCATTTACAAAACAGTGAAGAATCCTGCATCAAAGTTGTGCATAGCTGAAGGCATTATCCAAAAAATGACACGATCTTAAAATCTTAAAAACTGTCTCCTGCAAAATTTACATTTTTTGACAAACCACCTTCTTCCCTTGTACCCTTCAATTGTTAGGGAAAATGTTTTGTTTGTCTTTAAACGGGGAGAAATTTTTATTTTATAAACTTTACTGGAATTTCAACTGAGGCTCGTTGTATTATATGAGATACATGAGGTGCAATGTTCAAATCCTAGTGAGGTCTACAAATTTTTCGTAGAACCTTCTTTGTTAATTAGTATTTTTTTTTTGTTGTAAAAGTAAAGATGACATATATGTGTACCTCGTATAGTATTGTGAATGAATGTTGTTGTATTGTTACAGAGACGTTGGCGGCGGAGGTGGCGGCGGAGGCGGTGGGTGCGGCGGTGGTGGGGAGCGGGAGGACGTGGGGGCGGGCGCGCGGCGGTGTCGGCGCGTGCCCAGTCTGCGCCTGGCGAACGGCCGCCTCGGTGTCGGCGCGGCTCAGTCCGAGGAGGAGATTCGGTCGCCACCGCCGGCCCAGCACCGGCTCGCCAAGGATGACTCCATCAAGATCAGCATCGAGAACACCAACACGTGCACAGACTCGCTGGTGACCGCGCTCGATGACGAGACGCTCCTCATAGCCGACTTCCTCTCCAACGACATGAACTACAAGGGTGGCAGTGGCAAGGTCCACTTCGGCGTCGACGATGTCTCGCTGTACGGGACGCCCAAGGAGGAGCCGGGGCCGACGCCGCTCGGCTCCGCCGAGGCCGGCAAGCAGAGCTTCATCAAGAACCAGCTCCAGGCCCTTTTCCAGCCCACCGACAACAAACTCGCCATGAAGCTCTTCGGCTCCAAGAAGGCCTTGATGAAGGAGCGCATCCGACAGAAAGCTGCAGGACACTGGGTTATACATCCCTGCTCAAGTTTCCGGTAAGTCCTTCCTTTACACATGCAACAAGTTCTCTATATCCGCCGGTACAGTGCGCCCTTACACATCAGTGATAATACATATATGTGCTACCTACATTACGAGTGGTGAAAATGTGAATATTACGTACATACAACTTACGACAAAAGTTTTAATCCTGAAATACCTACTAGTGCATATGAAAATTCTGTGGCTTAATGCAAAAACAACCAATGTCAACATTGAGTTCCACATTTTGGGAACGAGTGATTTAAAAAACTGTCAGTGTTAAAACTCGTAAAGCCAAGAGCTTCGTTATTTGAAACTTGACATTTTTAACTATGAATGTCACTAATTCTGTGATTTAAACTGTCTTGCACTAAAGCCCTTCAATATTTTAGTGATATGTCTTTCGGTTTTCATGACATGATATTAGACCAATGGATTTCGATTCTTACAGGTTCCTTTACAGTTAGACTTTGGTTGCTTTTTTCATTAAGCCGCAGAATTAAAACCATTACCATGTACCTACTATCAAAAAACTATACAAATTTGGTGGATCTTTCAGAGTTTAGAGTATGTGTCAGAAACAGATTGTAAAATCCGTCTTTTGATAAAAAGCCAAGACTTTTCAAAATGACTAGGCGAATTGAAAAATGAAGTATTTTGGATTTAATTAGTTCGGATATTTCTCTCAATATACCTTAAAATAACCTGAAATATAACGAACAAAACTCGGCGCAAGTTTTTCAGGGGCGAGTTTTGTGCGTTAGGTAAGGTTAATATATAATTATTGGAGATGATACCGAAGTGTGATGAACATATATTGGGCGAATGGTAGGCAACAAATCAAAGTCGTGATCACACTGTTCAAAATGATTTGACCGGTTGCACCGCTAACACTTAAATTATAAGTGTTCCTTAAATTGATATTATTGTTTCGAAATGAAACGTCAAATGAGTTAATGAATAACGCTGTTACAATTTCGATTTGCATTTTTTTTTAAATTAGCTTCAAATGTGTCAGCGGTGTAACTGGGCATTAATTTTTGGTGATCAAGACTTTGTTTTTCTTTTCTCTCAAAACCTTCCATTTTACAAATACTTTAAGATATGTTTAGAAAAATTACAAACTACGATGTACAAATATTCATTTTACAATTTGCCTAGTCTTATTGAAAGCGACTGGGTGTTTTATAAAAAGACAGATTTTACAATCAACCTACGGCATATTTGGATATAAAGTGTCCCCGAATTAAATGACCATGCTTAAAATATGAATTCAAAACATCAAAAAATAAGAATAAAAATAATTCAAAGAAATTTCCTAACTGCTTTAGTGGAGAGTTATGACTTCTGATGTAAGATAAAAAATAAATGCATTGTTTTATTGTTTTCTATATTCGTTTTCATCAAAACTCAACGAAATTTGATTTCAATTGTTAGTAATAAATATTCCAATCAAGATTTAACTAAAATTTTCAATTAATTTTTATGCACTATTAAATTAATGTCGGTCAGCCACGTGCATTTTCATTAATGGGTTCAACGCTTGTCTCTTGTCTCCGAGTTAGAGGTCATCATTGAGAACAAAATATTTACATTTGTTTATTAAATTTTAATTGTTTGAGTGCAATAAAATGAATCATACTTAATATTTATGAACTATTATATGTAGATCATTCAGTAGGCTGGAGCTTCAGAAGTCAACGATTCTTAAACGAAGTATTTGTTAGCATTCCTCCAAAGATTTTTTTGTCCTGTTTGAAAGTCTCGATTCTTCATTTTAAGTTGGCCGTAAACAGAAACATGTTAAGTTATTATCCCACATAATATATATTTTTATTAGCATAATGTCGATTTCTATTTATAAAAACAAATTGAACCAATATTCGAAAGTAAAATAAAATTTTAATACTGTGTTCATACCAGCAGAACTATGCGTTACATGAAGTGAATTTTATATTGGCACATTAACATATAAGCTAAAAGATATCGTTGCCTATAAATTTAAAAGTGTACAGTGCATTTTTATTTATACGGGGTGTATTTTTGCATAGTATGTAATATTTTATTAGTAAGAATCACAAAATGTTCATAGGCAAAACGATCATAGCTTCCTCATAAGCGACGACACAAACAAAAGAAAGTACTAACTTGCATCTAAATAAGAAGTATCCTCTTACCAAGTTTTGAAATTATAGTGCTACTAATACCAGAGTTATTAATTAAGGAATACGTTGTTAAATTGGTCTTTAGTCTTATAGAATTTGAGAAACCGTCCCTCCAACATCCACACATACATACACAGACACAGACACACACACACACACACACACACACACACACACACACACACACCACATACACATGTAGACATCATTGCAAGAATGTTAAAATCTGATTCTAGTGACCTTAAAACGTGCTTATTCAATAAAATCTGGATATGTGATTTTTAGTTTGAATCCAGTACCTCTCTTAGCAAGAGCTAAAAAACGACAATACAACAACAAATAGCGCACAGCACTTAGAAAGAACGAAATCAAAATTCATATAATATTTGAAGTGTGATTGACCAATAAAAATCACAAGACTGTTAAAATTCTTAGGCTATTTCAAATAAACCACCTATAGTAGAGCTGAAACAAACAATTGAAGATAATGCCGAAAACCAAAACCTTATTTAATTTAGAAAATGGACAAAAGTATATATCAGCTTGTGTGTAAAAAGATTTTGTTCTTGTATAGTGTATGTTCTATGAAGTTAAGTTTTGAATAAACGACTGGATATAAAAGTGAAAATAAAATTAAGATTATAGGAAATACGAGTACCATATTCAAAAACAAAAGCAACTGATATCAATATTTATATTGACAGTTTTTTTTTTTGCATATATGGTCATATTTTGTTGATATTTTCATGTATATTGCTTGCATGTTTTGACATTTTTTTACATCATATAATCCGCTCTTTAGTTATTAATGAAAAAGTATCTGGTGAGGTGTATTTTATAAGGGCTGTAACTCTGTAATGAAAAGTTTCTTCATACAGGCTGACCCCGAGGAATAGGGCTTTTTTTGGATAAATATTATTCCGTTAATTTTAAAGTGGAAAATTATTTATTAACATAAACATGTAGTGAAATGTATGCCATTTGAGTCATGTTTTGAAAATAATGCCTGAGAAATGTTTTAACACCTTCATCGATACACTCTTCCACACTGCCTGGTTCCAACAAGATGGTGCAACAGCAATATCCATGGACTTGCTTGGGTTTACCTTTCCCTTTCCCATTCGTCTCACTTCGTGTTTATGTAGACAAACCTCGTTCATTAGAGGAACTTAAATATGCGATTCGTCGTGGGATCCAACTGATTGATCAGCAAACATTGGAAAGAGTGTAGGATATCTTCAAAGGCAGAATGAAAGAGTGTGACATCTCTCAGACATTATTTTCCAAACATAACTTAAATAGCATACATTTCACTACATTTTCGTGTTAATAAACAATTTTTCACTTCAAAATTAACCGAACAGTATTATTCAAAAAAAAAGCCCTGTTCCTCGTGATCACCCTATATAACATATTTTGCTTCGAATGGCCTCAGGAATAAGCTGCTAAAGTTTGTTACACTAGTCCTGAATTACTCTGTAGGATGTGCGGAAGAAAAATACACATCCGGTATAATTCCATTTTGGAATCGCCTACATGTCTACAAGATGAAAGATACTGTCAAAATAATATGTGCTAAATGATGACACAAATTTGCAGCCCTGGCTTTAAATTGTTTTTCTAAATAAGAAGTATCCTCGTACCGCAAAAATTCTTGCCGAGTGTCCTCCTCTTTTTGTGTACTCTTTTTCGTCCGGTGAAACGTGTTTCATGTGGTGAAATAACGAACGACCGTGATAAGTTCACTGCCAAATGTAAATTGAAATTGTTTTGCTACTTGTGTAAAAACTGCCATAAATTATTTTCCTATTCGTTCATCAGGGCAAAATCAATAGCAATGAACTATTTCCATTTAACCTCGCCGTATTTAGTCATAAACTTTTATGGTTTCCTAATAAAACAAAGTTTATTAGTCGTGTGTAAAATTCTGCACTAGTTGGATGCAATTGCACTGAATCAATTCATTAAGCAATTGTAATTATTAAATAGTTATTACTTAAAGATGCATAAGTAAGATATTTGAAGCGGAATGTTTTTTCCGCAGGGGCCGATTTAAGCATGAACCATTGGTATTTTAGTTCTGGATTTGAGAACTCGTTCGTTCTTTTTTTTTAGTTCGTTATCAATGATAATATACAGGCTGTTCCACAAAGAGCTTACACTATATTATTTTACAAAATTTGATATCTAGGTGTTTTTGGACATATCCGTTTCAACTAAACTGTATCCAAAGCAGTGACACTTCTGGTACGATTGGAAGTAATTCTTAACTTTCTTATTTTAAATGGAATGCTATATATTTTATTTTACCATTGAATTCAGCAGACAATTTTACTCATGATCAACCATTTCCGGCGTAAATCAACTTTTTTTGATTATTTTGCTCTAAAAACAGCCACTTCTTTATCACTCTATATCTCGTGAATGGAATCGAATTTCTATGTAAAAACACTTTTATAAAGAAAGCTTTTGCTTGCACTTCTATTAATTTATAATATTTTTTTGCAATAATTTTTACGTCAACGTAAAGTTAAAGTTCAAAATACCCACTTTTTAACTTTTTTAAATGAATTCTTCGTTAAAAAATAGGAGTAGTTTATGTAGCATTTTCTATATTAAAAAATGATAGATGTCAAGTAAAAATGGACCATATAATAATACACTTTATATACCTATTAATTTGGTATAAGTTTGTATATCTAAATGCATCATATAAAATCAAAAAAGTTCATCTATGCCTATTGCCATATATTTTCTTATTAAAAGAAACATTATAACAATTTTTTGACAAACTGGCAATTTAAATGATAATTAATAATATACACTTACAAAATTGCAATTTGTACGAGCGCCTCTAACGGCAAAGCATAGAACTCAAGGTTGCTATGGTTACCACGTCCAAACAAAGACCTGTCATCAGCCGTAGACTTTACACTCTAGCCATCGTTTTAGTTGAATAATCGAATGATCTTCAATATTATCAAACAAAAAAGTTGCCCCAGACACATCTTCTGGTTTTAAACTCACACAACGTACAAATCACAATAAAGAATTAGTTTTAACAGTGAATAACAGATGCGAACACAATGACAGATAGGAACATGGAACGGGACGTAAGACAACGAGGGGAGGTTTGTTTGGATGCATGATCTTCTATCTCTCTCTTGCAGTGACGTCAATTTTGTAAGTGTCTATTAAAATTTTAAAAAAAATGTTCACAGTCCGCCCATAGACTTAGGTAGATTATTCTGATTTGATTGTTTTGTCATGTGATATTAATTTAAGAAACGTTTAAAATTTAAGTTACGTTGATGCAACCGACTATTACACCGGAAACAAAATATTTCTGGACGATTTAGTAATACTTATTTAAATCTAGTTATATTGGGCGAAAAAACACAAGTAATTTATATTTAATAGTACATTATATTCGTCGTTAAATATATATGGACTGATGCTCAATTTTTTCCAATCTCCCCACCCTGTCCTTTGCCGTGTTGTGTTACCGCTTCTTCATAATTTAGCGTTTTGAAGATAATCAATGGAATTGGCAACAATGTAAAAATCTCTAGTCCACATTTATTTGACAGCAAGTGGAGTAACAGAGAGAAAAAAAATCATGATTTTATACCAGAAGTGTAGAATAAAGTACCGAAAGAAAAATAACATTCTCTTTTAAGGTATATACGTATATATTATTTATTCCATGATTGTAGGTGGGAAACAATTATTTTTACAAGAATAAAGAATTTTATTGTGTAACATTTACAACATAATTAGTTGATAGTTGAATTGCTACATTGACAGCAGAAATTAATTTCAATAATTTTAAATTAGTTCCGTTCTAAAAAACCGTCAGAAATAGCTATTACTGCCGATTCAGCAGTTTTGAATTTGTTATCCCCGAAATCCAAAGAATTGTATGCTAAAGCGTTAAATGTCATTGCTTACTTAAAAAAATTACCGTATATAAATTTGCCATATTATTGGTTCATTGGTTGTATGTCTTATTAGCGTAGATTTAAAAACAAGTATTCAAAAAACCTAGTTTACTTGAGCAGTTTTACTTTAGTTTGTCACGGGGAATAAAGTAGAATTTCACGTATGAATTCGGTAATAAACACAAAGTTATTAGTCATGTGTAAAATTCCGCACTAGTTGTCGTATCGTAACGCCATGTTAGTGTATCAGTTGATTATACACGTTGTAATTATTTGTCATTAGTGAAGCGTCAAGCATAAATCTTGGAAGCTATTTGCACTTTGATTGGAATTGCGGTTATTTGATGTCAGAATCAAAGGAGGCAAGGTCACGGTGTGAAGGCAAGTCGGAGGTCCAGAATTTCAATAAACTACAGCTCTACGGAGCTGGATTTCCAGAATCGATGCTATGATCTTCAATGTCACGGTCGATTTACACAGAGCCAACAAACAAATCCGTCTTTTATCCAAGACTTTCTATTTCACTACATCATTCTGACAAACGGGCCTGAAAATTGCTTCGTAAATTTGTGAAGTTAATTAAAACAAAAATAATAAAAAAATATTATAGCTGTTTTTGAAATATGTTCACACATATTGTAGTCAGAAAATTAAAAAATTATTAACATCTTTTTGTTATACATACAGTTCAGCTCTTCCATACGAGCACATTTATGTATTGTTCTTTGTTATTACCAATAATAACAATAATAATAATAATAATAATAATAATAATAAAAACATTTTTTATATTTTGCGTTTATAATGAAGTCATTACAAAACGCAATTGCATGTCAAAGGAGCCTTCATTTCGATACGCAAAATTTTGTTTTCGAAGGTTGATACTAGAAGACATTTACTTAAATTTTCAAACGTCATAAATCAGAATTGACATGAACTTTCAAATTATTGAATAAATGTCAATCCAGTGTTAGCAACTACAACTTTACAGATACAAATTTTCCTAAATCAACTCGGTTTAATATAGCATTTTTTTTTTTAAATATTTCTTATATAAAAGACTCATCAGACTTTTCTGCACTGATATCTGTTTTTGAACAGGTCTTTTTCTTTTGAGCTTTATAAGTATAGTATTCAATGAATTTAGGGCCGTTTTCATAATCAAGTTCACTTAAAGCCTTTAATTAATATGCCTTTGACTTTATTTTTATTTTAAAGTAATGTTACAGGGCTCTCTAAAGTGCTAAATTTATATTATGAAAACGAACACAACTTTAATTTTAATTTAAAGTGTTAAAGTGAAGTTTAAATTTGTTATGGAAACGACCCTGAAGAAATTAGTGGTCTTTGAGATTCGCATCTTGATAACGCAGACTTTTGTTGTAAATATAGTACTAAGCCGTGATGATTAAATAATTATTAATATTTTTAAGCGTACGTCAGGTAAAAACCATCAGAAATATTTATATGGAAACAGGTACTATAAAAATATGTCATAAATTAACATAAAATAATTTTCTGAAGAACGGTGAACGACGATACAATCATGTTATTAGCTAAGAATACAGCTTGTGGTTAAGGATAGGTTAAATATTTCGTTTTATATCCGTTTACATAATTGGTATAAGCGACAATAAATGCTTGGAAATGCCTTGAGTTTGAAATGTATTACTAAGTTTTCCCATTGTCATAGAGATCGTAATAAATAAGTTTATTTTTTCGTATCCCCGTATTTTTTGCAGTTCTAATCTTGTTTGATTTAATTGAAAGTAAATAATATGTAATTAACTAATAATAATTATACACGCTTTATTGGTTTCCTTTATTAATCGACCATTAACACAATGTTATAATATTTTTCCGTTGATTTTATCTTAGTAACTAATTAATTGGAGAAAATTTCATTTTTTTCATGACAATCTTTTGTAAAGTTTTGACATTATGGTTACTTATATTGAAATCATTTATTAATAGAAAATCATTACAGTGGAACATTATCAAAAAAAGTTTATTTTTGTATTAATAATCTCTTTAATTTGTCAGCTTTTTAACATATATGTTAGTTAAATATTTTATTGCAAGTTATTACCCATTTCATGTACTATTTCCAGATTTCTGGGTCTTTTTTGTTCTCTTTGAAAATTGGAAACAATTTTAAAGTTTTTTGAGTTTGAACTAAAATCGCCTATATTCACGCGATACTATAGCATCATAACATTTATTACGTTAAATAGTCATTATTACAATGAAATGTTGTTCTTCTTAAATGAAAGATGTAATTTCAGTATTCGACATATTTGATATCATTGTACAAGCTAAACTAGTTTTATCTAGTTTATTTCTTATATATGGATTAATCGAATTTTTACTTATAAAGGGCATAAAAAATGTTATGATAAAATATTCAACAAATTTTGTAGCTCACTAATTAGAATCCATTAATCAATATTAGAAAACAACTCTTAGAATTTTCATTTTAGAAATGTACGTCATGTATGCAGTTTCATTAGTTAAACTGAAATGTAACCAAGTATCTTATAACTTCTCCTTGAGTCAATGAGACTATTTTCGTTTGGTAAATTGAAGAATGTGTATTTTATTTTGTTGATCTACAATTCAGAGAACAGGCACGTACTGAGTTATAAACTCAGAAAAACTTCCTGTCAAGTTGGCGGTAGTTTTAAAATAAAGTAAGTTTTAAAAGTGCTCTTTGCACATGATACGCCATTTGCAAATTAAATTGTGACAGAACTTTTAAATTTACATTTCAAACATGGTGTGTTACGCTTCTATCGTATTTACGTCTCTCAAGTGTGGGAGGTAGACATACGAATTAGAGTTAAAAGCATTTGATTACAACAACACTCTTTACTAATTTGAAATTATTTTCATGCACTATCGTGGACACTAACTTTTATAACTAACTCGTTTAAATTTAGAAATTCATTTTGCTTTTTAAAAAGTTTCTCTTATTAAATGCAATAGTTTAGAGTTCTCAAATATAAATCATAACAAAATTCGACTACTCATAAAACAATAATTAGTAAGTAATATCTGTTTTATAACTAAAATGAACATATATTAAATATTTCTCTTAAAGCAAACATAAAATCTGAGAATAAATCCACAATTTTGATATGTTGTGCCATTGATCTTTTGACATATTAGCTCTTATTGAATTAATCCAGTTATTATATGCTTGTTGTGATGTTTCCGAAGTAAACAAAACAATTCTTTTAAGATTAAATTGAACTGTTACCTCATTGATGTATTCAAAATCAAAACAGTTATTTATACTAAAAACAGCGTAGGTAAGTAAACTTTTTGGTCAAGGAGTTATATTCCGAGGCCATAAAGGTTTTCGTGTGTATTATATTGAGTAATTTTTTTGCTACCATCTACAATTAAATAAAAATATAGTGTACGTATATTAACTGTGTTACTATATATAATAAATGAAGATTTCATATTGATAGATTCCAACGACTAGTTTTTAACCAATCATGATGCAAAACACTTGAAAATTCAACCAATGGGAACAGTATTTTACTGATAATACCCCGTTACCCCGATAATTTTCTGCTACCAAGTAAATAAACAGTTGTTATTGTTTATAACTGTCAGTGTGACAATTAATGTGTCAAGTTTCATTTTGCGTTGTCTTTGGAATTTATCTCACCAAATACCACACGACCTCTCAGATTTTCTCAGATACACTTTTATTTTTAAGCACTCATTTTTTTTTGCTTTTAAGCAAAATCACTCAAGCAAACTTACATTAGGTGTAACCCCTCCTCCTTCGGAGTCGGTATTTACTATGCAGTTTGCTTTCGTGTTTGTTGCTAAGCAAAAAAAATAGTGCAAAATAAAAATTTATAGATAAAATCAGGAGATCTTGTGATATATCTGAATATTTTTTTGGGCAAAAAAAAAACACAAAGATTGAGTCCCGGGATTAAAAATCGCTTCTGTCTTTGTGTAAGAAGAGACTTTTCCATCGCCTAAATGATAAAATCT
This sequence comes from Ophonus ardosiacus, assembly GCA_943142095.1. NCBI lineage: Eukaryota > Metazoa > Arthropoda > Insecta > Coleoptera > Carabidae > Ophonus > Ophonus ardosiacus. Next base: position 13,139,682 of record OW964831.1, on the reverse strand, counting down.
GATGTGGCCAGCACATTACCTTCCGTCAGTTGTATGTATTTTGTTCAAGTCCCATACGGAAAGTTCCTTAGAAAAGATTCTATATATCCAGTAAAATTGTAAGACTAACTCTATATCTATTGAATATAAGGAAAATGTATAATCAAACTGCATATAGACAATATTGATAATCACATAAAATGTCAAAAAATGATATTTGACTGCGTTTTTTCAAGAAAAGCTGTTAAGAACTTCAAATATGGGAAATTCTGGTTGACCAATTGTAACCAAAATCTAATCAGCTCTTCATATGGATGTAAAGAAGAGGAATACGAAAGAATTATAATTTTTAGAATGTAGTATTGGAGTTATCGTTGTTTTTTTTTTTCTCTCTTATTTAAAGTTCTTAACAGTTTGTCTTGAAAAAAACACAGTTAAATATAATTTATTGGAAATTTATGTGATTATCAATATGAAAGAATATCTTATTGTTTATACGGTTTAATTATACATTTTACTTCATATTCATTAGATATAGAGTTAAAGAATTATAAAGAGATTAACTGTCATAAATCAGCTAGCTTAGCTATAATCATGGAAACAGCTGATATGTATTCAAATAATTCTAATTGACACATGCCAATATCAAGTGTAATTTACATAGTGTATGTTCGATATATAATTTTATGGGATTTATAGAATCTTTTCCAATGAATTTTTGGTATGCGATTTGTAGAAAATACATAGAATTGGCGGAAGGTAATGTGCTGGCCACATCAGATTTTTTACCAATCGTAGGTACTACATTGACATGTCAACAATAAATTTTAATTAGTTTCTTAAAGCAAACTTGATATTTGATCAAAAAAATTACGCATCACTGTTTTGAACAAGATATAAACATTTAAATCTGCGTTCGAGTTATGGTCCAATTGATATGCGCCAGACATAATATTGTCTTTATTTTGTTTTTTATAATTATTGTAAATTTTTCGTCTGTGTTTATTTTTTCGTATCGGACCGGCGTCTAAATAATAACAGACTAAATATTAATAGGTGTTTGTGATGTCTTCATTTACGCGTTAAGTAATACTTTTTTCTATCATGCCTGATGATAATCAGTGCTGTTCAATTAAAGAGACAAAATAAGTCGACATTGCACAATTAGCAATCAGTTCGCATGTCTTAGGTCGTTTAAGACTCGTGTTTTGTTTTCCAGCGCCTCCTTTACTTACATGGAATTAATCATGTTCATTTTAACTCTATTAATTACACATTATTAACGTTTGTGACTCAGCAAATAGGAATTTACATTAGCTTGCACAGATTTTTCAAATTAGCACAGAAATTATACAAGTAATTCAGACTGTCTTATGAAAAACTGTAAACTACAAACAAATGTTTCTCGCCATGTTGGACACTCTGGATAGTTATAATAAATTAAATAAACAATTAGGATGTTATTAATATTTTTTTGATTTTGTTATAAAAATATAAATCATTTGCTGTTTATAACTAAATTTTCCTGTTGCGCTTTTTGGAGAAATAAGATATAAAAAGTCCGAAATAAAATTATTGAAAGTTTGAAGGCAATCAAAACTAAAAGTTAGGAAACTATGTAGGTTGGACGTGTTTACTCCTAAATCACGTTTAGAAAACAAATTATAACAACAATTGATGAAATATTACCGGTTTTTAATATAATCGTTAACAAATAATTTTTATTGACAAATATATTTAATAAATATTTGAATTAGAATAGTGAAAAACAAAATTTTCAAAAGGAATACAATAGTTATTTACCTGTAACTGCGTAATAATGGCGATTAATAATCGAAATACATTGGAGAAAATATAATTTTATTCCATAACTTTTTACCTCTCGCTAAGAGAGGTATTGGAATCATGCTAAAAATCACATATCCAGATTTTATTGAATAAGCACGTTTCAAGGTCACTAGAATCCGATTTTAACATTTTTACAATGATGTTTGTGTGTGTGTGTGTGTGTGTGTGTGTGTGGATGTGTGTATGTGTGTATGTATGGATGTTGGAGGGACGATTCCTCAAAAACTATAATATATAAGACCTATTTAACTATGAATTCCTCAATCTGACATTCCTGGGAAGAGCTGAAAAGGTTTTGGTAACAATCGAACAACCTGAAGCAGTACTTTTTTAAAAAAAATCTTCTAAATATTATTTTTTGAAATTTTTGATATTACTAATTTTGAAGAACAAAATTCTACATGTGATACATATAATTTTTTTATTATATTTTCTATAAATTTAGAGATAAAGGCGCTATAATATATAGAATATCAGGATATAATAAGGCGAAACTACACTAAGGAAACCAGTTGACAAATTCAAATGTTTATAAATAACATAATTTGTATTTGACAGATATCAGTGTGAAACATCAAAAGTTTTAGTGACATTCTGATAACTTTTTCTGGGAAGTACATTTAATCTTTCTTATTGTTTTATTAATTAAATATTGAAAATTATAGGTAAAATGCATATGTTATAAATCGACGGTTCGACAGCGAAGTGTAATACAATACCTATATAGCGTAATACGGAAATGGCGAGAGGTCTTGTGCTGGCCACAATAGATTTTTTTACATTAATAATTATTGATATTTAAGGTCTACACATTAATAATTGTGCAGTAGTATCCATACTTAGAAAATCATTCACCAATAGAAAATATCTTTATTTAATAAAACCAATAATATCTTTTCGGACTTTATAACACGAAAAGTGCCGATGAACGACGAACAACGAAGGGGAATAGTGAATAGTTCGGTTATCATCGCAATAAAAATTGAAATCAAATGACAATTGAAGTTACTTTGTTTTTATTTATTTTGGAACTTGGAGGTTAGTAATTGATTAAATATAAGGACTTTGAGTCAAAAATTTGTAAATATATTTTTTTTAGTATTAATAGAAATTTCCTGAAATTTCTTTGATATGATTTCATTACCAAATAGATGAGAGCAAAAAAATAAATGAATAATTTATTTTGCAGTACCTAAAGGAAAACAAAAATAATAATAGTACCTATATAGACTTTGATAATGTGCATGCTATGTATATTGCATATAACCTACTGAAAACAAATATTGCAATGTACGTATATGCGTGAATTTTAAATAATGTCCCTTTATCAACATATTTTTGTAATAAGCGTTAATTTAACTATTAGCAATTTGGAATTCAGTAGGGAATTTAGGTAATGGTAATTTATCGTGTGTCGTGTTTGCCGGGTATTGGTGTTGAGATAATCACAAAGTAACTAAAAAGAGTGTTCCAAACTACTCTGAGTCAGATTTGACTGGATCTCCAGCAAGTTTATTTTTCTCATTTTGTAGTTCCTCTACAGATGCTGAGAATTTTATTGAAACACGTGTGTAGAATATTTTTTATTAAAACGAAATAAAAAATGCAATTTGAACAAAAAATCATATATGTAGAGGAAACATTATTATTATTATTATTATTATTATTATTATTATTATTATTATTATTATTATTATTTTTGTAATTATTATTTATACATTTAACACCTAACCGCTGGAAAATTGTTGAATTGCATATTCATACTATGCTAAGTACTTTGTAACATTTATTTTCTTAGAATTTTTATTTCAATAGATGATCTAAGAATTGAGGAATCCATGGGATCAAATAACTATTATTTCAAAGATAAAGAATATTCTTATTGATATCTGATTGAAGTCGATTTGTCACACATAAATTCATCTACCGCTGGATTTGTTTTGTTTATAAAATTTGTTTTGCAAATTAGTAATTTGCATACAAAAACACTTTTAACACTACACAGTCTCGCGCCTGTACATTACGTATTCTATGTCATTGTTCTTTTGTTAGTTTTTACAAATCTTAAATTCGTGAACAAGGTTTTGTACAAATGCAGTTTTTTTAAATTAAATTTTAACCGCAATGCAGTTTTGTTTGTTTATATTTACATAAACATAAGTTTTATTATTTGCTGAATGTTATATTTGTATTGTTTTTACAATTTTTTGCTTATTTATCTTTAAGTTAAATTTAAAGAATGTTTTGTTTCATATGAGAATTTAAAAGTTGATTAAATGCATGCTTTGTTGATAGAATAAATTATAATGCATATTTATTATCAGGTGTTAATGTAAATATTTAAGTAAGGTATTATAAACATTGCCTACTAAACGTTAATATGAAATTGCTGGACCATCTCCATTCGATTAATATCATTTAGTAATACAGTAATACTTTACCAGTGAATTAATTTTCTTTAACTTATAAATAATATTTTGACTTAGTTTACATATTTTTAAAAATTTTTTTTTTTTGGATTTTTCATATGTTTATTCAGTGGCGATGACAGAATGTAATTGTTCGCGAGTAAAGAAGAGGAGGAGTTTAGCGCGTGACGTAACGATATGGCCGGTTTAAGGTAGATGCTTCGTTTCCCGCAACTATATTCTTATACACTGCGGCGTTTGAAATACAAAGTAATATTAATATTATAGTTAATATTAAATAAAAATAATGTTTCTAGTATAAATAACATCTTGAATTTTGCGAACTAGTCCGCTTCATATAAAAATTATGTTCAGCATTCTCTCGAATTTTGAATTTACATGATTCCAATCTTTATTTTCTTGAATCTACATAGTACTGCATTATTACAGTCTTTGGTAGATTAATGGAGAGATAAGTATTATTATTTTATTGTCATCTTTGTGCAGGCAGGTCTACAAGTTTAGATTTCGTTACGAAATATTTTAATAAAGACACTAAGTAATTACTACCTTCCGGCAAAATATAATCTTGCTTTACAAAATGCAAGGAGCACGCATATTTTTACTCGGTTCCATTCCCATTTTTAAAAGATGAATACATTACTTTCGTCTACCAACTATTTCAAATTGGCAAATTTTTCTATAGAATTTAGGTTATTGTTTTCGGGAAATTATGGAAATTAATTATTTCTGGATTAAACGCAACAAAAACATGTTGAAGTTTTAGATTTTGTTATTATATTTTATTTCTCGTAAGAATAGCGTTGGTTTAGTTAGCGATATATAAATTTTACCCTTTGATTGGTCAGAATATAAACCTATTTCACAGAATCGAATCAAATATCACCTGTCAGTTGTCAAATAAAATCTATAGAATTAAGTGATGTTTAACCATATTTTGTTTTTTTGTTGCAATTTTAGATTTTGACATTTTTACAGATAAATATATTTATTATTGACAAAGCTTGGTTTCACAAATTTAAATTATTTATTTAATGCATGTAAAAACGGTCGGCACTTATGAGCAATCTACTATTACGTAAAATGAAGTATAGCCTACAAATTTCACTCCACTCGCGTTTTATTTGTTAAATAAGTGACAGAAACGATGCGTTCGCCGCTACCTCGGCTAGGACTTACTACCATGCACTAGTTCATATTTTCGCCGCTAGACGTCATATTGCTCTATTTCACTAGCGAATAGTGTGGGCACAATCAAAAAATGGGTGGGCATCCATTAATTTAAATAATAAAGTAGTAGTAGTAGTATTTTTCCATATACACACATAAAATTGTTCCCTATTAATTTTAAAATAAAAGTGTGAATACAAATAATGTTCAGAATTAAAAAGAAAATTGTATTGGCGAATTTTATATGTACAAAAATTATTATTTGTATCTTGGTAGTGGCTGGGCACTAGACTTTTTAGGGTGGGCACGTGCCCACTCCAAGCCATCTTTTAGCGCCGCCAATGTTTTATTGTTTTTTTAATCGTGTTTTTATTTTATTTTTTCTTCGTTTTGTTGTTAAAAAATCTGTTTACTCCTAAAAGAACGAATTCAGTCAAACATAATGTAAGTCGAAAGATGTAAATCGCAATATTATCGTAATTTACAATTATTACAAAAAAAAATGGCTGCTATTGAATGGGTCAGTATTTCAAATAAATCTTCTATAAAAATAGCAACTAACTACAATAACTTAACTAACTAAATCTAACCTAATCTATATTAGACTAAATAACAAAATCATATTTACTATGTAACAAAAACGGTGCAAATAAACAAAACTGCTTATTAATTTAATCTTATCAAATAAAGTTTTTTTTTTGAATAACTTTCTATTTCAGTCCAAATATTATCTGTTTGTATCCTTTTCTGAACCTTTCAATCACAATTTCTAGTTATTTTTGGTTATATTTAGTATAATTTCATATTTTTTCTAGATACGTTCTATACACGTTTTTCGCATAACGCATATAACAATTTTTGTAAGAGCATGAGACAGTAATTTATTTAGTCATTTATTTAGAAAAGGATTCGAATTTGTAGAAGCACAAAATAAAATATAATTTCTTTTATGTTTAAACAATTTTACTTTTTACATTTTTAACTGGGCATGTACAAAATTAGTTTATATCTTTTAGTTAAGATAGTAATTAAATATTTTTAAGCACTCATCCTGTTCACCGGATTTAGCTCCCTTGTCGTTATTGTGAGACTTAAGGAGCAGTAGAAGGAACTGTTATTTAGTTCTTTTTTTGTAAAAATAATATCATCGTTTCACCTCTTTTATTTTTAACAATTATAACAATTTAACAAATTGCTCGCTTTTAGTGTTTCTTATGTTAATTATTATCTTTTCCTTTATCAATTCATTCTTGTCTGCAAGTTATGGCTAGTGCAAATAGTTCTCGAACTACACAAAACTCATACATTTTTTATCAGTCTTGATGGAGAGATATTATCCGAATTAATCTGCGAGAATCTGAGATCATTTATAACAAGCCGAATTATCGTTTTGAAATGTCAGTCACACTGACACTTATGTGAGATTCCATTGCATATCATTTGCATTGCTTAACTTGTCTTATTCTAACGACTAGCTTTTATTCCAAGAGAAATATCTTCTGGAATATATCTTCGAATTTAATAACTTTAATTCAATTACTGTTTGAATTAACGAATAAAGCAAGTTTTGCTCAATGCAAACGGCTTCAAAGATTGATGAAAAGTTTTATGGGCTTATGTTTTCCGTATTAATATAGTTTTATAGTCTTTTACACATTTTCGTTTACTCCTCGGGTGCCATCTATTGATGTTATCAGAACTATTGCAAATGACTGTCACTATCACGCGGTAGATCATAGATAATTATTTAAAAAAATCTGATGTGACCAGCACATTCACTTTCGTCAATACTATGTATTTTGCACAAATCCTATACCAAAAGTTCCTTGGAAAAGATTCTATATATCCAGTAAAATTGTAACACGAACATATTCTATTTTCTACAAATTCCATACCGTGAGTTCATTGGAAAAAATTCTATATGTCCAGTAAAATTGTAACACGAACTATAGAGAGAATTATATGAATATATCAGTTGTTTCCGTGATTACAGCAAAGCTGGCTGATTTTTAATTGTTAATCTCATTATAATTCTATAACTCTATATCTATTAAATATGAAGGAAAAAGCATATTCAATCCATATAGACAATAAAATATTCTTTCAGAATTATAATTTTTAGAATAATTGTAGATTGGAGTTATCGTCGGAGAAATTTTTAACATACACACACACACACATGCAGACATTATCGTAAAACTAGTACAATCGTATTTTTTGAGCAAAGACAATACAGAAGATAGTAAAAAAGTAGATATACGAATAGAACATAAAATTAAATACAAACAATATAACAGTGCATTTAAAATAAATGTAACAGAATTAATAGTTTGTTTATACTTACTGTTGTATTCAAATTCTTATTTAAATTATTATTATTATTATTATTATTATTACTCTTTTGCAGTTATTATAATAATAACAATAACTATAATACCAAAGCAAGAACAATAATAACAAAGATAAGAGCATACAATATTAAATAGATGTCACCTGCAACTGTCAATGCTCTCAAATCCTATATTATTTTGAAATGGTCTGCTAAATAACCAATGTATATTTATTACATCTTAATAGAGGATTAGATTCATATGTTTGCTGTATTTTCTAGCAACATACTAACCTATTTATTTAGGATTATAATTCATTAAAAACAAGTCGTTCTATGAATGAATAAAAAATATGCATTTATTATTATTATTTTTAATAATATAACAAAAAATATAAAGTTAGTCGAATGCCCTCTTATGGGACGTACCAGTAATTTTGGGCAGGTCTGTATATGTAATGCAATACACAAAATTTTGGACCCTGAATAACCTTTGGAATTTATCACTGTGGGTCAAGTTACAACGTCTCCAAGGATTCTGTAATCAGCATCTTATAAAGTTACATACGTGATATTCAGCGGTATTTTTCTGTTTATATATTTTGATCCGTTACTACATTTCATGTAAAATATGCTGTTCCTCCTATAATCTGCATAAAATATTTTAAAATTCACTGACATAAATTATATTCCTTCTCAATAAGGAAATGATCAGTCAATAACCTTTCCAATAATATCAAGTTTACATATTTACAGTCTATCAAAATGTTTATGCACACATTTTTGACCTTTCTGTATTATTTGATGTTTTTGTGATTTGACCCAAATACATATGTCAATAAATAGATTATATTAATTATGAAATTATGTGTTTGATAAATATAACTAAAAAACTAAATTATATCTATGTCATTCGCATTCGCAGTATAACGTCACGTTATATTTTTGCGGTGAATTAGTTAATTTGATTGATATTTTCCAATACGAGGATGATTCCGATTTTAGATAGAATATACGAATACTTAGTTCACATTCATTTTTACCTTTACCTTTAGGTAAGGAAGTTAAGTCCCATTTCCACCGATTGTCCTAATAATAATAATTAATAACTAAGCGCAATGCGTAAAATGTTTATCATAAGGCAACGTTTACTACCATTTTCAGCTTTGCATAAGGATTAATGTTTAAGAAATAAGAGCAATTCGTAAGAATAAAAGATTACAAACTTCTAACTTGAGTTGTCAACTGTCAGTCTATTTTATAATTATAAAATTTTTCGGTGTAGATACAGTTACAAAAATTATGTACCTATATAACATATTAAAAAAATCTGTTGTGGCCAGCACAAGACCTCTCGCCATTTCCATATTAGGCTATATAAGTATTGTATTGCACTTAGCTTTCGAGCCGTCGTTTTATAACAAAATCTTACAGAACATTACCCAAATTTTGTTTCTTACTATATTTAGCATGTCTTCTGCACACATATAATTCAAATTATATCTATTTTTCATTGTATGAGGAAGTTTCTAAATGTCAAATATTGTTCCAATTCATTAACCAGATTGGCGGTATTTCTGATAGATATATGCATTTTACCACAATTTTACCTATAATTTCAAATATTTAATTAATAAAACAATAAGAAAAGTTAAATATACTTCCCAGAAAAAGCTATCAGAATGTCACTAAAACTGTTGATATTTGACAATGACATGTGTCATGTTATAAACATTGGAATTTGTCAACTGGTTTCCTTAGTGCCTTGGCCTCTGCGATTACTTTACTCTATAAATTAAATTAGTCTTTATCTCTAAATCTATACAAGATATAATAAAATTTTTAAGTGTATTAGATGGAGAATTTTATGTTCTTCGATATTTAATAAAAAAAACTTCCAAAAAATGATATTTAAAAGATTTTTTCTAAGAAACTACTACTTCCGGTTGTTTAATTGTTACCAAAACCTTTTCAGCTCTTCCCAGGAATGTCAGATTGAGGAAACTGCAGTTAAATATTTTTTAAGTCTTATAGTTTTTGAGGAATCGTGACTACAACATCCAGACATACATACATACACACACACACACATACATCCACACACACACACACACAGACATCATTTTAAAAATGTTATAATCGGATTGTAGGGACCTTAAATCGTGCTTATTCAATAAAATCTGGATATGCGAATTTTAGCATGAATCCAATACCTCTCTTAGCGAGAGGTAAAAAGAATTGCTGCTGCAATGGCAGTCTACTAGACAACAAGTAATAAGGGAAAGAAATTGTGACATTTCTGTTGAATTAGGGCCAAATTCTCAATTTTCACCGAAGTGATATGTAGTGAAAATTTTTCACTTTATCACTTGGAGCTATTCTCAATTCCAAAGTGATCTGGAGGTCTATTCTAAATTCATAGCTACATGTGCTATCCGCTATATAAGTTCCACTACCAGCCAATAGATGGATTCAAGTCGGATAGCCACATGTGCTATCCGCTATCCGCTGTATAAGTTCCACTACTAGCCAACAGATGAATTTAAGTCGGATAGCCATATGTGCTATTTGTTAGAATTATAAATAATTATTATAATTTAAATAGGTACTTACAATATATAAATATTAATATTATTGATTTAACACACGAATACAAGGATTTGATCACAAAATTGAAAAGCCGAACTACTTGTCAACTTGACATGTGACAATATTCATAAGTTCCACTACTAGCCAACAGATGGATTCAAGTCAGATAGCGGGATGGGGACCGTCGTCTGTTGGCTAGTAGTGGAACTTATATAGCGGATAGCGGATAGCACATGTGGCTATGAATTAGAATAAACCCCCTGATATAAATGAGTGAGAAAGTTTAATATTGTTTGTATTCACCGTATGTTGACAATATTGGCTGCGTATAACAAAAAGATACAAATTTGGGGCATGTGTTTCTTCATATTTGACAAATAATATCATGACACTGACAAGTGATATGATATAAATTTTTTAGACGACCATTGTGATAAGTATGACATATCAAAGTAGTATCCTAACCCTGAAAGTTGAACTTATGACATTAGTGTTACGATATATTTCATATCGTAATAGTTGACACGGTTGCTAGGTTACTATGTCATTATTTTCTGGCTATATGTATACATTATTCATTTGTCAGCTGTCCGTACGTTTGAACCTAAATTTCAGTTTTGAAAAAAAAAGTAAAATTTATTTAAGCTCGTCTAAAAAATAATGTTCATAACTTGTATGAAATACAAATATCTTAGCTCGTGTGTATTGACTTACACTCCGCTACGCGTTGTGCGTCAATTTACACTCGCATGATATTTGGTATTTTTCATAACTTGTTACGAAAATAACTATATCATTTCAAATCATATCACAATAGTGAAAATTGAGAATTGGGCCCTAAGTCAGTAAACAAAGTAGCTGGAAATGGTATCCTAGTAAACTGTCATAATGCATTAAGCATTATGCACTAATCATTATGCATTAAGCATTAAAACATTAGGTGGAAATGAGGCGTTAGTGTCTTTGGTCGAAAAAATTGGTGGTTAGTTTTTAATGAATAAACACATTTTAGTGTCCCTAGAATACGATTTTACAAAGTTTACGATGATGTCTGTGTGTGTGTGTGTGTGTGTGTGTGTGTGTGTGTGTGTGTGTGTTAATGTTTGTGTCCCTGTGTGTGTGACAAAAATATCTCCAACGATAACTCCAATACTACAATTCTAAAAATTAAAATTCTTTCGTATTCCTCTTCTTTACATCCATATGAAGAGCTGCTTAGATTTTGGTTATAGTTGGTCAACCGGAAGTATCCATATTTGAAGATATTAAGAGTTTTTCTTGAAAAAACGCAGTTAAATATCATTATTTGACATGTTATGTGATTATCAATATGAAAAAATACATTATTGTCTATACGGTTATATTATATATTTTCCTTCATATTCAATAGATATAGTTAAAGAATTATAAAGAGATTAACTTTCATAACTCAGCCGGCTTTGCTATAATCATGTAAACAGCTGATATATTCAAATAACTCTAATTGACAGTGCAATTTACATACTGTATGTTCGTGTTACCTTTGGTATGGGATTTGTACAAAACATCAGATTTTTATTTATTTGTTCTTATTTGCATTTTGGAATAAGAAAGTATTTCTGACACATATGAAATGGTTTCTACTTTTTTTTTTACTAAAACTAGTGTGTCTGTGTAAATTTTATCGCAAAAATCACGTATGGACTAGAAAGTATGATTTAGAAATCAGTTTATCAAATATTCACTTTTTAATTTTTCAACTTCTAGAACAAGTTTTTGCCACAATATGAAGGCGATGGAGTTGAAATATTACTTTTGCAGACATCAGATAAAAAATTCAAACAAAAAATATAACGTAGGTTCGTTTCTTATAAATAGTAAAAACAACAGTAAGCCGGAAGTAGTGAATCCTCCTTTCCATGAAATCTACAAGTCGTATTTCTACCTATTTTGAATCCTGTTTCAAATCACCTGATTTTTTTCAAAATATTACACAATTTTCAATACCTATTTAATTGTAAACTATATAATAGATATTTTCAAATTTGCGGCTCTTTAAAGAACAATATTTTTTAAAATGTAGTCCTTACAAGTCATATAAAAATTCTTGCAACAACCCTATTAAGTTAACAGAGAGTTAACCAGATTGAAAATACCGTGCCTTAATCATCTAAATGACTTAAATCACTATGTAATTTAATTTAGAAGTTGGTGAATAAAAAATTCACGTTGCTCTGACTATACCTGGAGCGTTGATCCAGTAAAACTACCGTCTGCCGTAAAGGCAGCACATAAGCAACGTACTCTCCTGAAAAGTTGATGAGGCCGAAGTTACTGAAAGATCCATTTAGGAAAGAAGTTACACACAGTTATCACGCTGCAGGTGTGGATATGACGTCACGGAACCCAAATAGGAAACGGAAACAATTCTACCGCGGGAATCCGAACCGGAGAATTCCTTAGAGCTTTGTTGCCAGAACCGCATTCAGGAATTGTTAGAAATAATATCTATTTATGATACAATGTGGAAGGAATTTTGGAATACATTCGTTCGCTAAACATGCTAGAAATTTGTATCAATTTATAACATATATCTCTGTGCGATGAGAAATGCTTGAAGTGAAGAATAGTGCAGTGCAGTGTAGTGTACACTAGTTCAGTCTAATTTTTGTGGTTTCATAAAACACACTAGTGTATATTTGGGCAAGTTTGCTCAGTTGTGAGTAATCAAGCCAAGCGTATCCAAAGGTGTAAAAGGTTAGGTTGTTTATAAACACAGTCATATCATAAAGCTGCAAAGAAGTGACTGCAGAAATGTATGTTTTAAAGAGCATAATGTTTGAACTAAAAACTAATAAACGATTCTGACGAAGATCAATCATCACTTGATTCTTCATCAGATTCAGAGACAGATATATTAATTAATTCTTTATATAACAAAACAAAGAGAATATACTATATCTGAATCCATTATTTTATTTTCTCAATGTGTAAAATTTTAGGTTAATAAACAGATGTGTAGATAGGATAGAATTAAAATGTCTACCGAACAACATTTAGTTACCCCCACTCCTACTCTGCACTTTTCTACACTACCTCTCGAGTCAGGTCAGAAACGTGAGCACTAGTTCTTAAAATTTTTGTCATCGAACAGCCTGCCAGAAGCTGCCCGTTTCTCATAAAACATGTTAGTGTAAGAAAGTTAACACTAGGGCGGCCTAGTACATGTCATCGAACAAAGCTAATGTAATAGTTATTTACTTGTCAAGGCAGGGAAGTTCGTCTTTTCATGACGAAAATGGAGAAAGTATTAATTTTTTTCTGAAATCGTATAAGAATTCAAAATTACCGAATGATATCTACGTATAACCTGTTTTCATTTAACAACTATTACTATGATATAACAGGACTAAAAACAAAACTGAAATAAATAAATAAATATATCATCACGGCATATTACCCATTACTAGGTGTGCCAGTATCTACAACACATGTAGACATCGGTAATGATGACGATATATTTTACCGTGTGGGCGCTTACCAGGCGTCACCTCACGGGCACTTATAGCTGGTGTGGAGAGTGCACCACAGGGTTCATTTTTATGACATTTAAAATTGGAAATATTTGGCGCCTGTCGGGATTGAATCCGGTTCCCCTAGGTTCGCGACCAGACACTCAGGCACGCGGCCACGGGACCCCAAAAAAGATAAACATAAAAAAAATTATGTCGCCTAAGGATCAAGTGTTTCTAGAAAAATATCTGCATCTTGATCGACCGTTGTGAGAATTTTAAATCAACAAAAAAGTTGTTCAGTATGACAGAAAGAGAAGAATTTTATTCTTATTTTATTATTCCTAAATGTTATTACGAAAAATCTTGAACGCCACACGGCCGATATGCAAATAACGAAATCGGCTGAATATAAACCTCAGCCGCGTCCTTTATTTGCCTCATATCAGCCAAATGACGTTAATAACTATATAACAACTGTATACTGAACATCATTTATTTTAATTTTATAATTATATTTCATTTTAAAACGTAAAATGTGTTTGTGAAAATAAATATGGCAACGTTGCGTTTTACTTCCCTGCCGATTTTCCGGCAGGGATATAGTAGATTACATGACGATTTCAGGAAAATAATTTTTGTTAAATACATAATTATACGAGGGCTGCTGGAAAAGTTTCTAGTAATTCTAGTAGAGATAGCAATTTTCTAGTGTCATATTCATATAATATGATATTTTTTATTTACTACTCAATTATCAATTCTTACTTATATTAATTCGTTTTACTTAGATGACATTAAAAACTGAATTAATTCAAAAACCTGTAGTGACAATTCTAAATGATTTACACAGTTTGAAATGAATGTGTGTTTAACCGGTTTCTAAATATTTACTCGTTGCTATATTAGTATTAATTGAGTATGATTTATGAAGAGTTAATGTTGATACAAATGCTATTGTTATTGCTTAAACATACCGGAAGATATTTTTGGATGCAGTTCAGTGGAAAACAAATGGATGCATTAATATATTTCATACATTTTATAACATTTTCTGCAGGATTAAAGTACATACGAGCAATAAATGTTATAAACTAAAATATGTAGGTATTCTAATTCGTTTATAAAGCTATATTTATGATATGATGAATGAAGGTTGAACTTGAAATCATCAGTTATAATTTACTGTTTTAACATTATGTACACAACATATTACTTATCTAATTTAACTTTATTAGAACACATGTCATCTTCGAATTAAGAAACTGACACAGAACAAAAAACGCTTATATTACCAGTACACATAAACTTGATACATTAGTGCTTTTAATATGCATTATACTTAGCAAAAAATTTAAACTAATTAGAATAGTATATTATGTGGCAAGTGTGTGAAGCTGAAATTTTTATATGAGGGTGGAGATTGCGACACGAGCCGAAGACGAGTGTCGCAAACCACCCGAATGTAAAATAGGCTTCACACACGTGTTACATACTATACTTTTTCTACGACCTTGCACTTCACGCTTGGGAGTAGAAAAAAGTATGCTCGTACGTTTCAAAGAAATTGTTTTTTGAACGCTAATTGATGAAAAACAATGTAAAAATTATTTTAGATAATATTAATCCAGGACGAAATTTTGATGGAAATAATTACTGTATTTAAAACTGAAATTATGGAAATCCCTGGGTTTTGTAGCAATTTTCTTTCATATTAAACTAAAGTAAAAATTATTCGAGTATAATCCATTGGTTCTAATGATTTACTAAATTTGTTATTTATTTAAACTTCCACACATTGTATGTTACTATTGAAAAGAATAGCTTTTATTTTTTTATTTAAATTATAAGTCATTTTTACCATTTATGTAATATATCGATATTTCTTTTAACTGACAGTTTAACAAGAAAATACTGGTCCATAATCATATCATTTAATTAAATTTATTATTGACACATTTTTACTTCTCGCGAAGAGAGGTATTGGGTTCATGCTAAAAATCGAATATCCAGATTTTAGTGAATAAGCATGATTTAAGGTCCCTAGAATCCTATTATAACATTTTTGCGGTGATGTCTCTCTCTCTCTCTCTCTCTCTCTCTCTCTCTCTCTCTCTCTCTCTCTCTCTGTGTGTGTGTGTGTGTGTGTGTGTGTGTGTGTCTGGATGTTAGAAAGACGATATAGTACTTAAAGACTTGTTTAACTACATAGTTCTCAATCTGACATTAATTGGAAGAGCTGAAAAGGTTTTGATAACAACTGACCAACAGTTTCTTAAAAATTCTTCTAAAAATTACTTTTTGAATTTTTTTTTATAACAAATATTGAAGAACATGAAATTCTTTATCTAATACACTTATCTTCTATAGATATAGAGATAAAGAAAATATAATATTAGAATAATCTGTCACAGTCCAGACTACACCAAGGAAACCAGTTGTTAAATTCAAATGATTGTAATTTGACAGATAAATATTATTGCCAAAAATCAACAGTTTTACTGATATTACTGAAAGTTTTTTCTGGGAAGTACATTTAATATTTCATATTGAATTATTAATTACATATTTAAAATTGAAGGTATAGTAATAGTCACTGAAATATATACTAACTGGAACTCGCATACTCTACCTATCAGCGTACGCTGCACTGAAGCCTCATTGAACAATAATGGCTGGTCCTGTTCGCGCACGTTCGTGCCGAACCTAACCTAGCCGAATAACTCGTATCATAACTGATCGTTTTGTTTTCATATTATGCTTCATTTATTTAAACATGCGCCACACGAAATAATTTCCGTCTACTCACGAACTGTCTCGATGTTTGCCGACTACTCCAGCAGCAGGCTTTCAATATGCTTCACAGTCACGGTTCGTACGCGCATTCCAGTTAGTATATATTTCAGTGAGTAATAGTACATATATCCTTAAGAAATACCGCTAATCCAGTCAATGAATTTGAACCATCGAATACATTTTAGAAGAGTGTAGGACAAGATTCCTTATAGAATGAAAGAATAGATATAATTAGAATTATTTGTGTGTACCAAAACGGAAATGGCGAGAGGTGTTGTGCTGGCTACAACAGATTTTTATTTATAATTTATTTATTGGGTTTACAAATATGCTACGAAATTAAAAATAAGAATCCAATATGATAAAAGATATCCATTAGGTACTTTTACATTTGTAACTTTTTATTCACATAAATTGTAATAATTTAAATGTCATGTAGTCAGGGTTTGGAAAAACAAGTTTTTATTTGGTAATAAAAGTATAAAGGAATAGATCATAATAACGTACATAATATCCAACATTTACATCATACATACTTTGATTATAAAGGTTCTCGTAAACATATCTGTAAAGTATCAAAAATATTCTTCATTTACATTTATATCCCATAAATCATAAAAATTCATCGAACAGTAACCGTATCACTTCAAAATGAGAACGAATCCTTGTACAAAGGTCTGAGTCACACACGTTTTACAGCCATAAAGGTCTTTTAATTGCGTGGTGACACTGACATTGGAAAAGAAGGACAATTAACTTTCTATATTTATAGATGTTCTTTTTTCTCCACTGCTGACTTGACTAGAGTTGGGTCGTTTCCTTAATTGTTGCTACTTTGTCGACTTTTGTTTTAATTCTTCTTTCACCGTATTGTCTGTGCGAACAGTTTTTCATACAGAATCGGAAGACGGAAGATGCTTTGTTATAGAGCAACTGGTAAAGTATGGCTGTTACCACTGCAAAGCAAACAGGGCAAGCAAAAGCACCTTTTGTGTTTGCATTCAAGTTGGAAAATGTTTCTATTTCATTAAAAGTGGAATTAGCAAATTGTTCATCATTCTTTTAGCAATATTGTGAGATTAAGATAAAATGAATAGTTTAAATTCTAAATTCTTGTGAAGCATATGATTCAGTTAACTAATTTTAAAATTGTTGTATCCGGAACCGTTATCCCAACAGAAATTTTCCGGTGGGCTCAAAATTAAATTTGATACTTATTTAAAGTTTTTAGTAATTTTCAGTGCGTTATTTAAAAAATCTGTTGTGTCCAGCCAAATATCACTCGCCATTTCCATTTTAGGGTATATAAGTAGGTATGGGCTATCCAGCGAATCAAGCGGTTTACGTCATCGTTCAGGGATTTTTGAAATTTTCTTTATTTTTTAAATATATTTTATTAACGGTATTTTATTGATTTTTTTATTATTATTATTATGTATATGACACCTTTAATAGAAATAATTATATTTAGATATATTATTATTAAGTAAAATTTTGTAAATTTTTGCAAAATGACGTTTGATTATATTTTTTTAATACTGGTAATTCTGAACATGTATGTTACTAAATATTATATGTCTATATTATACTTTTCAACCTGTATTGTGATTTCAATTTGTTTTTGGTTTCGTTGTTCATTGACAAAATGTCAAATTCAAGGGCTTGTACTTAATTTATTGACTTATTTTGAAAATGAAAAATAAATTGGTGGGTTCTTATTTTCACTGAATTGTAATATTGAGGTAATATTTCGTTCTATTTGTTAGTAATAATTTGTAAATTAAATCTATATGTACAGTGTGTGTGGCAAACGCTATACACAATGTATAGAAACAGTGAGAAATTGTATGGTATGCAATATTCTGTATTTTTTTAAGGATCTCACATAATACTAGATAGTTTGTTGCACATACTACAGAATGAAGTATTTATAACGGCGTAAGCAGTATCGTTCAAAATATTTTAAACAAAATTGGATTTCGCTGGAAAAAAATGATACCAGACTTGTTACCTTTTCAAGAAAGATTTAGATTTATGAAGGCAACCCACAGATCATATTTTAATTCGTTTTACATGCTAATAAACTTTATAACATATGACGTCATTGTTTCTAGTGATATTGTATTTATGACGTAAACTGCTTGATTCGCTGGATGGCCCATACATATTGTATTTGGGTTATACTCCCAAGAAATTCTAATTATTTCTATTCTTTAGATATTTTATTATTTTTTAATTCATTCTATGAACAATTTTTCTACGACTCTACTAAATGTTCCAGTTTCTTTCAGTCCATTGACCAGATTGGAGGAATTTCTGAAGGGTATATGCAATATTGTTATAATTTTAAATAATTAATTAATAATAAAATAATAAATATTAAATGTACTTCCCAGAAAAAGCCTTTAGTAATGTTTCTGGATTTTTGAGTGATATTTTTCGGTCAATTACAAACATTTTTATTTTTCAACTGGTTTCCATGTAATTGCTTGGGCAGAGAGATTCATCACAATGGATTATTTTAATAATAATAATAATAATAATAATAATAATAATAATAATATATTTATTTATTTCACTTGACAAAGGTACATGTGTTGAAAAAGTCACAAAAAAGAACAGATAGATACATAGATACATATAATACAAATTTTAAATATTATTAAGAAATCTCATTATTAAAATTATTATATTCTGATAGAGAGTAAAAGCAATTATTAACTATAATTTTATATATTTATAATTCTCTATCTCTAAATCTGTAGAAGATATAGGTAATAAAAAATGTTCAATGTATCGGACAGAAAATTTTATATTCTTCAATATTTGTAATTTGTAACATAAATTTCCAAAAAATAACATTTAGAAGATTTTTTAAGGAACTTCTACTTCCAGTTGCACAATTTTTACCAAAACCTTTTCAGTACTTCCCATTAATGTCAAATTAATACGTAGTTAAATTAGTTTTTAGTTTTACAGAATTTGAGGAACCGTCTCTCCAACATCTAGACACACACACAACACACACACACACAGACGCACACACACACGCACACACACACACACACACATACACACACATGCACACACAGACATTATTGTTAAAATGTTAAAATCGGATTCAAGTCACTTTACAACGTCTTTATTCACTAAGATCTGGATATGCGATATTTAGCATGACTCCAATGCCTCTCTTAGCGGGAGGTAAAAACTATATTTTACAGAAGAGAGTATTTAGTGGGATGTCGTTCTGTTTGATCTGTTGCAACTGATCCGTAGATCGATTTTAGTGCTATCTGATTTGTCTCTTTGGCTTCTAAAAAGTAACTTTGCTTTATTCTCAGCAAGAGGACATACAGTTAGAATATTTTTTTAAAACTTATAAATTAGTAGAAACGGACCATATAAAACTGCACCTTTATCAAACGATAACTTACAGGTACTCAGTTTATTTTAATAATATGTTTTAAAAATTTGCCAGTTTTATCCAATTTTTTATGTACGTTAGCTGAAGCTTATAAATTGTATAGTTCTGTTATTTTATATTTTTTGCTGGATGATGTAATTTTATCCGGTTGTAAAATATGCTATCTATTAAAACAATACATTATAAAAAATGTTTCAGACGTATAATTTACAAAAAACTAATCAAAAATTGTAAATTAGCCAAAATTTTGCGAAATCACTTCAAGTTTTTTAATTCACAAAAAGAAAATATTGATATTTTATCATTCTTTAATAATAAACTGATGCGTAGATATAAATTTGTTTTTTCGTAATTAATATTCACTTATACACATTTAATGATATCCGGCATAAATTATATGTAACAAATGTGAAAAATGTAGAAACGAAAATAACTTTTTGCATATAAAAAAGTACATTTGACTGAATAAAAGTTTAAATCTCACTGTAAGCCAATGGGATTTAAACAAATTTGTTGGGAAATGTACTGTGCTGAAATTTTTACTTTTTAATAGACAGCATGGCTGCAGATTATGCTGGATTTATTTACGAAAAATCTCCATTTGTCAACGATCAACATGCATTTTTTACGAGCTGGTGTTTAATAAGGCTTTATGTCCTGGTTATCTGCGCGTTGTGAAACGCATGACTAGTGATGTAAAATACCCGGGTATTTAATATTTGGGGTAAATACCAAAGGTAAATATCCCGGTATTTACCCAAATTGGGTAAATATGAGGGTATTTATTTTGTTGGTGGTTACAGCGTGTTAAATCTTAATTTCTGTATTAATTAATCAAAATAATCATTTAAAATATCAAAATGTATATTGTTTTAACAAAATTTAATGTTAGGAAGATACAAAATGATAACATTAATAGTGTTACTCACAGATCACAGACACTATTATAGATAGGAAACTGTAATGCTGCAAACCGGTACTATAAGTACAGCGCCCCCTGGTCGTGGGAAGAACAAGTTTCATGTATAGGAGGCGGGAATTTTGAATTGATTCGAATTCAACAACTTAATACTTGGTAATAAATTTGAAGATCTCACAATGAGCCGATGTTGAAATTTATTTATATCAAGTATTAAGCTATTAAATTATATACCTTATATTTTATATTTATGATAAAATGAGTGAAATAGTAAATTAATAATACAAACTATTTTACTTGTTAGAGATTTAACTTTTTTATAATTTTTCGTAAGTATTTCTTCTGTGCTATTTTTCTATTATCGCTAATTACACAATTTTTCAATATTTTCTTCCCATTTAATATTCGGTGTTGAACATTTGTAAATAATTTTTGGGATTTGGAAATCAATGTAAAGTAACGTCTGTAAAATATATTAACAATTAAAACCGAGCTTACAAAATACTAATTATGCATCTAAGAAATAATATAGTACACATATAATACACATCTGTCGTAATGCAGTCTGGAATACAGAAATTAATGCGCGATATGATGTCTCTTTCGCAAAAGTTTTTTCACACGCAATATCTGATGATAAACTGTTTACTGTTTATATCACAAATAATCACAAACAACCACAAATAAATGTGTATATATCATAAATAAACAAAGCCACAACTAAATTAAAAAATATGTCAACATGATGTCAACCAATTCAATAACAATCGAGCTGTTAGTAAGCTGTCATTGTCAAATTTGAAATAAAATTTTATATACTAACGCCATCTAAACGGGGGAAGAAAAGTTATAATGTTGGCCCGCTTTGTCTAACAGGAGATTCCACCGCATGGTGTTACTAATATTTTTTGCAGAAAATGGAATTAAAACAAATTAATTTTGAATTTGTACGATGGACTACATCTACAATTTTACGTGGTAATATTGTAAGGAAAAATTAAATGCGTTAATATTTTTACGCACATCTGCTTTAAAATTGTTTGTTTTATTACAGTAGATGCTGAAAATATTTCTAGTAAACATTTTATTGTAAAACAGTTCAAAAATCAGTTTGCATATAACGTTAAATTGAATTTTATTTATGTCAAACAATGACATTTGAGTTTATTACTAAGAATAAAGTATAGACATATTTGTCACAAACTATAGGCAACCGGCATACTATTGTCACCCGATATAATCTCATTTTAAAACAATTTTTTATATGAATACGGCAATATTCTGCTTAAGACAGAAGTAATAAGCATAAAAACAAGGTTTTCTGTTTCAAATTTCATTTTTACATGCATCATTAATAAAAAAGTAAACATCTAGATTTGTTTGGTTTTTGTTACTTATCGTAGAGAAGTTGATCAATTCCAGGTATTTTTAAAGATGTGTCATGTAATTGAATAAGTTATTTTTTTCGTTTCCACGAACTATTAATATTAAAAAGAAACTTGTTTTCCTTAACTTCATTAATAATTAAAACTAATCAGATTTACAATCATTGTGTATGATTATACAGAGATATATTACAAAATGTATATTGTTTGTAAATAATCTAACATAGTCTTTAATTTTTATTACTTACAAACAAATATTTAATTCATAACTATTATCATATATATCAAATAAAGAAATTCGAATTAAAGAGTATTCATATTTTGGAGTCTGTGCTTTATAACATTTGTATTTGGCTCATTTATTATGCAAATTAAATATCATTAACTTCGTAACAATGCCATTAAACTTTTGTGCAATTTTATGAAATATAATGGCGTAATTCTATTTACAAAAAATAGTACCTAGAAATTACATTTCCAAACTCCCAAACAATTTTTTTTTGTGTTTATGTTTCATCTGCATAATAATAACGATACCATTGAAATTCGCACACGTTTCAGCCGATCATCTACCTAGAACTACGTAATAATCATCATCATTAACTCGGATTTGTTTCATCATTTCATCCTCGCGTAATAAATCCCATCGCCTATGTCATTGTCGCCCAATGACAAATGAAATGCAGTATATATTTCTGTTGTTACTGAACACCTGACCGAACAAGGAGGTCTCTGCTGAATGCACTTTTCAGCTATAATATCCCGAGGACATTGATAATTACGAAATAATTTTGACAGTTACCGAAAGCGCGTTGCTTGGTAACAGCCCGACGCCGAAGGCGGAGGTGGTGTTACCTATAAGCAACGTGCTTGAGGAAGTGTGATAAAATTATAAGTATTTATCAATGATCGAGGGGTATTCGGTGAGAAAATTTTTTGCAGTTTTAACATTAAATTTGCTTAAAATTTTTGTGTCTAACATAGCCCAGTAGATGTCACTAGTAGCTGTGAACATGAATGTGGCTATGAATACGTTCAGTGTAAAGTGTGCAATGACAATGAGACCTCTTTGAGTGAGACAAAGAGAAGAAGATAAGACATACAAAACTCCATAAATATTCTCCACATTTAGTTTTTTATTTAATACAGTATTTTTTGATGTGTTTTCTTCTATAATTTTCTTGATTAAATCATCATTTTCATTGACAGCGTGAAAATGACATTTTTAAATTAAAACAATTAATCTTTAATTATATGTCAAAAACTGTTTGTTACTTAGCAACTTAGTGACATGAGTGATAATTGTCTTAGGATAATTATCAGCTATAATATCCCGAGGACATTGATAATTACGAAATAATTTTATGACAGTTACCGAAAGCGCGTTGCTTGGTAACAGCCCGACGCCGAAGGCGGAGGTGGTGTTACCTAAAAGCAACGTTCTTGAGGAAGTGTGATAAAATTATAAGTATTTATCAATGATCGAGGGGTATTCGGTGAGAAATTTTTTTGCAGTTTTAACATTAAATTTGCCTAAAATTTTTATTTGACAGAATTTTTGTGTCTAACATAGTCTAGTAGATGTCACTAGTAGTTATGAACGTGAATGTGGCTATGAGTATGTTCAGTGTGAAGTGTGCAATGAGAATGAGACCTCTTTGAGTGAGACCAATGAGAAGAAGATAAGACATACAAGTCCATAAATATTCTTCACATTAGTTTTTTATTCAATACAGTATTTTTGATGTGTTTTCTTCTATAATTTTGTTGAATAAATCATCATTTTCATTGACAGCGTGAAAATGACATTTTTAAATTAAAACAATTAATCTTTAATTATATGTCAAAAACTGTTTGTTACTTAGCAACTTAGTGACATAAGTGATAATTGTCTTAGGATAATTACCAGTGTAAGTTTGTTTTGATTGGTTACTTTCGCACACGTGGTCAGCAATAAAAGAATTCAATTGGATAACTTTTTAACCAAAAAATTTTCAGTGTAAATTTGTTTTGATTTGTTACTTTCGCACACGTGGTCAGCAATAAAAGGATACAATTGGATAATTTTTTACCCAAAAAAATTTTCATATTTACGTGGTTCAAACGGAAAACGGTTCAAACGCTTCAAACGTCAAATAATCGTAATTTTATTCATAAGTTTTATGTTATTTGTTTAAATTAAAAAATTGCAATGTAAGAAAATTCTAATAATTTGACAATAAGTTGTAGTTCTTTAACATTTCATTCCATTTACTTATTGCTATACGCATAATATATGATAATACAATCTTTTACGTAAACCACAGTGGTGGCTTAAGACGTGAGCCACTTACGCACTGGCTTAGGGCGCCTGGCTTTTTGGGGCGCCCAAAAAATATAAAAACTAAAGATAAATATATAAATAAACTAAAGAAAACAATGTATGGAACATATACCTGTCCTGCATTACTAAATTTTGGAGCCCCTCAAAGTTAGTTTTGTGTAAATAAATTGTGTAATTTATTGAACATGCCATTGCTAAATAATCAAGTCAGGAAGAAAAGATACATAAATTTGCGATAGTGAAGGCACGGAAAGTTACCACATAATTTAATCATTCTTGGATTCTCGTTAGTTTTAAATTCTGATAGGTATTTTACCTTCTGTCACCTTTAGGTAAGGAAGGTATTGTTGTTCAAATACTCTAAAAATGCGTACACTATTACTATCAAGTTTATATCTCTACCAATTTTTGAATTATTGCCTCAAAAGTCAATATACCCCACATTTAGATAAAAACTTCAAAATTTTCAAAAATCTAATTTTTATGTATCTAGATACTTCTCAATGCGCTGATTCCAAATTTTGAAACCGCAGGTCGATATCTCGTTTCGTTCTCGAGATGTTTAAATTTAAAGTTTTACTCAAAACTGCTCATTTTTTGGTAATAACCCAAAAATGGGTAGAGATATGAATTTGACGACAACACCATTCGATTCTACAGACAAAGTTACATAAGTATAGCAATTTTTTAAAATTTTGTCCAACCGGTTCATTTTTTATTAATAAAAGCTTGAAAACCCCTGAAATTGGCCAAAATCTGAAAATATCGTACCTTAGATTTTTGCGATTTTTGACCATTTTCAGTTATTTTGCTTTAGAGATTGTATGAGGTGTTCAAAAATTCTGAAAATTGGTATACTTATGTATATTTGCCCGTAGAATCGCCAAATTCATATCTCTACCCATTTTTGGGTTATTACCCTAAAATGGGCAATTTTGAGCAAAACTTTAAATCTAAATATCTCGAGAACGAAACTAGATATCGACCTGCGGTTTCAAAATTTGGAATCAGCGCATTAAGAAGTATCTAGATACATAAAAAATAGATTTTTGAATTTTTTATCTAAATGTGGGGTATATTGACTTTTGGGGCAATAATTCAAAAATGGGTAGAGATACTAGAGATATAAACTTGGTAGTAATATTATTTGATTGTAAAGAGAATGTTCGTGTTACAATTTTACTGGATATATAGAATCTTTTCAAATGAACTTTTGGTATGGGATTTGTACAAAATACATCAAATTAAGGGAAGGTCTTGTGCTGGCCACAACAGATTTTTTTATGTTGATTTTGTAAATTTCATAGTGTTTTTATTGCTAATGATTATAATTATACATATATAGTATCAACTTTTAAGTTTGTCTTTTAAGTCTAAAAAAATCAGAAATAATTTTTGTAACGGGTGGTGGCGCTCTAATCTAATTTGGCTCAGGGCGCCTATATATATTGAGCCGGCCCTGGTAAACCATAAGAACATAACATTTTATTTAGTGACCGTTTAGTGACCGGTCTGTAGTGAACAGTGTATTCAGCAGAAAAATAGTGAACAGCGACCACATGTCTGCTGAATGTTCCCATTGTGTTCATCCTCACAGATACTCTTATAAATATTGATCAGCGTTGCCTTTGACATTTTTTCTTCACTAGTCAATCTCCCAGTGATTGATTGAAATCAGTTTCTGAGAGCTATTTCCCCCACAAGCGTGGGCCTATAATTGTACATCTGTGGTTTTCAGGAAAACGCGGCATATGCAAATGTGTGACAGAGGGACATTCATCTCTCAAGGAAGAATTTATCCTAAAATAGAATACGAAATGTGTGTCGTGATAAATTGTTATCAAATCAACAGACACCGGAAAGAGTTTATCAAATTAGATTACCGAAATTTGAGAATAACAATAATTGATATTTCCTGTTTCAAATCTAAGTTTTATCGTAAAAGTTATGTAGGTTTTTTTTTATTTACTACTAAAGTCACTGCCCACTAATAGAATATCTAAATAATTTCATAATAATGTTTTTTTTTTCATTCCGTTTCGGAATAAATGGATGGATTTCCACTGGATTCTGTTTTACATTTGTCAGTTTTAAGAACTTGACCAAGTTCTAGAAATTGAGCTTAAAACACTTACGTCAATTTTTTGTGTCAATTTTAAGTTCTTAGTAAGCCGCTGAATAAGCTAGAAATAGTCCATGTTCTATTTTTCTTAAATTTTCTAGTAATTTTAATTACCATTGCAAAAAGTGTAATGCCCGGTTGCAGAACAATTTTTTGTGTCAATTTTAAGTTCTTAGTAAGCCGCTGAATAAGCTAGAAATAGTCCATGTTCTATTTTTCTTAAATTTTCTAGTTATTTTAATTACCATTGCAAAAAGTGTAATGCCCGGTTGCAGAAACATTAATCAACGCCTTGTTCAATCAAAGATCCATCAAAACGAACAAATTCGAATCAGTTTCCTTGTTCTTATGACATTTAAATCATTGCTGTCAAAAAATCGCGTTGCATTTGTTTGTTTTGATGAACCGTTGATTGAACAAGGCGTTGATTAACGTTTCTGAAACTGGGCATAAGAAAAAATTATTTTAATAATAGCTTGTTTAAGTACATAATTTTTAGTCGCTACCCTTGGTAAGGGAGGTAAAAGGATCGTGCTAAAAATCACATATCGAGAATTTAGTAAATGACCACCTTTTAAAGTCCCTAGAATCCAATTTTAATATTTTCTCGATGATGTCTGTATGTGGGAGTGTGTATGTGTAAATGTGTACGGATTTTGTCTCCGCTCTAACTCAAATACTATTATTCAGAAAATTCTGAAACCTTGTATTTCGACCCTATTCGAATATCGAAAGAAAACATTAGATTTTAGTGTAAATCGGATACCCGGAAATGGCACTTTACTTGAAGCTCGTAATGGTTTTTCTTCTAAAAATATCATTAAATGTTATTGTTTCGCATTTTATGTCATTATAAAAATTAAAGATTATTGAATCTATTACAGGTATATATTAATAATTTTTCAATATGTTTTACAGATAAATTTAAAAAATAATCTTTTTTATTAATCTCAGAGCCTATGAATTAAAGATTCCTTTGTTACACAGTTCATATTTCAAATGTATGTAACTGACAGAGAAATGTCATTGTCAAAATTCTAATCATTTCAAAGTGAAATTTTAAAAAGAAAATAGTAAAAAAGCAATAGTATGTGCAAAGAAACTTAATTTACATAGTTTGCAGCATTAGTAAATATGTAGGTATGTTTTTAAATTAATAAAAATTAAATAGCGGGAAGTTTTGTGTTGGTCACATCAGATTTTTATTATTGAGTTGGTGTACATATTTACATAAAAAATATGTACTTAGTTGTTTTATTTGTTTATAAACATATCTTCAACAAATATTTATTTACACCGGATGTGCAGTATCAACATTTTGTTCACACTTCCGTAATAGTAGTGTGCTAATCTAAATTGTTTCGATAAGCTGACAATTCATAAACAAACAATGTTTTAGAGGACACGTTTTATCAACAATAATGTTTTGATTAATAATTTTTGTTTCCTACCATGTAGTTCATATATTAGTTGCTCATACATTGGTTGACAACTGATGTACATAATTTGGCACATTAATTTCAGAATGTTTAACTAAATATTTATACGTTCACAGTTATAGAGATAAAATCATTTGACATTTTCACACAACACATGTTTAGTTTAAACAAATATATGAGTGCACTAAATTTATAATTAAAACGAAATGCCAATTTTTATGATACAAGTGAGTAAAGAGCTATGTTATCCATAAAAAATGTTAATTTTAAAGAATGGATAAAATGTCTATAGCTTCGTGTTGCACAAAATTTTTATTTGGAATATCCTTTAGGAATCTTCATGGGATTCGAACTCGAATGATTTCAGGTCTTAATGTTTCACATATTTGTTTCAAAAATGTACAAATATGTTATTTGAACGTTTCGGGCAATAATTCGCCCATCTTCAGCAAATGGTAAAAATTAGGCGACAGGTGAAGCACTCTCGCCATGGTGATAGATGATCAGTTTTCTTTTCGTCGTTCCTATTATGATTGCCAATAAATCCTGGAGTTGTTTTACTCAAATAACATGTAAAAATATATTTATAATTGAATTTCACAAAAGGAAAACTAATTGTTACCATTTGCTGAAGATGAGCTAATTATTGCCCGAAATGTTCAAATAACATATTTGTACATTTTTGAAATAAATATATGGAACATTAAGACCTGAAATCATTCGACTTCATATAATTTTGAGGCATAATAAAGAATATATATATGACCAGTTGCAACGCTTATAGTTAAAATTTTAACAAAAAAAGTGCGTATCGAAATTTTGACAGTAATGTTTAACAATTCGTTTGATATTTTGTTTCGATATTGTCAATTTAACCAAAAGTTAAAACTTAACTATAAGCGATGCAACTAGCCGTTAGTACAATATCGTTCTGCAAGCCGTCAATGAGTGCTCGTGAGGTGACGCCTGGCAAGCGGCCACACGGTACAAATATTTCATATATAAATATGTATACAAAGCAGATTGGCACACCCATGGGTAATGTCATAATGATATTTTTATATTTATTTATGTATTTAAGTTTGACTGTGCTTGGAATCGAACCCGAGCAATCTGAATCACAACCATTACCTAATTCTTAATTAAACATTCTTTTTCACTAATACTAATGATACTAGGAAATAACATAAGACAAAAATTATGCTAATGTAAACTTGATAAAAAAAAAAATAAAAAACAGTAAAGAAAATTTGAAATAAATCTGCGGTTTGCAATAGATTCCTTGTTATTCCAAAGCAATGGTATTTTTTGTATTCTTAGTAATTTAATTAATAAAAAAGTGGGTATATATTTACATGTGTTTTATGTTATAATAAATCACTTGATAATTATATACGATAATGTCACTTTAAGTAGCATTGAAAATTTAAAATAAATTATTGCAAATAGATCCATGTGTATACAAGGTAATAATATTCATGTATATCATTGATAACTATATTTATTAGCTCTCATAAATTATCACGTAGGTATTTATGATGTTGATATCTGCATTTGTAAATCAATTTTTAATATATAGCAATCATTCAGGTTATAATAAAAATAAACTGCATATACTTTGAAATTAAAATATGTAAAATTGAAGCATTTCAATTCAAATTTCTTTTCTTTGAATCAGTCTTAAGCCTGGTTTTATAAAAAATAATTAATTTATAATTAAATTTTACTTCCAAAGTAAATTTTATTGTATGGACAAATTCAAATAAGTTTCTATGTTCTTATGATATTATCTATTAAATTCATTGCTGTGAAAAAATCGCGTTACATTTGTTCAATTTTTTAAATTTACTTTGGAAGTAAAATTTAATCATAGATTAATTTTCTTATGAAACCGGGTCTAAGTATTTAACTCAAATCTTAAAATAAAAATTACAAAACACTTTCAGTGACTCATTTACATCACCAAAATTTGTATTTCCCAGCTATAAACTTAATAACTGATATAAAAACGACAATAAAATTAAAAATTTTAATATTGGAACAAACAGAACAACTCATTAAAATTTCATAATAAAATTCCCTCTAAAGCGGAAGTTCTTCAACTCTAACCAAATACAATTTTTTCAAAATCCTTTAACCACCTATAATGACCTATTATTAGGTACTAGAATAGATATAATTTTGTATACACGATCATACCTCATGTATTAACCCTTATGTCTTATGCTAATACATGTAGAAGCGTATGAATAATAATAGCATTGCATTGCCTGTAATTGTGTGTGTCTAACTGTCTACCATGTTTCCGGATTCCGGAAATGTGCGTACGCACATGTTCAGCTAAGGATAGTAGTAAGAGAACAATTTGCATGGCAAATTTGTAATTCATAATTCAATTACTTTTGATGTATTTACAAAATTAATTCGATTTTCTGAGTTTTGGAGTAAGTTAACTCGTTTAAAGAGTTTATTCTACCTAGACAATATGAATGAATTTAGTTGCTTTAACCCTCTATAATATGTTGTAGGTAGTAGGTAACCGTTTATCCGAACTCTGATTATAAATAAAATAAATAAATATATCATCACGGCATATTACCCATTTCTGGGTGTCCCAGTATCTACAACACATGTAGACATCGGTAATGATGACGATATATTTTACCGTGTGGGCGCTTACCAGGCGCACTCGGGCACTCATAGCTGGTGTGGAGATTGTACCACAGGGGTCACTTTTGTGCCATTTAAAATTGGAAATATTTGGCGTCTGTCGGGACCGAAATTATCCTCACCATATTTATTATTTTTTTTTAACTTTTCATATCTATTATGCCCTTTCGTAGAACGATGTTGGATTTAGAAAAGATTGACAAAAATCCTAAGATTAGTACATTTATCTAATCCGTACAGTTAGTTTACAAAATAATATGAAATAGATAGTAAGATAACAATAATAAATGCAATTACCTATCTAATCCATAGAGATTGAATTATAAAAAAAATTAAATGGATAATAGCAAAAGATAACAATAACAAGTACATTTGTCTAATCCAAAGAGACTGAATTATAAAAAAAAGAATGTAATAAATATGACAAAGATAACAATAATTGCAATAAAAATACAACTTCATACTCTTAGGGCCAGTTTTCAATCTACGGTTAAAATTTTAACTACCAGTTAAATAAACAAAATAGAAACGAAACGAACTGTCAAATGACAGATTGATAATTGCTGTCAATATTCGATTTAATATTGTTTATTTAACTTATAAATATTAATAAATTTACGATTTACAGAAAATATCACTTGTTT
This sequence comes from Ophonus ardosiacus, assembly GCA_943142095.1. Lineage (NCBI taxonomy): Eukaryota > Metazoa > Arthropoda > Insecta > Coleoptera > Carabidae > Ophonus > Ophonus ardosiacus. The sequence continues at coordinate 13,108,122 of OW964831.1, read as the reverse complement.
TTTACCTCTCGCTAAGAGAGGTATTGGATTCATGCTAAAATTCGCATATCCAGATTTTATTGAATAAGCACGATTTAAGGTTCCTAGAATCCGATTAATATGATGTCTGTGTGTTTCTGTGTGTGGATGTGTGAATGTGTATATGTGTGTCTGGATGTTGGAGGAACGATTCCTCAAAAACTGTAAGACTTAAAAAATATTTAACTGCAGTTTCCTCAATCTGATATTCCTGGGAAGAGCTGAAAAGGTTATGGTAACAATTGGACCGGAAGTAGTAGTTTCTTAGAAAAATTCTTCTAAATACAGTTTTTTGGAAATTTTTGTTATTACGAATATTGAAGAACAAAATTCTCCATCTAATACACTTAAAACTTTTATTATATCTTGTATAGATTTAGAGATAAAGACACTATAATATATAGAATATTCTAATCGCAGAGGCTAAGGCACTAAGGAAACGATTTGACAAATTCAAATGTTTATAACATAGTTTGTAAATGACATATGTCAGTGTCAAAAATCAACAGTTTTAGTGACATTCTGATAGTTTTTTCTGGGAAGTATATTTAATCTTTCTTATTTTATTAATGAAATATTTGAAATTATAGGTAAAATGCATATATCCATCAGAAATACCCCCAATCTGGTTAATGAATTGGAAGAATCTCCGACATAGGAACTTCCTCATACAATGAAAAATAGATAAAACTAGAATTATATGTGTGCAGAAGACATGTTACATATAATAAAAAACAGTATTTGGGTAAAGTTCTGTAATTTCTTGTTATAAAACGACGGTTCGATAGCGAAGTGCAATACAATACTTTATAGCGTAATATGGAAATGGCGATAGGTCTTGTGCTGGCCACAACAGATTTTTTCAACCTGAATAGACATTATTCGTTGGCAAAAAAAACTACGAATTTTGAAGTAGCTGGTTTCTTTTTGTCGCATAGTTTATAGAATCTGTTCATAAGGCGACGTATGTCGTAACTCAGTTCAGGAAATAATCTGGAATTGTCTACGTAGGTTGCATAAATTGCTGTGTATTTTAGCCTTTTTGTCTCGTGTCGATTTTCATGACGTCAATAATGTCAAAGAAAAAGTATCGAGGGCTAGAATAATGGTCTTGTCTATATCTATGTGCGTTTTTCGATGCAGAAAATAGTTATTTATGTATCAAGGTAGTGAAGCTCTACTTTTTATCACGAATATGGAATTTAGTTGCCGAGGCCATAAGGTCGAGGAAAGTAAATCATATGAGTGATAAAATGGAACTTCAGTGCCGAGGTGCATATTAAATTTTATTTTAAATAAAAAATTTGTAAAAATGAAAGGAATATTTATTTTTATACTGTCAGTCTGACACTCAATGTTTCTATCCTCCGAACATTTAGTCCAGTCAATAGAGGTTTTTACCCTACAAAAGGTGGGGAAAAAACAATTTTAACATATGTTGTTTGGGTCGAGACGGGGATGAAAAATTCAAATTTATAACCTTGAGGAGACTCGGCGTGAGCCGCCATCTTGGATCAAAGGTGCAAAAAATGAGTTTTTCGCTATTATCTCGAAAACATTGGCCCGTATCAAAATTTTACAAGAATACAAAATTAAAGCTCGTTAATTTTTGTACAAAAAGGGTTCTTGAATTTTTTTACCTAGGATGAACTCTCAAAGAGTTATGTTCAAGAATGGGTAACCAGAACAACAATTTATGAAAGAAGAATTACTCACTCAAAATATACACAATATTATTTTTTTAATACTTAGTCTAATAGATTTTGTAATTTGTAACAGTTTACATTTGTTGTGGCATCTAAAGAAGTAAATTATCGATGATTTTTAAATAATTTTTGTCAGCGCTTTTTCACAATTCATCAACCTCTCTGATCCGGTTAAAGATACGGTACCGCGGTTTAAAAATTTTAATTTAGTTTGGAATTCTCCTTCATGTCATGTTAAACGATTTTTGCTCCGATGAGCGGTTAACGAATTATTAATAATATAAACTTATATGAAATTTCACTAAAATTTGAAACATCTGCAAATCGGCTTAGCATACATTTTTTCTTCTGAAATTTCGATACGCATTAAATGCACAATAAAGCTTATCTTTAATCGTGTCCAAATTTCAGAAGTATTAAAAAAATAATATTGTGTATATTTTGAGTGATTAAATCTTCTTTCATAAATTGTTGTTCTGGTTATCTATTCTGGAACATAACTCTTTGAGAGTTCATCCTAGGTAAAAAATGCAAGAACCCTTTTTGTACAAAAATTAACGAGCTTTAATTCTGTATTCTTGTTTAATTTTGATACGGGCCACTGTTTTCGAGATAATAGCGAAAAACTCATTTTTTGCACCTTTGATCCAAGATGGTGGCTCACGCCGAGCATCCTCAAGGTCACAAATTTGAATTTTGCATACCCGTCTCGACCCAAACAACATATGTGAAAATCGTTTTTTCCCCACCTTTTGTAAGGCAAAGGTCTTTTTTGGTCTCCATTGACTGGACTAATTGAGGTTATCGTAAAAAAAATACCCAAAATTATGTTTTATTTCAATCTTCTTCGTCGGAATTGTTTAGTACATAACGCCATTCTTAGGTGTTAACGCAGATTAGAGAGCGAATTGAAATATTTCTGAACTACCTAGATGTTGTAAACTTACACGTCTGCACGCTTATCAGAATTAGCTAGGCTCTCTATAGCGTTTCCTGGCTTCTTCGATTGACTAGCTGAAATTGTAGGTTCGAACAAGCAAAGATTTGTTATTATCAAATAGTGTTGGTTTATTATATTTATGAAGATCTACATTTAGTATAGAGTGGAGACATTATGTTATGTCTAGGTCTAGTTCAAGCGTCTCAAAACAACTTTATGAGTTGACGGTCTTAATGCAACTTACTTAGCATACTATATTCAAATATGGAGCATAGTTCTGTCAATCTGCCGTCGCACACCCGCGGGGCCCATGCTACCAAATACATGATAGGGTAAAAATGATGATTTAGGATCTTAAGCGAGGGAACAAAGAATGTCCCCTGAAAGTCACTTGAAATAAACAATTCTAAGAACGGATGTAATGAATGCAGATTGGACATGAACTAAGAACTTAAGAAGTGTAAAATGCTGAATTACGTCTGAAAGAATAGTGAAAAACATTTCTAAGAACTTTGAAAGTCAAATACAAGGTGTTCTCACCCTTGGAACAAAGAAATGCTAAAATAAAATGATATCTTAAGCATGAGTGCAAATGAACTATGAAATCATATCGCTGCTGTGTAGCCTGCTCGGACTTGCCGATCACAAAGCTGACACTCTAACTACACTGTCGTACTGCCGGCTAACAAATAAAATATAGTATCTTAATCAAAACTAAAATTAATTACATACCGTGAGTATTTTTTAACGTGAAACATTGAGTTTGTCATATCCATGGTTACGACTTGACATTTGATTGACAGCAGTGTATTTACCCGCTCCATTTAAAATGAAACATAGGGAACGAATTTGACATTTGATAAGATGTCAATAGAGGTTAATTTTGTTTAAATAATTATACCTACTTTTTGAATTAAATTTAGTTGTAGAAAAAATATAGTGTGCATCTTGTGCCCGAGTGGTTTTCTGACTCTGCTAAATTTCTTACAATATTTAAATATAATATTTCTGTCAAATTCATTCCCCATGTGTCATTTTAAATGAGACAGACAAATACATTGCTGTCAATCAAATGTCAAATCATAACTTATAGGAAAATTCAACGGTTATCTGTCATATTGACAAGATGTCATTAGAGGTTAATTTTGTTTAAATAATTATACCAGTTTTCTAAAAATTAAATTTAGATGTAGAAAAAATACTGTGTGCACCTTGTGCCCGAAATATGTTTAGTGCTCTCGAGTGGTTTTCTGACTCCGCTAAATTTCTTACAATATTTAAATATAATACTACTGTCAGATTCGTACCCTATGTTTCATTTTAAATGGAACGGGCAAATACATTGCTGTCAATCAAATATCAAGTCGTAACCATGGATATGACAAACTTAATGTTTCACGTTAAAAATTACTCACGGTATATTGATTATTGATTAATTAATATTGTGGCCTATTCAGAGAAGCACAGTCATAAAGGTTGTTACGGATATAAAGATTGTTATCATAAAGACATTTGTAACAATCTTTATGAATTTGTCAATTCAGAACCTACGTCGGTATTATTGACAATCTTTACAAAGTAATACTTGTGAATGAACCAGATTATTTGACAATAGCTAACTTCATTATGCATATATGAACTTAACCTAACCTTATATGTCAATGTTTTATTCTTTTAATAATGTGTTGCCAATTATATTTAAAATGCAAACATTCTGCCAAAACAACTAAAGAAGAATATGGCATTTGTGTCATATATGAAAACTTCTAATTCCTACCACTGATCCCAACGTGACTGAAAAGTTATGGAAATATTTTTTTTTTTTATTTTGATTGAAGAAAAAGCACATAATAGCACCAGAATAAATAACAATGTTTTCACGAATACCTACCACAGAATATAATATTTTCAAAGAAATATGTATTTACGTCAAAAGTAACTTTCGTCCACGACGGTTTTTATTGTTCTTATTATCATTATTTAGGTCGAAGCAGGATCCATGCGAATAATCAACTGCATTCTGCTAATATTTAGCAGAAAGGCCATTATTAATAATATTTGATTGATGTAATAATCTGTCATATGTCAATATTAGAAATAACAACGTGATAACAACCATAAATACATAGTTTTAGCAGTCGTTATGATAAATACTGTCAAAACAAGTAACAATTGTTGACGGTAACCACCTTCAGTACTGAGAATACCAGATTTGATTTTAACAATCTTTAAAGTACATAACAACCATAAAGACCATAACGACAACACAAATATTGAGTTCTGAATAGACCCCATAGATTGATGTTAAATTAGGAAAGGATGAACTTTAATATATGTAAACGAAGTACGTATTTGTATGCAATGTCATTCTTACATGGCGAAGGAGAATACTACACAAGTAGACTTTTTTGTTTATTTATTTTTCTTTACAACCAATTAATATTCCAACATATTTTTTACTGTTTCAACATTCTTGTATGGTATTCCAAACAAGTTTCCATTTCCAATTTCCATTATTTATTTTACCTTAAGCCTGCATCAGTCCTTGCCTACTTGCATCTTGCGATTGGCAGAATCTATCGTACTGAACAAGGTCCACAAATACAAGTTCAAGTTATGCATTTTAATGAGCAGCATATGTAATGCTTGAGCTGGGAATATGCACACTGGATGTTGTGTATAACAAAGCCACCAGCAGATAGGATGCTATGTCTTTGTATATGTATGGAACATGAAGACAATATGTAGGAAGCTTAGGTTAAACACGTGTTAGAGTTTCATGGTTATTTCAAGCGTAAAATATTGAGCAAGTTGCTAATATGGAAGCTCTATATATCACAGAACTACTGCAATACTTAAGGGTTCATTTTTTTTTAGAATTTTAAAAGTTCCCAACTAATTTTCTGTTTGAATGCTTTCAAACAAATTACGGGAAGATTTTAAAATTACAGAGCTATGAAATTAATTTCTGGATGACTTAAAAACTGTCAAATATGTCAAATTAATTACTGAGGATCTTAAAAGCTGTCATAGTTATTTATGTATTAAGAGCGTAAGGAGGCTCTTATGGCCTGCGGCGGGATTTTGAGCCCGAGGCGTAAGCCGAGGGATAAAAACACGGTAAAGGCCATAAAAGCAAGTTACGCTCGTGATACATACAAAACTTTATGCACGGACGAAAATTTTCAAATTATAAGTGTTAGAAAAATTGTATTAAAAAGAATTTGTCCTAGTACATCCAGTAGGTATCTAGTGTTGCTATGAAAGAGGAAAACAACAGTTTATTGTTTGTTTATTAGTTATGTCATTTGAGTTTTACTTTGTGTATCTCTGGGCTTTCTATATAAATATCACAAAATTAATTTTCATTTTTCATTAAAGAATGTAAAAATTTTCGATTTGTAATAAAAACTTTTCATGTTGTCTGTTTTAGGTTATAATTTGGTTTGACGTTTCATTATAGCCCGCCGGGCTATAATGAGGCCCGCGGGTTATAAAATAACGTTTATGTCAAAGTAATTCGTGTATAATTGTCAAATTATGATACGTTCGTGCATAAATTTAATTTCAGGCTGGCTTATGGTCATATTATGGTCAAAACTGTAAGTTCAAATCTGTAAACTGGTAAAATGGTTGCGTACTGCGTAGCTTTAAAATTGATTTCGGCAATTGTTATGTTAGGAAAGCACAACCTATTTATTTTTCTATTTCGGTGTTCTTATAAGTCTATAAAAACAATAAAAACACGTCATTAAGAAGATCTGTAAGCGCACTTTTTGATACTATGTACTAATGTGTACAATCAGACAAAATTCACAACACACAATATACAAACTGACAAAATGTGAAATTTTAATTATTAGCAGGAAGTGCTATCAACAAAAAACACCAAGTTATATTTTTGACAATTCGTATTTTTTTAAATCTCATCGTAAAATTCCTCGGTAGAAAAATTAGTGGCTCATTTTCCATACTTGAACTTGTATGGTAACGGAATGCTTTATGATAATTGTTTTTACCTCTCGCAAAGAGACGTATGCATGTGGATGTTGGTAAGACTATTCTTCAAAAACTATAAGACTTAAGAACAGTTTAACTATGGATACCTCAATCTGACATTCTTGGGAAGAGCTGCAAAGGTTTGGGTAACAATTGGACAACTGAAAGTAGTAGTTTCTAAAAAAAATTCTTCTAAATATTTTTTGAATATTTTTGATATTACTAATATTGAAGAACATAAAATTCTACTTGTAATACATTTAAAATTTTTATTATATCTTCTATAAATTTAGAGATAAAGACGCTATAATATATAGAATAACGGGATGTAATAAGTCGAGTAGGCTCAACTACACTAAGGAAACCAGTTGACAAATTCAAATGTTTATAACATAATTTGTAAATGACAGATGTCAGTGTCAATAATCAAAAGTTTTAATTACATTCTGAAGGCTTTTTCTGGGGAGTACATTTAATCTTTCTTATTGTTTTATTAATTAAATATTTGAAATTATAGGTAATTGTATGTGTGCAGAAGACATGTTAAATACAATTAAACAATATTTGGGGGAAGTTCTGTATTTTTTTTTTACGGTTCGATAGCGAAGTGCAGTACAATACTTATATAACATAAAATGGAAATGGCGAGAGGTCTTTGCTGGCCACAACAGATTTTTTAATATACTATTAATGTAGTTATAAACGGAACGCATATATTTGAAAGTGATTCGTGCCATCATTCTTTCCGTAGCTTATCATTAGTGTCCTTTATTGCCATCTCCTGGTATTACCAGTACTATTGCAGAAACCTGCGTCATTATAATGCGCTAGTTCAGTTCATATTATGGTTCATTAAAAAAATGAACGAAATGGGTCGTTGTATGAACGAACATACAAAAATATGTGCTTACTACTTTTTTATAAGACAACATATATTTCAAAAAATTGGGAAATACTTTATACTGTGGGGAAACATTATTCCATTTTACAAATATATTGTGAACTGTTTTCAGAATGATTTAAATATTTCAAAATACATGCAAATTTGTCAAATAAAATTTATGCATTACTAACCGCAAAATACATTAGCACATGTAAACACTCTATTTTACATAACCACAACTGTCTCATAAAATTGCATTACATAGTTTGCAAATTGTGTCGAGTGCATGATAGTCTATTGCCTATTTAGAAATAATAAACAAAGATAGTTGATTAAACAAATGCATGTACCCATGTACGCTATCTAAATTAGCATTGTAATTATGCTAATTTATTAAACTACCTCGAGTCGCGAGATAGAAGATGTAACGATGTAAGATACATAGGAAGTGTTTGTGTTTTTGTTTTAGTCTATAGCGAAAACTTTAAACTGTCATCATCAATCACATGGAGAAATAGTTATGTAAATCTAGTCTTTACCGCTTAACTCACTATGTTATTGATTTATGGCAACAGACATTTATTAAAATGTAGTTCAGTGTCAAAATTGTTGTTTGCATGCTGAATACACGCTTATTAAAAGCAAATATTTGCTTAATAATATATGTGCTTCGTTGCTCTAATTCGAAGAAGAATTTTCACGGTATATTGATGTAATTTTAATTTAATAAAAATATTTTTCCCTGAAGTAGAAAATATATAATTAAAAACAGTTTATTTAAGCATGTAGGATTTTTTAAATGTGGGAAATTTCTCGACTATGGTATGGATAAAGTGTTAACAATTACTCGAAATCTTCGTCAAACAGCATTTATTCTCACAACACTGATGTTTCTGTGCACACTCGCACCTTCTTCCGGATCTATAACATTTAATAAATACAATATTATACATACAAAATAATTCCACTTAAGGACGATTTTTCAATATCTCGTTCAAATTTTAACTTCTAATTATTAAGTAAACAATATTGACATGACATGGACTTTTATCGGTTGCATATACACCATTGATTATCAGTATATAGCACAGGAATTTAAATAAAATGTAAAGAATTTAAATGTCTTTTAATTTGGCCTGAAATTAGCTTTTTCTTTTTAAAACTTTTCCAATACAACAAAATATTCTCAATTTTGTCCTTAAACCGCACTACTTGGAATCCGTTATACCGTGAGTATTTTTTAACGTGAAACATTGGATTTGTCATATCCATACTTACGGCTCGACATTTGATAGGCAGCAATGTATTTTCCTGTCTCATTTAAAATGAAACATATGGAATGAATTTGACAAAACGTTGATAGAGGTTAATTTTGTTTAAATAATACAAATGTTATACCATGAGTATTTTTTAACGTGAAACATTGGGTTTGTCATATCCATGATTACGACTTGACATTTGATCGACAGCAATGTATTTGTCCGTTCCATTTAAAATGAAACATAGGGAACGAATTTGACATTTGATAAGACGTCAATAGAGGTTAATTTTGTTTAAATAATTATACCTGCATTCTAAATTAAAATTAGTTGTAGAAAAAATATAGTGTGCACCTTGTGCCCGAGTGGTTTTCTGACTCGGTTAAATTTCTTACAATATTCAAATATACTACTTCTGTCAAATTCATTCCTCATGTGTCATTTTAAATGAGAGAGACAAATACATTGCTGTCAATCAAATGTCAAATCATAACTTATAGGAAAATTCAACGGTTATCTGTCATATTGACAAGATGTCATTAGAGGTTAATTTTGTTTAAATAATTATACCTGTTTTCTAAAAATTAAATTTAGATGTAGAAAAAATACTGTGTGCACCTGGTGCCAGAAATATGTTTAGTTCTCTCGAGTGGTTTTCTGACTCTGCTAAATTTCTTACAATATTTAAATATAATACTTCTGTCAGATTCGTTCCCTATGTTTCATTTTAAATGGAACGGGCAAATACATTGCTGTCAATCAAATATCAAGTCGTAACCATGGTTACGACAAACCCAATGTTTCATTTTGCTGTAATTACCGACCTATTAAATTTAGATAAAAGTTGTAAATGAAAAGGTTTTTCAGAATTAAAAACGACACAATATGAAATTAAATTAACAACAATTTCTTTTTATTTTTAAAATTAATTATAGTAAATAATAATGTGTCAGAAGTTAAATGTCAAATAAAAATTAAAAAAACATCAATAATTTAAAGGCACTTTGAAATAAGCTGTAAATATTTTAAATTGCGTTTTTTTCGTAAAGTAAGAAGAAATTGCAATTAATTTTACTCTCTTATTGTGTAATTTTTAATTTGGAACAACTTTTTTATTTACAATTTTTTTCTAAAATTAATAGATCAGTCCAATGAAAAACATAACATTGTATTCCCTATATAATGGATTCCATGTAGACCCCCGGTATATCAGTTTTCGCATTGAAGTTGTTGCAATTATCTCTGATATATAGCATGTATATCTTTGTTAAAAATCTATTTCTTGCAAAAAGGTTAACCGATTAATAGGATAAACGATTAATCGAGTATTTTTGACAGCAGAGTTATTATTACTTTGTGAACGTCTCTATTAATGAGCATCTGAATCTGACTCTGTTATAAGTAAATACATATTAAGAAAAAAAAAAAAAACAAATAAGTAACTGAAGTGGCATTAACACTATAATATAGCCGTGTAGACTGTAAACATATATTTTTATCAATTAAATATTTTTTACGACCGTTAGAAAGTAAATGTTAGTTTTCCTATTTACATCAACGAACATTATTTATACTTAAAACAACAACTAGAAGTAGAAAGAAATGTTGATATATGATGGAGTAAAATCCAATAATAAAGGAATTTGTCCAAGTGCAAGAATGCAAGTTCCTTTTACAAGTTCATCTGTCTATTTTAGTTCAACTTGTTTATGTTCTCCAGTTTACAAAGACCGTATGGTGCAATGTGCATGCTATTCGATCACTATATGTACTTACACATGTTACATGTAAAATGATCGTGTTTTGAGAAGGGAAAATGGAGCAGTTGCAGTAATAATTTAAAGTGAATTGCGTTTTAGGTATATCTAAAGTCTACACGTGCTGCCTTTATGACTCTGACGTCATAAATGGAACCCTATGCGCTTTCGCGTTTTCTGCAGTAAAGTTCAATAATTTGTTTCCGCGTTAAAATCCCAGGTGTATTTATTTGATTTGCCATTAGTCCCGGTGATATAATACCGTATGCATGGATTGTATGTAGTGCTTAATAGCTTTGCTTAAATAGTTTTCGTTGGAATCTGTATAACTTTGGAATTACAATCCTAAATAAATAGGTTAATATGGTGCTAGAAAATACAGCAAACGCAAACATATGAATCTAATACTCTATTAAAACGTAATAAATATACTATGATTCTATGATATGGCAGACCATTTCAGAACAATATAGAATTTTAGAGCATCAACAGTTGCTGGTGACATCTATTTATTATTGTAGCGTACTCATACAATGAATTTCAACTGTGCTCTTATCTTTCTGTTATTACTGTTCTTGCAGTTATAGTTATTGTTATTATTACTGCAAAACAGTAATAACAATAATAATAATAATAATAATAATAATAATAATAATAATAATACCACAAAATGAATTTTAATAATACAGCAAAAAAATTTTATACTAATTTTCCTACAATATTTTTAAATATATCGTTACACTGTTTTGGTTTACTTTTTCTATGATGGCATTCTTTCTGTTAAGTTAGAGTGAAAAAATAAATACATCTTCGTAAATATCACATTACATGCGATTTGTATCAATGTACCTATTGAGGGAATTCAGGCAAGCCTTAGAGCAGAAGGCAGCATCTGTACTTTAACCATCTTTGAAGGTAAATACAAATAAGAAATAAGTTTGTGAGTTGTTCTAACTTAAGTTTAACATGTATAGTTGCAGCAAAAATTTAAAAAAAAAGAATTAAGATTGAGAAATGTCAGCACAAGAGGAAGAAAAAGGATTTAAGATTTGAGACAAATAGAAATGAAATAGTAAAAATATTTGTAATTTTTTTGCGCATACAAATTTATTGGCAGTAAGATCGTTTTATAAGTGCAAACATTGAATCCACAGCCTCGTGTAAATGAAATTTGTGTAAATTTTGCGATTTTTTCAGTTTTTACACAACATTGCGGCATTTTTCAGACAAAGAAATTGAGGTTAGTCGCAGGTTAGTTTCGCAAATGTCAAATAAAAACTTTATTTGAATTATGGTCCAAGCACAGGTGGCGCTATAATTTCGTAAAATATCCACTGAATTCTCCCATTCGGAGTAGGGTATGAACACAGAAACGTATCACTATTCAATTCAAAAGTCAAGTTGTCAAAATTGATCGTGAAATGTAATTTTAAGGAGAAAAGATAATAAAGATACAGAATATTGTCATTCATAGTTTTCTAATTTATTTCTAGTTTTAAAATAAGGATTTAAAGATAAGCTTTGGTTTTGCACTTGACACTGACATCTGTCAATTAGAATTTTATGAACATATCTGCGGTTTCCATAATTTTAGCAAAGCTAACTAGTTTTTGAAAGTTAACCTCTCTTAATCTCTCTATAACTCTATATTTATTCAATATGAAGGAAAATGTATAATCAAATCGTACAGAGAATAAGATTTTCTTTCATATTAATGATCATAAAATGTCGAAAAATGATATTTAACTGCGTTTTTTTTTGGTAGTTAATCTCTCTTAATCTCTCTATAACTCTATATCTATCGAATATGAAGGAAAATATATAATCAAACCGTACAGAGAATAAGATGTAAAATGTCGAAAAATGATATTTAACTTCGTTTTTCCAAGAAAAACTGTTAAAATCTTCAAATAATGGTACTTCCGGTTGACCAATTATAACCAAAATCTAAAGAAGAGGAATACAAAAGAATCATAATTTTTAGAATTGTAGATTCGGAGTTATCGTCGGAGAAAAAATTGTCACATACACACACACGGACACACACACACACACACATACAGACATCATCGTAAAACTAGTAAAATCATATTCTAGGGACCCTAAAACGTGCTTATTCATTAAAAACTCACCATCGAATTTTTTGAACAAAGACAATACCTTCCTTACCTAAAGGTGACGGAAGGTAAAAATGCATGAACAGAATTATATTGTTTAACCAGAATAAAATGATTCTAGGATAATTACTGTGATTGAGAGTCTCAATAAAAGGCATTAATAGACTATAAATAGAATAAAACAATATAAAAATTGATAATAGCAGAATTTGAATTTGAATCCAAAGCCCTGAAATTTATAAAAGCACGAAAGTAAACAAAACCTTCTCATTAACATGTAGAGAAAGGAAAAAATGATAGTCACTGACTGACTCATAGAATAAGTGATTATGAATGAATGCTGCTAGGTGAAATATAGATATCAAGCTTTACAAAACAATAAAAGAAAAATATTTAGTATGATGAATTTTCTGGAGTGATAGATATCAAAGTAAGATTAATTGAACCGAGAAATAAAAATTTGAAAAATAAATAGAACTATGATGAACGATTTCATGCCAAGAATAATTCCAGAAAAGTTTGAATTCTCAATTCGTCATTACTGAAACATGATTGATGCTTATCTGATGCAAATGCTCCATTATAAAACTCCATCAATAAGTAATTAAAATAAGCTTTCTATTCTTCGAGCAATCACACTGAATCACAAGAAGAAATAATCTAATTATCGATCAAGAATTGTATATTTTTCCTTAAAGGAAAAACTTGCAAGAACATCAAATAAAACTGAAGGAGAAGGATGAGACAATAAACAATAGGTCTTGTTATTTTACCGGTAAAAATAAATACTGACAGTGTTAAAACAATGTTTGTTTAACTCAATTCATGATTCGGATTCTCCGAGAACAAAGATTTCTTCTACCTACTTTCCCTGCCCTGATATAAAAAGGAAAACAAGTTTTTACTTCAATTTCCCAGAACTGAATAGCGATAAATATAATCTTAAATTCGTTTTTAGTGCTACAAAAGAGGTTAAAAATTACTAAATGCTTAAAATTAAGTGAACTTTATATATGTGTTCTATTTTCAGCTTCAAAATATCAAAATGTTACCTTTTACTACAAATTCCCATTGGAATTATGGAAATTATTATTTCCACAAAATCGTGAATAGGCTTATCTTGATAAAGAAGGATAATCAAAAATTAAAACAACGGGCGTCTTTCGAGATATTCTGTACCTAAAGGATATATTTGAAAAAATGGATATGAATATTAATTAAAGAAAAAATTGCAGCTATCTTCACTGTTTCTTGAAAAACATTTTTAGGCAGCTATTAAATAAATAGTTGTTTTACGTAACCTTTGATGTAAAGTATCACTTTTATTTTGATATGTGTTAAAGACTATTTAAGGACGCTTTTACTTTACGGCCGCATTTACTTTACGAACTCAATTGTCAAACGTTTGTTTAAATAACAAATAAATTTATAGCAGATTCTTGCAATTTTTATTGTGGTTATTTAATTTTAATTTTTCGGTTGTAATATATTTTACGCACATCTGCTTTAAAATTGTTTGTTTACATCGTAGTTACCATGGCGGAAACTGAAAGATTACACCCTGCGGGCGGTAAAGTAGCATATGCGGGAGGTAAAATACTGAAAGAGCCCGCTTACTGGTAAACAAAACATCAAAAATATAATTGGAAATATAATCAAGACTTATTTTTAAAAAATTACATCAGTTCCGCTAAATTTTCACTAGATTTTATTAGAATTGCTTAAGGAATTACTTCAGAAATTGTCTCAAATCTCCAAGTTTGACATTTAAAAAAATATTCATATAACTAAGTAGTTAGCAACGCAACGCATCGCCTTATTGTTTTGTGACATGGCCACCTGGCCACGTAATATTTTTATATAGCAACAAGCTTTAAATGTATTTAAAAAATAATTTAAAAACATTTCATTTGATTGCAGTTATGCGTAAAACGTTGTACATACCTCGGGCCGAAAGAAGTTCACACCTTTGGACGAATAAAAGCCCTCCGCTACGCGTCGGGCTTCAAATTTCGTCCGCAGGCGTAAACCTTTTCTTTCGACCCTCTATATGTAAAAAAACTATAGTCAGTAAGCAGATTGTTTTGTAACTTGTCAAGATGACAGCACAGCACTCTATAAGGGACAAAAATCAATCATATGAAACTTTTTTTCAAAAAATAATTTGTAGCTATGATAATTGCCTAAAAAATGCGTGTACCTTGCTCCAAAAGTTTTTTTTTTTTAGCCTCAACTGATTTTCTGGCCTCCGCTGCCAAATTCAGATTAGGCCATAAAGATCACTTTTACTAACTTGTTACACAAATAACTATTGTGACATTTGATTCCCTTTTTAATTTAAGCGCTTCATTTATATATATGAAGTGTACTCGAAGCGGAGTAGTCAACTTCACACTCTAAAATCCTACTCATTTCTTTTCACTGGAAAACTGCATTTCAAACAGACGCCTCCTTCAGAGCATCTCGTTAAAAATTCATTTTTTAATCTGTGTAAACCAGATTGTTTGCAGATTTTTATGGAATGTGATTGCTTAATTTGCAAAGCGTTGCACTAACGCAGAGCAGTAAGCGACGACGCGAACACCATCACTTGTTTCGGTAGCGACTGTCGACTGTCGCGTTCTTGTAAACAAACGAGGATAATTAGATTATACTGTGTTGTACCGTTTGGTTTTTAATGGCTTTAAGCTCATTGTACCCCACTAATGAGTTTATTGTTTTTAATGATGTTTTCATATGTTTATGGGTTCATTAGAAAGGGATGTGGTTGTTTTAGGGGAGGAATAGTTAACATCTAAAAGGGAGGGATGATTTCTAAACATTGTTATCAAATCGTTTAAAGTACTGGGACATAAAAGCTTGTTACAGATAAATAAAAGTTTTGAAAGTTTACTTATTTCTTGAAATCCAATTAATTATATGGTATTTACGGATAGAGGGTCGAAAGAATAGGTTTACGCCTGGGGACAAAATTTTAATCGTCCAAGGGTGTAATTTTATTTCGGCCTGACGTATGTACAACATTTTACGCATGTAATCAAATGAAATGTTTTTAAATTATTTTTATCTCGATAATGCGTAAAAAGACGTTTAGTTGTCAGTTTTAAGTTTGTAAAACTGTTGTTTAGTAACAGGATTTCATTAGTCACCTGTTGCCGAGCAACGAGTGATTACATTTTTTAAACACCCTAAAGGCTCATTCACAGCTACGAAAATAAGAAATATAAATAAAATTATAAATAGGACATTATGGTTGGTGTTCACAGCATCGAACATAAAACATCAACTGTCATTTAATATATTCATAATTAACAAGCAATAATAACAACTTCATACCTTTTAAAGTCCTGTGCGCATCATATATGCGAAACTTTGTCATAAGACAGCTTTTTAAGATTACATTTAAATTGAAATCTTTTTGCCAGAAGGTAAATTGACAGCTCAAATGAAAGTTGTTATGTATGTGCTTATTTTTGTGTAAAATATTTAACATTTGCAAATCCTTGTGTTTATGTCTTATGTTTAATTTTATTTTCGAGAGCTGTGAATACTTTCATATGAATCTATTGTTTATATCGTTATTTTTATTTTTATGTATAATTTTATTTTTATTTTCGGAGCTGTGAACAAGGCTTAAAGAAATATAAATAAAATTATAAATAAGACATTATGGTTGGTGATCACAGCTTCGAAAATAAAACGTAAATTAACATCAACTGTCATTTAATATATTCATTGTTAACAAGCAACAACTTCATACCCTTTAAAAGCACTGTACGCAATCACATATGCGAACTTTTGTCTTAAGACAGCGTTTTAAAATTATATTTAAATTGAAAACCTTTGGCCAGAACGTAAATTAATTAATTTTATTTTCAAGAGGTGTGAACACTCATAACAATGTATTGTTTATATCGTTATTTTATTTTTATGGATAATTTATTTTTATATTCGGAGCTGTGAATGAGGCTTAAGTTTGCAAAGAGTATGAAATAACCTGGGTGAATATTTTGTTATCATGGCAAACTTCTCATTTAATGATGAGATCATAATTCATAAATAAAAGCATTTTTATGTTCATTGGGTTTTTAGATTCAATCGTACGATACATATACGTAAAACATCTTTAATCACTCATGGAGCGTAAAATTCTCTCTGCTAGTTTTACGTACCTACTTGTATCGTAAATAACTAATTAAATACTTTTAAAGTTTGTTGCTTTGTAAAAATATTACGCGACTGGTGGCTATTCTACAAAGCAATAAAACCTAATAAAATAATCAAAATAATTGACAACCTGCATAGAGTAGATTTTTATATTTCATTCTACCAACTGTTTACACGTGTATTTAATTTTTTGTTGTATTTTTGACATTTATTTTATTACATAATTTTCCATTAGAATTTGCTGATACATGATTTTAATGAATAAACCGCTGTTTAGCTCATGATTTCATCCTTGTGAACCTCATTCATTCCACAATCGAATAGGATAAAACAGGAAATTTAATTCTTAATTATGTCACTAGGCGTAACGAAATGTTGAACATAATTATCCACACAATGCAGTATTTCCACTACTGATCCAATATTTTCTCTCTCTGAATGATGACAATAGAAATATTGACACATTTTATGTATTCATCTCAAATATGGTATGTGAGAGTGACATATAATTTGTCAAACCGGTGTATGTCTATTTCACTTCCTGTCAGAATTGTCGCCGGTGTATTCGGCATGGTATGGATTCATGTTTTCAAACTAATAATTAATTTGTAATATTGTTCCACAACGCTTGAGTATTTTTAATTGAACAGTACAACGATTAATTAATGATTCCACCGGATATGACCGGGATTTATTTGTTAGCCCTGTTTTTAAAATGGCGAAAATATTTAGAGGTTATAATTTGTAAAGTTATAATTTAGTTTTTGAATTTACTTTCTATTCAGATATTGATACAGGTAATAACAAAATGCAAAATTTTGTTTCCGTTTTCCGCCCTTTTCAGTTCATAATAATTATGACTAGGTATAACTTAGAACTGCGTTTTCTTATCCATAGTAACAATTTGTTAGACCTGATTTAATTTAATACGTATTGGCCAATTCCATTTACTTCTCTATTGGCCAGTTACACAGCTTATAGTTAAAGACTTAAATAATAAATATAGCTTAACAAATAAAAGTAATGACAAACAACACATACCTTTTTGTTGATTAATATAAAATTATACATAAGAATGGCAGCTTTCGTTACGATTTTGTTCTACCTATGTAAAAATTTCTGATATCAAAAGAATTTCAATTTAATTCTCTTTTTTATTTATTATCGAACTACCGTAATAGTTTTTGTTTGGCTGTAATCCAAAGAATTTGATTCATATGATAGATGATTCAAACCATAGACTACAGAATAGTTTAGTTAAAGTTGTTAAAGCTATGTTGAAGCGAACAATAAATTTTCTTTTTCAACAGGCTGCTCAGGAAAAATGACAAATGACTACATTTTTCATGCTTATTTGCATATTCTTCCCATATAAATTATACAGTCGAAAACGAAAATTTCTCAATATAAAAGATATCTATTTTTAAATTGAAAAGAATGTTGCACATCTTTATATTTTTTATCACTTTTTTTAAAGATCAATGACTTAACAAATTTTCATTATGTAGTTAAAATCTCTAAAAAATAAATGCATATATATATCTTTGGAAATATGATATAATTTTAGCTCTCAAATCAATTTTGAGTATACATTTTACTTCTTGGAAGTCAAAGATACTGGTATAACGGATGGTTGCACCAACATAACTCAAATTTTAAGTATTCCTTCAAATGAGAATATTGCGTCGAAATGTTAAATTAATGCTTTGATGTCAATATTTCAAATTGCATTCTTACGTTTAAGAAAAATTAAAGCCACTTTAGCCCAGTTGCAACTGCAAGGCTTAAATTTTAAGTCAGGTTTAAACAAAAAATGTAAATTGAAATTTTGACAGCAGTATACAGTGTGTTCGAAAAAATCCTAATTCGGAGTAACCTATGGACAAAATAAAACATATGTCAATTTGAAAGTAATTAATTAAATGTCAATTTGACACGAGATATTGTCAAAAATATCTAAAAAATCAAAGCTTTTGTTCTTGTATTATTTTTTTAGAAATAGAAATAAATTAGAAAATGGTGAATGGCAATACTCTGTGTCCATCTTTTTTATCTTTTTTTTTCCTTAAAATTACATTTCACACTCAATTTTGACAACTTGGTTTTGGAATTGAATAATGATCAGACATACGTTTCTGTGTTCATAGCCTACTCCGAATTAGGTTTTGTCTGAACACACTGTGTTACAATGCATTCGACATTTAATTTTGTGGCAATATAATCAATTTCAGCCAAGTTTAATATCTATTTAAGTTACATTAGTGCAACTGGCTATTTACGTTGTTTTAATATTCCCGAATTAGACACTTTTCAATTTAAATGTAATTTTTCATTATATTGTTTTTTAATCACATATGCCTTGGTAACGTGTGTGGCAATTTACAAAACAATTGCAGCAATATTTGTTCTAATTATGTTAGTTTGTGTTGTGTCGCAAGGTGTTTTGTTGCTCCACAGCAATGCACCAGTCCATAAGTCAAGACTTTCAAAGGCTGCCGTTGCTGAATGTTATTTCGAAGAAATTGACCATCCGCCTTATAGTCCAGATCTAACTCCCTGTGTCTAATTTTTTAATCGAAATCTCAGAAAACACCAAAGGAAATAAAATTTAGGAGGGACGATAACGAACTTACAAAGGCTTGTGTACCTGTATGAAAAAGCAAGGGGCCTATATTGAAAAATGAATTTTGGTTGCTGTTCTAATCTTTTCTTTTCATGCCTAGTCCGAGAATATAAAAACGACCCCTCGAATACTGTACAAATCTTACATAGATGATATTTCAGAGGGCAATAACCATTAAAGATACCAGTCAAAATTCTAAGGTACTTTTTGCTGAGAGATAATTATGTTATGATAGAAATGAATATATTTAAATGAGAGCAAAAAATGGTGCAATTAGTATGAAGCGCAACATATATGTAATTAAATCAATTAATTAATTTCTTTTACTAAGAAAAAGCTAATGTCTGCAGTCGTAATATCTGAACCACGTGGTCGATTAAAACCTAAAAACAATTTGTTCACAAGTTGTAATTATCATGCTAGGAAAATTAATGCAAATGGTAAAAAGTTCAGAAAAAACATATCGTTTTATGGATCTGAACATGAGCACTATTATTTATACTTTTATGTTATCCTTCCTTGAAAAATAGCTGCTTTCAGGTTATTACTTTCCAATAATGTAGTAATTTATATTTTGAAAATGATTGCTACATTTCCCTGCTCAGTTCAAGTATTGAAAAATCATTTAGCCTTATAAAAATAGACCAGAGCGCAATAGATTTTATTATATTTACTCCGAGTTCCGACTTTGTAGTATTATATTAGATGTCATTTATTATTAATCAATATTCGGTAGTTATTTTATTGTTTGGTAAATAAGTTTTTCTTGGATCATTCTATAATTACCAAGTGAAAGTAAATAAATTTTGTTAATCAGTGTTTGCTGGTTGTTAGACACGCGATATTATCGATGTGCAAGTATTTTTAGCAATAATTTAACTGCGAACAAAATTTGTAATAACTTCATTCTTGTCTCCTATATTGATATCAGTGATATCATTGCCGGAATTTCAGGGAACTATTCACCCTCGGGTTACGTGACAAAATGTTATTTTAAGCCGAGGTAACATTTCACATATTTTCATTATATAGCACGGTTTTAAACTAACAAGAATAGATTCAGAATTTCTTTAATATGATCCAAGTCTTTGATTGACTATTGTTTATCTTGTTTACAGCAAATAAATTTTTCCCTTAAACTTTTAGACTTTTAAACATACCCCCTTGTAACAGGTTATGTACGTACCTTGTACCTACATGTAAGTTTTCCAAAACAGTTTCTAATTTGCTTGTTTTAGGTAGGCCCAATCTTACCATCTCTGATCAAAATTTTTACTGCCAGTTAAATAAACAATATTAAATCGGAGTATTGACAGTAATTAATAATAAATTTGTCATTTGACAGTTCATTTTGTTTCGGTTTTGTTTATTAAACTGGTAGTCAAAATTTTAACCAGAGATGGTAAAATTGGCCCTTAGTAAAAATTGTATGTTCATGCGATGGGTGTACAGTATTGTCTCTAACATTGTAGCCTTTGAAAAATTGTTTTCATAATAACAGCATTTGTTTATTGTCTATCTGCCAATCGAAGTGCCAAATTTGATTATTATTATTATAATGTTAATTATAGTGACTGGATATACATAGTGTGACCAACAGAGCTAGCGCCGCCATATTCTGTCAAATGATGCCGCGCGATATTTGAATTTATATGTGAAAACTAAACAAAATTCGATAAACTATTAATGGAATAGCATATAAATTGAAAATGCAAGTTAATTAAAAATACACCACTGAATTACAAATAAAGGTATTATATAATATTTTTTATATAATTCATCTCTAAATATACTAATATTTTCATACAAATAATATAAATTTGCTAATTAACACACGCTATAAAGTTTAAACTATACTTTTGATTTTTAGAAAAATGCTACTTTTAAAATATTTTGATATTTTTTTTGTTAGATTTATTCTTGTAATCAATATATTAGGTTTTAATTGAAATCCTTTGTTGTAATCAACAATTTTA
Organism: Ophonus ardosiacus; assembly: GCA_943142095.1. NCBI lineage: Eukaryota > Metazoa > Arthropoda > Insecta > Coleoptera > Carabidae > Ophonus > Ophonus ardosiacus. The sequence goes on along the minus strand of OW964831.1, from coordinate 13,086,677 downwards.
CAGTTACAATTTGCAACATAACAATGCCAGACAATTATCAGTTTGGTAGGATATTTCTTTTATTTTTTTAACCTAAATTTTAATAGTAAATCAGGGAAATTCAATATCGGCAGAAAAGAAAAATAAAATTATCTCACTAAGATATGATAAGCGTTTGATTCTTTGCATCTTTGCAAAATTCTAGAAATTAAATATTGTCGGATTCCTTCTTGTAATCAATATTCTTGAGCTATAAGAAAAATATTCTTTGTTGTAATCAACACATTCACAGTTATTATTTCAATATAACGGGACTAAAAAAAATATCCGTTTGGACTCATAACTACCAGTTTAGTTTTTAGGTTAGTAAAGAGAAACATATTAATATGAATTGTGTTGAAAACCACTTTTTTCGCGATCGCCCAGAAAATGAGCTCTTTCTGATCACTATTTAGACCGGAAAGTCCTTCTTTGCTGAGCTAGCTCGGAAAGTTGTCTATAAGAGATCGGAAAGTACTTTACCGATCCCGGGACCGGTAAAGCTAAATGTTTCCATGGAGATCAGTTGTTTATTTCTTATTTGCTCGCAGTAAAAAATAAAATAATACTTTTTTATTCTTTTTTCAGGATCGCAAAAAAAATATTGTACCCAACTTGACCTGAAAGTGTCTATACTGGGCTCACAAGCTTCCAAAGCTCGCCTACGGCTCGCTCTGGAATATGCTTGCTCACCCAGTAAAGTATCACTTTCAGGTCTTGTTACGTAAATTACTATTGTATTAACGTATTTAACCTAACCAAACACTTTTGAGTTACAAATTTACAAATACACATATAATTTAATTATTTACACTATTGGAAATATAAATATGGCATAATTACTTTAAATTCACATATAATTCACAAACAATATCTTTAAATTTCACGTTCGAAGTTGGCATAATATGCGCCATATTCCGCCAAACTAGCGCCGTCTAATCAGAATAGAGCTCTCCATTGACCACTCTAATAGTATTAATCATTTACAAGTTGTATAAGGTTGTCAACAAGGTATTGATGCTCAAAAGTGAGAGAGAATCACATATTGAGAAGTTAATTTGGCGTTGCTTCATAAAAATCTAAACGGTTTTTTAGCTTAAAAATCTGAAAGTGTCTACATTTTCTCTTTTGTGAATTGTGATAAAAGAAGTAATCTTGTCCCCTTCGTTGTTATTTGGTCTTAATTCGTAAATAATTAGTGTAAATGTGTTGAAGCATCTTTTATCTGCTCTCATAAATTTGTTGAAGCTACGTGAGAGGAATTAGAGTTGATGAAAGATATAAAATGTTTTTCCGTAGCGTCATCTATTATGCACTTCACGTTTTTGTCCCTGTCACTGCTAAAATAGGCTCTGCATTTTTTTCTTTAAGCCTGACGTATTTCTATGACATAATTCCCGTATTAATTCTGGACCTTGGCTAAATGCATCAAGGGGCTTTTCTTTGACGTTTATATTGTATTTCCCTTGCAATGTTAACCTCTGTATTATGCCATTCTGTTATGGAAATATTTTACAAGAATTGCGAGGAAATATTTGTAAAGTACATAACTTATTTTTTATAGTAATGTGTTACATACATAAGTTTATTTTCTGGCAGTTTTAGTCCAAGGCAACCATTACAATTTCTGCAAGTTCATTTTGCCTTTTAAACCTTGGTTTTTATTTACAATCGACATATTAATTTAGAACATAATTAATATTCAATCTGTATATAAACTGAATTAGATTGTTGCTATTACTTGCTGATATCTTAAGATGTACGTAATTTATAAAAAAGCAGTTATAACTATTTTTAATTAATTATGATTTAAAGAGGCACCAAGTTATTTAATTTTTGATAGTTTTTATGGCAGTTTACCAACAAAGTTACTGATTGAGCAGCAAACTGTGAGCGGCAAAATAATCTGAAGTTAAAACAATCGCATTTTAATGTTTTTATTTTAGTTACTCATAAAAAAGGTGACCTAACATGACCTATAACATTTTGCCGTTATTGTGATACTTGTTTTGTTTACAACTGTTGCCCAAATTTTATTTTGCTGCTCTATTAATTATTTCTCTTTTTAATTTGATTATTAATCAAAATATTTATAATCAAAATAAATAAATAAATATATCATCACGGCATATTACCCATTTCTGGGTGTGCCAGTATCTACAACACATGTAGACATCGGTAATGATGACGATATATTTTACCGTGTGGGCGCTTACCAGGCGTCACCTCACGGGCACTCATAGTTGGTGTGAAGAGTGCACCACAGGGGTCACTTTTGTGCCATTTAAAATTGGAAATATTTGGCGTCTGTCGGGATCGAACCCGGTTCCCCCAGGTTCGCGACCAGACACTCAGGCACGCGGCCACGGGACCCCATTAGGTACTACTTGTAACATTTCAAATCAAAAATAATGTAAATATAGATATTCATAGCAATAAAAAAATAAAATAAATAAAAATATCATCACGGCACATTTCCCATTACTGAGTGTGCCAGTATCTACAACGCATATAGACATCGGTAATGATGACGATATATTTTTACCGTGGGGCGCTTACCAGGCTTCACCTTATGGGCACTCATAGCTGGTGTGGAGAGTGCACCATAGGAATAACTTTTGTGCGGCTCTGGTGGCTCAATGGTTAGAGCAACGCCTTAGTCATGAGTGTGCTCGGGGTTCTGGGTTCGAATCTCACTAAGGGATGGATGTTTGTGAATGTGAACCTACTCAGTAATTGGGATTTAATCCTGTTGAGAGGTGTTTTGAGATAAAAAAAAAGACTATTATATACAAAGTTTCGATGACATTATGATACCTTTTTAATATTTTAATAAAATGTCAGATGACAGCAGTTAAATATCGCCATTTTTTAATTTCGGCTATTTAAAAATGGCGCTGATGTGAGCGCCATCTACTGAATTGGTTAGATGGAACAAAGTGTACCTATGGGCAAGTTTCTTTATTTAGCAACAATTAATTCGCCGAATTCCATCAGCAATTGAAAATGACAACACGATGAATAGCTGATGGATCCGATGTATAGCAGCTGACACTGAATAAAGAAACGGATTGCTGAAAATTGCGATGAATCTCCTAACCTTAAATATCAAGTGACAGTTAACCACCACACCAGTTTACAGATACTTGGAAAGTTTTATAGTTAAAAGTGTGGTTAAAAGGCCCGTCGGTGTATTGCAATCATCAGATTCTTCATCGAACAATGAAGAATCTGATGATAGCAATAGCAACAGTGATATGGAATTCATAATTATAATAAAAATTATTTACATCTATAACCATCTACTTTCCGTTATGAACGAGATGTTTTTTTTTTTGAATTTGAATCATGCATTTTTTCTTTCTATAATCTTACACCTGCAACTATGAAACAAACGCAAATGTCAAAAATATAACCTAAAAACATTTCGTTAGACTCCCCACTACCGATCCATCGGATATCGTAAAATCCATTTTAAATAAAAGTCTGCACTGGCCGGGATCAGACCCGGGTCACCAGATTGACAACCAGATACTATACGCACACGGCCATGTGATCCCATAAAAAAATGCTTTCGTGATAATAAAAAAAATAATATAAATATCAAGATATTTTATCCAACCAAGGAAATTAGACTCTCTCTTAAATAAATTACAAAGTAAATATAAATAAGTACCTAGTACTTACCTAAATTATTTGAATTTTTTTATTACTATTTGAATCTGTTACACTCTGTTCTCTGACGGTTTAAGAAATTTTGATGTAAAACATGTTTTAAAGTTAATGTGTTTAAACAAAAAGTAAGAGTAAAACTACGTAGATTATCTATTATGTTTCTGGACATGGGGATGTAGTGAACCGCATTATTTCTATTGTTTTTTTTTTTTCAATTATTCTCCAAGCACTGATCTAGGTATGTGCTGTGATGTATTGTAATTCGTAGCTTTGTGATGTGTCGATGTAATACCACTTTGTGTAATTGACATTTGAGTTTATTGGAATTACTTAACACTAAAACAATTTGCCCTTTTCCCTACTTTTTTCTTTACATTTAATTAAAAATTGAAATGAAAAAAAAAGAAGAAGAGAATAACATCAATAAATAACTAAACAATAATGACAAGGACAACAAAAATTTAAGAAACTAAGAAGTGAATCACTCTAGTCTAAACTAAAATTATCTGGCTTTTAAATAAGCAACATCTCAGTTTCATTGTATTGTATTACTAAAAATTGTAACATATATGTTTGTGCTAATTATCAATGATATGGTTGCTAATTAAAATAGTTGAATTAATTACAAATTTACGGAACTTCACCATTATAATCTGTTAAAACTTTGCTAAACATACCACCAACTAATTATCATTCTAATGTATCTGACAAGCTTATGAATAATAAAACAATAAATCGCCGTACACTACTTGAGTATGTTTACTACTTCTCCGACTTTAGAAACGTCCATAAATATTTAATTCGTAAATAACCCAGATTAACTAGGTAGCTAGTCCACACTTGAAAGCGTTGAAATCAGAATCGATGAGTGATGTTGACCCAATCAACTTGGCTTGTCCTATTATCGTTCACTTGTTTGTGTGAAGAATTGTTTACTGTGTGAGTGTTGATGACAAATGCAAACAACTGCGAATCGGAAGGTGAATTGATTCGAAGTATTTATTTTTTACGGTAGCAAATGTTTACAAACCATATTTCCCGAATCTAATTTTTTTTTATTTCAGTAAGATTAATCAAAATTTTAAATCGTTCTGTGTTTTGATTTTTGTTATACAGGAAGTAAAATTTGGAGAATAAAAATTTTGATTAAATATTGTTAAAAAGTAAAAAACTCAAAATGAATATATTGACTAAAATGGAAGGTTATAAGAGAGACCTTGATGAACATTTAATCCACATTTTGTTAAATAAAACTTAATCGTTCGAGCGTGACGTGATTTCACACATACAAACAAATTCATTGGCGCCAGCTCAATTTTATTTAATATTACTGGATTAATTTGAAATCCGGATATTCTAGTTCAAGATGTCAATCAAATATTTCCTGTTGCTATTGCAAAATGCACAAATTTCTTTAGTAAAATACCAAATGAACAACAAAACATAAGTTCAAAGGGAACTGATAGCCGAGACGGACCACAAAAATTAATGGTCATTAACGGTTAGTTATAGTATGCGTACCTTAAGGTGATACTGTTGACAGATGTCAAAATTGAGTCTATTAACAAATCAGAAAATATTGACTGTAGTAAGCACGTGCTACTTATTGTTTTGTACTGTACGAGTACAATACAATAAGTAGTTCGTGCTTACTACATTCAATATTTTTTGGTTTGTTAACAGACGCAATTTTGACATCTGTCATCAGTCGCAAGTTCAGGTGCGTCTACTACATCTAACCCTTAATGTTCATTAATTTTTGTCGTCTGCCTCGGCTATAACTGTCTTAAAAAAATACATTGTAAATATCCGTTGAACAAGTACAAGTAAAATATTAACTCATACGGTCGAGTGTTTGAACATGTATTAATATCAAATGGATAAAATTAACAAACAAGAAATTATTGCTATTGCTACTGTTTTGTTTTAAAAACAATTTTCTAAATTTGGAATAACAAATTATAGTAAAATTAAATACAAAATTAGATGAAATGATTACATTTATATCGTAATAAGTATTGAACTAAATATAAATAAAGAAATTAACTAAATATGTATTTAAATTTTCTATTTAATTACCTAATTCATTAGATAAATTACAGAAAATTGTAGAACAAAAATAATGAAGCCAAAATATTCTAAATAAAATAAAATAAGTAATTAAAATTTTTGAATGAAGTCCGATCAAGGCCATCTACGAATTGTATCTATGAATTAAGATTTTGTGCTGTCAAATTTAGTAGTGTCTTTTACTTAGTTTTTATGAGGGTACATAATATCTTGTGCACCTCATAAAAACTATGTAAACTACACTACTAAATTTGACAGCATAAAATCTTAATTCATATATGCAATTCGTAGATGGTCTTGATCGGACTTCTTTCAAAAATTTTACTGTAACTACTTGCATATTTAAATTAACGATTTTGTACTAAATATTTATTATCTATTTCGGATTAGTTAAAATGCTAAAGTAAGATTTGTAAATTATACTAAATTATTAGACATATTGCCTAATAAAATAATATCTAAATATAATTAGACAAAATTTCAATTCTTTTTTTTTTCTGTGTAGAAAACTGTTCAACTATTTTTTAATATATACATTTCTCTGTTTTGGAATTAGAATTTCATATTCTAGCACATTTATTGATTTTGGAAGAATCATAATTAAATTATTTTTGGAGACATTTTGTTGCATTAAATACACACAACATGTAGACAGCGAACAAAATGTAAATGAAAACCGATAGGAAATAATATTATAAAACTTTCGTCCCTCGCCGCTGCCCGTTCGTGTTCGAATTTCTAACTCGTGCTAGAATAGATCGCCTTGTGCAACTTATGTTTTAATATACCACAGAATATTGTTCAAAGAACTGTTAGTTAGGTTATCTTCTTTGATTTTCTGTCCAGTTCGAAAATTGCAAATTAAAACAGCTATTTTTTATGTTCATCAACTTCAGAATTTATCGGTCAGCGTAGGTGATTTATATAAATATATTGATCATAAGAAGAGTGAGCCAATCGATGAATTTAAGGATGACATTATGTAGATTATTTTGAAATGCTTCTCTTTGAATATTTCTAACATTTTCTAAAATTGTAGAACTAATTAGTTAAATGTCAAAGCACAAATTGAAACTAAGAAACTTCCGGAAATTTCTTTGTAGAGATATAATTATAATAACAATTTCAATTATGTAATAGTGGAACAGAAAAATGAGGAAAATTAGATATCATCCCGCTTGTATTGAAACAGAGCTAAAGAAATATAAGCAGGCGCTGCAAACAATGGGCGTAAATTGAAAGAAAAATTTAGAGAGATTCTTTCATTAAAGGCAACGCGCATTCATTTACAATAAGTAAATGAGCGGCATTATGGCAAGGGTCAAGGTTGATTTTAACAAATGAGTCGAACTGATGCCGTGATCTTTAACATGTTTTCGTCCCATTGTGTCACATTGAAAAGATATTGAACATAAACATATTTTTCGTTTTTATAAAAATAATTAATATAGGAATGAAGATTTTACGAATTCATTTGTTTAATAATGTTTGCCAATCTGACTTGAGTAAAAACCGGTTTATGGAAAAATTACTTACATTTATATATTACATTTCCAAGTTTATATTATATTAATTAAGGTACGAAGGGTGTTATAAGGACAATAATGCCTGAGGTCAGCAGTGTAAATTTCGAGAACCTCTGGCCTGAGGAATGTACGTTGACCGAAGACATTATTGTTCGTTTAACTCCTGTGGTGCCTTCAACGTTTAATGTCATGCTATTTTTTTAATACGGATTACAGGAGGCCTTTTCTAATTCATAGCCACATGTGCTATCCGCTATCTGCTATATAAGTTCCACTACTAGCCAACAGATGGGGGTCCTCATCCCGCTATCTGACTTGAATCCATCTGTTGGCTAGTAGTGGAACTTATTAATATTGCCAGATGTGAAGTTGACAAGTAGTTCGGCTTTTCAATTTTGTGATCAAATACTTGTGTTCGTGTGTTATATCAATAATATTTGATTAATATCTATATATTGTAAGTACCTATTTAAATTATAATAATTATTTATAATTCTAACAAATAGCACATGTGGCTATCCGACTTAAATCCATCTGTTGGCTAGTAGTGGAACTTGTACAGCGGATAGCGGATAGCACATGTGGCTATCCGACTTGAATCCATCTATTGGCTAGTAGTGGAACTTATATAGCGGATAGCGGATAGCACAGGTGGCTATGAATTTAGAATAGACCTTCAGATCAGAAAGTTTTAATCAAATTTACAAAGTAGGTAAGCTATGAATGCTTGTGTTGCGTTTTTGACTTCATTCTGTTGTCAATATCAATTTCTTGACAACATTATCATAGCAGCAACTCATAATTCCCTTGGGCATTATTTGTTATATAATTACCCTGGAAACACGGTTATTATGAAAATAATAATAATAATAATAATAATAATAATAATAATAATATACCTGTTGTACATTAAATAAGTTATTGACTTCGACTTTTTTTTTACATATTTGCGAGTATCAACACATGTAGACATCGGTAATGATGATTTTTACAGTGTGGGCGCGTGCCAGGCGTCACCTCACGGGCACTCAGAGCTAATGTGAAGAGTGCACCATAAGGATCACTTTTGCGCGATTAAAAATCTGTACTGGCCGGGATACATATTTACAAATTTTATTAAAAGAATTTGTGTTACAATTATTCACTTTATTAATTTAATACTAATATATTGTCTTTTGTTACAGGTGAGTTCCAATTTTTATTTGGTGTTCAGAAATCTACATTTACATGTAAGTTACGTAGGTAGTTATAATGGTACTTATACATAAATAACTCGTTGTGACTCAAAGGTTTAATATGAGTTTCGAAAGCTTCTTTCATTTTCTACAATAATTGTTAGAGTAATTAAAGTATTGTTAGTATTTGCAAATATAGGAAAGATAATTTTCCAGAAAAAAATTTACACCCAGTGTATTATAAGTATCAGAAAATAAGTATTTGCTAAAACCTTAAACTCTAAAACAATGCTTCGGATACATACATATACAGGTTGTTACGATGTAAGTGTACAACGCTTAACCTATGGTAAAACTGACCACATAGATAGTAAATCTGACAATATTTTTTGTTTAACATAACACCCTGTATAATTAAATAAACTTACTTGCCTTAAATATAATTATAACTTTATTTAGTTTAGTATTTGTTTATGAAAATATATCCTTATATAGAGTGTTCCATATAACAGTACTAGGTTTCGGATTACGAATTTTAAGTACCAAAACGAGTAAAAAAAAAAAATAGCAATAGACATTGGTGCCATAATGCTTCTTAACAGAGATACTGAAGATTTCATAAAAACCAGAAAATAGTAGGACAGTTTTATTTTTTTTATTGGGTCATAAATACTTAATTATAAAAAGAATCTTAGAACAAGTTTTCGAATTGTAAACTATTGCATTCAATAAATATCTATATTATTTAAAAATATAATAGCGAATGATTAAAATATTAGATTTTTATGAAATACAGAAAGCTTTGCGATATTATTTTTTGAATTAAAAATATTCAAATCATTTTAAATAACAAATGAATAATTTAACATCTGATTGAAATGGATTGGATGGGATATTTAATTAATTAAGTGGCATTTGTCTCAAATGAAATAAACAAAAGAGTATACAAGGATGTAAACGAACTATTTTCTGCTATTTCAGTATTAAGCTTTTCTTAAGATAAATCCTTGGTATCACTTTTACGAAGCGTTATAGTTATGTTTATTGGGATTTATTTCTCGCGTCGGTATTTAGACTTCATACTCTAAAACCTTGTACTGTTACATGAAACACCTGTCTGTTTCAGTGTAAACATTTTACTGCATTCAACAAAAACATATTTTCCATTATAAAAGAATAAAGTCTTGTTTTGTCGTTTTATTCAAAATCAAATATTGAAAAGAAAATTGGAAACTCTGTAATGGTGCCATCAAAGCTACAAATTTCCGTAAAAATATTTCAGACCTTCCATCGTACGTGACTCGTGAAAAGGTCTTATTGGTAATGAAATTTAAAGCCTAACTGCTGGAAGTTTCATCCACGGCCTACTATGAAAAAATAGCTGACGAGAAACAGAGGAAATTACTCAAAAAGAACGCGCAAAAACTAGTGTTAATGGCACATCATTTAGGAAACGATATTACAGTATCTGAGTTATGAATTTTGTAGCAAAAAGTTTGGTCTAGTTTTAATATATATCTTATAATATTAGCGTTGATGGTTCCTGGAATATTTTGATGAGTTTTCGGGGAATTAGGGACAAAAAGATAGCGAAACATAGTGCACTATTTGTTACTTAAGTGAGTAAGATGCAGTTTATATAATAGCTAACAATAAATTTTGAGTTTTTGTATATAATATTGCACTCAAATTTTGGCAGCAATTATTTGAATGTCATAATTACTTTCTTGCTTGCGATAATGTTCATTATAAAATACGGAAAGCAGAATTACTGAAGCTACATATTCACAGAAAAAAAATTGAAATTTTGTCTAATTATATTTAAATATATTTTTATTAGGCAATATGTCTAATAATTTAGTATAATTCACAAATCGTACTTTAGTATTTTAACTAATCCGAAATAGATAATAAATATTTTATAAAGAAACGTTAATTTAAATATGCAAATGGTTACTTTAATTACTTATTTTATTTAACTTTACTAGATTTTGGCTTCATTATTTTTGTCCTACAATTTTCAGTAATATGTCTGATGAATTAGGTAATTAAATAGAAAATTTAAATACGTATTTAGTTCATTTCTTTATATTTCAATACTTATTACGATATAAATGTAACCATTTCTTCTAATTTTGTATATAATTTTACATAAATTTGTTATTACAAATTTAGAAAATTTAACTAAATCAACTTAGATATTTTATTAGTAGGCTGAAAAATAAGGAATTTATTTAGTTACTACAATTTAGGTAGTTTTTTTGTGTTTGTACGAAATATATGATGGTCGAAACATGAAAATGTGTAAAATCGTAAAATAGCAAATATATATCTACATATATTGGACCCTGCATATTTATTACTTTAAAATTGAATTTCTTATACCTAACGTATGTAACAAAAGTTGTCGCTGGACTCTAGACGATGTTAAATCTCCTTCCCGATTCGTCAGAAATATTCTTGTTTGTATTTTTTTTTCGTTTTGGTATTCCCTGCCATTATTGAATTCTGGTAGGAAATGCCCAAAAGTCTCCAATCAATCATGCCTGAGAAACATTTGGGGGAATTATACTCTCTTTTTTATTCTTCAAATTACTGTCTCTTTAGTGCTTTGCAGCATTTGGAGACTCGCTCAAATTGAGCCGCTGTCTCTTTGGTTAAATTATTTCATTTTTGAAATTTTAAATTATTTCTGACAAATATCTGCTAACAATCATTTGTAAACTTCTAAATTGGCGAGTTATTTGCACGATGACGTTCTAAATTTGTTTTGAGCACTTTGAATGAGTCTATTGATTCGTTTTCAAGGTAAAAATTTAGATCACCTACTTTTCGGTAAATTAATGCATAGTTCATTTTCTTTATATTCCCGTATAGTTCGGTAAATAGTCTGTCCGATATTTTGACCCCAAAAACGTTAACAATTTAACATATTGGCTATCTGTCCAACTAACCTAGAGAGAGATTTGCTTATTTGAAGTTTGTGTAACATTTTTTAAAACTTGCTCCTGTAATTTTAACATGGTATATTATAAAAGAACCATTAGGTTTATTGTCTAGTTAAAACTTATTTAGTAATAAAATTTGGAGAGAAAAATTCTTTTCAAAACTTTTGCTACATACATTTATTACATACTTTGTCTGGAAATCCATATTAATTCAATTTCAGATACACTTTAAAGGTTTCCTTATGTAAGTTCGCTGACTTAAAAAACACATCAATACTTCACAATACATATTTTAAAATAATATTCATGTTTTCAAAACAAATAAAAAACAACATACATTTTTTGGAAGAATGAATAATGATCTTGAAGTTTAATAATTTTTCACAATATACTTCCCGACGAATTTGAAAATTAATATTCTTAAAAGGCGTTATTACAAAATCGTAATGAAATAACAGTTTTATAATTCCTAATGCACTTCTTTATATTCGCTTCATATCCTTGTATTGCGGTAATTCATCTCGTGGTGGATCTCGGCCATCTAATCCATTAAAATGTTTTTTATTTATGTAAGGTTAAAGGTTATATACCGCGCATTAGTGTTACCCGGTGATGCCGTAGCAAAAACTTGTATCACTACCTCACGTTGCATATTAAAGCCGTAAAACTGACTTCTTTACATGAAAAATTGAGTAAATTTCCTAGACCAGACCTTAAGCCACTAGTTAAGATGAAAATTTTAAGTATGTTTTTACCTCCCACGTTTTAAGGACACTAGAATCTGATTTTAACATTTTCACGATCATGTCTGTATATATGTATGTGTATGTGTATGTGTGTGTGTGTATGTGTGTGTGTGTGTGAGTATATATATGTGTGTGTGTGTGTGTGTGTGTGTGTGTGTGTGTGTGTGTGTGTGTGGATTTTGTCAACTCTCTAACTCAAATACTATCGTTCAAAAAAATCTGAAACCTTGTATTTCTACCTTATTCTATCAAGCCATTAGATTTGGTGTAAATCAGGCACCCGGAAATGGCACTTTATTTGAAGCTCAAAATAGTTTCTCTTCGAAAAATACCTTCAAATGTAATTTTTTCGCGATTTCGTTATTATTAGTTTATTAAATTTTCTAGAGGTATGTATTCGTACCTTTTCTATATATTTTATTGATGAATATATAAATTAATCTATTTTATAAATCCCGGAACCTATGTTTTAAAGTTGAACACAATTCCTTAGTTACACAGTTCAGATTTCAAATGTATGTAAATGACATAAATATTGTTGTCAAAAAACCTATCATTTCAAATTATTAATGGTAACGTTTTAAAAAGATAATTGTAATAGTAAATAAAACAATAGTTATATGTATGCAGAGTATACATAATATAGTCTCCGGCATCAATAAATTTGTAGGTATATATTTAAATTAATAAAAGTTTTTAAAAAAAAAACATAATAATACTCTGTTTAGTTTCGTAAGAAAAGTATATTTTTACTTTCTTATACTGTTTCGCCAGTTGCGGTATCATCAGAAGTAGTGGCGGGAGGTATAGTGCTGGCCACAACAGGTTTCGATTATTATTATTTATTATTTACGTATGGCTACTTCAATACTAACTTAAGACAATAATAATATGTACTCGTATACCATGCGTTTTTTTGTTAAAATGATGTACGATATTTATATCAAATTTTACAAAAATCGATTCTGAACTAGGTAGGTTAAGTTAAATTTTAGAAACAAAGGATCAAATGAATTTGTAATATATTGTGACACAACTTGTTCAGATGCCTTTTTCCGTTCAATACTAGACCTCAATTTCAGATTTATTTCTTTGAAATTGAAATTTCTGTAAGAACAACGAAAGCATATTCTAAAATTTATTGTGTCATTAACAGTTCGACTCTCAAAAAAGTTTAAGTTAATCCTCATTTTTGGATTAGCGAATTCTACTTTAATTTGGACAGTTTATATCTTAAGATATAATTTAATATATTCCTAGTATCTACTTCATTTGATAATATTATGAAGATTAAATTTTAAATACCGGAATGGAATAGAATTCACTAATTCAAAAATGAGGATTAGCTTAAACTTTTTTGTGAATCGGGCTGTAAAAGACCAGGCCAGCATAATAATCGATTTATTAATTTTTACATTATATACAATTTTTGTATTCCATTATCTTGAATGAATTCCAAATACAAAAATTTCCATTTGGTTATCATTTACCGGAATTATACTACGACGAAAACTAGACAGCGAGAAACCTTTGTAAATGTAAACAGAGAAAGAATCTCTACAAAAAGTTTCAATTCTGATGCGGACTGAAAAGATACGCGTCAGAGGATATGTGATGGAAAAACGTACAGCCGCGTTTGTATTATTATTCAAATTTTCTTGTACAATTATGTTAACGGATCAACATTTTATATGATAATGATCTCAACGATTTAATTTGTGGCACAACAGTAGTGTTTAGCATAAATTTACTTTAAATTAAGTCACTTTGCTACTGAATGCGTAATTTACAAACAATTAATTACTAATAGAAGTTCTGTTCCGGGTTGTTTCTGTTTATACATATTCACTTTTTTGGCAATAAAAACAGTTTAGAGCAATTTGTTCTGAAAACCCATCTTATTTTATTCATAACCCAAGATAATTATTTAATAATTTTGTTTTAATTCCATGGTTAGTCGTACACTTTTATTTGTCGAGGCGTCAGTTTTAAGAACTTGAAACATTAAATTCACAAATTTCGAGCCAAATGTTTACATTTATTGACTTTTTTACCTTCCGTCATCTTTATGTAAGGAAGGTATTGCTTTTGGTCAAAAAATTCAGTGGTGAGTTTTTAATGAATAAGCACGTGTTAGGGTCTCTAGAATACGATTTTACTAGTTTTACGATGATGTCTGTATATATATATATATATATATATATATGTGTGTGTGTGTGTGCGTGTGTGTCTGTGTGTCCGTGGGTGTGTCACAAAAATTTCTCCGACGATAACTTTAATACTACAATTCTAAAAACTATAATTTTTTCGTATTTCTCTTCTTTATACGTGGATAAAGAGCTGATTAGATTTTGGTTATAATTGGTCAAACAAAGTTCCCTTATTTGAAGATCATAACAGTGTTTCCTGAAAAAACCCAGTTAAAGAATTATTCATCATTCATAAATCAGCGCTTTGCTATAATCATGAAAACAGCTGATATATTCAAATAATTCTAATTGATAGATGTCAGTGTCAAGTGCAATTTACATAGTATATGTTTGTGTTGTAAATTTATTGGATTTATAGAATATTTTCCAAGGAACTTTCGGTATGGAATTTGTGGAAAGTAGTATATGTTCTTTCTTGTTATAATTTTGCTGGATATATAGAATCTTTTCCAAGGAACTTTTGGTGGGATTTGTACAAAATATATAGAGTTGACGGAAGGTAATGTACTGGCCACATATAGATTTTTTCATATTGTAATATTAAAAGCCTTAGACATATAACAGTCATACCGTTGAGTATTTTATAACGTGAAACATAGGGCTTGTCATATCTAGTGATGCCGCGAGATATGGCTAGAAATAACCCACTCTCGTCTCGTCTCTAATTTTCGAGACGAGATTTCTCTGCATCTCGTCTCGTCATATTTTGCCTTACTGTTTTTCTATCTCGACACGAGAGTCTCGAATTTCTCGAATTTATAATTAGAAACATTAACATTAAGTAACATGAATATAAAAAACGAGTACCACGGATTAAAACGTTATTTTACTAAGTCTTTTGTTTGAATAGTAGATAAAAAATAGGTACTGTATAATTGCTTTATTACCCGTTGTACGCTAATATTGGTAATTATGATTATATATTCGTATAGTATGGCCACTTGAAGCTGGCGTGAAGAATATACCATAAATCTCACTTTTGTGCATTTTCTTTTTACTAAAACCCAATAAATCTAAAATGAATAAATAAATATGAATCTAAATGAAAGGCAATTGAAATATTTTGTAATTTTGTTCATTTTAATTAGAAATAATTACGTAATATAAAAAGTCGTACAATCGAGATCTCGAATTTCTTCTCTCGTCTCGAACAAATCGCGAGGGCATTACTCGAGATGAGAATAAGGTTAATCTCGTCTCGAAAATTCGAGAAATTCAAGACGAGATCTCGAAAATGCTATATTTCGCGGCATCACTATCATATCCATGTCTCATTTAAAATGAAATAAAGGAAACGAATATGACATTTGACATCAATAAAGGTTAATTTTACTTAAAGAATTATACCTGCTTTTTATTAAATTTAGTTGTAGAAAAAATATTGTGTGCACCTTTCGCGCGAGTGATTTTCTGTCAAATTTATATGTTGGTGTGTTATTAAAATTACTAGAAAAAAAAAAAAAAAAAAAAAATGTAGGAAAAATAGTAAATGCTCAATTTCCAGCTTATTCAGCGGCTTAAAATTGAAAAGTGTAATGCAAGTGTTTTAAGCTCCATTTCTGGAACTTGACCAAGTTCTTAAAATTGACGCAAAAATTGACAAATGTAAAACAGGCTTAAGAAATATATATTTTCCATTTTAGTGTATTTTAATAAATGTTTAAAAAAAATTATATTTATTTTTAAACTGACAAGTTTTCTTCACACCAAATAACCTCAAGAATTAACTTCATCCATATAAACTTTCAAATGGGATAAGAAAAATTTTGAAAGGATATAAAGAACAAGCATATGTAATGCTTTTGAAAATATGTAGCAAGCACAAATAACTGCGGAATAAAAAAGCCAGTATTTACATAACACGTACATACATACGTATCTCTAGAACTGAATACCAATGAACTAATGTTTATACATTCAAATGCATTCCTAGTGGATCTGTTCATTTTGCCCACCACATACATTTATTTAAATATGTTTAATTCTAAAATATTTCATATGCACGTGTTCTACAAATGTCGAATAATTGAAATGCACAAATGCACTTTTCTTGGAATATTTGACACCTAATTCAAAACATCTCTGCCATGAATAACGATGCTGAAATATGCACTTGAGTAGGATATTTCCAAAATATTCAAGGATATCTTTGATCTTGTTGATTGCTTTAAATATTAATGCTAATTTCTAATTTTAGTAAGGCAGATTTCTAAATTTAAACCACTCCATATTAGTATGCTTTTGATATTATCAAATACTGAAATTTATATCGTAACATTTTCAACTTTAATTTTTGTATGGGGTGAGCATTTTTTACATGCACATTTTTAACTTAAACTAACCTAACGCACAAAACTCAAAATTAGGACATTTTGTACTTCTCGCTAAGAGGATTGGATTCATGCTAAAAATCGCATATTCAGATTTTAATGAATAAGCACGTTTTAAGACCCCTATAATCCGATTTTAAGACTATACTCTCTCTCTCTCTGTCTCTCTCTCTCTCTCTCTCTCTCTGCGTGTGTGTGTGTGTGTGTGTGTGAGAGAGAGAGAGAGTGTGCGTGTGTGTGTTCGTGGATGTTGGATTAATGATTTCCCAAATTCTATGACTTAAGACCTGTTTAACTACGGATTTCTTAATCTGACATTAATGGGAAGAGCTGATTAGGTTTTGGTAACAATTGGACAACCGGAAGTAGTAGTTTCTTAAAAATATTCTTCTACATATTATTTTTTAAAAATTTATGTTATTACAAATATTAAAGAGTATAAAGTTCTCTATCCGATTCATTTAAAATAGCTATTTGTGTATTAAGAGCGCAAAATGCGGCATTCTCTCGAAATCGACAATGTCCATTTGCGCTCGAAACACACACAAGATTTTTTCTACAGTCGCCACAATGGGGTCCTCCACCATAAAAAATAATAAAATGTACACTTTATACTTACAGTACTGCTCAATAAATAACGATTGGCTAATACAAAAGATACGGTTTAAACTTAAAAAGGCTTTTAAATGATTATATCGTTACATTAGCCATCTACTCCATAAAAAAAAACCAAAATTAGAGCGTGGAAGCAAGGATTTGTGATGATTTGATGAGTTTTTGTAGCAAAATGTGTGGTTAGTTGTCACGCCTGTCACACTGAAAAAATTAACAAATATTTCAAGGAATTTGTGATTATATAGACATGTATGTGCATTGACTGACTTCTCGCAATTATTTCAGTAACGAAATAACTAATAACTTTATTGTAATCAAAATAAATAATTAACTAGAGATCAGATGTCAGTACGACTCGCAACTATCCTACCGCCATCTGTGTACAATCATTCCTATTACTAAACATAACTGTTCACACAATTTATTTTATATTTAATTTTATTTTATCGTTATTTTCCATTCTTCTTGAGTTTTTATTCAATCTAATCTAAGCATTTTATACTTTCGTTTTTGTAAATGAATGCCCTATTTCATTTTCACAGCAGTGTGGCATTTTGTTAGATTATGTTAAATACCGACAGAACATATGTCAAATTGACTTGTGAACGTGATAAATGTGTAATTACAGTGCCATTAGTTCCTAACTAAACATTTTCATTAAGAATGTAGACAAGTAACATTTCTCAACATTGTATACTTAGAAATTTAGACAGCGAGCGTTTTTTCTACTTTATCGCGCATGAGCGGCAAAGTGACATTTTGCGTTGACAAAAGAGAGCGCAAATGGCTACTTTTTATAGTGACCGTAGAAAAAAATTATTATATTTTCTATAGATTTACAGATAAAGAAATATAAATATATAAAATATTCTGTTGTAATGAATCTCAAAGCCTAAACAACACCAAAGTTTCAGTTGAAAATTTTAAATGTTTATAATTGACGGATAAATGTCAGTGTCAAAAATGCAAAGATATTTCTTAAAGCTTTTTCTGGTATTAAATGCTTAAAATTATAAATACATAATATGTATAATATATAACATTTCGAAATACCGCCAATTCCGTCAATTAATTGGAAGAAACTCGAACATTTAGAATGGTAGGAGAGAAGGTGTATTTATTTTGAATGTTATATTGTTAATATGGGCAAATTTCTCGACTGTGCTACGGATAGGGTGTTAATAATTACTCGAAATCTCAGTCAAACAGCATTTATTCTTACAACACCGACGTGTGCACACTTGCACCATCTTCAGGGATAGTAAGATATTACAAAATCTTACATATCATGTACACAAAATACATTCGTACTTAATATTTTGTGTACATGATATGTAAGATTTTGTAAGATCTTACTACCCTGAGGAAGGTGCAAGTGCCGAAACATCGGTGTTCTAAGAATAAATGCTGTTTGTCTGAGATTTCAAGTAATTGTTAACACATATTGTCAGTCAGTAATAGTTCCATTCCATTATTTAACAATTGTTACTGGAAAATTCCACATTTTTCTCTTTATTAATCCATCACCATCATACAATATCCTCCCGAATTCCATCTCCTGCAACACAATTCCGAATTCCATTGCGCTGTATGCGGCATCACCATCACTCGCTGTTGTTTGCAAGTTGGTAACAATGGCTGTGAAACGGACGCATATCGCGTATCCCCGTGTTGTCGAGTGCACTTGATGACACGCTTATTACCGCTTGAATGTCTCTCTGCCACTGTCTCCAACAGGACAGTGACAGTGCGACCTTTCATAACTAATTGATTTGCTTTGGATGAATTACATTTACAAATGTGGAATGGATGTTGTCATATGATGAACAACTCAACTGTTTGATCAAACCGAGGGCCGGTATGTCAATACATAGTTAACTTTTTTGTTTACTTTTAGTAAACTTAATCACTATAAGGGCCGGTTTTTCAATATCTGGTTAAAATTTTAACTAAGAGTTAAATAAATAAAATTGAAACGAAATGAACTGTCAAATGACAGATTTATTATTAAAATAAATATATCATCACGACATATTACCCATTTCTGGGTGTGCCAGTATCTACAACACATGTAGACATCGGTATGATGACGATATATTTTACCGTGCGGGCGCTTACCAGGCGTCACCTCACGGGCACTCATAGCTGGTGTGGAGAGTGCACTTTTGTGCCATTTAAAATTGGAAATATTTGGCATCTGTCGGGAATGAACTCTGTTCCCCCGGGTTCACGACCAGACACTCAGGCACGCAACGATGCAATATTGTTTACTTAACTAGAAGTTAAAATTTTAACCAGAGATTGAAAAACCGGCCCTAAGTAATCTACAAAAAGATATTTCAAAACATTTACGTATTTGTTGATATTTATTTTAATCGACTGGTAATAATGATTTAGAAAGGTGTTACTTAGTTACTTAGTTGTTGAATATTATAATAAATTACACAAAATAAAAACAAGGTTGAAGATTTTGTCAAAAATATAAGAAATAAAAAGCGAACATCCATGTCAGAGGTAATTATAAAAGTAATGAAACGTTGATTCTTGTTGCTGAGGAGCAAGATGCAACACGTATTTATTTTAATAATTTTTTATAGTGTTTTCTTCGTTTATGATATTTTGTATGTTTGTCTGTGAATTTATCGAATTTTTATGTTTGTGAATATTTAACATCTCTAGTGTGAGTCTTTTACTTAAATTATAATCAAACCGTAATATTTTAATGCCTCTAAAGTTGAATTCCTGTTTGTCGGTCTGTGCGTGGGGGACTAATATACATTTGAAAATGTAGAAATAATAGAAAAGGTTGGTAATTACAACAAAAGATTGTTAAAAGAAACTTTACATATTAACATAAATAAAAATAAAATTGTCAATAATCATACCAACTATAAAAATAACTTACAGTATGCAAAACGTTTTTTAAACAATTTAGAAAAATAAATTCAACTTTTCTTTTTCTTTTTGCCTCTCCCCTCCATTTTCGTTTGCGCAGGTGCAAAACTTTTTTTAAAATAATTTTTTTAAAAAATTTGTTTAAATAAAATTTTTTATTCATTACATTGACGAACTTACAACAAGTTTATTGTAAACAAATTATGTTCTTCATATTTGAACATTATGTTGTGCCACGTGCAAATTTTTTTTTCATAATGTTAATTTTTATATTATTTTACAACGATGACTTTATTACAAAAATGTATTAATGAATTTGTTTAACTTTATCACTTTTTAAAGGTGAGTGTTACAGTTTTTTTGAAATTTGTAATTGAAAAAATTTTTTTAATTGATGGAATTATAATGTATTAAATTTATTGTAGCTGATGATGAGCCACTTGGGCTCGAAACGTCCGAAATAAAGAAAAAAAAATTATCAAAAATTCTTTTCTGGGATCATTAAGGCCTACCTTCATTCACAAATGATTTAGTGTTGATCCTTCAAGTACAACCAATATAATATACATTTGGTAATATTCTTCTTTTTCTTTGAATTTCTTTCATGTTCTAATAATCTGGTCTTTAAACATCTTCGAGTCTGTCCTATGTATACTTTTTCACAGTCCAAACAAGGAATTTTGTAAATGACACTTGATCTATACATTGGTTCAACTGGCTGTATTTACATATTTGGTTAACATATTTATAGTTAACTGTATTTTATTTATATTGGTAGTCATGTTTCACGTTTAGCTGTCATCATAACATATGTATTTTAGTTACTGTAATTCTTATCAAAATTCATGAATGTCTACTCTAAAATCAAATTTGACAGGATGCAATAACAACATTATTAAAATATTGCGTTTACAGAATTTAAATGTCTTGCGAAGTATTTCTTCAAATAACATTCAGTATTTCACAAAAATCTTTCTATTAGTTATCCAGAACACCAATTTATTAAAATCTATAATAGCCAGTTCCACCGCTTATAGTTAAAACCTTAGCTACAGGTTAATAAAAAAGTGCATATCCAAATTTTGACAGTAATATTTAATAACTAAATTTAGTTTCGTTACAATATTGTCGATATAATCAAAAGTTAAAATTTAACTATAAGCGGTGCATATTACCTCAGTGCTATATTAACAAAAGAAAAAAACAATCGATGCAATTATAATACAAACATATGCCAAATTTAAGTTTAATTTTAATATTTTTGTTGTATAATTTGGCATATGTTTGTATTACTCGTATATATCGTTTGTTTCTTCTTTTGTTAATATAGCACGAGGATGAGGATAAATAAAATAATAATAATAAAACCAGAAACGTTTGCAAACAAGAAGTTTATTAATTTCTTATCATTCATATTTATCCATCATCCGTCAATATTCGAGAGAATAATGACCAAAACCCGTATATCTATACTTTTTCTACTCCTACAAATTCGGAAATAACGAGTAAATATTTTAGAAACAACTTTACAAATATACAATTTATTTGAACAATATTTATCAAAGAGAATATTAAATTGATTTTTGATTACTATTTATTAAGGGAACTAAGTAACTTATTGAGGACTAACTTAAAGAAGCAAAATTTGTAAACTTGGTAAGATTCAGAGACAGAGACCATTGTTAAATTCTTGCTGAAGCATTTCTGGCGGGATGTAGTTCTCAATTAAAGCCCGGAATTTGACATAATTTTTCTAAAAATGCATATCAGAAGTCTGCCTTAGTTTACCTATTAAAATTAGGAATTTGACTTGTAGCGTTTTCCATTTCTATATTTAGTTTTGCACGTATTGCACATAATATAAAAAGAAACAGGTTATATTTTTATCTCTATAATTAGATGAATTTAAAAAATGTTGGTAGCATACCCCATTGTTGAGTTCTCTTCATTTATTTTTAGCCGATCCCCAAGGAAATATTTTCTTTAACCACTATCAGATTACTACTGACAAAATAAAAATAGTAAAGAATGAAACCTTATCGTATCATGTCTCAATGGCTTTGTATCGATCACATGGATACTACAAAATCTAGAAAATATACGATCTGAAAATCTTGAACACTGTGCTGTGTACATCATAACACTTGAACTTTGGTTTTTTATTTTATAAGTTACTGAGGACATATAACATTGATTTATAGATTTTCTATATGCAAAAGATCAATAAGATTATAGAAATTTAAAATAATGCCAAGAATTTCAGCCAATATAAAATCCAGTATTAGTTCTATTCTCTAAACTAGCTGTTGACTAATTCATTTTCTGTGAGTTAACTTGTGTTGAGAGTTAACTATTATTTGAAAAACGTATTTCTTTTTATGTCTATTAGGTAATAACTGTCAGAGAATTAACAACCGATTAAATAAACGGAACAGAAAATATAATTATATTTGATTACATTCAATATTTTAATAACTTACTTATAGGCCAATTCTGTACAAATATGTCTTACAGAACAGTAAATATGTAAAATCCTAATAAAAATGCATCTATTTTTATTGATTAATATAAAATTATACATAAGAGTGGCAGCTTTCATTGCAATTATGTTCATTATTTACAGATTTACAGATCTGTAAGACTTACTGATATTTTTGGAATAGAACCATTAGTAAAACTATAATATACTACGTATGTAGTTGACCCATTTGTATAAATGTATTTATCAGGACAGGATAGTAACAGAATTCGCAATAATATTTAAAGGTATCTTTACTTTAAGGATCTATGCATACCCGATTCTATAAACTAAAGGGAACAGGTCTGAATATTAAAAAGAGAAAAACCGACAAAAAATGCCCTAAAGAAAAATTGCGATAAAATAAATGTCTTTATATAAAAAGCACCATATATTTAACACTAATACTAATAGTAACTTATAAAATAAAAAACCAAAGTTCAAGTGTTATGATGTACACAGCACAGTGTTCAAGATTTTCAGATCGTATATTTTCTAGATTTTGTAGTATCCATGTGATCGATACAAAGCCATTGAGACATGATACGATAAGGTTTCATTCTTTACTATTTTTATTTTGTCAGTAGTAATCTGATAGTGGTTAAAGAAAATATTTCCTTGGGGATCGGCTAAAAATAAATGAAGAGAACTCAACAAAGGGGTATGCTACCAACATTTTTTAAATTCATCTAATTATAGAGATAAAAATATAACCTGTTTCTTTTTATATTAGGTGCAATACGTGCAAAACTAAATATAGAAATGGAAAACGCTAAAAGTCAAATTCCTAATTTTTTAATAGGTAAACTAAGGCAGACTTCTGAAATGCATTTTTAGAAAAATTATGTCAAATTTCGGGCCTTAATTGAGAACTGCACCCCGCCAGAAATGCTTCAGTAAGAATTTAACAATGGTCTCTGTCTCTGAATCTTACCAATTGTACAAATTTTACTTCTTTCAGTTAGTCCTCAATAAGTACGTAGTTCCCTTAATAAATAGTAATCAAAAATCAATTTAATTCGCGATGCCAGTTTAGATGTCAGCGCCGCTAGTGACTAAATATTGTATATTCTTATCGCAATACACTTAAATTAATAACAATAACACAAATATAAGAGAGATTACGCAAAAATATTACGAAGTAAACAAGAGATTGACAGATGTCAATACCCTCCAAGCAAGTTCACTAGCGGCGCTGACGTCTAAACTTGCATCGCGAATATTCTCTTTGATAAATATTGTTCCAATAAATTGTATATTTGTAAAGTTGTTTCTAAAATATTTACTCTTTATTTCCGAATTTGCAGGAGTAGAAAAAGTATAGTATTATATACGGGTTTATGGTCATTATTCACTCCAATATTGACGGATGATGGGTAAATATGAATGATAATAAATTAATACACTTCTTGTTTGCAAACGTTTCGGTTTTTATTAGACCATCCTCATCCTCAGTGCTATATTAACAAAAGAAGAAACAAACGATATTTACGAGTAATACAAACATATGCCAAATTATACAACAAAAATATTAAAATTAAATATAAATTTGGCATATGTTTGTATTATAATTGCATCGATTGTTTTTTTCTTTTGTTAATATAGCACTGAGGATGGTATAATAAAAACCGAAACGTTTGCAAACAAGGAGTATATTAATTTATTATCCTTCATATTTATCCATCATCTGTCGATATTCTTCACTTTAATATACTTTTGGATACGAATTTTACATCGAATTATTCACATCATCTTCTTGAATAATGACTGCCATAATCCCTCATATAATATACTATTTATACAAATTATGTTAAAATTTGATTCTAGTAATCTTGAAACGTGCTTATTCATCAAAACATTGGTTTGCAATTTTTAGCTCGATTCCTATACTTCCCTTACGAGTAGGCAGTGGTAAAAATAGTAAATTACATTTTTGTATCAAATTTCCAAATCACGATTTCTTTAAAATATTTGCCAGCCAATTTTTATTGGCATTTTATTAAGCCATCTAATTAGCATATTTCCTTAATGGCTATTCCCAATCATTAAAACTCGGATTTACATCAATCCATAAATAACTCTCCCATGCGACCGTCGCAAAACTTTCTCGATTCAAGTTCAAGTTTAAAATGCCATAAATATGCGAACGTTCTCGCACACAAGAGCAAAATGTTTTAAATATTTAAAAGAACGCGCCTACGCCACTGCAACTGTGCAGGCATTGTGGCGTCACAGCTGGTACCAACGGCCAGAGATGTGGAACAAAGCCAACTTGCATGGTTAATTGTAACAGCGAATGGGATATTGGTGTTAAAAAATTAATGCCATCTCTGAAACGATGAACTAACTGTGCATATTGGTGAATTCAAATGAGTATAGCATTTTTAAATAGTTTCAATTTTATTTTTTATATTCATGCTCAAATTTTCATTTATATTCATAATATCCAGAATCACATAATTTGATTAAAATATTAATCAAGTATATTTCCGGTACATATTTTTTTAGCCAGAGCCGTATTAACCCATTAAGTTCCAGTGGCATAGTGCACGATTAATATAATTTTGTTTATGCACGGACGTATCATAATTTGACAATTATACACGAATTCCTTTGACATAAACGTTATTTTATAGCCCGCGGACCTCATTATAGCTCGCCGGGCTATAATGAAACGTCAAACCAAATTATAACCTACAATATAAACAATTTAAACAGGCAACATGAAAAGTTTTTATTACAAATCGAAAAATTTTATATTCTTTAATGAAAAATGAAAATTAATTTTGTGATATTTATATGGAAAGCACGGAGATACACAAAATAAAACTCAAATGACAGAACTAATAAACAAACAATAAATTGTTGTTCTCCGCTTTCATAGCAATACTAGATATTGGATGTACGTTTATAAATTCTTTTCGCTACAATTTTTCTAACACTCATAATTTGAAAATTTTCATCCGTGCATAAAGTTTTGTATGTACCACGAGCGTAACTTGCTTTTATGGCTTTTGACGTGTTTTTATCCCTCGGCTTACGCCTCGGGCTCAAAATCCCGCCGCAGGCCATAAAAGCCTCCTTACGCTCTTAATACATAAATAACTATTAACAGCTTGTATTAAATAATTTTATTATTATCATGAATTTAAACAGTATTTTTTATTTTATTTACTTTACACATTACAGAGCTAGCACCATCAATAGAGTTGTGACATTCAAGTTGTTTTTCTGTACATTCATATTGGTAATACCGACTGAGTACTGCAGTATTCGAATGTGAACTCAGTATTTGGTGTGTTCAAATTGTTGTATGCTTGTCTGTCAAATTTCTAATTTGCTTCTAGAATGTTAGTTAAGATCGTATAAATAATCTTGTATGAAATTCAAGTGTAAAAACATTCGGTCAACAATACTTGACCTCATATCTTTAAAGTTTGTGTTTACACTCTTGTTGCATAAAATAACTATTATTTTTAACTGTACTTAAGTCTTAAGTGCATATACATAAGTACTGAAGTACAGTTACACGTGTAAAACATTTGTTAAACATTTTCATTTTATTTTATTTTCCTGTCGACAAAATTTTATATTATTTCATATTTATTTATTTATTTTTTACCATTACTGACTTTTCATCGTTTTTAACCGTTATTTATTTATTTATTTATTTATTTATGATTTTATCAATTACGACAATCAACTCTGTGATTATTTTAATTGTTCCTCATGGATGGTTGCTAAAAAGTCATGTTATTAGACTATTTCTTGCCCTGAAGAAGACTAATGTATTAGTCGAAACGTCGGCTTGAAGTAAATACTTTCACTGCAAACTGCTTCTCCGATTATTTTTCCTTCGGGAACCTTCATTTTTTATTTAATGTAATAAATAATTTCAGATTTATAATATATTTTTCACTGGGCTTTTTCATTTTTTGACTAGGGAATAATAGGACCCATTTAGGTAGAAAATATGAAATATATTTCTTCTAGATATTACATATTTCGCTTCTAGGAAAATATTTATTTATTACTACATATGTTTCGTAACGCAACCGGTTCGATCAGGTTTCCGGTTTAGCATTCCATAATTCCTAGAAATTTCTTACCGGTTTATATTTGGATCGCGGTTCCTGAAAAAATCCTGGTTTCTCTGGTATTTTTATCCCCACTACGATAAACATCATTGTAAAATTTCTGGACCGCATTAGTGGTGTTACTAATGCTGTGTCCGATGTTGCATTTTGGCATTTAGTATTGAGGATTTAGGTCTTCTTTACATAAATACAACTCCGAATGGCACACTAGTGATATCCATTGGTGTGTAATGTATGGCAACACTTTAGAACAACAAAAATGAATTATACAATTCGATTCAATTTGATGCTTGAGAGTAAATGTTAATATTATATTTCATAAAATAGAAGCTAAGAAGCTATTCTTTGACAGTAAAATTGACGTTTGGCATAAATTATAGCAACGAACATGATTTGTTTAATTTGTGCGCGTCAAGTTCAAGGCATAGTGTGCTCCTACAAAACCCTAAAATCTAATTCCTAAAATCCTAAATAATCACTAGATTTAGGGCATATAAATTTAGGATTTAGATATTAGGGTGATAAAAGCGCAACATCGGACACAGCCTAATAATTTGTAGATGTATCAAAACGTGATTTATATTTGTTATATTGTTGTTTATGTTATTATTACTGGCATTAAATGTAATAAAATGATTAATTTTAATATCATATTCATCGTTATAGTTCATCTGGTTTATTTTTACTTCCCGCTACCCTTGGTAAGGGAGGTATAGGGATCGTGCTAAAAATCACATATCGAGATTTTAGTAAATGACCACGTTTTAAGGTCCCTAGAATCCAATTTTAACATTTTCACGATGATGTCTGTGTGTGTGTGTGTGTGTGTGTGTGTGTGTGTGTGTGTGTGTGTGTGTGTGTATGTATGTATGTGTACAAATTTTGTTTGCACTCTAACTCAAATACTATCATTCAGAAAATTTTGATACCTTGTATTTCTACCCTATTCTAATAGGAATAGAAGCCATAAGATTTTGGTGTAAATTGGATAAACGGAAATGGTGATTTACTTGAAGCTCATAATGGTTTTTCTTCAAAAAATACCATTAAATGCCATTTTTTCGCATTTAACGTCATTGGAAAATTATAGATTATTGAATTTTGTACAGGTATACCTTAATACTTTTTCTATATATTTTACAGATTAATTTAAAAATCATTTTTCTTTTTTTAATCCCGAAGCCTAAGATAAACACAATTCCTTTGTTACACAGTTTATTTTTCAAATGAATGTAACTGACAGGTAAACGTCATTGTCAAAAAACTAATCACTTCAAATTAATAATAGTGACATATTAAATAATAAAGAAAATCGTAAATAAAGCATTAGAACAAAATATAGTTTGAAGCATTACTAAATACGTAAGTATGTATTTAAAATAATAAAAATGAAATAGCGGGAGGTTTTGTGTTGGCCACATCAGATTTTTATGTTTGTGAAGTTGTGTCAATTTTAAATACCTTATGATTTAACGTTAATGTGTCCCAAAATAGATGAAAATATTCAGGAACCATGATTTAACTAGAATCAAGGTACTATGTTTTTTTAGTTGAGTTACGGATCAAAGTATATGTAGGAGAATCAATATTAGAATCAATTTTGCTTGGAAGAAAACAATTTAGTTCTCGTATTACATCTTACCCATCCTGCAGATTGCTTGTAGCCTTGCATCATTTCCAACTTCGTACATACATCATGTGCCAGTCGATATTTCCCAAAACCATGAACTATGACCTTTTGCTGGGAAATACATTTACAGCCTGTCATAAGTAAGTGACATAACCTCCGGCTTGGATTCAACTTTAAAAAACAAAAATATTTTCAATCCGAACTAGAAGCTTGTGCTAGGAGCACTTTCGATTTAGATGCAATTTTATTTGAGAGAAACAAAGACACCTGTGCTTTTTATTTTGTTTTTAATTCGTGGAAAATCTATTTGATGTATAAAAAGAGCTGTGCTAATGGTGATGAAATGGAACTGATATGTTAGAGAAAAACATACTTTTTTGGATAACATCTAAAGGCTAGGGTATTCAAATAAACCTGCTCTAATGAGTATCTCACTCAGTTGATAAAGCTTTTTTTAAATTAAATTTAAAAGTACCTATTCCAAAACATTTAGAACAAACATTTTAACATGTTTTTAATAATGTAATGGATATTGTATTTGTTAAAATATATACTCGTACAATACATTCATAGAATGCTTATCCAAAATATCAAATTATTGTTGAATTTTTATTTCATCTAAAAAGGTAGCCATATTTTTTACAAAATATGTATTATACTCTGTTCCACCTTACAAATTCAGTATTGTAGAGATTAGGGCATAGTTTTATTTTTAGTTTGAACTCTCTGATTGGCTAAAATTGGAGCCAAGTTAACGCAATGTAATTAGACTAATTTCACGTAAAAAAATCTGTTGTGGCCAGCACAAGACCTTCCGTCAATTCCATGTATTTTGTACAAATCCCATACCAAAAGGTCCTTGGAACAGATTCTATATAATATCATGTAAAATCGAACACGAACACATACTATTTTTTACAAATTCCATACCAAAAGTTCATTTGAAAAGGTTGTATAAATCCAATAAAATTATAACATAAACTACACTAAGTAATGTTCTTCCATCTTCTTTTTGGCCTTTGCGTGTCACTTGCGAGCAACACTATGACATACCAATTTTGTGATCCTACACTTTCCATATTTGGTTTTGCACTTGCAACTGACATCTGTCAATTAAATTTTTTTGAATAATTATGTCAGCTGTTTCCATGATAAATAGCAAAGCTGACTAATTTTTGAAAATTAATTTCTTTATAATGCTTTAACTCTACATCTATTGAATATGAAGGAAAATGAATAATCAAACCATATAGAGAAGAGTATTTTCTTTAATAAATATAATAACAAAATGTCAAAAAATAATATTTAACTGCGTTTTTTTAAGAAAAACTGTTAAAAACTTCAAATAAGGGTACTTTCGGTGGATCAATTATAACCAAAATCTAATCAACTCTTCATATGGATGTACAGAAGAGGAAGATGAAAGAATTATAATTTTTAGAATTATAGTATTGGAGTTATCGTCGGAGAAAAATTTGTCACACGCAGACACACATACACACACACACACACACACACACACACACTCTCTCTCACACACACACACATACATACATACATACATACATACATACATACAGACATCATCTTAAAAATAGTAAATTCGTATTGTAGAGACCCTAAAACGTGCTCATTCATTAAAAACTCACCACCGAATTTTTTGACCAAAGACAATATCTTCCTTACCTAAAGGTGACGGAAGGTAAAAAATAGTGCTGGTTTAGATAAGGATATAAATTCTGCCCTTTGATTGGTCAGAATGCTAAACTAGTTCACAAAAGCGAAAGAAAATGTCTCTTGTCAGCTGTCAATCATCAAATAAAATCGACAGAATTAAGTGATATTAAACCATATTTTGATAAAAATTTTAATATCCAGGACTCTTACAGATAAAAATATTTTATTATTGACAAACTTTGGTTTCACGAATTTATATTATTTATTTAATGCATGTGAAAACGGTCGGCTCCTTAAGCGCCATCTGCTTTTTTCTAATGTGAAATGAAGTATACTATAGTGACCAACGTCAGTATACATGACGTAACATCTCGTGTCATTTTTATGTGCAATGTCAAGTATCATTTTTATCCGATTTGGAAAGCAGTAGATAATACTTTATATTTGTCGGCTCCGGTGGCTCAATGATTAGAGCAACGCCTCTTAGTCATGAGTGCGCTTGGGGTTCTGACTTCAAATCCCACTAAGGCATTGATGTTTGTGTATACGAACCCACTCAGTAATTGGGATTTAATCCTGTTGAGAGGTGTTTTAAGATAAAAAAAAGACTATTATATACAAAGTTTCGATGACATTATGATACCTTTTTAATATTTTAATAAAATGTCAGATGACAGGAGTTAAATATCGCCATTTTTTAATTTCGGCTGTTTAAAAATGGCGCTAATGTGAGCGCCATCTATATTCCATATACTGAATTGGTTAGATGGAACAAAGTGTACCTATGGGTGAGTTTCTTTATTCAGAAACAATTAATTCCATCAGCAATTGAAAATGACGTCACGATGAATAGCTGATGGATCCGATGGATAGCAGCTGACACCGAATAAAGAAACGGATTGCTGAAAATTGCGATGAATCTCCTAACCTTAAATATCAAGTGACAGTTAACCACCACACCAGTTAACAGATATGGAAAGTTTTATAGTTAAAAGTGTGGTTAAAAGGCCCGTCGGTGTGTTGCAATCATCAGATTCTTCATTGAACAATGAAGAATCTGATGACAGCAATAGCAGCAGTGATATGGAATTCATAATTATAATAAAAATTATTTACATCTATAATCATCTACTTTCTGTTGTGAACGAGATATGTTTTTTTTTTTTTTTTTTATTTGAATCATGCATTTTTTCTTTCCATAATCTTACACCTGCAACCATGAAACAAACGCAAATGTCAAAAATATAACCTAAAAACATTTCGTTAGATTCCCCACTACCGATCCATCGGAAATCGTAAAATTCGTCGGTAGTCAAAGCCGATGAATACGATGAATTTACGATGGATAGTGCACGGTAATTAGAAACGGTATGATGAATTTCATCTGCAATTCAGCAATGAATAAAGAAACGGTGTGATGAATTTACGATTCATGCGCACTACTCATCGGTGAATAAAGAAACTCGTCTTAAGTATCAGTGTTTTAAATATTTTCCTGAAAATATAATATCCACAAATCTTTATTAAAATAAGGCAAATCTTCATTAAAATAGGCTATTACTAAAAATTCAATAGGTACAAAGTACACTTACTTGTTGTCAAATAAATATGGACTGATGCTAAACTTTTTCCCTTTTTCCACATTCTGTTCCTTGCCCTGCGGTGTTGCCGCTTCTTCATACCTTAGTATTTTCAACATGACCAACGGAATTGACAACAGTATAGAAATCACAAGTCCATATTTATTTGTCGGCAAGTGTAGTATATTTCACAAATTAAAAAAAAAAATAATATATAAATATTTTGTCCAAATTTGATCAAACTCGCAAACCTATATGTACCTCATTACTTAATCAAAATGTTGGATTTTCTTTTAAATAATCTGTAAAAAGTTAGTGCAAGTTTAATTTTCACTGGTGTACCATAGAGATAATGATACACAGCGCGCGGTGAAGTTATTCTATTAAAATATTCTAAAGAAAAGTTAGCCAGAGTTGCGCAGGTAAACTGATGAATAAATTTTAATAATTTAAGTGTAAACCGCTCTTTTAATATTCCCCTGAACAGAAAATGGATCCTGTATGAGCTCCGATACCGACAAAATCGAGGAGAAAAAGAACATGACTGTATCAAAAGATATTCATACAAGAAAAGAAGTTCGGGATAAATAAGAAAGTATTCTTTATTATAACCTAACAAAATACATGGAAATTCAATACATACATAGCAGAAAATATATTTTTGTATTTTATAATTTTTGTGTAACAAACATGCAGATTTTATGTAAATCTATGTAATATGTAAAATAATATGCGTGGCTTAATGTGATAACCAATAACAATTTTAACCAAAATGAGATGAATTGTGTAATCGGCAAAAGATTTATTAAAAAAAAAAATAATAATAATAACTACGTTCCTATAAGACGTGCATTACACAATGAAGTTTCTTCTTTTCAACTGACTTGAAAAATTTATGTCTCACACAATGACGTGAGTGTAAGTCCCTATAAGTATTGACTGTCAAATGGCATTAGTGTTATTATTTTTTATGTGTACCAGTGTGGTGATATGTAGTGATTGATTTTAAACTGAAAATTGGCAAAATAAGGTAGAGAAGTAATTGAAATCTTGATGGCTATATACGAAAAATTCATGTGATGAAAATTCACTGACAATTTAATGTAGGTATAACTTAAAGTTTGACACTTAGGGCCAGTTTTCCAATCTCCAGTTAAAATTTTAACTGTCAGTTAAATAAACAAAATTGAAACGAAATTAACTATCATATTGCAAATTGATCATTTCTGTTAATAATCCGATTCAATATTGTTTATTTAACTTAGTTTAAATTCTAACCGAAGATTTGAAAACTGGCCCTTAGATATTTTAATTCACGCAAAACTTCATCGTGTAATCCACGCTAAAGAATCGAAATCCATTGGATCAATGTCTTCTCATACAACAGAAAATACTTATTGCAGTAATAACCATTGTATGCGTATCAATAAAATCTTGAAGAGCTTTAGTGCTATAGACAGATTAAATCACTGAATTAGTGATATTTGTAATCAACAATAATAATGGAGAATGCCAAATTTAACAGAGAGGTATTTTTCATATTATTGACAGTGAAAGTTGCTTGTTATTTTAAATCATTCATTTCCAAAAATATTAAATGTTGACATAAGTTTTTCTTGCATTAAGCTATACATATATTTATTATAATATAAATAACGCCTGTTTAGATCTAGACACTTGTATAGTAGTAAACTTAACACAAATATTTTATACCTATTAAATTGATATATTCTTAAATTTTATGATGACATAAATACTTGTAAATTACCTAATGGAAAGAAACTATGTAAAATTTCTGTTATTTTGAATAATTAAAACAAAATATTATAATTAGAATATACTAATATCAATAATTTCTAATATTGTATGTACATTTTTAAAATTAAACATATTTCTAAACCAAAATAATCGTTATTTAAGTATTAAGGGCAATAAATGCTTTGTACCGATTAAAGATTATACATCTGATACCAGTAGAAGAGAATTAACTAACCGCAATGCTTTTGCAAAAATAAGAATTGATAATTATTTTGACATATTAAAAAATTTTAGTTATCATTTTTAAAGTAACCGTTGATCGTTATTTTATTTATTTACCGCCTCGCTTCCTGATCGGTAATCATATTCATTTACCAATCAGTAATTTGTAATTAAAACCTGCCTTGGAAACCCTGTCGGTAAACATTAACCTTTAACTACTCGCGCCCATTTTTGTAATACAAGTACTCGCGTGGTGTATTTTATACACCAGTAATAAAATGTGGTTTTAGAGCAACGAAATAAAACAAGATTTTGTTTAATATATTCTCAATACATTTTGTAATTATTTAAATATAAAATATTCAGACTACTTTATGTTAAAATATTAAACAAAATGAAAGCAAGCGTAAAGATAAAAATAATAAAATTGCTTACAAAAACTAACAATAAATATTTTTGCAGACTTTTCCGGATATAACTATTCGCTGTTACTTAATTATTGTCGTTATAGTTTTTACTTTAGCTCGTTCTTAAAGGTGTGGTTTTATCAGAGAGTTCGCTAGTTGCTTTAGAAAAAGTCTCTTGTATTTTTGAGGTTGCTCAATGTGTTAAACTTTATAAAAAATTTGGCTGTTTATAAATAATAAACAAAAAAAGAAGATATTACTGCAAAGTAATCAAGTTAGAAGTTTCAAAATATACTCACATAACTGCCCGCGTGGTGTATTCTGTACACCACAAGGAGCACCTACTAATTTAAAATCAAATAACTATGTTTTCCGTACAGCTGTCACAACGGTAATGAAAAGGCTTATAAAAGAGAGTTCAGTAATAGGTTAGGTAGCTCCGCAGTAGCGTGAGACTATTTAAATCAAAATTACAACTATTTTAGTCCGAGTGGTGTACAAAATACACCAGCGCGAGTAGTCAAAGGTTAAAAAAAACTTGGTCGTGCAAAAGTAGATATATAATATTCCGAAATTATGCTACATTAACATAACTGAAATTATAGTCTTAAATTTTTGAAATGAGGAAATAAGACATTAGTTTTCTAAAAACTATAATATTTATACAACCATTAGAGTATATATTTTTATAAAATTTGAGCGATAAAAGTTTTAACAATCATAATAACATCAATATTTTAATGATTATAAACTTTATATTTAAAGTACAGATAAATATAAATATTTATATATTTGGAGAAGTAAATTTATTCAGAAAACCAAATTTATTTTTATAGCTCCAACAAGAATTCTGAAACATTCTTTGTCGCTTTGTATTCTATTAAGAAACAATCATAAACTTCTGGTTAAAATTTATGAATGTTTTAGAGAAATTAAAAATTAACAACAAACATTTTTTGCACGTTTAAATCAAACAGTATTTAATTTCTATAAAATTTGAACTTTACAAGTTTAACATTTGTAATATTAATATTCAATTCTTAGGAATAATATATTTTGCAAACAAATAAATATCAAAATGTTTACATATTTGGATGAGAACATTCTCCGAACAAATCAAATTATTTAGACAGCTTCACCAAACATCCTCACATCTTTTATTAAGAAACAATCACAATTCTTTACTCGATTTATCAAAATAAACTGTTGAACCTTCACCGAAATTAATTAATAACATATCTCCCGTTCTCCGCGTGAGTCAAAAGCTATTTACGTCTTCTTAAGTGCTGAGAGAGCAGCAGCGATTCCTTTCAAAATGGAGTTTCTCGATTCTTCAAGAGACACTTGTCGTTCAAGGGCTTCTGCCTGCCTCATTTGAGATTCCGCCAAACTCTGCAGTGTCCTCGAGTTATCTTCTAATAGCGACACGAGCTTCGACGAGGTTTTTACCTGCGTGCGACACATTTCTTTAACGGAAAGGACAGATTTTTCTACGCACTTGGCCACTCGGTGGATTTCCCTGACGTTGTTACGGTCGTAGAAGACATACTTCTTTTTTATTGTTTTTGGAGAACCCACCGCAGACACATTCGCCAATGTAGATACATTCCCTATTTGAATATCATCAAGAGAAGTATTAGGTAGTTCTATTAATTTTGTTTCTAATAGCTCGCCAATATTTTCATCATTTATTTCTTGTTTTATTTCATGTTCATTCCATTCTACATCCACTTGTTCTTCTTCCTCTTCTTCTTCTTGTGTTTGTTCTGTAATATTTGTGCTGTAGTTAGGTATGACAATATTGTCATTGTCAGAAATCGCTAGAAGTCTCTGTTCGATGCCACTGAGCTTTTCCCTTCGGGACCTGCGGGAAGCTTTTTTCCGGGTGTTGTAACGCCAGTCCTGCCAAGCTTTCTGCCACTTTCCCGGAGTTTTCGGCTTTCCGGGGAGTTTGTTCAAGATCCGAGAAAGCTGTGCCCATTTCTCTCTACGGTAAAATATGTCGTAATGTGCAGCCAGTTTCTCGTTTCCGATTTCGGGATGCTTTTCCATGAATTGAATCATAGCTTCTTTTTGATGCATGGAAGCGCGCTTTATTCTCTCCTGCAACAGAAGGAAAGTCAATTAAAACTTTTCGGGGAACAAAAACAATGGTGACGAAATATTTTTATAAATTTATATCAGAAATTACATCCCATAACTCATATGTGAAAATTGTGACAGGAATTATTTCTGTTCCATTGACTGATTTGTATTGGTGTAGTAGACCATTGAGAATATTTTTATATAACAATAACTGCATAAGTATAAGTATTTTTTAGTATTTAAATAAAGAAACAGTCTAGTGCAATTCTGTAAAGTTCTGTAACGCTATAGATATGTAAAAGTAAACAAAATCGCAACAATTTTTGTTTACTAATACATTTATTATCTTTTGACATTAAAAAATTATGCGCTTTTGTTTCGCAGTTACAGTTCTATAGAAAATTACAGAACCGCACCGTTAAATCGGTTTAGTGATTGGAGTAATAAGTTTGTTATTTGACAGTTATGCTGAGTTTAAGCAGACAGCTAAATTAAAATAAATTGTAAAACTAATCATAGCAGCAGATGTTAACAATCACAATGTTAATGTAACTAAACTAGAGAACTAAACTATTGAAACTAAATTAAGAAGTTAGCTATTTTCAGCTTTTAGTTTAATTTTATAATTTCTTAGTTTGCGTCTGCGCCATTCGCGCATTTATGACAGATGAAAATATACATGTACGACGACAACAAAAATTTTGCAGAGAGGAGCAAAGGAATACTAATTGGACTTATTCAACAATTTGTATATCTATATTATCTATTATATTGCACCGCAATTTCACCTATAAAGCGAGTATAAAAGTTAGTATATAAAAAATGTCAAACATAATATTCATAATTTTAATTTGCTGCATAAACGACGTTATTTTAATTCAGTTTCTTAATTTATTGGCTTAATTTAATTTTATAATTTACATGCTGCATAAATCCAGCATTAGTTTCGTTTATTTAACTGGCAGTTAAAATTTTAACTGGAGATTATAAAGTTGGTCGAATAACTGATTAAATGGTCGCATCTTAGTGCATTGTATATTGGCAGAGCCGGCTTATACCGGCACAATATTTGAGGGGCCCCTTTATAATTTTTTTACGGTGCGAATATGTCACCATCATTACTGATTTCTGTGTACAAAACAGATTAGCATACCCAGTAGTAGATAATATGCTTTGATGATATATTTATTTATCATATTAATTATTTGTTTTTGTCTATTAGTATATTGACAATTAAAATATAAAACACTCTAAGTCACAAGCAATTGAGTGTATATTTACTAAAACAGAACATTTCCAAAAATTGAAATTTTCAGTGAATAACAACCTCTTCTTGTCTTCTCATTTCAAAACCATTCATTGTATGACAAAAAGAATGTTTGATTGACATTTAAATAAGTAAAATATCAATAAGTATCTAAATACTAAATTGTGAGATCACAAAACACAGAAATAAATTTGACATCAAGTGAAAATGGTATCTTGTGTAGGCTACTATGCAGAAATACATATATCGAAAAACAAAATCTTTAGCTTATATTTTTCTGAGATGACTTTTGAATATTTGAATTTGTGTAAAATGAACGTCGCCCATGGGCCGAAGTGCCAAATTAGGAAAATTTATAAGACTGTTATAGAACTGGCAGTTTTACATTAAATACATACATACATACATAAAATCACGCGAATCCCACTTAGTGGGTTAGTAAAAACCCGAAAACAATATTAACAATAGGAAAAGGGATAAGAGTAAGAGCTCAGCTGACTCACTTCACTCTTTAACAACATTCTTCTTTCGCCTTATCCACAATCATCATAGCATTCCTACATAAGAACATATTAAAGTGACCGATTTTCGGTAGCGAATAACCGCATCCGGACCACAACAATAGTTACACAAAAAATCATCTTTCGCCACACATTCCTGTACAAACATATTTCGTTCACATCGTCCACATAAAAGTTCAGCTGTCTCTCCATTCTCATAAAATATTCTTACTAACCGTACATCTTCACACCACATTAAATGGTAAAAGAAAATAAGATTCTATAAAAAATTAAGTTAGATAAATACAAATATATTTTTCAAAGCTGGGGTTTTCTAGGGTTAAATTTCTATAAAATTTCATACTTTTACATAAAATCGAATTTTTAGAATACGTGTAGTTTATGAAAAGGTAAAAAACATAATGTCAAGAAGTATTAAAGTACTAAAACTTTAAAAGGAAACAAAATTTTGTGACATGTAAAAAACATTTGTATTCATGAATCTAATCGTAGTTCATTACTGATTGTTGGGTTGCAGAAGTTAAGGCGATTAACAACCGATTAAATTATTTCAATATTTGCGTCATGGAGCCAAATATTTTGATGCGCGTAGTAGACTACCGCAATCTACTCGTGAGTCAAAAACATCCGCTCGGCACGTAACGAATTCATCGATTTGCGTCTCGTTTTCGCATATATCCAACCTAAATCAAGTACAAGACACTCACCTGCGAATAATTCAACATTGTCCCGCACTAACCAGCAACACTACCAAATATTTAAACGTCAACAATGCTGCGAGATGCCCGTTTTAGCCTTGAGGAGAAGGAGAATTCGTTCTCGTTTCGAGACGTTGAACACCGGTTCTCTGTGGCACGGAGCTAGCCGAGAGCTACCGACTGCTATAGTCGGGCGAATATCGATTCGACTCGTTGCGAGATAATGTAATCTTCTCGGCGTCGAGACGAGAACGAAAAACTACATATTTACAGGTGGAATAAGGTCACGAATTTGATCAAAGGCGTCAGTGGATAGAAAAAATTGAGGATGTAAATAAAACTTGCTGAGTTGTTTCGGAGTTCCGGACGGTGTGTTTTACTGCTGGACGCTGTTTGTTTGCTGGTTATTTTGTTACCATGGAGACTAGAAATTTCTTAATTTATTTATTGAGCTACGAAAGTACGATACACGGGCAGAATACATAAATTTACCAAATAAAAATAAACATGTAATTCTTAGGAATTTCAAAAATAGATATTTTATATTGAACTGATGTGAATGAGACATTGAAGTTGGGATACCTTTCAAATATAATGATGTATATTCTTTAGCCAACATATTAAAAAATCTGTTGTGGCCAGCACAAGACCTCTCGCCATTACCATATTAGGCTATATAAGTATTTATTGCACTACCCTTTCAAACCGTCGTTTTATAACAAAAAAATACAGAACTATATCCAAATATTGTTTTTTATTGTATTTAACATGTCTTCTGCACACATATAATTCTAATTATATCTATTTTTCATTGTATGAGGAAGTTTCGAAATGTCAGAGATTCTTCCAATTCATTAACCAGATTGGCGGTATTTCTGATGGATATATGCAATTGAACCTATAATTTCAAATATTTAATTAATAAAACAATAAGAAAGATACTTCCCAGAAAAAGCTGTCAGAATGTCATTAAAACTGTTGATATTTGACACTGACGTGTGTCATTTAAAAACTATGTTATAAACATTGGAATTTGTCAACTAGTTTCCTTAGTGCCTTGGCCTCTGCGATTAAATTACTCTACATATTATAGTGTCTTTATCTCTAAATCTATACAAGATATAATAAAAATTTTAAATGTATTAGATGGAGAATTTTATGTTCTTCAATATTTAATAACAAAACTTTCCAAAAAATTATATTTAGAAGAATTTTTCTCAGAAACTACTACTTCCGGTTGTTCAATTGTTACCAAAACCTTTTTAGCTCTTCCCAGGAATGTCAGATTGAGGAATCCATAGTTAAACAATTTTTAAGTCTTATGGTTTTTGAGGAATCGTGTCTACAACATCCAGACATACACACATACACACATCCACATAAATTGAAAAGCTTTTTAGAATATAAAATGACAAAAAATATTTGCGTGATATTTATGTATTAATTATTTTTCTTTCCTAATAACCTACCATCAGTGGTTCTCAATTGGTGTTCCGTAAGCACTTCGAAAGTGTTCCGCGAAATTTTTTGTCAATTTTAATTCAATTTGTGAATTAAAAATTAAAAGGAATCAGCCGAGTGAGAACTGCAGCAGAATTATTTTTTTACCTTCCGCTACCCTTGGAAAGGGAGGTATAATAGGTATCTTGCTAAAAAGCGCATGTCGCGATTTTTGTAAATGATTACTTTTTAAGGTCCCTAGAACCATTCATAAAATTCTGAAACCTTCTATTTCTACATTATTCTAATATGGAAAGAAGCTATTAGATTTTCGTATATATCAGGTAACCGGAAATGGCACTTTCCTTGAAGCTCAAAATAGTTTTTCTTCGAAAAATTTATGTTGTTAGAAGAATTAAAAATTATTAAATTTTCTACAGGTATGCATGCTTTTATTTTATTTTATAGATAAATATATAAAATAAAAAATAATCTATTTTATAAATCCGGGAGCCTATATTTTAAAGATAAACACAATT
The DNA here is from genome assembly GCA_943142095.1 of Ophonus ardosiacus. Classification (NCBI taxonomy): domain Eukaryota; kingdom Metazoa; phylum Arthropoda; class Insecta; order Coleoptera; family Carabidae; genus Ophonus; species Ophonus ardosiacus. The sequence continues at coordinate 13,046,030 of OW964831.1, read as the reverse complement.
CCTTTGTTACACAGTTCAGATTTCAAATGTATGTAACTGACAGAAAAATGTCACTGTCAAAGAACCTATCATTTCAAATTATTAATGGTAATGTTTTTAAAAGAAAATAGTAATAGTACATAAAACAATAGTTATTATACAAATGCAAAGGAAGATAATATAGTTTCCAGCTTCAATAAATATGTAGATATGTATTTAAATTAATAAAAGTAAAAAAAAAATAACGCTTGGTTTATTTCACAAAAGAAGTATATTTTTACTTTATTCTACAATTGTAAACAAGTATACAATCTGAAGATTATAAACATATGAATTTACTTTTTTTCTGCTTTAATTAACAAGTGTTCCGCCTAAAGTCCTTGCTCACAAAAAAATGTGTTCCTTTGTATTGAAAAGGTTGAGAACCACTGCACTACATCTTCACGTGAACTAAAAAGAACTTAAATTATTTATTGTAAATTTTATAATATTTCCAGCAAATTATTTTTCCATAATTTTAATTAAAGGGATAAAAACTTCATTCAAGTTGAGCTCGTATACAAGAACATAATTTTATAATTAATATTTCTAATTTTCTTGGTTTTTGCGGGGAAAATAATTTAATTTTTTTCAACTTTTTGTAATCATTCCCCACTTTCGTGATATTTTTTCCTTTTAATTAGCTTTTCCAGGAGTACTTTAGTGGCAATACAACTGCTGCGCTATACTCGTTATGAATTTAAAAACCTTTTATGTTTTATTAGACCATTTCCTTAAATGCAACAATTATTCTTTCTTTTAAGTGCATAATGAAGTTAAAACAATTAACAATTATTGCACATCATGAAAGATAATTAAATTGTCTTAATATCGTATTCATCAACACCCGTAAAATTCCAAAACGGCTCCTTGCAATTTTTGACAAATTGAATCAAATGCGACAAATTACATTTCAATTTTTCTTTCAGTGTTGACTGTTTTTACTGGACAAAAATTATAACGAACCGTTTAAAATTTTATTAGTGTTTATGAATTTGGACATTAACATTGATTATATAAATTACGAAGACAGATTTTGTGAAAAATTCATGAATCTCACAGGGATCTGCCTTCGTTATTTAGGTATACAATTTAATTTGAATTCTCAACACATGTTCAGGGTAACTAAGTTACAGATATTTACTGTTAAAATACATCTGAGCAGTTATTTACATTAACATTATTGTGTAATCTTTTATTTGATCATATATATCGGGATTAATATAATTCACTCATTAAAAACTGATGTATAAGCCTTTTCTGAGAGAGTGTTGTGAGGTTACTAAATATGTAAACCATACTCTCTGAGAAATGAGCTGTTAGGACTTCAGGCTTAGCTGACATGTTGAGTAATCGTAATTTCTTTTTACAATCTTAATACGGTTCCCGTAAAATTTACTACTGCAGTTGAACATTGGTCCTGAAATTTGGTTTTTATTTTCACTTAATTTTAAGGTTAGGGGAATTACTAGGGCGGTTTGACGGAAGAGTGACTTTTCAAAGGTTGGCAACACTTTAACCACGATGATTATATTGCTGGCTTCCACCATGTTTCTGATGTCTACTGTTAAAATTTCACACAAATCTGACAGATAGTTTATGTTTTATACTAATCTAAAGAAAACTGTTTTTGTTGTTCTGTAAATATGGAGAAAAAAGAATTTTGAGTGTTAATTAAACATTATTTTTTATGTGGAAAAACAATTGAAATAGCCCAGGAAAAATTACGTAAATATTATTCTGAATGTATTGCGTCCCAAGGAATGACTTGTAAGTGGTTTTCTGCTTTTAAAAGTGGCCATATGAGCACAGATGATGCAGAACGTCTGGGAGCTTCATTTTCTGTAACTACTCGAGAAATGGTTAATAAAATCCATGACCTAGTAATTAACGATCGTCGATTAAAAGTACGTGAGATACGTAATGAAGTCACCATTTCAACCGAACGGGTATGCAATATTTTGCATAAACGTTTACATATAAAAAGCTATCTGCAAGATGGGTGCGCTCTCGCATTAAAAATTCCGTCGATATGTCACAGTAGATGAAACGTGATACACCATTATATGTCAAAATCAAAATGCAGTCGAAACAATGGATTTCTCTTGAGGAAAGTGCTCCCAAGGAGGCAAAAACCGTTTTTTCGGCCAATAGGGTCATGGTTACAGTATTTTGGGATCCCAAAGGTGTGATCTTTATTGATTGTTTACAAAAAGGAAAAACGATAACTGGCCAATATTATGCTGATTTGTTGACACGTTTTGGTGCTGAAATAAAGAGGAAATGACCTCATTTGTTGAAGAAAAAAGGTTGTTCCATTACGATAATGCGCCTACTCATTTGTCCGCTGTTGCTACAACAAAATTAGTCGAATTGCGTTACGAGGTGCTACCTCATTCGCCATTTTCACCAGATCTGGCTCTCAGTGATTTCTTCTTATTTCCAAATTTAAAAAGATGGCTCGGTGGAAAGAGATTTCACACCAATGAAGAGGGGATATCCGAGAAAAATGCATATTTTGAAGAGTTGCCGAAAGATTACTTTTTCGATGCTTTGAAAAAATTGGAAACTCGATGGGCTAAGTGTGTACAATTAAAAAAGGATTATGTTGAAAAATAAAATACTTGTAAAAGTAAAAAAACTTTTTTTTATTGAAAAGTCATTCTTCCGTCAAACCACCCTCGTATATTATCAATTATGAACTCTGGTTGAATTCAAGGCCGAACTATCAAACTACAATAAAATGTACTATTAGAATTTGAAATAATTGCCAATTCTTGCAATGAGCATAAACTGTAAATAATATTCCTTTAAATCTGGGTATTTGGAGTTTCATTTTATTGCTGAGCGAATTTTATGTGAACTCTGAACAAATTATAAAGTCACGTTTACCTCATTGGCCCGAAATCTGAGGTGCATGACGTTAATAACTGTAATGAAATGGGCGAACACCTGCGGAATTTTGTTCATGGCGATTTTGATCGACAGCGGGAGCATTACGATCCCTTGGAGGACTGGTCGTACTCATATTCAAGCTGCTGCTCTTCGGAGCAGCAACGATGCCAGCAACTTACTTATGTATTATTCCGTGGTTGTCTTCTGCGTTCCCCTCGAGAATAAACTAACCAAACATTACCTTAATGGAATACATTATGCATAATCAGTTACCAAACTTACTGACTTGACCGATAAGCCTATAATCCCAATCCGAACATTCGGAAGAGGACAATTTTAGAACCGGAATACATTTGTGGAATGCAAAAATTTATTGAATTTTAAATTAACTCCAATAACGATTTTTTCCAGCGACATACAGGATTGTCAAAAAATACGAAATTCTTAATGAAAATTACAAACCAGTAAACTGATCATTTTTGGCCAGTTGTGTACTAGTTTTTTTCATAACGTTTTATTTCAAAATACTCAAAATTCTAGATTTTTCTAAAACAAGCCAATGTACATATTTTAAAATCAATTTATCAAAGCATTGCCGTGAAAATAAATGAATTCATGCTTTATGTCAGTGCATGCTTATCATCATTGAAAATAAGTTCTGAATGTCTTCTGAAACTGATATAAATCTTCCTTCTGATGTAAAGGAATTGGGTGTAAGTCAATAATTCATAAATTAGTAGTAAAGAAATCATTATTGATATATTCTTGATTATTTTTTATCAATTGTCAGCTCTGTAATATTATATTACGAAACTCAGTTATGTAATAGTTATTTACATTCGAGTGCGTGTAAGTTGTATTTTACAGCGCGACAGCTTTGTTTAAGGCACGAGCCCTTAAGGCGAGTGCCTTATTAGCTGGAGCGCTGTAAAATACTTCACGCACGAGAATTGTATCAAACTTTTTGGCCGACGATAATGAAAATCACTTTTTTTAATGAGATAGGTTGTACTTCTGAAAAGGGTTAATTTAAAATACTGGGGTTAAGTCAATTTCCAAATTTGATTTTACTTACCTTTATTAGAGTACTTCTTCTAGCGAAAATTTATTTGTAATAATAGACGTTGTTTATGACTGATAATATATTTATTTGTTCATGTTTTCTTCGTAACAAATAATAGGTAGGTGTCGATATTTGACATTTCAGCAATGTTCGCCAGTTCGTCTCGCGTATTTGACAGGTATATCGATCGGTAACTATGTTGGTAACGGTGGATTTTTACAATAATGACAGATGTCGCTGCCGTGATTTTGGTTTATATAAATTAATTTTAAATATAGGAAATGTTAAAGTAAAAAAATAACTTGTATGTAGGTAGTACTTTTTTACATGAACTTTATTATAGTAAAGATGATTTCTTTTCTAAATGCCCATAAACGTCCAATGTATTTTGATTATTTTACCGCATAGTTAGACAAGTTACAACACAGTAAGCGTAAAATGTAGGTTACATTTGCTGTGTATACAATTGTAAAGTTCCCATTACACTTCAGGAGGGCAAAAAGATTTTTACAAAACTCATTTCGTATCAGTTATGTAAAAAATGACATTTCATAGCGTTAGGTTAGGAAAAATTAAACTTTTTAAAACGGAATTAGATAAAGATTTTCACAAAACTCATTTTGTATCAATTATGAAAAAAGTAACATTTCAAAATGCCATAAAGTTAGGTAAAATTCAACTTTTTAAAACGGAATTAAATAAAACGTTGTATCCGTGAATACGTATCAAAAACACTTTGAAAAAGAAGCTTTGCCAGGTTAACAACCTGATTAAAGTTAACAATGTTTCATGCAATTGAGCCTTTATCTTACTTTTGCTTCTTGATTCATTTGAAATCTGTCGAACTTCTGTGGAATTAAATGCAGAGACAATTCATCGAAACTAGATCATCCAATCGTAAAGTTACATTTTCTAAATAATTTTTTTCTCTTTATTCTTTTCTACTATAGAGAACTCTTTTACAATGACCAGTTTTGTTGAAGTATTGAGAAGTTCTCATAGATAAAAATCGAAAGAATTGTTATTAAGCGAACGAAGAAGACACGATTTTTAACTTTTATCTATCATTCCAACGTTGATCTTGACATGTTTACGAATTTCAAAATGGAGCAAATACAAGAAAATTGAGAAAATAATGTACGAGTATACGAGTATTGTTGAAGTAAATACAAACATAAGACCACGGCTTGACCTTCCTCAATTTCTTAATTCAGCACATGTTATTGTTTACCTACCTTGAAAATACTTTCTTGATATTGACATTTTCTGCTTTCATTCATAAATATTTGTGTATTATTGTTTATTATGTTTATTGTTGTACGGCAACAATTTTGAAGTTTGAGACAATTTATTGTTCTTATAACATAGATTGAGTCCCGGGAGTAAAGATCGGACATGCTCTTGTTTTTGTGTGAGAAGAGACTTTTTCATTACCTACATGAAAAAATTATCATATTGTATTGTTTTATTGTGATTCAGTATACATTGTAGAATCCATATCTCAGTTTTTTTATACTTCTCAGGAAAGTGACTTTAAAGATCGGTTTATCAATCACATTTGCCCATTTCACAGACAAATCTGGAATAGAAACTCGGCGATCTTCTATAATAAGTGACCGTAGAGCACGATGACCCTTTTCTGAATAATCGAAAAATGTCCAGTTTTAAAGTTGGTCTCAATATTTCCGGTATTCTAAAACTGCAAAATTGTTTTCTGTCGTTCCTTGACGAATACTAAAGTTTTTTTTCATTTTTTTCCAATATGTAAAAAACTATACATTTTAAATTTCTTTGGGGGGGGGGGAGGGTAATTACCCCTTCACCCTCCCCATAGGTCCGCTTCTAAGAGAGCCTGTTTTTTGAAGAAATTAACATCTTTATCTGACCTACATTTTATAAATGGTGGATTGTGAATACGGGCCTATATCTTTTAGATTTTTTTGATATCCATTTTTGAAAATCCGATTAATTTTCGCTTTTCGGAAGACACAAATTTTGATGGTAATATTTGAAACTAATGTAAATGTTGGTCCCCAAATAAATGGAACTTTAGGTCTTTATACATATCATAAGCCCTTAACCACGGATAATTAGCGAGTTTTAGATGTTTATTATCCAAACAGTGGCGGATTTACTCATAGGCACAGTAGGCACGTGCCTACGGCGGCAAATTTTCGGGGGCGGCATTTTTTTTTAATCAAAAATGTATAATTCGATCAAAAGATGTGACGAAAACAATTACATCTCTGATCTCTGAACCAAATTCAGATAAAGTAAAACTTTTTTGTAGGCAGTCAATTTGTAATTATCGTCTGTTTTTCTGGTACTTAAGTAATGGAATATGTGCTCTATTTTCAACAAATGTCCAAGTAATGGAACTCATAGTTCAGATTTTATTTTGTGAACCTCGTTATTATTATGCTACCGATAATTAGAATGTAATTATTATTTGCCAAGATTCTTAAATACCAACCCCTCTAGAAATTCCATTTTTTTGTTGTAATATCATCTTCTAGCTAAAATAAATAAACACAAAATTAAAGTGCGGAGGCAGGTATTTAACAGTATCTTGCAAAAATAAAATCAGATTTTACCTATTCTAAAGGCTGTACTTGTGAATATTATGTTTTTTTATCTTACAAATTCTCAAAAAATACTTTAATGTAACGGTAATTTAACGCACAGAACTTAATTTGACATAACTCGGATAGTTAAATTCATTTTCTGGGAACTTAACTTTTTTCAGAAAAAATGCCAAAATCACTACAAATATTGCTTTCCGCACCCTAATTTATGTGAAATGTAGTGTTTAAATGGTTTTGCAATTATATATAACCATCAAAATAAAATTATTGAGGGTTGAGTATTCTAGACTAAAATTATTTAAGCCCCTGTTATATTTCAACAAAAATAAAACATGCGAAAAGTATATAATCTTTGTATACGAAGAGGTTTTTGGATGAATGCTTCATTTATTTCAACATAGTCAAAATTTTTGGCTAATATTTAAAAATTACGTTACTGTACTATTAAAAAAGTATTTTAATATTATAAAAAGGCGGCAAATTTCTGAAAAAGGCGGCAATTTTCTGGGTGCCTATGGGCGGCAAAACTATTAATCCGCCCCTGTATCCAAATAATTTTAAATTTGATAGATTTTACTTTTGATTACGGTGTGACTAAAATGCCACGTATTTTCTATTATTCCCTATGCTGATTTTCGTGTTTTTTAAACATATTTTATCCGTATTCATTATAAATTGTTAATCATCCTTGATGAAGGTTAGTCATGGTGATTAAATTATTGTGTAAATACTACATAGTCATTGTATTTTATTCAAGCTAATATTGGTTTTTCTTTTTCAGGTGAGTTTACTTCCTGCTCTTTATTCTATGACTCCAATAATATAATTCTACTGGTAAAGGTATGTTACAATTACGATTGAATTAGTTTTTTGTGAATGTCACTATCGATGTCCAGCTTAGCTTAAATTATTCCGGTTAAATCGATACCTGCGTGGTAACAAGGCCATTGGAATTCAGTTATTTAAGTCGACCGTTTAATTGAATTTTCAAGTCAATTACAAATACAGATATAGGACCAGTAGTATTAGATCTAATCTAGTTAATATATTTTCAGTTTCAGTACCGCTGTTATAGGATAATTAAAATAGAATTGGATATCTATCGGTATCGGTAAATAGAAACATACAAATTAATTTAACTTTTTCAAATTTTGTGCACGAAGTAATTTTTCATTCGCTATTCTCGTGCATTATATTTTTACACTCTCACTTTTTATCACTTTTCAAAGTAAATAATCTTATCGGTCTAATTCACTAAGCAGAATCGTTAAAACCGTAGAAATAGGCTTTAACAATCAAGGAAATTTAAATTAACGAAGAAAGATTTTGTGAAAAATCCATGGCCCCCCAGGGATTTTAATCTTCTTATATTTAGTGAGCAATGGCCGTTTGCATCGGTTCTATTTAAATATTAAGTACGTACATCTTAAAAATAAAAATACATTGCACCAATTATTATGGGCCCCTTAGCTTGCAAACAGCTACCCTTAGCTTAAGTGCTAGGTCATCTGTCACTTAAGCCTCCCTTACGCTAAGTCGTACTCATACGCATGCGTTCGAAGAATTTTTACTTAACATTTGTATTTCAACAAATATTATACAGCTTTTGATAGTAAGGTTTGATTTACAAAATGAATTTTGAATTTAATATAATAGAAGACGACGATAATTTAGATGCATTCACGGATGCATTAGATTATTAGAAAATAGAATTCTTCGAAATGTACCTATATGTAACAGCGCTAACTCTTTTCATAATTTTTACGAATTGAGTTTTTTAAACGTTTCCGTTTGACACAAAATATGTATTACATTTACTAGCAAATATTGAACGTGAGCTGGTATTTCCATATAATTTGTACGTATTCTAATATTTTTCTTATAAAAAATAGTTTTTAAATAATCTCATGCAGGAATAATTGTGTCTCCAAATTATGCAATATTGGTGATTTTACGATACTAAGTAACTGGGAATCGTCTACCCAACATTGCTGATTTTAGCGAATTATTGTTGTACGCCTATCACGAGCTATATAGCCTATAGTCAGATTGTGCAAGCGGTATATTAAATTGCCGATAACAAGGAAAAAAATAATTAAATCTCAAAATGAATTTCATGCCTAGGCAGCATTTCCTAGAATTATCGGTATGGTACAATAGATTATACACATGTTAAAATCCAATCACTAGTTATGTTTATCAACAAAAATAAATTGGCTATTCTTGTAACAAATAATGCAATTAAAAAAAACTCTGAAAACAGTACATATTCCATCATATTTTCTGTAGAAGCATATAAAACAATAATTATTTGCACTTTCAGCCGTCACTTTTTCCTCTTACATTTGACATAACGGTAACTAGAATAATATAATAAGAAAATGATAAGTTACTAGAATTTCTTCTTATACTTCTTCTAAGCTGCCTTTAACTTACCAATGATGGGAACATTTAAGTAATACCGGTGCAAACGCGCATAACCATAAAATCATTGAATATTTCACAAGTCTTTTTACAATTTTCGTATACTCTCCTAATGGGAGTAATGAATACTCTGCGCGAAAAATGTGCTCTAATTAGTGTGAATATTTCGCATTCACTTAAACGTTGATAAAGATAAGAAAGATTTCCTTTGGTTTAAACATATAGATTTGATCACAAAAGCATTGGTTATTTTAAAGGAAACATCGTGTATATGTTTTGTAGATATTTTATAACAGGTATTCTATTTATTTATTTATTTATTTATAAGTGCTTGGCTTCTCAACAAGAAAATTTCCCAATTATGGAGAAGCTCAAGCGTTACAATTACATACAGTACACATGATAAAAAATGACATGAAAAATAGTAAATATAAATGTTTAGAAAAAAATATCAAAGAGCAAAACATATTTAAATAAGGAATATAACTAATAAAATTTAAATGAGCGTTTGAAACATTATAAACTTATGGTAAATAAATCTGGCATATTGAAGTTGTGCAAGTGTGATGTTCTTATGAGGGGAGAATTTAGGATAGAAATAGTACGACAGAAAGAATGACTGAATAAATTTCTTGTTCTATTACCATAATTGGGTACAGTGAGATGAAATGATGATAATAATTCTGGTTAATCAATAACATTGTTAAAAAGTTTATGTAAGGCCGCAAGGTCGCTTAACTTTCTTCTATTTTCTAATGACAACAATTTTGGCCTGTATGTTGGAAACTTACAATTAAGAAACAAAAAAAAAAAATCGTTAAATATCTTCAATACGATTTATATAAATATCATACCGTGGGTTCCGATATACAGAAGCAAACTCCCCAGCTGACTTCTAACAAGAGAGTTGTACAATGTTAAAATAGTGGATGGATGTCTACAATTAGAGCTTGCTCATATTTGAAAGCTTAACATTTTGAAGGCCTTTTTAACAATATTGTCGATATGAATGTCAAAAATTAGCTTGTTATCTAGTATCACACCTAAATTCATTACATGATTAGTTTGGTTGATTACATTTCCCTCTATCTTATATTAGCTTTGTTCGATGACATGTACTAGGCCGCTCTAGTGTTAACTTTCGTACACTAACATGTTTTATGAGAAACGGGCAGCTTCTGGCAGGCTGTTCGATGACAAAAATTTTAAGAACTAGTGCTCACGTTTCTGACCTGACTAGCGAGGTGGTGTATAAAGTGCAGAGTAAGAGTGGGGGTAACTAAATGTTGTTCGGTAGACATTTTAATTCTATCCTATCTACACATCTGTTTATTAACCTAAAATTTTACACATTGAGAAAATAAAATAATGGATTTAGATAGATTTGTTTTGTTATATAAAGAATTAATTAATATATCTGTCTCTGAATCTGATGAAGAATCAAGTGATGATTGATCTTCGTCAGAATCGTTTATTAGTTCAAACATTATGCTCTTTAAAACAGACATTTCTGCAGTCACTTCTTTGCAGCTTTATGATATGACTGTATTTATAAACAACCTAACCTTTTACACCTTTGGCTACGCTTGGCTTGATTACTCACAACTGAGCAAACTTGCCAAAATATACACTAGTGTGTTTTATGAAACCACAAGAATTAGACTAGTGTACACTACACTGCACACTGCACTGCACTATTCTGCTCTGCACTTCAAGCACTTCTCATCGAACAGAGCTATTGAAAGTTATAGGTGTTCCTATTTCTTTAAAATTTATATAATAGTATTTATCAGTATTAATTGTCAGTTCCAAATTATTTGAATACTCAAGTAAATTATTTATATCTTCTTGAAATTTAAGACAATCGTGAAACGATTCTATAGTGTGGTATATTTTTAAGTCAACCGCGTAAGGAATATATTGAAGAGAAGAGGACCTAAATGGGAACCCTGTGGATAATGTAATAAAAATAATAAATAAAGAAGTAAATAAACATAAAAAAATCTATGTTCCCTTATGAATGTAGAATACATCTCGAATAATATGAATATCTGTCAAGCAATTTTTTTAGCATTTTCATTGTGCATGATGAATTTAAAATCGTTTAGGAGAGTAGAAGCAAAAGAAAAGAAATATGGCAATGTCGCCGTCGGCAAACAAAAAGTCCATAACAAATTCTCAACAGAATTCAGCTTCTGTTATTGGCGAATCTTTGGCAAACGACTTTCAATGTTGCTAATAAACTTCTCCAGTAAAGCCCAAAGAATACTGAAGAAAATACATATCTATTTTCTACTCTGTTACAATAAATTTCATGTAAGCTGCTTTGCTACTGAAAGAGCGATTGAATTAATTCGCACTTTCACGAAAAGTTTTATTTGTATTACGTGCGTAGGTGGATAAAGAGTAAATAATATCTCGTGGGTGTAAATTTCGCACTTGAAAACTGCCATCAAAAGGTACTTTTGTGTCTGAACGTTTAAAAAAACATTATATAAGTAAAATACAATTTTCCTCGCCGCAATTTAATATTTTTCAGGACGAAATATTGTAGAACTGAATTGATAAAATTATTAGCGCCAGAGGCATTGGTGGAAATTATGCATTAAAGTAAATAGGTTCTACTAATTTGTTCCGATTGTCAATGTAAGTACCGCAAGCCGCAGAAAGCGATGTCATTGTGGTAGTGTTAACGATTCAGCGACAAATGGCACGTAATTATTTACCCAAATTCAGTCCACAATCTAATTTCCAAAATTTACATGTGGAATTTTCAAAATCAAATGGAAGTATTCGCAAAATTACATTTAGAGAATCACTTTAAGACTTTAATTAAAATTACTTTGACTTTATCTTTTATTTAACTGCAATAAAGAAAATATTTGATTACAATAATGGAAATAATTTATTGTTGCTATGTTTTTGCTTTAAGTAACGTAGTGAGTACTTATATCAACGGGCGATTTTTTATATACCTTTTATAAAAAAAAATTGATTAAAATAAAAAATACATGAATACAATAAAAAAAAAAAAATTGATTACAATAATGAAAATGATTCGTCAGACAAAAATTGATTATAACAATGAGCCGGTTTCACTTTTTACCTCCCGCTACCCTTGGTAAGGGAGGTATAGGGATCGTGCTAAAAATCACTTATCGAGATTTTAGTAAATGACCACGTTTTAAGGTCCCTAGAATCCAAATTTAACATTTTCACGATGATGTCTGTATGTGTGTATGTGTGTGTGTGTGTATGTGTGTGTGTATGTATGTATGTGTGTGTGTGTGTATGTGTAGGGATTTTGTCTTCGCTCTAACACAAATACTATCATTCAAAAAATTATGAAACCTTGTATTTATACCCTATTCTAATATGAAAAGAAGCCATTAGATTTTGGTGGAAATCGGATAACCGGAAATGGCACTTTACCTGAAGCTCATAATGGTTTTTCTTCAAAAAATACCATTAAATGCCATTTTTTCGCATTTTATGTCTTATGAAAATTAAAGATAATTGAATTTTGTACAGGAATGCATTAATACTTTTTCTATATGTTTTACAGATAAATTTAAAAATAATTTTTTTTATTAGTCGCGAAGCCTAAGACAAACACAATTAATTCGTTTGTTACACAGTTCATATTTTAAATGAATGTAACTGACAGTAAATGTCACTGTCAAAAAACTAATCACTTCAAATTAATAATAGTGACATTTTAAAAAGAAAATAGTAAATAAATCAATAGTTTTATGCAGTGGAACAGTTTGCAGCGTTAGTAAATACGTGAGTATGTATTTAAATTAATAAAAATGGATAGGGATATGTGTGGAAGTATGATTGTTGCGTAACTATTATTGTGGTCCAGATGCGGTTATTCGCTACCGAAAATCAGTCACTTTAATATGTTCTTATGTATGAATGCTATGATAATTGTGGACAAGGCGAAAGAAGAATGTTGTTAAAGAGTGAAGTGAGTTAGCTGAGCTCTTACTCTTATCCCTTTTCTTATTGTTACTATTGTTTCCGGGTTTTTGCTAACCCACTAAGTGGGAAACGCGTGATTTTATGTATGTATGTAAAAATTAAATAGCGGGAGGTTTTGTGTTGGCCACATCAGATTTTTTTTTTTAAAGTATTTTAAATGAAAGTATAATGCAATATTTAACACAGTAGTATCAGTATTAATAATAATTTATTGTAAGTTTCGTAAATAATTAAGTAAAAAAATTGGCGCCAGAAATAGTCATGAAAAACAACCCCCCACTTCTGTGACGTTCTAGTTCCTACAGCTCCTCAAAGCAAACATTTGTCCCGGAAAAAATTGAATTAAATTTGTAGCGGTAAATCTATAACCAATCAGGACAATAGAATTGTGATTGTGAATGTACACACACTGTCAAAATCATTTGCGGTGAGTGGACTACGCGATTTTTGAATTATTAAGTCAGTTTGGTGAAAACAGTATTTGTCAATTCTACTTTGGCCAGTGTTTTTGAAGAAAAACGGTATGTAGCTATTTTGTTTATAAAACATTAACTGATTTTACAATGGATAATTTCGAAACTACTTTTTACTCTTAGTGTACCGTAGAAACATACGAAGGTGTGTAGCAACCTCAGCTTACGCCCCTTCAGGAACATTGTTTGCTTCGGCGCCAATAGAAACACAGTTTACGTTATTTATATAAATAAAAGTAGGCGATAGTTTGTCACATGTATGTACTCTGACGTCACATTCTGTTTCAGACACGATTTAAAATATACTGGTTGTGCCACTCTGCACAAAACGAGGGTCCAAAGCGATACGTGTTTCCTCGTTTTTTCCGCTAGAGGCGCAACGTGAGAACGACCCAACTGACACCTGTCATTTGCATGTCATTTTGAAAATATTACATGTTATATCTTATAAAAAGGTAAATAAAACAGGTTTTGAAGTACATGTTCGTATTATATGTAACGTAATATAAATATTTTGTTGAAAGATATTACAATTAATGCAAAATGAAACGAAAATTAAATAAAAAATGTTTCATTCCTGGATGTGAAACCGATTACAAGAAATCCACTGAAAAAGAATCACTGTTTGCTGCTCCACTCGATATATCACTTTTAAAAAAATGGCAATGTGCAATTAGTAGAGATGATCGCGAATTAAGATTGAATGATGTTTGTCGAAATCATTTTCGGGAAGAAGATATTATTACCGAATGGAAATCTGGAAGCGTACGGTTCTATCAATTTATTTAGTTTTTCCAATTTTAAATTCTAACAATGTATTGATTCAGGTTTCCATTAAATATATAAATTTATATTAAAAATAAATTCATTATGCATTTCATTTTTTATATTTTATGTAAAAATAGTTTGCTGTGGTTAGGTCGTTCTCACGTAATGCACCTAGCGGATTATTCAAGGAAACACGTATCAAGCGGACCATCAGAAACAATGAAAAACATGACAAGTGGCATAACCAGTATATTTTAAATCGTGGTTTCAGATCATGTGACTTTTTCAAAATATTACACAAATTTCAATATTTAAATGTAAAATATCTATTGGTTATTTTCAAATTTGAGGCTGTTTAAGGAACAATCGCCCCTATTCTGTAACTCAATCGATAATAGTTATCGATCGATAATAATTATTGACAAATAGAAACTAATGTATCATCTGTCAGTTTAATTTTTTATTCAGTGTCTACTATAATTATTGGCTATAATTTATTATTGATCGATAAAACTTATCGATTGAGTTGCAGAATAGGGGTGAATATCTTTTAAAATTTAGTACTAATAGAAGTTATATAAAAATTCTTGCAATAATCCTATTGTACTGAAATTATATGTATAAGTATTGTAAAAATATAAACGTTAGAATGTGTATTCATAACCGAAAAACTGAGTACAAACATTAAAGACCTACGTAGATTGTATTATATATTTAAATATCTAATTATTGCGACCTTCTGGCCTTGATATTTGTGATCCCGGACATTACCATTTCTCTAAATACTTGTTTTTTTTTTATTATATTAATAAATATCATTATTTGTTATATGGACTCTAAAACTTGTTTTCTGAAACTGTTCACTGTTCTCATTGGTAAGAAACGAATACTTGTAATTCGAATCGCACTATCTGTATAAAAGCCGAAATTCCAAATTATTCCGAAACCTTGTCCTTTTCTGGATAATATTTATCTAATGAGAAATTTGAGCACAGGGTCTATCGCTTTCTAAACTCAAATGCCAACCTTTGACCCGGAGGTCAATAGAGAAAATAATTCCCTAATTTGTATTCCAGAGACGCTCCAATAATTTACTCATCTTAATTCTTTCCGAGAGTTTAGAATTGGAAAAATTTCTATTTGTCAAGAGGTGAATTACAAATTACAATCGAACAAGATCTGGTTCAATTATCATTCCCGTGAACCTCTGAACACAGCTCACTAAATTACGGACCGAATCAATGGTCCGTGTAAATTTGAGTGAGAACCAGAAAGGTGAAGGGTAAACGCTACCGTTTTGCTCCAACATGCCGGCAGCCCGTGAACTGCAACTGGATATAAAGCTGGAATTAATAAATTTGCTATTGGAGAGGATTTCACAGTTGCGGAAAAAGTTTATTTTGTATTTGTTTTTGAATGGAATTCGCGGATTTAGTTTTAACCTCCCGCTACACTTGGTAAGGGAGGTATAGAGATCGTGCTAAAAATCACATATCGAGATTTTAGTATATAATCACGATTTTAGGGTATGTATATGTGTGTGTGTATGTATGTATGTATGTATGTGTGTATGTCTAGGGATTTTGTCTTCGCTCTAACTCAAATACTATCATTCAGAAAATTCTGAAACCTTGTATTTCTATCCTATTCTAATATGAAAAGAAGCCATTAGATTTTGGTGTAAATCGGATAACCGGAAATGGCACTTTACCTGAAGCTCATAATGGTTTTTCTTCAAAAAATACCATTAAATGCCATTTTTCGCATTTTATGTCTTATGAAAATTAAAGATTATTGAATTTTCTACAGGAATGCATTAATACTTTTTCTATATATTTTACAGATGAATTTAAAAATAATTTTTTTTTATTAGTCGCGAAGCCTAAGATAAACACAATGGCTGGTAGCACAAGCGTGGTTCTAACACCGGTGTTAACTAGAACCGTGTCAACGACTTTACATATACTTCAGGTTTGTTAACAAGTGTTGCCAATATATTGATCAAGCTGACAGCCATATTCAATAAATTTGCCGACACTATTTAAAATTATTTAATTTGATTTGTTTTCTTACTTGTTTCTAGGAAAAACAGTTTTAAATAACGAGGTCAAATTTATTGAGTATGGCTGTCAATAAATTTTCAACTTGATCAATATATTGGTAACACTTGTTTTCTTAACAAACCTGAAGTATGTGTCATATCGTTGACATGGTTCTAATTAACACCGGTGTTAGAACCACGCTTGTGCTACCAGCCATTAATTCCTTTGTTACACAGTTCATATTTCAAATGAATGTAACTGACAGTAAATGTCACTGTCAAAAAACTAATCACTTCAAATTAATAATAGTGACATTTTAAAAAGAAAATAGTAAATAAATCAATAGTTTCATGCAGTGGAACAGTTTGCAGCGTTAGTAAATACGTAAGTATGTATTTAAATTAATAAAAATGGATAGGGATGTGTGGGGAAGGATGATTGTTGCGTAACTATTATTGTGGTCCAGATGCGGTTATTCGCTACCGAAAATCAGTCACTTTAATATGTTCTTATGTATGAATGCTATGGCGAAAGAAGAATGTTGTTAAAGAGTGAAGTGAGTTAGCTGAGCTCTTACTCTTATTCATTTTCTTATGGTTACTATTATTTCCGGGTTTTTGCTAACCCACTAAGTAGGAAACGCGTGATTTTATGTATGTATGTAAAAATTAAATAGCGGGAGGTTTTGTGTTGGCCACATCAGATTTTTTGGTATACGGGATTAAGTCATTAGTTTGAAATGTGAATAAAAATTTAAATATTAAATTATATCTACGAAATAATGACACGCGGCTGAGTGTAGTATGTAAACCAACCTAATATAACATACCCTAAACCCTGTATCTAATAGACCATTCCAGAATGACGTCACCTGCCCTCCACAGGAGTGATTTTAACCTCACTTTTGAATATTTTAAAAAATTATTTAATTATATATCTTATGATAAATATCGAGAAATTTTGATTTTGATAC
Source organism: Ophonus ardosiacus (assembly GCA_943142095.1). Taxonomy (NCBI): domain Eukaryota; kingdom Metazoa; phylum Arthropoda; class Insecta; order Coleoptera; family Carabidae; genus Ophonus; species Ophonus ardosiacus. The sequence goes on along the minus strand of OW964831.1, from coordinate 13,028,802 downwards.
AATTCATTCATAAATTAAACCATAAATTTTTCCATGGCTCCATCATTGAGTAAATTTTGTATGAAATTTATTTCTGACAGCTGCCCCTGACGAAATTAATTTAATATACGATAAATTAGCCAGACACGTGGAAGGACTACATTTAACGATAACAATGATAGATGATAAAGTAATACAAATTATTGTTTAGTGTTATAATAAAATATTATTATAAAGTTGAGAACTACCATTATAATACAATATGAAACCAGAATTACTGTTCTCAATTCCACATACAATATTATTTTATTGTGAAGACTTAAAATAAGTTAACTATTTGTTTCCTTCAGAATATAAATGAGAGAATAATTTTCACTATTTGCATATAACAATGCCTCAAGCTTTATTATTGTTTGGTGTACTGTTTCGCTTTGATGTTGTTTGTTGTTCCATAATGTGGAATATTTATTAAATTACATATTTCAGTAGGAGTAGGAAATAAATAAACTACTTATGTAGATGTATGTACAAAACAAAATAATTCAGTTCAAGTTTAATAAACATGTTTTCAATTAAAATTACAGACGTAAGTTCGTTTCAGTATATGTATAATTTAAAAGTAATGAAAAATAAAATATATACAGGGTGTTTCAAAGAAAGTGTAAACAAATTTAAGGGCATATAGTACTGACCAAATTGAGTAAAAAAGCTTAATCAACTTGGGTCCAATATTCAATAGTTTCCGAGATATGAGGCAATTAAAAAAGCGTTTTTACGGAGTTTACCTCTGCTCTTAAAAACTATAGGAGTTACGAGTTTAATTACACAAGACTTTTTGTTTACCTTTCAGAGGTCATCTTAGTATTAGATGTGCTTTTTTAATCAAATAATTGTACTAAGTTAAATGTTTTGGCGACCTTGGCCAATATTTAATTCGTAACTATTAGAAATTGAGAAAAATGTTTCATATAAAATTTTATTGTTTTTGTTTTTATATTCTATTTACTGACATAGACAAAATTTTGTTCGATCACTATCATTGTCAGTTTTTCTTCGATCCCTACAAAACGATTTTCCTGGTTTTACGATGATGTCTGTATGTGTGTGTGTGTGTCCGTGTATGTGTGACAAATTTTTCTCCGACGATAACTCCAAAAACTACAATTCTAAAAATTATGATTCTTTACAACCATATGAAGAGCTGATTAAATTTTGGTTATAATTGGTCAACCGGAAGTACCCTTATTTGACGTTTTTAACAGTTTTTCTTAAAAAAACCCAATTAAATATTATTTTTTGATTTTTTGTTATTATATATATCAAAGAAAATACTCCTCTCTATACGGTTTGATTTTACATTTCCTTTCATATTCAATAGATGTAGATTTAAAGCGTTATAAAGGAATTAATTTTCAAAAATTAGACAGCTTTGCTATTTATCATGTAAACAGCTGATAGCTATATTCAAAAAAAATTTAATTGACAGATGTCAGTTGCAAGTGCAAAACCAAATATAGAAAGTATAAGATCTAAAATTGGTATGTCATAGTGTTCCTCGCAAGTGACATGCAGAGAAAGGCCAAAGAGAAGATGGAAAGACTATCGCAGAAGACTTGAGAAAGAAAGGACTGTGTGAAGAAGATGCGTTGGATAGGAATGAGTGGAAGAGAAGAGGAAACAGCGACCCCTAATAAAATAGAGGAAAGCTGAAGAAGAAATGAAGGAAGTGTCATTTGCATTTTACTTAGTGTGTGTTTATGTTATAATTTTATTGGATTTGTAGAACCTTTTCAAATGAACTTTTGGTATGGAATTTGTAAAAAATGGTATGTGTTCGTGTTCGATTTTACATGATATTATATAGAATCTGTTCGAAGGACCTTTTGGTATGGGATTTGTACAAAATACATCGAATTGACGGAAGGTCTTGTGCTGGCCATAACAGATTTTTTTCATATTCAAGAGATATAGAGTTATAGAGAGATTAACTTTCAAAAATCAGTCAGCTTTGCTAAAATTATGAAAACAGCAGATATATTCAAAAAATTCTAATTGTCTCAGTGTCAAGTGCAAAACCAAAGTGGAAAGTATAGGATCAGAAAATAAAATAAGTGACAGAGTATCCCTGACAAGTGACGCAGTTGCAGCCTCACCTCAAGATAGGAACTTATAATGCCGGGAGTACGAGAAAGGCCAAAGAGAAGATGGAAGGACTGTGTAGTAGAAGATTTGAGAGAGGAAGAACTATCAAGAAGATGCGTTGGACAGGAATGAGTAAGAACAGAAGAGTAAGAAACAACCCTTAATAATAGGAACTTTCGGTGTGGAATTTGTAAAAAATAGTGTGTTCAAGCTACAATTTTACAGGATATATAGAATCTTTTTCAAGGAACTTTTGGTATGGGATTTGTACAAAATACATTGAAGGAAGGTTTTGTGTTGGCCACAACAGATTTTTTTGTGAAATTTTAATGAGATTTTATAGTCTTGGATTTATAACATATTTTTGACTCAATGTAAAAACAGCTAATGACATCTCTGGCCTGAAATTCAGGAACAAGGTCAAGATATATCTCAAGCACTATTGAATTAGCCAATGAAAAGCAAATAAACCTTCATGAGCAATAAATTTTATTTCCCAAATAAAACAGAAAACATATGTAGCAGTTGTGAAATTAAGTGAAAATCCACGAGTAAATTTTCAGTATGTTTTTTCGGTGTTTAATTCTGCTGGAGTCATAATTTCAATCGCTTCAAAGGAGCAATGATTTAAACTGAAATAAACATAAAGTGAGTCTTTGAGGTAGGAGAGTAAACAAATCAACCGATCGTGAAACACCAAACGGGCGAAAGTTTCTGGATAAATAAACACAGGTCCATACATCTCAATGATTATGATTACGAAACACGCGCTTCCAGCGTGTTATAGAGTGAGGTTATGAAGATAGAAAATTTTAATTAAATCTTATATCGGGAAAGTTATTTTCGGAGCATAAGTTGGTTGAAGATAAGTGGTTGTGAATGGAAACTCAAATTGAAGGAAACATATTTGATGTTTACTCGTACTCTAAATTTAAAACAAGATTTAGCCGCTATTAAAATTCTAAATAGTTCACAATTATTGTTAGCTCACTTTGTTAAAGCTTAATATCCGAGACACAGTACAAAAAATCTGTTGTGGCCAACACAAGACCTCTCGCCATTTCCATATTAAGCTATATAAGTATTGTATTGCACTTCGCTTTCAAACCGTCGTATGAGGAAGTTTCTAAATGTCAGAGATTGTTCCAATTCATTAACCAGATTGGCGGTATTTCTGATGGACATGCATTTTACCACAATTTTACCTACAATTTCAAATATTTAATTAATAAAACAATAAGAAAAATTAAATATACTTCCCAGAAAAATGTATCAGAATGTCACTAAAACTGTTGATATTTGACAATGACATGTGTCATTTACAAACTATGTTATAAACATTGGAATTTGTCAACTGGTTTCCTTAGTGCCTTAGCCTCTGCGATTAGTTTACTCTATAAATTATAGTGTCTTTATCTCTAAATCTATACAAGATATAATAAAATTTTTAAGTGTATTAGATGTTCTTCAATATTTAATAAAAAAAAAACTCCCAGAAAATTATATTTAGAAGAATTTTTCTAAGAAACTACTACTTCCGGTTGTTCAATTGTTACCAAAACCTTTTCAGCTCTTCCCAAGAATGTCAGATTAAGGAAACTGCAGTTAAATATTTTTTAAGTCTTATAGTTTTTGAGGAATCGTGTTTACAACATCCAGACATACATACACACACACACACACACACACACACACACACACACATCCACACACACACCCACACACACAAACACACACACACACACACACACACACACACACACACACACATACACACAGACACACAGACATCATTTTAAAAATGTTATAATCGGATTCTAGGGATCTTAAATCGTGCTTATTCAATAAAATCTGGATATTCGAATTTTAGCATGAATCCAATACCTCTCTTAGCGAGAGGTAAAAATAATGATCACTAACGGTTAGTTATAGTATGCGAACGTGAAGTTAAGACTGTTGATAGGTGTCAAAATTGCCGCCATTAACAAACCAGATAATATTGACTTTAGTGAGCACATGCTACTTATTGTTTTGTCACAGACAAACCTGTGATTTTGTATTAGTACCTACAATACAATAACGTGCTTACTATTCAATATTTTCTGGTTTGTTAATGGACACAATTTTGACATCTGCCAACAGTCTTAACTTCACATGCGCATGCTATAATTAACCGTAAAAGGTCATTAATTTTTGTAGTGTGTCTCAGGTATTAGGCATATGATTATGGAAGTTAAAGCAAACAAGTAGGTAAGAAAAAAGCCGACAAGACTAGTGAGAGAATCGATATTCGATCGACATAAAATTCAATGTAAATATGGCCATACCAACGTATGGTATGAAAATCAACTACAATTATTTCAAATAATTTTATATTCCGTGAAAGGAATGTGGATTGACTTAGAATTAATTGTAAATTTCATTAATATACTTATACGTTTCTTAGTAATAGTATTTTTTTTCTGAAAATAAATAATTTCTACTAGTTTCTGCCTATTTGTTTTTACAGTAATGCAATTTGAGTAGAAATGAATTTTTAAACTTTTATTTGTGTGTTAGGTAAAATAAATGAATATCATCACGGCATATTACTGATGATGATTCGAGGGTTGTACAGTATCCATTTATTGTCCCTAACATAGTAGGCTTTGAAAAATTGTCTTCATAACAACAGTAATAATTGTTTATTGATTATCTGTTAATCGAAGTGCCAAATTTTAAAAACGACGCAGCTGTTATGGCAGCAGTTCAGAACTTGGGGAGTGATAGGTACAAATTTGAGTCTAAATATAAAAGGTCTTAAAGAATTATTTTTCATCTGATGATAAGATAAGTTTTGTTAGGAGCTACAAGATTAATATTTATGGGAAACCTAAATATAGAACGAAGGTTTGGCACCTTATAAAATGAAGAAAAATTACATATCGAACGTAGAGACTACACGAGCAGAAGCAGTTCGGCTACACTTTATAAATTGCATACACTTTTTACGTCGGAACCGTACCTATGTATCACCTGAAGAAATCCACGAAAAAGCGAAAATAACCACCTATTGATTGATCAGCACCGTAATTTTCTGAAAAGTATTAATGGGATGTGATTTCCGAATCGAAAGAGAAGTAAAAATTTCACCCAAACGCAATTATTTTCTGCAATGTTGTCAGGGACAATAGATTTAATTAAAGATTAAATAATTAATTTTCTTGTTCACAAAATGTTTCATGCCAGGAGCAGAAATGTTTCAGACAAAAAATTGCTAAGATCAAATTAATTACAAAACAAAAAACATAATTAGTGTAAAAAGAAACTGTACAAGAAAGGAAATTTATGCAGATACGCAGATAAACAATATTGCGTACAATATTTAATTTATGACTAACAAGGTAGTTTAAAATTAAATGCTCATTTGATTTGCGAACCCTTTGTAGTGCGAATTAATTACCAACTCTGTGCTGTACTAATGGTGATTAAATGAACTGTGATGGATAATTAAGTCACCCTCTAAAGTTCTGATCGCATCAGTTTAGAAGTCATTTACACAGGGGAACAACAATACAAATAACTTGCTCAAAATTAAGAAACATATTAACTCAATACCACAATTTGTCAAGAGAAAATTTGTTTCACAATTAGAAGAAGATGGCATTGCTTAATAAAATTAAATGTGGTTCGAATTAATTGGTAATTACAAAGCAAAATAACAGAGAAACGAAGGCGTGAAGAAGTGGTTTTTTAATTTGAATAAGAAGTCATAAACCAAGGTTTGGCAACCAATATGCTTTTTTCAGGGTATTAAAATTACGAAGTTGTGGATACAGAAATTTTTTTTTCAGTTGTTCGTTTATAAATAGGTTATGTTAATATACAGAAATTCATTCATTAATGACCATTAATGAGCATTGCCGGTCGCTCGGCGAAATCAGTTTTGTAGCTAGTATGACACTAGTGCAGACAAACTTCTTACGTTCCCCCACTACTTTTAATATTGCTAAGTTTATTTATCTCTGTCTGCTTTTATATATGTTTGTCCTTGTTTAAAGCATAAGGGGAAAACTCAGCCCGTGTTGTGAAGCAAATTGTTGGAGTGAGAGAGGACATGTGTGTAGTAGAGGGGGAACATATTCTCCTAACACTTTCTCCTCCATAGTCTATCGTTCCGATATCTGAAATAAGCGGCAAAAAGGGGTTTAGTAGAAATCAAATCACAGCTAAACTAAAAGAGATAATTTAGATTTTTTTCCACAGACTTACTACTAAAGATAGGCGCTAGGGGGTGACCCAAACATTTTTTGTATAAAGTACAGTTACTGTGTTAAAAATAAATTTTAAAAGAGCCCCATGTATTGATCTATCTACTAAACAATGGTATCAAGTTTGAAGTTATAACTTAATATTTACGAGTGTAGTGTGATTTATACTAAAGTGCTGTTTAGCGTAGCACCGGCAATCTCCTTATCTTCCGTTACCTTTAGGTAAGGAAGTTATTGTCTTTGGTCAAAATATTTGGAGGGGAGTTTTTAATGAATAAGCACGTTTTAGGGTCCCAAGAATAAGATTTTACTAGGTTTTTGATGGTGTCTGTAAGTGTGTGTGTGTGTGTGTGTGTGTGTGTGTACGACAAAAATTTCTCCGACGATAACTCCAATAGCACAATTCTAAAAATTATAATTTTTTCGTCATATTCTTCTTCGCATCCATATAAAGGGGTAATTAGATTTTGGTTATAATTGGTCAACCGGAAGTACCTTTATTCGAAATTCTCACCAGTTTTTCTTGAAAAAAACGCAGTTAACTATCATGTTTTGACGTTACACTTATTCTTATAACTGCCAGCATAAACACCACTTATCGTGATGTTTAAAATTATTCTTAACACTATTCTTATTTTTATTCCTATTCTTAAATTTTTCAGCATAAAGCCACCATAAGATACGGTCGACGGGAAAATATTGTAACACGTGTGTTATTAATGATCTCAACTATCATTAATCGCACTCATTAACACACTTTGTAGTTAATAACTATTAAAACGTCAATTATGTGAATAGCATTCCTAATAGTAGTTTAATATGGAAAGTACTATAAAAAATATATTCTTTTATGAAGAATTTGGCTGAATACTTTTGCATGCTACTGTATACCTTCCGACAATATAATTTTAAATAATGATATAGTCTTTCGTTATCACGCCTGTAAATATGTCGTGCTATATACGTTTAAAATAAAAATAACCATCCGCTACCCTATCCCGGGTATATAAAGCGCCTTAATATGCCGTCGAAATTACATTCGGAAAATTATCCAAGTTTTCACAAAACAAGCTCACAAAATCCTAATGTATGTTCGCGTTCCGAAGTGAACAATGCTGCGCCGAGAGGAAATATTACTGCTGTTTCTAAATCTAGAATCACATTTACACAGCCGCAAAGCATGCCCAGGTGCGATACGCTAAATCTGTGGTTTCAGAACAACGCCGTTCCATTTGTTTCTCCATGAATTCTCGCGTCTTTCAACATTTAAATAATAGTGGGGATTATTGTTTATGACATGTGGGGAACTGTATTGGCACAGGGATAGAGAAGATGCTTCATGTCTTGCCATCTGTCAAATAGTAATAGTTGAATATTCTACACAGATCACTACACTGATATTTTGTTTCCACGGTGCAGCTTTTAGCAGCATAGGTTGCAAGATTTTTCTTTAAAGTTATTTTATCTCTAAAATCCTTGAATATGAAAAAATAGTAATTTACGTTATAAGTAATGTAATATAGTTTTCTTTACATTACGAGAGAATAGTTTCAAGAACGAGCGACGCTAGGAGCGATTTCTTTAAAATTCTTGAGCAACGTAAAACATTTAATTAAATCGTTCAGAGAATATAATATTCTTCAATATGTATAATGACATAAAATGTCAAAAAATATATTTAACTCATTTTTTTCAAGAAAAACTGTTAAAAACTTGAATTGCGGGTACTTCAACTAATCAACTCTTCATTTGGATATAAACTTGTAAAATATGCAAAAATTATAATTTTTTTAATAAGTTAGTAACCAATTTTATTCACAATCGGTTAGTAATACGACGATATCAGACTTTTAAAACGTTAGGAAGTTGGTTATTGTTAACCTCATTTTCCAAGAGGTCGGACACTTTCCAACCTCAGCTATATTCACGCTATACTTTCGGGGCTATATTTCCTATTCCTACCTCGAGAGATCGGTGACTTGTAAACAATGCTTCTTTACATTTTATATCTAAAGAGACGAATAAAATCATAAATAATATAAATAAGTGTAGATAATGAGAAATCAAAATTTAAGGTTAGATATCAAACTGAACTGACAGTTCTTGTAACATGCTCAGATCATTCGTTTATTATGTTAGGTTATTATTGTTATTTAAATATCAATTACTCATTATTAATAAACCTCAGTGAACAGTTTCATTATGTCTCAGGCTATAGCAAACTTCGGCTCTTCGCGCCTTGGTTAGCTATCTTCGCCCTCGACAACAGTGAAACCCTTTCCACCTCAGTTAGTAATATACTTTTACAAGTTAGGGCCTGTTTTACAATCTCCGGTAAAAAAATAACTGTCAGTTAAACAAACAAAATTGAAACGAAATGAAATGTCAAATGACAAATTGATCATTGCTGTTAATAATCCGATTCAATATTGTTTATTTAACTTGTAGATCAATCCAGAACAAATGAGTTTCGTGAGGGGCAGCTGTCAGAAATAAATTTCATACATAATTTACTCAATGATGGAGCCATGAACAAATTTATGGTTTAATTTTATGAATGAATTGTATCAAAATCAAAATTTCTCGATATATATATCATAAGATATATAATTAAATATTTTTTAAAAATATTCAAAAGTGAGGTTAAGATCACTTCTGTGAGGGGCAGGTGACGTCATTCTGGAATGGTCTATAGTTAAAATTCTAACCGGAGATTGTAAAACTGGCCCTTAGTAACTTAGGGCCAGTTCTACAATCTCTGGTTAAAATTTTAACTATCAGTTAAATAAATAAAATTGAAACGAAATGAACTGTCAAATGACAAATTTATCATTGGTGTCAATAATCCGATTCAGTATTGTTTATTTAACTTACGGTTAAAATTCTGACCGGAGATTGTAAAACTGGCCCTTAGTAAACATTTATTTTCCAAAATAGTAGGCGGTATCAATAAATGAAGTTTACAAGTAACAAAAAAAAAAAAATGTAGGGATGATGTACATTTGGTTGAGAATATAATTCATTAGTCACGTGACATGTATTCCGCCAATCAACATTCAGAATTTCCCTAGTTACATGTCTATCACAGCGATGATAAAAAACAAAGAAATTATCACCTTATTTACATTCGTTACTAGGGGATTTTTACAACATTGACAGTTAATTTTAATAAAAATTCATTATATTCTCTCATTAAATATAAGCTCGTGATATGATTAATAATCGAAGATAATGCTCGTGAAACCGAAGTAGCACATTTCACTCGTCCTTCGGACTCGTAAAATCTGCAACTCGGTTTCACTCTAAAATATCATCGAAGATAATCATATCACTTGTTATATTACATATGAAAGTATTTTTACTCTATATTTACGCTGAAATTAAATTGGATATAACGCATGACGTTAATATATTTCTAATAATTTCAAATTTCAACAATTTCAACTGACATAAAATGCTCACACTTGTTCACCAAATTAGTATCTTATTTAAGGGAACACGACAAAATTTATCGTGGATTAGAAGTCGGCTGTAGATATTAACCCGCGCCGCGCAGTAGATTACAAGTTCTTGAGTAATAAACCTGGTTCGAACTTGACCTACAAAGCAATATCTTTCAGCAGTGGATTCATCACCTCTGGATCGAAGCCCCTGAACATAACAAACAGGTATCTGGCCCTTGTAGCTCGCATCGCAGGTGATGATATATAGCGCGGGATTAGCCTACAAATAGGCTGTCAGAGCGTCCAGTTGAACTTTAATATCTCCGCGTGGACCAATTCGTTCGGCCGACATATCATATGCTATAATTCATTTCACGCGCGACTGACGGGGGTCGGAGGTTGTGTTGAGGTACAGTGGCTTGTTCGCGGTTCGGTGTATAATTTGATGCAGAGAATCAACCAATTTTCAATGCGAATTATGCCAATATGCGATAATGGTTCTTGGATGATTTACTGGATTAGTGTAATGATGTTTGAGAATTTGCTAATACAACAGATGAGCAGAAACATACGCAGATAATTATGTTAAAATATTATTTTCAAAACAGACATTAAAAAATTGTAGAGGGTAGAGGGTGTTAAAAACAAGGGTAACAAAATTTTAAGACATAATACTGTCCAAGTTAGTAAAAATAGCTTAATCAACATGGGTCCGATCTTCAATAGTTTCTGAGATATAAGGCACTGAACAATTAATGCTATCTTGAAAACTGTAAGAGTTAGGATTTCGATTAAATGATACTTATTGTGCCCCTTTCAGAGGTCATATTAGATGTTCTTTTGTTTTTCAAAAAAATCAAATAATTGTACTAACACAAATGTGGCAAAAATTTTATTTTCAAATAACTTCGTAACTACTAAAAATTGGAAAAAATGTTTAATATAAAATTTTATTATTTATTATTTATTTTTTTTATAGTTTGTTTACTGACAGACAAAATTTTGTTCAATCACTATCTTTGCCAGTTTTTCTTCGATACTAATACAAAATAGCCTCTTTTCGGAAACAGTTGAAGATCAGACCCATGTTGATTAAGCTTTTTACTTCTCGCAAAAAATTGCATATCCAGATTTTAGTGAATTAGCACGATTTAAAGTCCCTAGAATCCGATTATAAAATTTTTACGATGATATCTGTGTGTGTATGTGAATGGATGTGTGTGTGTGTGTGTGTGTGTGTGTGTGTGTGTGTGTGAATGTTGGAACCACATATCAAAACAAATACTATAAGATTTAAGACATGTTTAACTACGGTTTCTTCAATCTGGCATTAATGGGAATAGCTGATTAGATTTTGATAACAATTGAACCACTGGAAGTACTAGTTTTTAGAAAAAGTTATTAAATATTATTTTTTGAAAATTTAGTACAAATATTAAAGAATATAAAAATCTCCATCCGATACTTTTAATTTTTTTATTATCTTCTATAGATTTAAAGATAGAGAAATATAAATATATAAAATAATATGCTGTAATAAATCTCGCAGTCCAAACAACTCCATGGAAACCAGTTGAAAAATGAAAAAGTTTGTAATTAACAGATAAATGTCTGTGTTAAAAATCTAGAGACATTACTGAAGACTTTTTCTGGGAAGTACATTTAATAGTTCCTATTTTATTATTAATTAAATATTTAAAATTATAGATACCTACATATATTACATATGCTATCAAACTGTGAATTTGAAGAATCTCGAACATTTAGAAGAGCAAGAGGAAATTTGTTCATAGAATGAATTAAAAAATGTAATAATATATAAAGAAGAGATGTAATTAGATTTTTTTGTGTGTACCAGAAATGTTAGATAGGTACAATAATTATCCTAATATGGAAATGGCGAGAAATATGGTGCTGGCCACAACAGATTTTTTTACTCATTTTTAATCAGTACTATATGTCTTCAAAATTTGTTACTTTGTTTTTAACACCCTGCATGGGAGTATACATACTAATGAAAACATTTCATATTCAATAACAAGTATTTATTTTAATTTTATCATGAGAAACATTTACTTCAACAATAAATTAAAATTGAAAATTAACCTTTTCCATTATTAAAAATTATTCTGACGTCTGACTTCCAAGGGCAGACACCCATTATTTTAAGGTTAAAACAATTAATAATTTGTGTACTCCGATTACCTTCTCATTTACAATATATTATTAACCTTGTTTTGTTCACAATTTCCTTCACTTCAAGTGCATAACAGCACAGCCTTCTCCATCTTTAGCACATAATCACATCGTTATATTTAATTCCCGCCATTAACTGTTAGCTGTCATCTTGGGCCAGCCCTCGTGTCACTTGTAGTCAGCAGTCAGCCACGCGAGCCCTATTCGTGTCAAGGTAGCACGCGCGTAGCCCTGATTTAAAATAACAACACAAAACGCAACACTATACCCAAATCATTCAAGCAGCCAATGCACGTCATTAATAAAAATTGAATAAAAGGAACTAGATGTGTGACGTCATGTACTGCTACGTTTGCAGAGGTTTTAGAATATTTATGAAAAGAGTTATACAGATTGCAATCTATATTATCGACATGTTCATGAACTGTCACATCTACAAAATAAATACTATATTTTCGTCACTGTCCATTTCTATTTAAATTATTTTATAATACTAACCTTATTTATGCTTATGTATGCCATATAAAGGCAATAAATAAAAGTGAGCCGAATTTCAAAGAAATATACCAAATTCTTCTGATTGATTAGAAGTGCTATCTTTGGCAGATTCACAGATTTTGTGTTTGCGTTAACGATCACGTTGTGTCGTTGCATTGCATTTAACATTATTATAAATAGACCTTTACAACGCACAAAAATGTTTCAAACACGATACAAATATTTTTCAAATAATAACTTTGACAGTATGAACATACAAATTATCAATGTTGCCAACTATAGCAACAATTAAACGAATAATATGACGTTGATGTACATTATTTATATATTATTCATGTCATATACGATAAGTAATGAACTCTACTATTCATCTTAATAATAATTATATAAGACCATACACTTTTTGACGGTTAAAAATGATTGAAATTTTATTTCATTTTTCACTATTAGTGATTTTAATGCATTAAGGTTTTTACACTAAGTGATGACGTGCATTGGGTGCTTGAATGATTTGGGTATAGCAGAGTATGCGATTCGATAACAACCAAATAGTGGCCAACTTTACAAATAAATGCGTCAGTTTGCGTTCACATCAAAATTTATGTAATTTGTATTGATTACTAATTGATTGATTGGTTATTGATTGATATTTGATTACAACAAAAACAATGCTTAATTACAATAAAGAAAATTTGATTACAATAATTAAAATGACTAATCTGTACTTTTAAAATCAGTTCTTGCGTTAATGAATAAATTTTATTTAATTATTTAATTTTAATCAGTAGTTTTTTGTTTTAATGCAAATGATAAATCATTGTCCATGCGCAATGCGAGAGAATAATCAATCATTACTTCATAAATATTATAATTATAATTTATTTGTTAATAATTACTTTTTTGATGGGTCATATATCAAAATCTACGCTGCAAATAAATTAAGTGTATCAGCTTTTCTACGCAAGTTTTAGGTGTGCCTTCTTGTGATGATATATATTTTAACCTTGAACTCGATTTATAAGACACCTCAAGGACATTCACATAAAGAATAAATGTACGATGAAACTATTGATTCTGGAGCATGAATTAGCATAGTATTTTCTATTTTTAACTCAAGGGTTAAAGTCAGTAGGTAATTAGGAACATGCTAAAAATAATTTCAGATCGATTATGTCACATTTGAAATTAAAATGAGCATGATACGCGTCCTTTTATGTTAAAAATTTAACCAAAATAACGATGCACTTTTTACCTCACGCTAAGAGAGGCATTGGAATCATGCTAAAAATCGTCTATCCAGATTTTAGTAAAAAAGCACGTGTTAAGGTCCTTAGAATCCGATTTTATCATTTTTACAATGATGTGTGTGTGTGTCTGTGTGTGTGTGTGTGTGTGTGTGTGTGTGTGTGTGTGTGTGTGTGTGTGTGTGTGTGTGTGTGTGTCTAGATGTTGGAAGGACGATTCCTCAAAAACTATTCTTCTTCTTAAAAAAATTCTTCTAAATATTATTTTTTGGAAATTTTTGTTATTAAAAATATTGAAGAACATAAAATTCTCCATTTATCAGACTTAAATTATTTATCTTCTATATATTTAGAGATAAATATACTATAATATATAGAATAAACGGATGTAATAAATCGCAGAGGCTAAACTAGACCAAGGAAACCAGTTGATAAATTCAAATGTTTGAAACATAGTTTGTAAATGACGAATAAATGTCAGTGTCAAAAATCAACAGTTTTAGTGACATTCTGAAAGCTTTTTCTGGAAAGTACAATTAACCTTGTTATTTAATTAATTAAATACGTAAAATTATAGGTAAAATGCAAATATCCGTATACCGCCAATCTTGTTAATGAATTGGAAGAATCTCTGACATTAGGGATCTTCCTCATACAATAAGAAATAGATATAATTAGAATTGTATGTGTGCAGAAGACATGGTAAATACAATAGAAAACAATATTTGGGTAAAGTTCTGTATTTTTTTTTTAATTCTGAAATGACATTTCGAGAGCCAAATGCAATACAATACTTATATAACCTAAAATGCAAATGGCGAGAGGTATTGTGCTGGTCCAACAGATTTCTAAATTTGTTCTTTGTATAACACCTACTTTTACAGTGATATTTTATCTTGAAATTAGTGTTCCAGTTTTGTTTTATCATTTTGTGTAATTTTGTTTAATTTTAGTGTAAATTATATGTATGACAAAACCAACCATATTTCATCCCCTGGTGTCAAATTCCATCTTGAAATATGATTAGGCTCTAAGAACACCTCCTCTCAATTTCTTGGAGTGTAAAAAGTGAGTAAATCAGCTTCTAAAGTTAGTTCTGCAAGAATATAGACCGACGAAATGAGAAAAGTAAGTTCAATTTACGAAAAAAGACCGAAAGAACTCAATGTAGATGTGGGGATAAATAATGTCTCCCAGCTTTTACATAAAGGCTAGTTTATATGGGCCATAATTTAAAAAGAAAAGAAAAATTTCAAATTCGAAGAAATGTCCACGTAAGGCACACCAAGGACGAATAATTTATCATTAATGTCTTGTCGCAACAACTCTTGTGAATTTCTAAAAACGATGAATGAAAAATCTGAAGTTGTTTTTCTTCTTGGATTCATCAAAATACAAATCATGTGTATACATATTCAAAAGCTTTGGAATAGGTATTAAACTTACAAACACACAAAAGCGAATTCTATTGAGAAAAAGTTACGCTTTTTATTGCATTTATTTTGTTTCATGCTTTTTTATTATTCCTATTCTGACCGTAATACACAGTGGCGTGCGGTGCGTTTCTGTGTTGGGTGTGCAGATTTTTTTAAAAAAGTATTGTGTAGGTAGAATCTTAGGTTAACTATTCAGAATTATCTTATTTTTTTATACTATGTCCCTTCTAGAAAATGATTTCTTCAGTAACTCCGCAATTAGTAATTCACGTGCAATTTCCATTCTATAAATATTCATAAATAAAAATTAAAGTTAAATAAATAATATATAAATTATATTGCAAGTACCTAAAATTAATAATTAATTGTTTGTCTGAACTTTGTTTATGCTTGTGAATACTACCAAAAGTAATTTTACGGCGATACGTGCACAAATTATGCTGCACGCTGGAGAGTGCGATGGGGCGATATGTATT
Organism: Ophonus ardosiacus; assembly: GCA_943142095.1. NCBI lineage: Eukaryota > Metazoa > Arthropoda > Insecta > Coleoptera > Carabidae > Ophonus > Ophonus ardosiacus. Next base: position 13,013,138 of record OW964831.1, on the reverse strand, counting down.
TCTAATATTTTATCCTTGGCTGCGCAAATACACTGTTCCTATACCTTCCCTGTGTAAAAACATGCGCACCGAGTGTAGTGCGGAGACTGCACTTGCCCGGCAATTCACACATTCGCTGGTAGGCAACCAAACACGCTATTGTTTGTTATTGTCCCATAATTGTATTAATATTTTTATATTTTGTATATCATATATTAAGATCAAATCAATTAAATAATTTACATTTTAATGCAATAAATTTTGAAATTATTCGCAGGATGTGCAGTGCACACCTTGCACATATGGACTGCACGCCACTGGTAATACACTTTGTATTTCTGATAGATAAAAAAGTTACTTATTTGGCAAAAAGAAACGGTAAATAATATAAACACAATATAATAATGAATTCATATTATAGCAGAGCATAAACAGAAAAAAAAATTATATGATCGTATTCGTAAAGTTTGAAATTTATGTATGTTTTATGTTATCATAAATTCTTATTAATTTAATAACTTCGGTAATTAATAAATTTATGTTCGTCTAAAATTGTCTTAAACTAGAATAGTTAAATCATAAAATTACATGAGAAGTAGAGCTTATAGGCAAATATTCCTAATGGAGTGTTATACAGAGACAAATTTTTGTACTGCCATCTATTGCTATTTTCCTTGAACTACGTATGAGATACACGTGACTCTGCTCTGCTGCTATAATATAAACAATGGCCGCGTTTAGCACGTCACAGCGCTGGCAGCCCTGAGCATCGAAAATTGCCGAACGCATGAATGGACCAATCGCATTCGTTCTTCGTTCTTTCATTGTGTTCTGTAAATTCCGGCGCTCAGCGCTGCCAGCGCTGTGCCGTGCTCAACGTTGTTATGATGACAGGTGAAACAAGATGGTGCCAAATATAAAAAATGTAGTGAGTGTAAAGTCTTTGCAGCAGTGACTCCTGATATAATTATAAAGAATACATGACAAATGTGAAATTCTTTAAGTTTGCACTGCTGCATGTAGAACTCAAATGACAACTCTTTCTTACGTGTGACGTCAAAATCATAACCCTCCATTTTTGGATATTTTAGAAACGTTAAAATTTTTCAAATGACATTCGTTATTGCGGTTCCACTACCGTATCAATTCAATTTTTTGTCGATGGTAGGACGGAGATAGCGTAGACCCCTCTGTAACACGTACGATAATGAGGTAGCAAAAATACAAAACATATTAAATAATTTTAAATAGTGTCGGCAGTTTTATTGAATATGGCTGTCAGTAAATGTTCAACTTGATCAATATATTGGCAACACTTGTTTTCTTAACAAACCTGAAGTATGTGTCAAGTCGTTGACATGGTTCTAGTTAACACCGGTGTTAGCTCCACGTTTGTGCTACCAGCCAGTGTGGCCAACCACCGCCATATTTAGGCAAAATGCGCGGGAAATTTGAATTCATATGATGTGATAACTAAACAAAATTCGATAAACAATTAATGAAAGAGCATGTTAAATGGAAACAATATTTATTTTCATTTTAAATCCTTTCGAAGAACTGTTTTCACAACCAACCGCCACGCAACCAAGCATCTAAAATATATACCTTAATATTAGACATTTTTAGTAATTTTGACAGTTAACCTAAAAAGATGTGATGTTAATATACAAATACACGTGTAATTTAATTATTTGCACTATCTAAAATATAAATACAATATAATTACCTTCAATTCACGTAACAAATCTGAAAATGTCACTTTGTCGGCATAATATCCGCCATATTTAGGCAAATTCGCGCCGACCACTCAAAATCGATCCCCTTATTGGCCACACTATGTATATACAGTCACTATAGTCACAACTATTGCTATCTTTCTCGCGCAACTTACTACAGAAACTGGTGCGAGAAAGATAGCTATAGGTTTCTTTAACCCGCGATCGGTACCGGTGTTAGATTTTTTCTAACATTTTTAGATTTATCCATATTTTTTTAAAACAGTTAGCCCTACATCTCAGGCCGTCCTGCTATGCCTCCCTAAGAACCTCCCTCAGTTATCCCCAATACCAGTTTATTTGAAAATTTCAGCGTACGTGATCAGTTCATATTCTTTTCAAGTCGTGTCAACATGTTAGACAAAATCTAACGCGGTACTTATCGTAGAATTGTAAGTTAGTTACTATTTTTACATTGAAAACTTTAGTTTTTTGACAACATTGTTTAGTAATAGTATGGTGATGTCGTACGAACAGGAATATAAACATTTGCAAGCTCTTTGGAAGGAAGCTTTTCTTTTTGCATTTGCTTTTTTTTTGTTTACATTATGTATATTTTAGTTGACATTTTCGCATAATATAAAAACGTAAAAAATATGAAATACTGTTTTATTTATATTTAAAATCAATCTAATTAATACCTGCCATTGTCAGCATTAATAATTTTTACATAATAAGGTGAATAAATATAAAAATCGCTATGTTAGAAAAAATCTAACGCGTTACCGATCGCGTAATTATAGGAGGCGGTACCGATCGCGGGTTAAAAATCAAATGCAGTTGAACTTAAAACAATTATGACTTTTTAATACAACAAATTGCTTCAAAATTAAACAAACTTTCATGTAAAATAATAAAAAAATTAGAGTGGAGGACCCTATTCTTGCAGGAGAAATTGATGAGGTATCATCTCGGGGAAACTTTATCTGCAACCAATATTTTCCGGATTTTAAGTAGGTATTACAAAGGTAGACAGTTTAAATCTTAGAATTAATAACATTTGGTATCAGTGTTCCGTATGTATACTAAATTAAGAATTCGGTCTGAGAATGTTTAACTGAGCGAAGAAGAAAGAAATAGCGAAAGTAAAAGGATCGCTGAGAAAATATTTGCAAAGTTTATTGACTTAGCATTAAAGCAAAATGTTGAAGGTTATAAAGCTTTATATAGGTACATATAGTACTGCATTTCGTATGTTTGTCCTTATGAAATTGTTCAAGTTCATTACCTACCAACACATAGTAAACGTGAATTTCAGCGTATATTAATTGCAAAATTACACCATTAATATCAATTTAGGAAGAAGTTGAAACCAAAGGTGCTATAAACATAAATATTTTCCATTACTCGTAAAATGAAAATAATGTATATGTTTCCGGAATCACGTAAATACATTAGGATAATTACTAAATCTAGTTACCACGTTAAAAAAATGAACCATCTCATAACACTATTACACTGTTATCACATGAGAATAGTCTTTATTTACGTGTACTAAAACGTAATATTTATAAACAACGGTCACGAAGCATACACTAACAGTAATGTCCAAATATAACCTTCAACGTTGGCTAAAAATACAATAAACAAAACGCTACGTGATAGGAGAATATTTCACTGAAGAAATTCACTTCGGTTGAGTAAACTTCCCGGAGTTCCCGTAGTAAAGTTGTTTAATCGGATTGTACGAGTACATTCGTTCGCTTTATCCACTAAATTATCTGTTTTCAAACCGGGTACTTAACTCAATGAAGTGCGGGTGTTTTTGTGCGAGTAACGACACAAAAAAGTGAAAAAGTATTTCCCTTTACTGTTGGACATTTTTCAAAAGAAAATCTTGTTTAAAACTACTGCAAATATATGAGCATAATTTATAGATTTAAAACAGTCATTAAATAGTATTTTTTTATTTTAAATAAAAGTACTGTTTAAACCACGACACTTATTGATTTCTTTGTTATACTTGCGTATCCTTATTTTAACATTGAAGGGAATAAAATATATTGTTGTATAACAGTAGACAACCAAGCTGCTTTAGAAATACTAGGAATCTTCAATTTTGAGTTAAAGCGATAGTAATTTTTTTTATACAGAGTAGTCACGTCATTAAAGTTTGTAACTAGATAATGACGTCACGGAATTACTAGGTTTACATGGTATACTAATTTAAATTTAACAATGAAACACAACTGGAAAAACAGTTATTGTTTGTACTGAGAAATGTAAATTGGATACCCAACTAGGTAACAGTGATGAAAACTAAGGAAAAACAATAAACAATCTAAACAAATTTTATCATATGAAAAGATAAAAACGAATGAAAGGACATCAAATGTCGGTCGACAAGATACATGTCATATAAACGTATAAATATTGAAATCCAATAGATACAATTAACTTAAAAATGCATTATGTTCGAGTTTCAAATAATTGTAAATTTAATTAAAATGTACTTTTCTTGTAGTATGCAAAATATAATATTTATTTTCTTCGTTTACAGTAATTTATTCTAGGTTGAAAATCTCGGGGTAGAATTTGATGAAATAAATTAATTTTATAGGGGAACAGTTTCAAATTTTCTTTCAAAGTCGTATGTGTGGTACCAATTAGGAATGACGAATTCCGATAATTTTGGTACCCGAGTACCCGAAACAACTACCCGGATAGTACCCTTTACCCGTTAATTACCCGATACCCTTTAATTACCCGTTATCCTTTAAGTACAAATACGCATTTCGTTAATTTGTTAATTACCAGTTACCTTTATATTAGCAGTTTACTTTTTAATAAAATTCATAATTATTGTTTACATATATTTATTAAATAAAAAGTAATACAAATATATAATATACTGTATCTATATAAAAAACTAAACATAAATTATAGTAATTACCTATGGTATGATAATAAAAAGCTCTTCTTTTAGATACAATCTTTCCGGCAGCTGAAAACTGTTCGGGTAATTAAAGGGTATTGGGTAATTAACGGGTAGCGGGTATATTTCGGGTAATCGGGTAAGAAATTTTATACCCGGGTACATTATTATCGGGTAGGTTCCGAGTACCCGGGTACCCATCGTCATTCCTAGTACCAACGGATAAATTTCGCTCGTGACTGATCCTTGGAACAGATGTCGATGGGGTCTCCTCCACAATTTGTCTGACATTATCAAGTACTTCGGCTGTTCTCTTCCTCTGTCTTCCGCTACCGGTTTTTCTTTCAACACTTCCATTTTCCCGAAATAACGGTACAGTTGTCTTTACAACCTTGTAGCATTATAAGTGTAATCTACTGCTTCACTGGGAAAATTTTCTAGAAATTCATTATAACAGACAGCAAAAGAATATTGCCATATTCGTCGAGTTTAAAGCAATGAAATTGATGCTGATGTAATCTCTTTTTAAAGGTTGTTCCTGCATGAAATTAATGAATTATTGATGATATACCTACATATTTTAATTCCATACCCAGGTGTCTATTTAATGAAATTTTCAAAATTTTCTACTAAATCTAGAACGGTAAATATGTAAGATCTGAGAAAATTATAGCTAGGAGATTCTGCATTCATGAATATTTCCAATTATCCTATGAATTGAATTATAAATTATAAAATTGAATTATAAATTATAAAATTGGTCTTCGTGTAGCATTCGCAAGGTACTAAAGGATATGTTTGAACGCTATAATAGAAAGTAGAATTTGTAGCTGGCTTAAAACTCTTGTAAATTACATTTATGTGCATAGTTGCAAAATTAGGAGGAAAATTCCTGTACGAAACATTGATAAAGTGTTATTAGGTCATTAATTTCTAAAGTATTGATTGAAAATTGGACAGAGCTTTTGAGAAATGAAAGTCGTGAATGGGCATATTGTTATCTAAGAAATTAGTGGGAACTATTCACATTAAGTAATAGGAAATTTGATAAGTTTTCCTAATATCAAACTACTTCAATCATTTTAAGATTACATCCACCGTGTTCCACATTCTTCGCAATGAATAATTATTAAAATAAAGGAGTTATAAAATAGCTATTTCTGCATTAAATGCGCAAAGGCGATCGAAACAGACAATATTTTTTCTACAGTCGCCACAATAAATTTAACATTGTTTATAAACTTATTCTTATTTACAACTTTTTAGCGTATTTTGGGTTCAGACAGGGCACAAAAAATGAAAATTTAATATTATACATCTCATTATTTACAATTAGCAGAATTGTACAAAATTTAGTATGGATTCCTAAAAAAATATATTTCACCACTATAGTTTACAGGGCTAAAATTTTTTAAAGTGTATACGCACATTTTAAAAAAGAGTCAAATTTAATACCTTTTATTCGAATAAACATTGTCTACATTTAGTTTTTACCTCTCGCTAAGAGAGGTATTGGAATCATGCTAAAAATCGTAGATCTAGATTTTAGTGGATAAGCACGTTTTAAGGTCCCTATAATCCGATTATAACATTTTTACGATGATGTCCGTGTGTGTGTGTGTGTGTGTGTGTGTGTGTGTGTGTGTGTGTGTGTGTGTGTGTGGTGTGTGTGTGTGTGTGCGTGTGTGTGTGTATGTTTGTGTGGATGTGTTTGTGGATGTTGAAACCACGGTTTCTCAAATACTATAAAATTTAAAAAATAATTAACTGCAGTTTCCTCAATCTGACATTCCTGGGAAGAGCTGATTAGATTTTGGTAACAATTGGACAACTGGAAGTAATAGTTTCTTTAAGAAAATCTTCTAAATATAATTTTTTGGAAATTTTTGTTATTACAAATACAGAAGAACATAAAATTCACCATCTAATACACTTAAAAATTTTATTATATCTTGTATAGATTTAGAGATAAAGGCACTGTAATATATAGAATAATCTAATGTAATACACCGCAGAGGCTAAGGCACTAAGGAAACCAGTTGACAAATTCAAATGTTTATAACATAGTTTGTAAATGACATGTGAGTGTCAAAAATCAACAGTTTTATTGACATTCTGAAACCTTTTTCTGGGACGTACATTTAATCTTTCTTATTGTTTTATTAATTAAATATTTAATATTGTAGCTCCAATGGTGCCAATCTAGTTAATGAATTGGAAGTATCTCTGATATTAAGGAGCTTCTTCATACAATGAAAAATAGATATAATTAGAATTGTATGTGTGTAGAAGACATGTTAAATACAATAAAAAACAATATTTGGGTAAAGTTCTGCATTTTTTTGTTATAAAACGATGGCTCAATTGTGAAGTGCAATGCAGTCCATACTAATATAATAAATGCGAAAGTAACTCTGTCTGTCTGTCTGTTACGCTTTCACGCATAAACCGCTGAACCAATTTTGATTAATTTTGGTATAGAGATAGATTGGACCTTGAAGAAAGATATAGGCTACTGTTTCTCGCGAAAATAAAACTTGAAGGGGGTGAAATAGGGGATGAAAGTTTGTATGGAGAACCCATCATTTCTTCCATTTAACCAATTTTTATGAATTTTGGTACCTATAAAGATAGATTAGACCTTGGAGAAGGACATAGACTATCTTGTGTCGCGAAAATAAAATTTGAAAGGGTGAAATAGGGGATGAAAGTTTGTTACCGGCTCCCTACGGAGCGCATGTCACCGAAGTAAATGTGAAAAAATACTGGTACACGTGTAGCTAATCGTTATTCTAGCTTTACCCGTGCGAAGCCGGGGCGGGTCAGCTAGTACTTATATAACATAAAGTGGAAATGGCGAGAAGTATTGTGCTGGCTAAATGTTTAAGGTGCAATCCTATTTAAAGGAATCCATACGCTTATTTATAAATAATTCAAAACCAATTAGCATTTATCCAAAATGGAATGCAATAAAAATCTCTTTCGACAAATTCGAGGATCGAGGGATGCTACTCGTAATAGAAGTTTTAAATTTGCATGTGTCCTAGTTTTGAACGAGTTGAATAATTCCAGAAAGCTGGTTGTTGGTCAGTCCAACTCTAGAAATGAAAATTGCAACAAGCACTAGAATTAGTTACTAAGCTACGAGCCCAAACAAAAACAGAAGAACTCATGCATATTTTATACTCCAATCCGCAAAGTACTTTAAACTACAGAAAAATCTTTCCAATTATTATTTCAAAGTTGCAGATTCTAAGTTAATAAATACTATATTTTGAAATATGCTTTCAGAACTCATTATTAATAAAATTAAACAATATTTGGGTATAGTTCTGTATAAATTTATTAAAAACAACAACGTTTCGACAGCAAGGTGCTGTCTTCTTCAGGTTTTTATAATAATAACATAAATAAATATGTAGTCAAGACTACAAGTATATAAAATCATAGATACATTGATAAATGGTAAAACATTAAACATACAAATGAATAAGAAAAATTACGAACGAATAACAGGGTACCATGATTTATTTAGTTCATAGCCTGTGTTAAGATTGATATTATTAGGTGACTTCTTGAACTATACCCAAATATTGTTTAATTTTATAAATAAATACTATCAATTATCCTAAAAAAATATATTATAAATTATTGTTATTGTACGTAAACATTAAGTTTATTTGGCACACCCAGAAATTGGTAATATGCCGTGATGATATATCTATCAAAATTCTTTGTAAATTTTTGATGTTTTGTACTCATTCCAAAAAAAAAAGATGAAACTTCTCAATTTTTTTATACCATATTGATATTTATACACCGTGAACTGAACTAATGGTACAAATTTTGTGAAAATTGGTAAATTTATGTAATTTTGTCAGCAGAACCGAATGGCCCATTTTTGGGGTCCAAGTTTGATCGCAAATATCTCAGTAACTAAAAATGATATTAATATGTAAAAATGTGGATTATTAAAAATTATGAAAATTGTTCTCAAAGATGAGTGTAATAGTGTAATATTAGTTTCTGGAGGCATAACTCAGAATATAAGTTATTGTTAACAGCAATATGTTTTTTTAAAAGGGAGGCCTCCATTTTCTCACTTGACAAACCGAGAAACGTGTATATATTGCACATTTCATTACCTTTACTGCTATTAATTATTGAAATCAAAGGAAACCTGTATTTAATGTCAATATTGATATTTATAATGTCACACATTTAATCATTGAATTAAATGACACTGTTTGCATACTCGTATTTGTTGAGTACAAATGATGTACCACTGTAAACTCTGTGACAACTTGGGATTCAATTAAAAATAACACTTTGACATTTGCTTACTTGTAACTTCTACGAGTACTTGTTTCAATACGTATATTACGTTAGAATATTATTTTTTCATGAAATATATAATTTTTTCATTTACCATTTTCAATTTATCTGCAAAATAATGAAAGTATTGCGACAATTTGGTTATTTAAAATTTATTAATTCGGAAAATTGTATCTTTTTCTACACTCAATATACAAAGTAAGTATTTGCGCTTACATTTGTCAAGGCAAAATGGCACTTTGCTATGTTGCAATTATTGTAGTGATAAACAGATTCAATATACTTTTTTTAAACCACAGTATCTTCCATTTCTTGTAGCTTAAATAACTATTATATGTATTGGGGTGCTCCACTCTAATTTTTTTTTTATCATTTTAAATGAAAATTCGTGCATTTTGGATACAATTCGTAGTATTAAAAAGTCTTAATTGTGTTTGGTTTAACTGCATTGAATTTTAATGTTACTATGACGTCACGACGACACATATCTTTCTCTCGCTCCGCACTAGACAGTAGGCTGCGAGAGAAAGATAACAATACCGTGACGTCACAGTGACATTGACAACAAATTTCAAATATCTCGTAAAGTAATTATTAAAAACATGTTTTTTTTTTCATCTTAATCGTTATTTATTGACTAGTACTTTAAGTACAAAGTGTAAATTTTATTATTTTTTGTTATGGTGGAGCACCCCATTCTATTTTGAGCCATTCATGTAAACAGAAGATTTATGTCTTGCAAGTATTGTTCGATATTGAATTCAATTTTCTATTGCTCAGGTGGATTCCCACATTGTCCATAATTTTGTTGTTCCTTTATTTCTTAAACGTAATATACAATGAAAAATAATTCACTAGTTCTCTCTGCAATAGAATCAACCTACGTTGGCTTCCACGTAGGCGTCCGTGAACTCGTTCAATATTTGAATCCGTATTATATAGTACTCGTACTTTTTATTTTACTCGTTTCGGTGAATTAAACAGAACTTACTCTATAAATTCACGAGAATAGTTTCTTTATTTCTTTGCAAAGTAGTAAATCCTGAATACTGTTCTCAAGTAATAAAATTAATATTTCAGAAGCTTAAATAACTTTAATAATACCAAAGCTCAGATTAGAAACTTAATTATATACCCTATCATAAACCTGCAAGAAAATAAGAAATGAATTACCATTTCCTCCATTTTATGATATGAAATATGAAATTGAGCTTTACAGTGTTATAAAATCTTGTTTGAAATATGTATTATAGATACTTATGAAGTCTTTATTCTACAGAATAATATAACCTTACTCTGATAGAATTCTGTGTGAATAAAAATGAATAGTTTTCATCTATTGCTGTAAAAATGTACATAGCTTGCAAATATTGTATAAGAGCAAAGAGAACTATAAACAAACAAAAGATCTTGACAATAGGTGTCAGTTTAACGATGCTGAATAAAATTTATGAAGTATGAAGTATTAAGACAGATTTACTTTGACGGGTTATTTCTTCAGGAATATTATCATAAAATATTTAAAAGGAAATGAGAAATGATCCGAACATTGTATGTTACATAAAATGTAATATAAATTGTATTTCAGTGTCGATTATTCACTCATTTTTTATCTCAGAATATAATGGGTTTCTCCACTCTAATTTTCATTTTATTTGTAATGAGAGTTCGTTTTATTTTGAAGTAATCCGTAGTTTTAAAATTTTTATTTCTCTGTAGTTTAATTGCATTTGATTTTTAATCTCAATATGACGTCACGTCACTAGTTTTCTCTCGCTCTGCACCATACTCTATAGAAAGGTGTAAGAGAAAGTAAATTTCAAATATCTCGTAAATTAAAATATCAATAATAATAAACTATTCTACACAAATTCGTAAATTAATTATTAAGAAAATGTTTTCCTACAACAGTGCGTAAAGTACATACTTTATGCACTCTTTACAATGTGCAAAGTGTCACTTTTCAAACATTAGTGCGTGAAAAGTAAATACATTACTAGGCAACATGCAAATTCGGTTAATTTACTGGTCAACTAACATTAACAGTTTTTGAAAAAGCCTGTATACTCGCACTCAGTATTATTAGAAATAGCACTAATCTTTCGGTTGTACTCGTAGGAAAAATATTGTATGCAACTCGTGTGTAATAGTATTGGGCTTCCAAATTATCAAAAGATGGCGCTGACGTCAAACGTCAAAATTCAAACGAATGGTACATTTTTCGCTGGCTTCCATAAGAGTACAATTGGTGTGAGACTAATTTTCGTAGTTTTTAATTTAATTTCGCATTTAGAATAGTGTTTTTTTTTTTGTTAATTTCGATAGAATTGAGTTTGATCTTTCTTGTAGTAACAATTTAGTGATAGTTTTAATAATATTTTAGTTAATAGGGTTAATTTTAGTAAGTATTTGTAGGTTAAGAGTATTTTAGTCATATTTTAATGAACAGTATATTGGTATTTTTAATAAAAAAACATTTGATTTCCTTTATTTAGATTGTATTTCATTGCCGTAGCTGTACATATATTAATTTCTATCTACATAGCTTTACTTTTATTTAATTGTTTTTCTTTCATAATGAAAATTTTCTTTGCTTAGATTTAGATACTATTTGTAGATTTGGGAATTGTAGTGTATCATCTAGAAATATGGTGGAAGGCCAGCAATAGTGGCCACGTAATATTACGTGGTAAATATTTTCGGCGAAAACTACATCGTAACTTTAACCTATAAATTGCATATCTCCTAATTTGTTCATTAATTTTATAAAAAAACAAAAACTTACCTGTTATATTAGCAGTAATTCAGATCCTACTAAGAATAAAACAATAATAGCCGAAGATAAAAGCGTATTAAAATTCGTATACAAGTAAATACAATCCCTGAATAAAACAACCACCTTTGTACATGTACACTTCACTCAGTTCAGAAATCTGCCGCCAGTGGCGCATTGTAATTTTGGAAGCCCAATATTAAAGCACAAATTTTATAAGACATGTTTTTTTCGCACGCATCAAAATTTAAATGAATTGAAAATTGAAAAATTGGAAAAATTTGTAAAAAATTTAAGTAAATTTTGTGTAATCATGGAAGATGAAATCAATTGCACCCCACGTAAGCTACGTAATATAGCTCAGATCTCTGTAAATAATCTACTTCCTAAAAAATCAATTAACGAAAAATAAATGTCATCTAGTACCAACCTTCTAAAATAAAAAAATGCGTATCGAAATGAAGGCCATTACGATACGCAATTGTAAAATCTAAAAATAGTATTTTTTATCTCGTACTAATTTCCGTCGCACTTGACCAAAAAAGTACTACTTTAAACACTTGTTACATAAATAACTATTTTTTTTTATCTTAATAGTTATTTATTGAGTAGTATTTTATGTACAAAGTGTACATTTTATTATTTTTTTGTCATGGTGGAGGACCTTGTCTTAGAGAAGTAGGAAATATAAAATACAATATACGCATGGTAACGAATAATTTGTCAACACAAACTATTATATTTCGTTTGTATTGGACAAACGAAAACATATTTGTTGATTGTTGATCAACTGTGATTAAAAATACTTGCATTAATCTCGTATTCAGTGCGTAAGATCCGCAAATTAATCTAATATTCCTGCTTTATATATCTAATCACATCCTGTCCTTGATCGAGCAATTACCAATTACAATCATTGTTTGCATATAATCTAGATACATTATAAATAGATTTTACAAACTCTGTAATCGTAATTAACTCAATATTATTCATCCAGAACTTAATAGATAATGATAATGCGTACTATGCGGTTTTGATTAATTAATTATTCTTATAAATGCAAATTGTTGTTTCTGCGAATACAGAAGAAATGATATATTACCCAATGCGATAACTAATCATTAAAAATCTGATATCGAACTTTAAGTACATCTAAATGAGCAAACAACTCATCTACATTATCATCATCATCATCATATGATGATTCTACTTGAAGTCAAGGCCCAAGGCTATAAGAACCGTAGAGAATAGTACCATTATCATTTCTTATTACAGTGGTTTTAGTTGAAATGTTGAAAAGCATTCTTTCCTTCTCCTGAAATACTTTTAGAAATAATTTATGTTCAGTTCATGTAGACTGTAGAGGCAGCATCTTCGTCTGTGCAGCGTGTGTCAATTTCTTTGAGATTATGTGATCTCTCAAACTGAAGTCTGAACTTTTTGTAAGACAAAGGACAAAGCATCAATGAAAATTTAATGTGGATGTTATAGAATCATTCATAAATCATGAAAATTATGTATATGGTACAAGTGATGTAATGAATCAAAACATATCGCAAATTCCCCTAAATTATAACAATGAAAAGCTGATTACAACAAAGAATATGATAAACTGTACAAAGAGATGATTATATTTATTGTTTCTGTGTTTATTATATGAAGCGTAAAAGCAGACATTTAACATTATGTAATAAAATTGACATCATTTTTCATATTTTTTTTCTTTCTTTTCTAATCCAAAGCAAACTTAATTACAAAAACCAAAAAGTATATAATTTTTAAATTTACATATCTCGCTTATACAAAGAGCTAATTTAATAATTCATGATCTGCTAGATGCAGAATTTAATTCTCTAAAACTTTATTTAAAGCATTTATTTCTAAAATCAAAATAAAACCTTTTTTCAAGAAAAACTGTTCGCAGATTCAGATCACTTCCGGTTACCCCATTTTAATTTAAATCTATTATGTTATTCCCATTGATATAAAAGTCTTATATACCAAATTTGAAAAGTTTTGGATTATATTTTAGTATAGTTTTCATTATAATCTATTATAGGCTTCAAGTAAAGTACCACTTCCGGAAGTTATGTAATAACCAAAAATGGACGTGCACAACTAGATGTAACAGTCTTAAATACAAAATTTCAGCTTTCTATGGCTTACCGTTTTTGAGTTATGCGAGATATCTACGTACAGACGTCACAATGAAATTAGTCAAAATGGATTCAGGGATGGTCAAAATGGATACCATTTTCGCTAAAATCTCGAAACCGAAATTTTTCGCGATTACAATATTTCTTTTACTTCGAAGGAAGTAAAAACAGACATTTGCGGAAGGCATGCAAGTGCAAAAGCAGACATTTGCCTTTGGATGAATAAGGTATAAGGTTACAGTTCTTCATTTACCTATTTGATCATATTGAGAGGATTAATAATATAGTAAATAAATTAGTATTTAGCTAAACTACTACTATCAGAAGCATAAGCATATATTTACAAGTGCCAGCAGCAAAACCCGTGGCCGCGTGCCTGAGTTTCTGGTCGCGAACCCGGGGGAACCGGATTCGATCCCGACAGACTCCAAATATTTCCAATTTTAAATGGCACAAAAGTGACCCCTGCGGTGTACTCTCCACACCAGCTATGAGTGCCCGTAAGGTGACGCCTGGTAAGCACCCACACGGTAAAATATATCGTCATCATACCGATGTCTACATGTGTTGTAGATACTGGCACACCCAGAAATGGGTAATATGCCATGATGATATATTTATTTTCTTACGACCACTGTTAAAAGTAGTCTTTTTAACGGATGCTTAGCGAGTTAAAAATAACAGTTTATAACACAGTGAATTCTTTTAAATCGTTGTCATTGACAACGGATTAAAAGTAAAAAACAAATTTACTTTTAACACTAGTGTTAAAAAAGAACTAAATCTAGTTACATTTAGTGTTAAAAATATAACTAAATCTAGTTACATTTAGTATTCATAAGTAAATATAGTTTCATTTTATATTTATTTTTGTACTGAAATTATTTATATAGGTATTTTATTAGAAGTACACATTATTTTGAAACGTTTATTGTTATAGTACAATTATTACAATTGTTTATAGTAATTCCTTGCAAGGCGCTTGAAGAATTGGAATTTAAAACAGTATTGTTGAAAGTAGAGGTTAGAATTTTCTTGGAAGTAGAGGTTAGAATATCATGACCTGTCAAATGTCATTCTATAATTTTTAGTTTTTACTAATACATAACTAGGGTCGTAGGAAAAATAGTGTATGATATTCGTGTTAAAAGTGATTTTATTTCGTTCGTGGGGTTTGTTTTACTCGGCTTCGCCTCGTTTCATAAACTTCCCCACTCACTCATAAAATGTCACTTTTAACACTTATATCATAAATAACTATTATTTATTTTATTTCAGCAGCAAAACTAGACAAACAAAATATCGTTTATTTAAACAGGAAATTTCTATGAAAACTGCAAGTTGACTGGTTAGCTTTTTTTAGGGTTTTTGTGTTTTACTCAAAACTAGTTATGTGTCAAATGTCTGCTTTTGCATCTATACGCTTCATATTATATTTTATTAATCTATGGTGTAATACTGCATAATGCAAATCATCCAATTAACGCGCTCGACTATCGCACATTAAATAAAAAATATGCAGCATACAATCTGAACTTTGAAAACGAGGTTTTAACCCCTCTAAAAATATATCTCCTGTAAAGTTAGAAGAAGTATAAGAAAAAAACATTGGTTTAAGTTTGAGTTTTTATTAAAACAGCCAACAATCAACAACTAAGTTCTGACAGTTCTTCCTGTCGAGGACATAAAACAGAGACACACATGAGACTCAGAGACAAATGTTAGATATAAAAGAAGAGTTTGTAAAATCAGGGTTTAACATCGACTCTTAGAGTTCATTGCTTGCGGAGCGTAGTTCTTTCGGGAATTTCTACCTCGTAGATGGGCTGCTTTCCTTCAGATACCCAAACTGAACCGCTTTCGCCGTGTTTGATTAAGTGGATCATGCCTTTTGCCACATTCTCAGTCCTAGAAAGACATAAAGAAAATAGTTAAAAAACAAAAGTGAACTTGGACATATTATCAAATACTATGTTTTATTAAATAATATATGTTTTATTAAAAATATATAATGCTCGCATTCAGCCGGGCTAGCGCTAATTAGCGCTTGACTAGCAAACTAATGAGGTCCTATACCATAGTCAAATTTTAACTATCTTAAATAAGAAGACGAAAATATACATAAATTAATGAGAATTAGTGAAAAAAAAATTTTTAAATATTGATTAGGTCACAAACTACAAGCGATTGAAGCTGATTACTAATTGGGTATGACGCGTTAGGTACTAAGAATTTGATTCTCGCGTCTGCTGCGGTCACCTTTAAAACATTATAAAATGTCACGTTGATGTATTACCTAACAAAAAAAATTAACAATTTTGTGTTTGATGAATTTGTTTAATTATAACATGTAGTAATATTAACAATAATAATATATTTATAATTAAATCAATTTTTTATATTAATTAAATTAATAATAATATTAGTTAAATTAATATTGAAACTTCAAAACAGGCCAACACTGGCGCCATCCGTCGTCATGCTTTGTGTTATAATATTGTCAAACTGTTTCAATGTTCTATAATTTATTAGGAAAAAAAGGTTATTATTTACGTTATTTATACTTAATAATAATTTCTTCATGAATATAACGTATAAGTTTTTATTTACAAACATTTCAGCTATGCAAACATGAAAAAAATTGTTCCCTCTATAACTAACAGTTTGCACTAAAATTCTTATTTCATCCTGTTTTTACAGAAAAAAGAAAATGGTATAGGACCCCATTCAACGATTTGCTAGAATATAGCGCTGATCTAGCGCTAGAAGAAATAGTGAGAAATATTTCGCTAAGACATTTAGCGAATTGGTATTATTTTGTATTTAGGTACGTTTTAATTTCGAGGTTAAATACTCATGTCAAAAAACAAGATAGTACATTCTCTAACAGTTAAAATAGTAAATTCATAGATTCATTTAAAAATAAAGCTTTTGAGTTTTCAGTACTAGGCAGGTAGAATTATCAGTTAATAGCAATCAAATATATTATACTTTAATCTGCGTCCGCTCGCTAGGTCCAACAAAATAAATATCCTTCAGTACGCATCTAGAGCTGACAAACAGCGCTAATTTTTTGTGTAATTGGTCATTTTCGTTATGCAGAATTAAATTATTTTTATTGTAGTCAAGCATTTCTTTGTTGAAATAAAAAAATCATATAAAAAATATGAATAGATATAATCAGAGGAACATGCTCGTTTTGGAATAAAAACATACAATAACAATAATTATTATAAGTTTTTTTTTATGGTGATTGGTCATTTTCTTTATTGCAATCAACTTCTCTTTGTTGAAATGAAGCATGACTTTGTTATAATCAAAAATCTATTACAAAAAAAAACTTTTGAGCCGGTTTTTTCAATCACCTGTTAAACAGGCTGTTACCTCAACTATCTGTTAAAAGGAAAAACATAGCATCGGTATTATAACAGAAATTGTAAAAATTACATATGTGTTCTTATGACCGACAGTTTCATGAGACAGAAATACCGGGCCTAAGTTATATAATCAGAGGAACGTATTTTTATTGAATTGGCTTTAGCCTTATAGCGGGATTAGAATACAGAGTGTTAAAAAAACCCAATTCGGAGTAGGCTATGAACAAAAAAAAGTATGTCAATTTGAAAGTATTTAATTAAATGTCACTTTGACAGGAGATATTGTCAAAAATGTTATCTAAAGAAAACAAAGCTTTTCTTCTTGAATCCTTATTTTAGAAATAGAAATAAATTAGAAAACACTGAATGGAAATATTCTGTATCCTTCTTTAATATCTTTTCTCATTAAAATTACATTTCACGATCAATTTTGACAACTTGACTTTTGAATTGAATAACGATCAGACATACGTTTCTCTATTCATAGTCCACTCCGAATTGGTTTTTTTTTGTTAACACGCTGTAATGTTAAGCGAATAATACTTAGAATTCAGCATTAAAATAACTATTTTTTAGGCCTGTATCCAAATATGTTCTTGGTATAGTGGTATTCCCAGTCTAACTCTGCCTAAATCTATTAAAAAAACTTAAAGAGATTTTTTAACAAATTGAAAAAATTGTAATAAGGAACAAAATGAAAATTATAAGAATTTATTGAGTTTGTGAGATTTTATGAAAAATGAATACAAAAATATTGTTCAAAAACTAACGCAGTCAAAATGTTTTATCTATTTAAGCCATTAGTAGTCGTAAAAATGATACAAAGAACATATCATTAATTTTAAAAGCGTACAAACTTCACTGACATTAAATTCATATATGAAAAAGAAATAAGAAATGGTAATGTTTCGTATTGTCAAAATTATACTTGGTGGTTTTTGTTAACTTAAAGAAACGAAGAGCATTAAAACGCCATGAATGAAAATGAACTTCATAAAAACTTTGCGTTTACAAAACTAAAATTGACAAGAAAAAAATGAATTAATTTTGAAGAGGTTCTAGTAATTTAAAATAGAAGTGTTTGCTTTTAATCTAATTAAAAACTTTGGACACTTTGACTCTCATTTCCTGAATGTCTACAATCTACAAATGTCAAAGAGACTGTGAATTACTTATTTAGTACATTAGAATTTGTCTTGGTAATAGAATTTCCAAGATTTCTATAATGAATTAGGTATAAATTACTAATTAAATCCGCAAGAATAATTCCTGGACGCAAAATTTACTAAACAAAATTTCTTAATAATTTTGACATCTTATTCGAAGTAGTTTTCGATGTAGACAAATTGATGAATACTTTTTATCTCAATTTTAATTTAGCGTTAACCAGAAAACCTCTGCAAGAAGGTTTCTCGGATTGCGAGTCGCATTTAATTAAATCTGTTTTCGATTTTACTCTGAACAGCTTTTTCATTTGTCACCAGATTTCTTGCGAAACAAGAAAAATATAGCGCCTAATTTTTTCTCCCGGTATTACGATTGTTGTCTGGCAGATTGTTTTTATGTACAGATATATAAATTGAGGATATTTTTATCCGTTGATTGAAATGAAAGGAAAATGACGTTTTTATTGTGTGCAATTTTTCTGTGATATCAATCTGTGTTATCTTTAACAATTGCGGCGCGTTTCATTCATCCAACCTCAATACTTGGTGTTTAAATTGTTTTATTTTGAAATAAATTGTGGTTTCGAATATAATAGATGAATAATGGCAAGTCCGTTAATTCGCTTTGAATACACCAGTGAATTACACTACAACTTTGTGGGTTGTTGAGCATCAAAGTACTCATGCAAAACAAAAGTTACAAACTATTTGTGTTGCTGAACATGCTGTACAACTTAGTATAAAAATACTTTGTTTCATATTATGCTAAAATAGTTTCAGTAGTACAGTAGTTAGTCTTGAAATTTCGGTATCCACTTTTTTTACTTCTCGCTAAGAGAGGTATACGATTCATGCTAAAAATCACATATCCACAGTTTAATGAATAAGCACGGTTTAAGATCACTAGAATCCGATTTTAACATTTTTATGTTGATCTCTCTCTCTCTTTCTCTCTCTCTCTCTCTCTCTCTCTCTCTCTCTCTGTGTGTGTGTGTGTGTGTGTGTGTGTGTGTGTGTGTGTGTTTGGATGTTGGATGGACGATTCCTCAAAAACTATAATACTTAAGTCCTGTAAATGTATTCTTCAATCTGACGTTAATGTGAAGAGCTGAATAGGTTTTGATAACAATTGGACAACCGGAAATAGAAGTTTCTTGAAAATATTTGTTATTACAAATATTGAAGAAGATAAAATTCTCCATATAACACACTTAAAATTTTTATTATATATTTTACGCGTATATCCTTAAAAAAATACTGCCAATCCCGTCAATGAATTAAATCTTAAACATTTTAGAAGAGCAGGGCAAGATTCCTTATAGAACGAAAAAATACATATAATTAGAATTATTTGTGTGTACAAGAAATGTTAAATTCGATACTTTTGTAACTGGGTTCGATCCCGACCGACGCCAAATATTTCCAATTTTAAATGGCACAAAAGTGACCCCTGTGGTGCACTCTCCACACCAGCTATGAGTGCCCGTGAGGTGACGCCTGGTAAGCGCCCACACGGTAAAATATATCGTCGTCATTACCGATGTCTACATGTGTTGTAGATACTGGCACACCCAGTAATGGGTAATATGCCGTGATGATATATGTATATTTTTTTTGTAACAACAAGGAAATGGAGAGAGGTATTGTGCTGACCACAACAGATTTTTTTTATTAATTAAGTTAATTCTTTAACCGGATTTACTTTTTGGCGGGTGGTAGGGCGCTAGTTCTAACTAACTGAAATATCCAGGATCGGATTTTGATCCATCTGTGCTTTCCGACGGCCAGACAGCCAATCATTTGAGCGTGTGCCACGAATTGAAAGAATAGTAGACATCTTTTCGGATTTTTTGTAAGCTCTCCCAAGCATTGCTGCTGATTTCTCACAAGAAACAGAATTTGATGTTAACAAATTGCTCATTAATGTACGTCATTACAACATCGCAGAACACGGCAAACAGCGCTTCCGAGTAAAAACTCACTGACTCCCCAAGACCTCTCGCCATTGCCATATTAGGCTACATAAGTATTGTACATATTTAACATTTCTGGTACACCCAAAAACACATATCTTCTCTCTATATATTCATATTTTTTAATTTATTCTATGAACAAGTTTCCTCTTATTCTTCTAATGTTCGAGATCCTTCCAATTCATTGATGAAATTGGCGGTATTTCTGAAGGGTATATATGTAATATAAGTATCTATAATTATAAATATTTAATTAATAATAAAATAAGAAATATTAACTGTACTTCCCAGAAAAACTAATGTAAAGTATAATGTTTCTGGTTTTTTGACAGTCACATTTATCAGTCAATTACAAACATTTTAATTTTTCTACTTGTTGTCCATGGGCTGCGAGATTCATTTACAACATATTTTATATATATATATATATATATATATATATATATATATATATATATATATATTTCTCTATCTTTAACTCTATAGAAGATATAATAAAAATTTTAAATGTATCGGATAGAGATTTTTATATTCTTTTTTTTATTATTATTATTGTCGGGAGGTGGTTCATTCTTGCCCCTGTACTGCGACCTTTCTGGTCTATTGTACCCTCCGTGTTTCCTCCTATTCTAGGAGCCCTGTATGTTTTGTAAACTCCAAGATTTTCTTTAGACTAATGTCTTTTAGTGTCTCAGTGTGCAATTTCTTTGCTCCTAAAAGACTATGTCTGCTTGCCATAAATGCTTCGCAGTGACATATTAAGTGTTCAGGGGTTTCATCTTCTTCTCCACATCCTCTGCATGTTGGTTCTTGTTTGAGGCCCAACCTATGCAAATGTTTATTTAATTGACAGTGTCCTGTTACCAGTCCTGTTATTAGTCAGACATCTTGCTTGCTCATTACAAGTAAGTTGTCTGTTCTTTTCTTGGATGGCTCATTCAGGAAGAGCTTGGAATGTCTTTGGCCTGATGTGGCTGTCCAATGCCGTTTGTGCCATTGCCAAAGCAAAGTATTAAGTTCTTGCTTAACTGTTTGCGCAGTTATTCCGCAAGCAGGTTCTGGTCCTATAAAAGGTATATTTGTCCCATCTTTATATTTTTTAATATTTGTAACAACATAACTTTTCAAAAATTGATATTTAGAATTTTTTAAGAAACTAGTAGTTTCGGTTGTCCAATTGTTACCAAAATCTAATCAGCTCGTCCCAGTAATGTCAGATTGAGGAAACCGCAGTTAACATCTCTTAAGTCTTATAGTATTTGAAAAACCGCGGCTGTAACACACACACAGATATCATCGTAAAAATGTTATAATCGGATTATAGGGACCTTAAAACGTGCTTATCCACTAAAATCGAGATATGCGATTTTTAACATGATTCCAATACCTCTCTTAGCGAGAGGTGAAAACTTTATCTTTCATTTTTTTTTTTTTATTTTCTACTTACGGTTGCTTGGGCAGCGAACCAAGTTCCCTCGCACACTCCACTCCATGTTCCATCCCCAGATGGTTATTTCTATTCCCTGCCTCTGAGATCAGTGGCGTATCAGTGACTCCCGGGCACATGGTCAAAACACGAACTCCAGTTCTGTTGTAATGGAAAGGCATGCCGAAGGATCTGTCCAGACCAACTACAGCGTGTTTGGTTGCCACGTAAATTGGACACCCAGCCATGGGTTGCAGGCCCAAAATGGAGGCGATGTTGACTACAGTGCCTCCGTTACCACCCTTGTCTTTGCCCATGTATTGCATGGCAAGGAGGGTTCCACGAACAACGGCATTCTAGAAACGAAAAAAATATTTAAAATTTTTTTTTTATATTCATTTCAGAAAATATTTGACATATGGTCGAAGGGCGGGCCAAAGATTTTGATAACAAACACAGTGGGTTACCTACTCGTACAATGATGCAAGTGATGTATCAGACTATTTTTGTCAACAGTAAAATTACAGAGTGACCAAATGATTCAATGTCACGTGACTTGAAAAAGTTCTAATTATGATCATGAAAAAATAGCATCAATTTATCGCTAATGTCAAATTATATATACAGGGTGTTATTTAAGTAATCTGCAATACGTTACCACTTAATAAACAGGGTTGTAATGTATCATAATCTGCAATAATTTCTTTTCTAATGTGCTTGTAGCAGCTATAAAAACACTTTAAAGTGGACCAATAAGAATTATTTATTTCAATAAAGAATCATTTAAAAATCACAGTAGTTTGAATGAAAATAACAACACTTGTCAATTTTTTAAGGTTTAAGTAACAGGCATTTCTGAATATTTTAACACTACGCCACTGATTCAAATTCAAAGTCATTTATGATTATGACAACCAGGAAATATTGTTTATTTTTTTTGAGCAACTTGATTTTTAGATTTTAATTTATTAAGGAGTTGCTTCGTGATTGGTCAACTTTACAGCCCTATAACTTTTACAATTTAACAGATTTTGTTGAATATGTTTCAGATTATAACTTCTTTCAGCTCTCTTTATCATACCATGAACCATGGCAGATTACTTAAATAACACCCTGTATATCTAACATTTTGGAAAAGTCTGCGGCGTTACGTATTTTAATATTTTTGACATAGTTCTTTTTATCTTTTAAAATTAAACAGTTATTTAGTCAAATTTTTACATTAGAATAGTGTTTACATCATAAGTTAATTTTAGAAGTATATTTTCGTAAATAAATTGATTCTACTCTAAATATCCTGAACATGAACACAATTATTTTCATTCCCTTTCAAATTCACTGTATGCCAATGTAATCTGTCATTCGTATGTTACTATCACAACGATGCGGCAAACAATAAATGAAACGAAGCGGTACGTTCAATCATTCTGGATCACTCTGTACTTGTTTTAGCTGTGGGCCCATTTTAGATTTTGCACCGGGGCCCGCACATCTCTATCTTCGCCACTGTATGTAACATATAAACCAATGTATCTTAGAAATAATAGTAGAGAAACAGCACATATTTATTTCACCACCGAAAGTAGAAACATCACAAAAATTCAAATTTTTAAGAATGAAATATACCCTATTTGTAATAATCGTCTACTTGTATTATTTTGGAATGCAGTTAAATATTGATTCTCGTACAATAACTTAACAGGCAACCAGACGTGCTTTTCTAAAAAAAAGTCTCATAAGATAGTGACAACAGACAAACAGATTTTGGTTGATGAATTTCAAATAATTTCAAAACTATGAACAGTCAACAAAATGTTTCAAATAAAAATGTTTGATATTTCTTCTACTGTAAAGCATTATAATTAATATCCTAACAAAGACAGATGTACTCGTATTGTCTATTGACCCAGTAAATCATTAACTAGCATATTGCATTTCTTACAATGCATCATTATGATTTAGAATCAAATATTTCTAAATCTTTCCAGTCTATATTCTATAATTACATGGCTCTATAAGCAATAATCTTCAATCTCATTTTATTTGGAACTGTATGAAGACGTGACAATACAACCGAATACTTAAATGATTTAAATCATGGGCAGAGAGTGTAATACCTCTTGTAGTAAGCATAAGCTTAAACCATGCAAATTCACAAAACATCACGTACTTCAGTCCGTCAGTGTGTTTACATCCGAAATCCCTTGTCTACCAAATTCCGTCATATCCTAGATCCCTCTATTTATATCCCTACATTTAATCATCCATTAGTTCGGTTGACATTCCTAATCCTGTAGGATGGTAGAGGATAGTCCTTGCCTTTTAGTACACTATCATATAGGGCGTTATGAATGAAGAATTATAGAGCGAGGCGACCACAAGACAGGGGGAAATTATGTGGTCAACGGCGGTTTATGTGTATAGTGTGTTCCATTATTTATAATTGTCAGCACTTCAATCTCAAAAACTATATGATGTATAGTAGTGTCAGTAAACAAAAGGTTGTTAATGAATATATGTTACAAATTTATATGATGCGTAGATGATACAAAATACAGTAACTTTTACTTATAAATACATATCCGGAAATGCACCATTTTCGAGCTAAAAGCTCTTAAAAGTGTAATTATCACATTATTAAAATATCTTTCAGAACTCATATTATTAATTGTAATTATCACCTTTTGTTTATTTTAACTTTTAGTATTAAATTGCAGACGCATTATGAATGAGCATACAGTTTGCGATTACGCTAACACGGTTAGACAGTTTGTGAACTTTATGGCCGGTACCAACTTAAAGATTAAACTTGCCTTAAATTGACAATATTCCATCTAAATGAAATGTCAAATGAATTATAATATATTGCTGTCAAAATTTCGATTTGCATTTTTTTTTAAGCTTTGTTTAAAATTGATGTAACTGGGCATTAGTTACGTATAACGTAACGTATAACTCCGAAAATAGAGAGTTACTGCAGCTTGAACGCAAAAATAACATAAAGTCACGTGACAGCCCGAATGCGCATGCGTACTAACTCTATAAGGAAACGCGTTATGTGCAATGGAATAGCGAGCGTTCATCGTCACACGTTCTGTATCTTTTGAGGTTATGTTTCGATGAAAAGTGTGGATGTAATCTCATTTGTGTTGCTTTAAGCGTTAACGTTAGAGTGAATACACTAATTAAATGCGGTAAACATTAAAATTGAAAGTCCTTTATTTATAAAATAAAGTGCTTTCTACATAAGGTTAACGTTTACGTTCTTTCATCTTAGAAGTTGCAATAACTCCTATATTAACGTTTCTATGGTGCGTAATCTACATTTCAACGGTACGGTATTACCAGTTATTTAAGTCACTATTTGAAACAAAATAAGCTTCGCAAACGTGACATCATCCAACTGAACGTCACGTTACGTTATATACGTAACTAAGGTTCGCAAACTACCTGTTAATGTACGGCCGAGTCTACGGCAGCTAAGAAATTCAAACTTTTGAACGAATGTATCAAAATATGCTCCGAAGGAGCAATGATTGCATTGAAGTCGGTGGTCGTCATTTTGAGTAATTATTGTGATATGTATTAAAATAATGAATAATGTTATTTAAAAAAATCATTGCTGGAAGTTAAAATAAGCAAAGTAACAGGTAGATAATTACTCTTTTACGAGCCTGTATTTCTATTTTGCATCCCATTCATACCCTATAAATTTGTAATATGTATTCATTAACATCCGATACGTCTTGCTCTAATGTATTTTAATGATGTTTAAATATTAGTAAAAAAATTGTCTTCTCATATTTTTCTTCTAAGATGATTAAAAAAATTTTAACTGATTTCTCTACTTTGCGTATATTTTGCTTTCTTTTTTCACTTCATTTTAACTTATGGGATTATATGGTGGAGTAATGCACCTAATGTTATAAAAAAATTAGACTACAAAAGAAAACAATCAAAACTATTTGAAATTTAAATCGAACAGAGTCATGTAATCAATATTTTATTGAGAAAATATACCTTTCTTCTAATAAGGATTACTAATCCTACCATACCCGATCAGCTTCAATTTTTACGGAAGCCTAAATTTAAATTCAGGAAATCAAAAAAAATCTTTAAATTTTGATTTGTACAACGTTCTGCCGGAAAATATCAAACTTCTTGATGAAAATAAATTTAAAGTAATCTTAAAACAATATTTATTAAGAAGTAGTTTTTACTCTATTGAAGATTATTTAAATAAATTGTAAACATGTCATGTAATGTTATCTTGTATGCTTTTGTGTTAATCTGTTGTGCTATAAACATTTTGTAAAATAGTTAAATAAACAATATATGATATAAATCCATTTATATCTATGTGAAAGTACCACCGCTTTTAAAATATTTTAATTGTAATAATTATCTAGAAAAACTATTAGATTCTAATTTTCGTACAACAATATTAATTAATTTTAGAAATAATGGTAGCGATAGTTAATTGTGGAACACTTGTATGTAGTTAATTTATTATAGGTAAATAGTTTTCTTTCCAATAATCGTAAAAAAATACTTAAAAAGGAATATTATGCTACGTAAATCAACTCTATAAAATTGCATAGATGAAAAGAAATATATTAAAGATCTAAAATTAGCATAACATAGAACAAAAAAGCAGAATGGAGTGTATAATGGCACCATTGCAATGAATATTCGAAGAAAAAAGACAATTCACACTCCCCTCTTTTCAGAATTCTAAATTAAATATGGATGTTACGAGTTCCATGGAAATTTTTCAGCTGAAAAACTGTCATTAAATTTTCATCCCTCTACATTGTACCTATATCAAAAATTCCACCGCGAAATAATGAAATTTAATATCTACTCGTGTTGTAGTTTTTTTTTACCCCTATGACTATAAATTCATTGCACCGTGACAATATGCTGTTGGAGCCAATGAATTATTTATCAGAGAATTGACGTCTTGGAGCGTAAATTTAGCCGTACATGATATATGATTCCTAATCGATTGTATCTGTCACATTAACAAGCCGCAGAATTACTACGCTGTACCAAATATAAGTTAATGAGATAATGTGATCACATATGCATACGTATGTCGTTCATGGAGAACTAATCGTGTTATACATTTACACAGATAAATTTAGTCAGAATTCAATTAAAATTTATAATTAAATATTGTTTTACTCAAAGACAATCTCACCAAGACAATATTTAATTTGGAATTTGGATTAAGTTATACGAAACCAATTAGAGTTATCAAATATCGAAAATTAATTATTGAAGACGAAAAATAGTAATTTTAATATACGAGCCCCGTCGCACATCAGTTCACCCACTTGTTAAAAATTCATTTATCATGACTTAACTAATGGAATTTGTGATAATAATTAAATAAATCTGTACTTTTTATTTAAAATGATGAGTTTGCAACATTATAATGTAATTTTAAATTAAATTTTTAGCTAAAGATTAAAAATTTAACGGTATAACCGTAAGAGAAATCGGTATATTAATTTCATATTATTTATCAATATTGGGTAACATCGTTTTTTATTGTAAATTACTACTTGTATACTTTTAGGCATTTTATTGAATAAAACCACACAATTTTACGATTTAAATTCGTTTATCTTTTTCAGTATTTCCTGAATTGGTAAAACTAAAACTTATTTCATATTACATATATATATATATATATATATATATATATATATATATATATATATATATATATATATATATACGAGCCTGTCCCATAAGTGTTGGCCCAGTCATAAAAAAAATGCATTTCTTATACTTGTGCTCAACTGGAGAAGCTGCATCCAATTGCATTAGTTAGTGTAGATCAGTTATTTCCAGTATTTAAGGCATTAAGTTATAATTCAATGGAAATAAATTAGAAGGTGTTTTGATTTTTTGCTTAAATAAGTCATTTCAATGATTTTATGCAACTGGGCCAACACTTATGGGACAGGGCTCGTGTATATATATATATATATATATATATATATATATATATATATTTACGAAATCATATCTTGCTATTTGTATAACACCTACAAAGGAAATTGTCGTCCTAACTTGGAATCACGTCCTATTTTGGCCTGATTTAGCATCGTACCACTTTGCCAGAATTACTCAACAATGGCTAAGAGACAAAATGAGAACATAACAATATAACAAATGAATTAATTTGCTGCCTATGTTGACTTTTTGTGAAAATTGTGTTCGTTTCTTGTCTTGCATAAATTCCTTCTTGTAGTTTGAATTATTTCTACTTAAAGACACCAACTATGAGTGCCCGTGAGGTGACGCCTGGTAAGTGCCCACACGGTAAAATATATCGTCATTATTATCGATGTCTTCTTATGTTGTAGATACTGGCACACCTAGTTATGGGTAATATGCCGTAATGATATATTTATTTATTTTATTTAAAGACTGTTATTCAAAAAACATTAATTCAATTTTCATTATTCGAACCGAGCCTGAACCCGGAACAAAACCGCAAATTTTATTAATGTTTTAACCAAAACCGCGTGCGAACCTATCTCTCAAAAAATATATTAATAAGAACCTGAACCGAACCCAGTTTCTGGCGGATTCGATGCCCTGTACAACACTCGCCCCGAGTTATTTTATATGTAATCTTATTTATGGCTGCGTTCACACTTGACACATTCGTCAACCAGCTACATTCAAAACGAGTATAATGTAAATAAATAAAATAAATATATCATCACGGCATATTACCCATTTCTGGGTGTGCCATTATCTACACATATGTAAACATCGGTAATGATGACGATATAATGTACTTTTTCCTAATTTCCAGAGGCTAATGTGCATTTGCCAAATAGGCTGATAACAGTATACATTTGCCGGAAAATTTAGATATACATTATTCTTTTCCGAATATGCACTTTTACTGTAACAAATACATTTTTTAACTTCGCTAAATAAATAAAGAAAATAAATAAATATATCATCATGATTACTATCCAGTTGTAGATCACCAATCTGCTACTATTAGCAAATTACAGTAATGAAAACAAATCTATACCGTTGAAGGTTTTTACCAACCTTAAGAGCTATTGAAGCTGTCAGGAAAAGTTTACTCAGATACAAGGCTTTTTGTAACGTACTAAATTCGGAAGTACCCTCTTTCCAATATTCTTAAAAGGTGAAGAAATACATATAATGTATTTGTTTTATGTTGTGTATAGTTAATTTTCCTATATTTCGTGCATATGAAAACATAATCTTTTTATACGAGTGAAGAGAAATGTAAGTGAAAAAGCAATGGTTTTGTTTTTGCTTTGTCAAAACCAACCTAGTGCGACTGCGGCCCTGATTTCAGGGCATATGTGCGCGCCTTCAATAGATATTACTCTCGGATGTCGTACTGTCAGCCCGCTACGAAAATAAATCGAAAAAATATCGAGCAGCAGCAGGTGATGTTCAATAGTTTATGAAAAGGTAACCGAAAAATAGATACTCCGGAAAATAACCTCCTACATGTTTAATATCCAACCGAAGAGGACAAAGCAATCCTACAACATGAATAATTCCTTCAACTTTTCGCAACAAAAAATAAAAACTTTTTTAATTCTCGCATATGACCAGCGATGCGGTATCCAAATCTCTATCTAACTTTTGATAAGAGTTGCAAGTTGCAAAGATGGCGAACGTACAAGCGGAAAAGAGCAGTTCGCGTGCAAGTTCTTGAGATTTAATATTATGGGAAACTTACGATGTTGATGGCAATCTGGAGTTCCCATTTGTCGTCATTTAGAATACCGGCGTTGTTGATCACGATGTCCAGACCTTTGAACGTGGACACGGTGCTCTTGAATGCATCTGAAAAAGAAATTTTGTTAGGCTTTCGAAAACTTAATGCAAATAAAGAAAATCTGGGATATACAGGGTGTTAAAAAATAAGTGTCACAAATTATGAGGGCATATAGTACTGACCAAAATGAGTAAAATTAAGCTTAATCAACATTGGTCCGATCTTCAAGTTTTTGAGAAAGAAACCATTTTGTATTAGAATCGAAGAAAAACAGACAAAGATAGCGACTGAACAATATTTTGTCTATGTTAGTAAATAGTCCATAAAAAAACAATAAAATTTTATAGAAAAAAATTTTTGACTTTCTAATAGTTACGAAGTTATTTGGAAACTAAATATTGGCCAAGATCGCCGCAACATTTGTCTTAGTAGAATTATTCGATTTTTTTTGAAAAACAAAAACACATCTAAGATGACATTTGAAAGGTAAACAAAAAGTCTCATTTAATCAAAATCGTAATTCTTACAGTTTTCGAGATAGCAAAGGTAAACCACGAAAAAACTCATTTTTTACTGCCTTATATCTCGGAAACTATTGAAGGTCGGACCCATGTTGATTAAGCTTTTTCTACTCATTTTGGTCAGTACTATATACCCTCATAATTTGTGACACTTATTTTTTAACACCCTGTATAATAAAATATAAAACCTAATGATAATATGTCTGTATCTTTAGGAACATTTATCAGGTGTCACCTCACAGATTTTTAAAAGTCTAGAGACAGCACACAAGAGTTACTTTTGCGCTATTTGTAAATATTTTTCAAGTTTTAAGTTTGGAGTCGGTGTAAACCCTGATCGTCCGAATCCCAACGAGAATGGATTACTTAATTTAAGTAGGTAAAATTTGCACCTATTTTTAAAGAATTTCTCAATCATCGTATCGTAGATTTAGATTTTATGAAGTATTGCTATAGTGATGTTATTTTAATCATTTGTTTGACAATTCAAACAACAACCAAACTATCTCTAGCTAATAACATGTTTTTCGGTAAAAATTGCATTCATTTCATAAGCAACAAAATTATGAACTTAAATGAGAGCCGTATTCTTCCATAAGGCGCAATGATAATGAGGACCTAATAATATGTTTTGGTTGATATTTGAGCAACTTTGAAATTAAGAAAAATTATGGTTTTTATACTGGCAATATTGCAGAGATCCCTAATGATCCCAAATATTGTTGAAATTTGTGCCTAAACTTGTGATAAGACATTTGTTAGCTTCATCGTATTTCTTATCTAACAGATTTCATGTAGGACCGGGGTATATAGGTACTTTCTTAAAGTATTAAGAAAAACACTCGCCATGTGTCACAAGATTTCAGCGTCTGAATCAACCTTTCGGCCAACATCAGATGCCGGCCGTGCTCAGCTAGTAACCATAGACGCGTTTTACTCTTGTTTGAACTCATCAGTATTGCCGTCTCTTTGCAGAGACAATTCCCAACTGAGCACGGCGAGAGATTTAAACATCCCATAAGAGATAGTTGGCTTAAGAGGAAATGTACCCACATGCAGAGTTATCTATCAAAGAATCGCCAAAAAGGACTGTCAGCTATTGAAATACTGATGAGCTCAAACAAGAGCGAAACTATGGTTACTAGCTGAGCACGGCCGGCGTTTGATGATGGCCGAAAGGTTGATACCATTGTTGATACAGACACTGAAATCTTGTGATACATGGCGAATGTTTTTTTTTTTTAAATACTTTATTTAACATTGTTTCACCTAGAGTTCGCTATTGTACTATTATTATATACTTTCTGTTGAGAGATACCTATTATGTTTTTGAGTAGTAATATAACTATTATCTTTTTGATATTCGAACAAAGGGAACTACAGATGATGTACATAGAGTTAGTTACACATCATTTTGATACAATTATTTTAGATAATAGTCGTTAGGTAAATAATGTGACCTCAACTTTTATCTCTAGTACTTCAAATACCTCCCTTCACGTGCTTGAAATTCCTCCCGTAACTCCTCTCCAAACTCCAACATCCCATAAATCAAAACTTTCTAACACTAACAAACTAATCGTCATTCCGGATGGAGCATTGAGCGTCTACATCAGCACCGTGGTGGCTAGGGATAAATCAATGGGTGTACGTCACCGCCACGGTGTTTCGCGTCACGCGGATGCGGACTTACTTTCAAGTTCAGCAGGTTGGGTGACGTCACACTTGACGAACATCACGCGGTTCTTGCCGAACTCGGTGCTGAGTTGTTGCACCGCGGCCTGGCCTTGCTCCACTTGCACGTCGGCGATCGTCACACTCTGGAAGAAATTATAGGTTAAGTTCATGGATAACAAGATAGAAGACAATCAAGAGCATCAAATAATTTGTTCAAGTATTTGTGGAATACATCTGGGTCTATTCTGCTGCATGTACAGAGAATTTGTTTTAAAATGCAACATTATGGTTAATCACTTCCATGGTTACTCACTATTGTCAAAAAATGACAGCAATGTAATATTTATCCATTTTAAAATGCAACATTATAAATAGCATTGCAGCACAGGAGATACCTCCAGAACACTTCACAAATGGTGTCAATTCTTAGGCTGTGTCCGATGTCGCATTTTGGCATTTAGTATTTAGGTTTTATATCTTCGTCACGTAAATACAACTCCGAATGGCATACTAGTGATATCCTTTGATTTGTATGGCAACGCTTTAGAACAACAAAAATGAATTATACAATTCGATTCAATTTGATGCTTGAGAGTAAATGTTAATATTATATTTCATAAAATAGAAGCCAAAAAGCTATTCTTTTACAGTAAATTTGACGTTTTTTGCAAATTATAGCAACGAATAAGATTGTTTAATTAGTGCGCGTCAACTTCAAGGCATAGTGTACAGGAGCAAAACCCTAAAATCTAATTCCAAAAATCCTAAATAATTACTAGATTTAGGGCACATAAATTTAGGATTTAGATATTAGAGTGATAAAAGTGCGACATCGGACACAGCCTTATTACGACCGACTAGAATATTGCCTCAGTGTGAATGGTTTTTTTTTTTAACATTTATTACATGAAAGTTATGAATTTTTGTAAGCTAAAGTTTGTTGAGATGCGCAACATTCATGTTTTGATTTTTTGTTAATCGCATGTAGGCTAATTTATTGGAAATTAATTTTGATAATACAAAACTACAAACTTTGTATGTTGCATTTTAAAATGGACAAATATTACATTGCTGTGATTTTTTGACAATAGTGAGTAACCATGGAAATGATTGACCATATGTTGCATTATTGCATAAATTCCCTGTATGTTGATATATAACAAAACATTGGATTTTTAGTTGTCAAATCAATACCTATTGGTCAAAATTTTTAACCAGTTGTTAAAAATTAATCACTAAGTTATAGAATAGGTCCGATCAATTATTGATGAAAAAAAATTTTTTCTACTCCCATTTCAAAATAGCAGCATTCTAATATGATTTTTAAAGACTTGATTGATCCCTATATGTTTTTGTTTTTTCTGAATTTTATTTAAATTGAAAGCGATCTTTAGTTTTAGAGAGACTTAGGTTCATTCACAAATCGAAATTAGTTTTAGTTTTATGTTTTAAGTTTTGTTTTAAGAACATTGGAGTCATGTTATCTTATGTAGCCATTCACAAATCAGTATTTAGTTTTCGTTTTAACATAGAAGCTTGCAAACTCCAAACTTATGTTTTAGTTTTACGTTTTGCATTTAGAAATCGACCAGTAGGAAGAAGCATAGAATGATGTAACGATATATAGTTGTCTCTTTCTATCAGCTGTCAAATCAATCATAACCAAATTCAGTTTTGTGGTTATTACTTCCAGAATGACTACTAGAAAGATTAAAAACTAATAAATAATATAATAACTGTATTACCGATCGTCTTTATAATTTTTTCACTAGATATCACTACTAACTAAAACCGAAAACCAAGCGTTATTTTTGAATGCTACTCCCAGTAACTGTAAAACATAAAACATAAAACCTAACTAATTTCGATTTGTGAATGAGGCATTAATTGGTCTATAAGCTATAATATGTATATATATATATATATATATATATATATATATATATATATATATATATATATATATTTAATATTCTTTGAACTTATTTTCTTCTCAGACAGTGGAGTTTGCTAATAAATGGTGTCATGAAAATTGCCTGGGTAATAAGTAATACAAAATAATTAATTAGTCAAACAATATCTTTCATTTTCATACATTCGCACGTAATTTATATTTGACGTGGTATTGTAAATTCAAACAAGTTTATCCAAAGCTTATAAAAATAATATCGTAACCTAAAATTTGAACTGGGGAAACGTCAAAATATGACGAGCAATCACAAGTCACATGATAGATACTGATTGGTTAGATGCAGAATTTCAAAATCGAACTTAAACCAGACAGAAAATTGTAAATTTGAAATCAAAATTTCAAAATTTAAATTTATAAATTAAATTCATCATAAACAAGTCTTAACGGTCATCGTGTAAACTGTTAGTTAGTTAGATGGCAGAGTTAGACCTATGTTCTCTCTTGGGGCGCCGTGAAAATTACATGATAAGGGCGCCATGAACGGAAAAAGTTTGGGAACCACTGATTTAAGCTTTAGTTTTAATAAAAATTATCTATGTTAAAATTTGTACTTTAGTGGAGGAGCCTATTCAATTTAAAATATACAAAAATCATAATTAAAAGGCATAAAATTGTATATGTTTCCAAATAAAAATATGTATTTCTGAAACTGTAATGATATTGTGACTGAAATTCATTATTTGAGGGTATTGATCTATGAAGCATAAATAGCATATTTGTTTATCTGATGCACATGGGAATTTAGGTGTAAGCTAAAGATCTTCTCTAGTTCAAAGCTGCTAAATAATTAAGATCTACATCTCAGCTTCTACGTGGGTTATCTCTAGAGACCTACAGTTTGTAATGAAATGTAACCACTCAGTATAACTCTATTTTGGTATAGTAATTAACATTTATTTGACAATTTCGACTAATATAGAATCTGCTTAGACTTAATGCATATATTTGGAGTTGACGAAAAGTCGTTAAATTAAAAGTATCACAATTTAAATGTCAAAAGTGTAGTGCCTATCTATTAGTATGTTTACAAATTTGGAAGCAACTTAGATATATGTATACAGTAAATCTGACATTGTTTTTATGGATCGGAAAAAAACTTGAATATCAATGTTTTTAAATATTATTCAACAATCTATGCCACACCCGTAAAATTTAAAATTTAAAATAATTTCAAAATATATACCGCGTGGCTATTAAAAAACGAACTGGGAGTGGAAGGTTAATAACTATTATAAATGACGAAAATCAGAATTAGTACATTAGCTGTTCCAGGCAAGAGATAATTTTTTTATTTATTTATTGAAATTTGGACTCTCAATAGGGCAAAGGTCCCAATTAAAGAGAATTTCAAGTTACAAATTGAGTATTTTATTATAAAATATATAAAGAAAAATATGATAAACAATAATTACATTTATATTATTGAAGATACCTAATTAATGAACGTTTGAAAATGAGCAATGATGTTAAAAACATATCCGGCAAAATAAATTTAGTATTTATTTCATTAATGCCCAATTTTATAAACATCGAATAACTTGCTGAGTTTTTAACTTTGAAAGTAAATTTAATCAATGAGTAAATAAAAATGTCTGTTTTATAAAATAGGTTGTAGAGTAAAATAAGTACTCGCAGAGTAAATATTTTATTCTAGTGATTTACCGACGGAGACATCGTTTATTATTATTCAAACGCCAAAATAAAGTGTCAGTTCTCATTAAAAATGGAAAAAAAGAGAGAATGGGGAAAGAAATATACTGAAATAGATAAAGCGAACATGCTAGAGATAACAAAAAAATATATTAGTATTATTGGAAACAAGCAGACAGACATAGCAAGTGTAAAAAGCAAAAATAGTGCATGGGATGAGATTTGTAAAGAATTTAATGCAGTTTCACAAATAGGTCCCCGGAATAGTGTTCAAATGAAACTGTTATATGCCATATTGTATTTATGTTGGCTTGGAGTAGTTGGGTTTTGTACAGGTGTTAATAAGTAATTTTTACAAGGGTATCCACCATCCCCTAACAAGTAGCAATTACCAAATTCTCCGTTTTCAAGCCTAGCTCTTATTAATGAATTGTTAAATATGTTGCTGTCGTATGCGGAACCCGGCCATCTAGCAACAACATCCGTTATTCTTAGATTTGCTGAACATACCATTGGGAAATTCACAGAAAACCATCCTTTTCGGTTTCTATAAATTTCTACGTTCTCTATAAAATAATTAATTTTGACATGTGTCAAATTTATTCTACGGAATAAAATTTACTTCCTCGAAAATCAGTGTAGTAATTTATTCCATAGATTTACTTAGCTAGTATTTTTATTCTTGCTTTATAAAACGAAAATCTCTGGAATAAACTATTTTACTTCGAGAATAAATTTTACTTATCCATCTTTTATAAAACTGGGCATAAATGTAATACTTATTCTAATAAAAGCAGAATTTAAAAATGAATTTGATTCACAACAACTAATGGCAAATAGATTATCTAGAATGATAGCTACGACCTTCTTTAAGTTTTCTTCTTCTTTCTAAATTAAGTAGATTTACTCTATATGCTGGAAACCTGAATCTTAAATTTATTTTGAATTTTTTCTGTTCTATTTATATAAATTAAATACCACAGACTCCGACATATAGAAGCAAATTCTAATTGACTTTAACTAAACTATAATATAAGAATAACAGTGTGGATGGATGCTTGAAATTTGAACTTGATTTTATTAGAAAGCCAATCATCTTGAAAGTTTTTTTAACAATTTGAATTTGAAGTTATGGAGTATTAAACAGGATTCGTTTTTTTAATAAGCAACCTCTATATCTCGCAAATCAAATGAAAAATATTTTGAAATTAAATTTTTATGATTTAAACGTATTATACACGAGATTACTGCATTGAGGTAGATATAGGGTCTGATATTTTCGTCTCTGGTTAAACTGCCGGATAAATTAACTATCGGTTATAAGAACAACAATGTGGCATCGAAGAATTGACATATGTGTATTTTTTACCATGATATCGATGCTGTGTTTTTCTTTTAAAAGACAGATTAAAGATCCATTTCCATCGATTGTCCTAATGCGTAAGAGCTATAATTAATAACTAAGCGCAATGCGTAAAAATGTTTATCATATGCCAACTTAAGCCTCATTTCCACCGATTGTCTTAATGCGTAAGAGCAATAATTAATAACTAAGCGCAATGCGTAAAAATGTTTATCATATGACAACGTTTACTACCATTTCCAGTTTTGCATAAGGCTCAATGCTTAAGAACTAAGAGCAATGCGTAAAAACAAATAATTGAAAAATTCTAACCTGAACTGTCAACTCTCAGTCTATTTTATAATTATTAACTTTTAATTAATTTTTCGGTATGGATATAGATACAGAAAATTATGTATATAACATATTAAAAAAGAAGAACTGCTGCTGAAATGGCAGTCTGCTAAACAATAAGTAATAAGGGCAAAAATTGTGACATTTCTGTTGAATTAGTCACTAAACAAAGTAGCTGGAAATAGTATCGTAGTAAATTATCATAATGCATTAAGCCTTATGCACTAATCATTATGCATTAAGCATTAAAACATTTGGTGGAAATAATGCTGTATAACAGGAAATAAAAACACCGGCCTATAAGTATGATAAAAGTATGAGTTTAAAGTTAGTAAGTAGCTATTGTGTTTGTTATAGGTATTACTCAATATAATTAGTTTTTGCCTCATTTAACTGAGTTGAGCTAATTTTAAAAAAAACCTTCCAACTTCCAATTTCGCTAATTTCTTAAATTAGTCTCATAAGTTAGCAAAAAATCGGCGGAACTTCTAAAATATTTCCCACGATCTAACAAATTTCAAACTACCTAATTGTCGTTAATGGAACAAACTGATCAAGTTATCGCCACCGTCAGCACTGCAGCGCCAGTGAAATACCACGTCCCGCACAGTAACTAACCTGGACGCCATTCCTCAAGAGTTCCTGGACGTAGTTCAGACCGATGCCAGTGGCGGCGCCAGTCACGAGCGCGATCTTGCCTGTGAAGTCCATGGTAATGTCAACTTGATGATGTTTGTTGTAATTGTTGAAAATGATGACTGTTATTGCTGCACAACGATGGAGTTTATATACTGGTGTCATGTTAGGTTAAAATGATTAGATACGCGTATCTTAGGACCGGAATGTTTTTTGTTTTGCGTGAACTTCAGAGGTTAAAGAAAAAATTTGTTATTGAGATGAATTTGTTTTTCCTTTCGGTGACGAAAAACAAAAGTAACAGAGATGGAATAATAGAAGGTATATTGTCTATGGTCAAAAATTCAAATTCAATTTTCAGTACATTTTTTTCTATATTCCTTCATGTTACTCATATACTTATAAGGTGGTTCTTACATGATAGTCTCATACTAAAGTTTCCTTTTGTAATAGAATTTATAAAAATAGATATTCTAAATTTTTAATTGTGTAGCGTTTTCAAGAGAATTAAATTATTGTTGTAAATATCATGCAAAAATAAAAACATATGATGTGGCCAGCATGTATTTTCGACAAATCCCTTACTGAAAGTTCCTTGGAAAAGATTCTTTATGTCCAGTAAAATTATAACACGAACTATTTTCTACAAATTCCATACCGAAAATTCCTTGGAATTTTTTTTATGTATCCAATAATTATAACACGAATATATACTATGTAAATTGTACTTGACACTGACATCTGTCAATTAGAATATTTGAATGTATCACCAATAACTATCGTTATAACATAACTGACTAATATATGAAAGTTAATTTCTTTAAAATTCTTTATATATAAAAGAAAATGTGTAATTAAACTGTATAGAGAATCAAATCATATTTATAATAACGTAAATGACAAAAAATGATATTTAACTGCATTTTTCAATAAAACTGTTAAGAATTTCAAATAAAGGTACTTCCGGTTGTTCAATTGTAACTAATTTAATCAACTCTTCATATGGATGTAAAGAAGAGAAATATGAAAGATTTATAATTTTTAGAAATGTAGTGTTGGAGTTATCGTCGGAAAAAGTTTTGTCACACACACACACACAGTCACACATCCACACATACACACGCGCGTATATATATATATATATATATATATATATATATATATATATATATATATATATATATATATATATATATAATCATCGTAAAATTAAATCCTATTTAAAGATTTTTGTATTAGTGTCTTGTGTTTTTCTATGAAATTATATACCTATACCTACTTTTATGCAAAATTGGTGTAAAAAACTGTAATTTACATGTAGAAAATGTAAAAGTCGTAAAATACTCAACTGCACTTGCGCAATGGAGCTCTATCTATCATCATTGCTGCCAAGAAGCACTGTCAGATTTATATGTTTATAAAAATAAGTGCCTGTCAAAAATATAAACAATAAATAATATTAAATGTATATATTTAATAATAGAAATTGTTGATGTTAGTATGGTATTTGAGTTTTAGTTTTTTACGTTTTTTACATGGGGCTTTTAACAGTAAGGTTTAGTTTTTTTTACCAGAGTTTTTTACTTGTAAAAAACTATGTAAATTACTCGATGTAAATAACTTGCACAACTCTGGTTAATAATAAACATTTTGACATGAATATTTACTTGTAACTGTTTTACAAAAACAAAGTAGGCTGCATTTGTTTTCATATCTGATATTTCAGTTACAATAATTTTTGTAACTATAATGATGAGTACTGAAAGTCACAGCAAATACTACTATTGATTGTACTCCTCCCGAAATAAGAGAGGAGTCACAAAATATATGTATATATATATGATACGTTAAAGCCAAACAATTCAAAAAGTACAGATCTGTATGTATTCATAAAAGTCTCTACCATCTATATTATAAAAATAGCATAAATTAATATTTAACAGTATTAATAGCAATTTATTCATTTCTACATTTAATACATATGTTTGACATACACATCAGCGGAGCAGCGTAGGCATTGAATTTAAAATTAGGCGATTAATACT
This sequence comes from Ophonus ardosiacus, assembly GCA_943142095.1. NCBI lineage: Eukaryota > Metazoa > Arthropoda > Insecta > Coleoptera > Carabidae > Ophonus > Ophonus ardosiacus. The sequence continues at coordinate 12,973,311 of OW964831.1, read as the reverse complement.
TTAGTTTAATGAGTTAAATAATATTTGAATTTGGAGGCTTGAGTTTCTCTGAGAAGTGACTGTTTGTATTATTATATTAACCATGGTTTCCAGACAAGTAGTAGTGAAAAACAATTTCTCATGCCAAATAAAGGTAAATAGGTAATGATAGGTTCCTGTGCTAGTACTGAAAAAAAAAAAAAACATTAAGTACTTATATTCAAGAAAAATATATAACTTTTTTAATAAATGCATTCATGCAATGCACACTTTGGATATTGTTTATCATCCATAATAAAAATAAATATAAAAACATGTGTTTGTTAAATAAATGATTGCAAACTAATAAAAATGCAGTTTTCATTTTCCATAAAAAGTGTTTGTTGTTTGTTTAATAAATAATGTATGAATGAGTATTATTGTATTATTTATTTTTGTAATAAAAATAGGTATGCGAAAAATTTCATTGCATAAAAACAAATCTAGTTAATGAAAAAATTGTTTGTCGTCGAAATAATTAATTCAAAATTTAATTCAAAACATTTATTGTGAATACTGAAAAGAAAATTTACATATATCACACAATAAATTTGTATTTTCTAATATTAGATTTCTATATTTACAGTTTTATTCTCTGAAATTAAATGCTGAAATATTTTATAAAAAATGGAATAAATTAGCTTTTTAGGGTAAATTATTTCCAAATAAAAATTCTCAATTACGCCCCTGTAAAGCGCAAATTAAAAGACACATAAATAAATAACTAAATGATTAATAACATGTTTAAGTATTACCTATTTGCACATTCTGCAGCAACAGATTAATAATTTATTGCAAAAATTCTATAGTTAAATATAGTAAGCGCACTTGAAAACATGATAATTTGTCTTAGCGACAATGAGGTTTGTTTTCTTGTTCATATTGTTTTGGTGATGAACTCAACACAGATTAATTAAGGAAAATTTTCTACAAAAAATTTATAGAGTGTTCTTAATCAATTTTTTGCGATCCTTTTATAAGCATCGCAAAAATAACCTTTGTCTTTCACGTTGCTGCCGTATATTTTTAATTTTTTATATTTCATTCACGAAAAGAAATGTTTTCAGTTTTCTGCAAAATTCATAATAAAGATATCTGATTTTAATTGAATTTAAATATATAATTTGAATAAAAGTCTGTTTAATTTCCATGGCATAATGTAAGAACAACCAATATTAACAATTCATATGTTTTGGAAATAAATGATTTAGAATCAACAAGAAACTTTCAGTTTTAAAAATACCGAGAGTATACTATTTACCAGAAGGCAAAGTTGACAGTTTTCACTAAATGTTAATTATAAATGTCTCTAATTATGTGATTTAAATTATCTATAGCACTAAATTCCTTCAACATTTTATTGACACATATATTCCGTCACCTTTATGTAAGGATATTGTCTTTGGTCAAAAAATTTGGTGATGTTTTAATGAATAAGCATGTTTTAAGGTCCCTAAAATACTATTTTACTAGTTTTACGATGTGTGTGTGTGTGTGTGTGTGTGTGTGTGTGTGTATGTGTGTGTGTGTGTCTGTGTGTGTGTGTGTGTGTGTATGTGTGTGTGTGTGTGTCTGTGTGTGTGTGTGTGTATATGTATGTGTGCCAAATTTTTCTCCAACGATAACTCCAATACTACAATTCTTAAAATTATAACTCTTTCGTATTCCTCTTTTTCACATGCATATGAAGAGCTGTTCAGATTTTGGATACAATTGGTCAACTAGAAGTTCCATTATTTGAAGTTCTTAATAGTTTTTCTTGAAAAAATGCAGTTAATTATCATTTTTTGACCTTTTACGTGATTAGCAACATGAAAGAATGTCTTATTGTCTAAACATTTTCCTTCTTATTCAATAGATATAAAGTTAAAGTATTATAAAGAGAACAACTTTGTTATAATCATAGAAACAATTGATATATTCAAATAATTCTAATTGACAGATGTCAGTGTCAAGAAGTGCAATTTACATTATGTGTGTTCGTGTTATATTTTAATTGGATTTATGGAATCTTTTCAAAGGAACTCTCGATATGGAATTTGTAGAAAATAGTATATGTTCGTGTTACAATTTTACTGGATATATAGAATCTTTTCCAAGGAACTTTTGATTTGGGATTTGTACAAAATACATAGAATTGACGGAAGGTAATGTGTTGGCCATATCAGATTTTTATTATATGACATTAGTTCCGTTTTCTGTGGATTCCCTTTCAATTAGACGTTTTAGACCAATAATTATTTGAGCAAAAATTGACAGTTGTTCTTGAATTAAGCTACAGATTTATTTGAATATGTAACTACAAAACAAAATGAATTTAATATGAGTAGTTATTTATGACACTAAAGTTTACTAATGGTACTTCGAAAATATACTAACATAACACCTTTTGAAAGTTTGTGGAGTATTATGAAAAAAGGATTACGAAAAAGTAATTTAGAACTAAAGCAGAACCAAGCAGAAAATTAAGTGAAGTTTGAAACTCTTTTCAAGAAAATAGTTTGAAGGGTTACTAGTTTTAAGGAATCACTCTTAATGGTAGTTATCATCGTCTTCCTGAAATGTTTAAGATTTTTCTTAGGTACGAGTTATTACATTTTTTAACGATTTTCTCTCCGTATATAAAAAGCAAGCTTCCGATTTGAAAAAAGATCCATCATTTAATAAAAAATAAAAAAAATTAAGAAAGAAAATTAGGACTTGTTCGATTCTCAATAATAGTTATGTCACATATATGGAATATATTTTTTATTCAATTTTGACGTTTTAAACTGTCATTATTAACTCCATAGCAACAATTATAAGTAACACTTTTTTCACAAGTGAATTAAAAATTTTTAAATCACTCTCACATTTTTTTAATTCACTCTGCAACAAATAATGCCTTTAAAATAATATCAGGCATGCAATTAACACTTACCATAAATTTATCAGACATTATCAGCCATTTTCATTATTTTTTACAAATGACAGACAATAAAGCTTTTTAAATAGATGACTTGACATCTATCATCAACGATTGTCATGCACAGTCTACTAACAGATTAGTTTTTGTTTTGTCAAAATTAAATATTTTAATGGTTTTATTATTACTTCGTCAAAATTGAATAAAATATTGTACAAACCACGTGAGCCAAGGATGTTTATTCACTCGAAGAAATTAACTCACTCGCCATTACGGGCTCGTGAGCTAAACTTTCTTCTCATGAATAAACATTACCTTAGCTCACTTGGTGTGTAAATATGTATTATAACATATTTCTGGTTATTATTATAGATCTCTTTTCGCAAACATTATACGTATGTACCTAAGAGAAGGTCCAGGGTTCAAATCCCTGCGAGATCAATGTATTTTTCACAAATTCTTTGTTTATTTAAAATCTCCTTAATCCAATCAGCCCATTTCTATATATTACGAGTACATACCTAAAGGTTATAAACTATTGAGTGGTAGCTACTTAAATCTCATTGAAATTCCTAATCTTATAATGGTTAATATATGAAATTACGTCTTTATATTTTTAAAAGATGACAGAAATCTGGCGTAAAATGTACTTTTTGCTTTAGGAAGTCTTATTAAATAGCATTTAAACCTCATGAATATTTCCGTTACAACTTCCGTCGACATAAATCTTCTTCTTTTGGTTCTTTTTCCGCTTTCTTTAAATCACATTTTTATTATATGCAGCGAATATCCGTGGACTTTTAATATTCCCACCGGTAGGAAACGAACATATTTTCATTATTTCTGTCATTCAATGAATGTAGCCCCGGGTAATATTAACAATAATTCATAACTCTTTCGCAAATTAACTTGGCAAACTTTTTAATTAAAATTATTGATTGAATAGCACCTTGGCGACCATTTTAATTAGAAATATTCATTGTGAGTGTAGTCCAGACATTATACTAATTTCGACGCTAATGAATGAAAACGGAAATTATTTAAGGAGTTTTTTAATTATTAAAAATATCAAACTTATATAATTTTAAAACTTATTAACCAACAAAACTAACGAATTGTAGTCGTACCTACTTGATAGATAGGAAATTGCAGATAAAAAATATGTGCACAACTGCAAACGCAATAAATTTATCTTATTTAAAAACTGACTATAGAAAAATGAGACTATGTTATTTCTTTTTTTACCTTCCGTCACCAAGGGAGGTAGGTATTGTCTTTGGTCAAAAAATTCGGTGGTGAGTTTTTAATGAATAAGTACGTTTTAAGATCCCTAGAATACGATTTTACTAATTTTACATTGATGTCTGTATGTATGTGTGTGTGTCCGTGTGTATGTGTGTGTGACAAATTTTTCTCCGACGATAACTCCAAAACTACAATTCTAAAAATTATGATTCTTTCGTACTTCTCTTCTTTACAACCATATGAAGAGCTGATTAGATTTTGGTTATAATTGGTCAACCAGAAGTACCCTTATTTGTTTTTAACAGTTTTTCTGGCAAAAACGTAGTTAAATATCAATTTTCGACATTTTATGATCATTAATATGAAAGAAAAACTTATTCTCTATACGATTTGATTATTCATTTTCCTTCATATTCAATAGATATAGAGTTATAGAGAGATTAAGAGAGGTTAACTTTCAAAAATCAGTCAGCTATGTAAAAATTATGGAAACAGCAGATATATTCAAAAAATTCTAATTGACAAATGTCAGTGTCAAGTGCAAAACGAAAGTGGAAAGTATAGGATCAGAAAGTAACAAAAGTGACAGAGTGTCCCTCGCAAGTGACTTACAGTTTCAATGCCAGGAGTACGAAGAAGGCCAAAGAGAAGATGGAAGGACCGAAAAGCAGAAGATTTGAGAGAGGAATAACTGTGTGACGAAGATGCGTTGGATAGGAATGAGGAAATGTCAAGTGCAATTTACATAATGGTCGTCCGTGTTATAATTGTATTGGATATATAAAACCTTTTTCAAGAAACTTTTGGTATCGGATTTGTACAAAATACATCGAATTGACGGAAGGTTTAATGCTGGCCACAACAGATTTTTATTTATTTATAATCCACCCAACAGGACAAGAGTCCCAATTACAGGGGGATGAATGAAAAAAACATTACAAATTTATTGTGTAGACATAAATTAGACATAGAAAATAGGTAATCTAACGAATATATACTAACATTACAACAATGAGAAGACAAAAATCTTTACAAAACATATCTAAATAATTTACAATATCGAAACAAAGTTATTACAATATAATACGAAATTACAAGGTCGATACAACAGGTAGAAAAATAATAACTAACAAACGTATAAATTTAGAAAAAGGGTCTGCAAATATATCGATATCAATTCTAGAACTTGCACCTTTGACGGATTGGACATTTCATCTGATAATTTCTTCGAGCAAGAGTACATTACTTTTTTACGTGAAGATCTGCGTGGTACAAAAATTGGAATATATGATAGGGTGTTCGGGTCATCAATGATATTATTTCATAATTATTTATATAAATATTGACAAGATTGAATCTTTCTGCGATTATGTAAGGATATCAGGCACAAATTTGACAGTAAATTTTAGTGAAGTTATAGTTTTAAATGACTGAGCGTTACGTATAATAAATCCGAGATTTTTATATGACATATTTATTTATTTTAATCAAATATAACACTGAGATCTTTACATGACATTCGATACTACATGAAAAATTACGTAAACGGATACAAGTTCTAGAGCAAAATAATTGAAAATAGTCAAAATCATAAAAAATGTACGTTTTGATTTTAGTCATTTTCAGGAATTTCAGTTTTTTGGCTGTATAAACTGAAGTAATGGGACAAATATTGTAAAAATTGATAAACATGTAATTTTGTTCATCGAATGGAATGGATGTAGTTTTGAATGTAAATATCGCAAGAACGAAAAGAGATACCTATCGACTTTCCGTTTGAAAATTTGTAATCAACGCGTTGAGATGTAAGTATATAAAATTGAAATTCCAAGTATTTTTAAGGTTTTGGAGAAAATGAGTGCATTTGGGTTTTGGGAACTATAACAAAAGCCAAAGGCTGAATGTATTTATTTTCCACTGAGCATCTTCAACACTTGTTCCTCATGTATTTTAAAGTATGGACACATAAATAGTTATGAGAGTTTATTAATAAATGATTACTTTATCGTAATGCAAAACTGCAGCAGACGAACGCTACATGTTGGTATTTTAATTGATAAATGCATGAGAATGTTATGAATTCTATTTTAGGCGCCCATATAATTGTACAAGCTCATACCTTTCGCAGTTGACTGAAACACTTCCCCATTCATCATACGAACATATGCCTTTATGTTCTCTCATTCATTTTACAACTCCACCCTAGCATTCTATTTCCATTCATTCTACATTCATGTGCCATTTGGATTCGTAGAAACTCCTGTAAAGTTATTCCAGTGTGGTATAAATGCACGATCGGACATTTTGTAGCATTTTTATTCTATTGGTCAAATAAAATTTAAAAAATCTGTTGTGGCCAGCACAATACCTCCCACCATTTCCGTTTTGTTACATAAGTATCGAATTTAACATTTATTGTACGCACAAATGATTCTAATTATATATATTCTTTCATTCTATAAGGAATCTTGTCCTCGTCTTCTAAAATGTTCAAGATGGGTCAAATTCATTGACGGGATTGGCAGTATATGTACTATTACTATTAAATATACATACTTACCTACAATTTTAAATACTTAATTAATAATCCAATAAAAAAATATTAAAAGTGATTCCCAGAAAACTTTTAGCAATGTCTGTAAAATGGGGAAGTTTAGCGATTTTTTTTTATTCTTTTATTCCATGGGAAATGACTTGAAAAATGATGTAACATGTTTTAAGTTTTTCAAAAATGCCCAGATTTTCCGGAAAAGCCGATTTTAAGCTGTGATGACGTCGGTAGAGGCTTGGTACAACGTATGTCTCTTATACACTGACGCACGCGGTTGCGGTTACCAGTCACTTGAGACTGAGGTGTTTTTCGACCTACGTTCAAGTGGTTCGCTTTCACCGTTCTGTCTGAGTTTGCACATAACTGACTTGTGACGTACTTAGAGTTTACCCAAAAATTATTAATCATAAATAAATGGAGCAATAATTTTAATTTTTAATTTCAATTTCAGCAATCATTTGTGTTATATTTGTGAGAAAATAGTATGTTATGCAGAATTTTTACCATGCTAAACTTCCCCATTGTCGATTTTTTACACTGTCAATTGCAAGTATTTGAATGTGACAACTGGTTTCCGGTTGTAGTCTGAAGAGTCCGGACTGTGCGATTTATTGCAACAGATTATTCTATATATTATATTTTCTTTATCTCAAAACCTATAGAAGATATTATAAAAAATTTAGGTATATTAGATGGAGAATTTTATGTTCAATATTTGTAATATCAAAAATTTTCAAAATATAATATTTAGAAGATTTTTTTAAGACACTAATACTTCCGGTTGTCCAATTGTTATCAAAACTTTTTCAGCTTTAAGGTAGCTAAACAGGTCGTAAGTATTATAGTTTTTTAAGAATCGTCCTTACAACAAGCAGATACACACACACACACACACACACACACACACACACACACACACACGCACACACATCGTCATAAGAATATTAAAATCGGATTCTAGTGACCTCAAAATGTGCTTATATATTTGTATATGCGATTTTTAGCATTAGTACAATACCTCTCTTAGCGAGAGGTAAAAATATTGTCAAAAATAGATACCATGAGTAGTTATTTTACTAGTCAAAACTATGATTTGTATTTATTCTAATGCTGTTGCTAAGACGATACATAAATTATTAATTCACTTACCGCCCTTATATTTTTTGTACGATTTGCTGCCTTCGTTATCTTAACAACCAAATTTGAATCTTTTATTTCTGCGGCATGGTCCAGACAGCTTTTGTAAATTTAACAAATTTTGTGTAACAGCTTTGCAATTTCCTTGGAAATTAATAAGAATTAAATTTTGTAAACTTGAAGAAAAGCAGGTGAAAATGAAGGACAACCCACTTACAAATATAAAACTTTATAATGAAAGAAAATTGCATTTGTCAGATGAGAATTTTCCGCTTATAAGTCTCAACAAGATAAAACCTCGTGGCTAAGTGCTTCCACAACAAAATGAAAAGTCGTTATTCGAATCTGCATCTCGAAACACTTGATGTATTCGTTTCGCGACATCTTTCATAAAGAAAGAATATTTTTCTACTTGACCTATTTGATTGGAGGCGGAGCTTAATACAGTATTTCTTTAATTTTTAATTTGATGTTATTCTACATAAAATAGTTATCTATGTAACAAGTGTGTAAAGAAGTACACTTTTTTGGTCAAGTGCGATGTTTTACGGAAATTAGCGCGAGATAAAAATAGTTATTTACTTATCAAGGCTGGGAAGTTCGTCTTTTCATGACGAATATAGAGATTAGTCATGAAAAGGAACTTCAATGACGAAATAAGTATTAATTTTTTTTCTGATATCGTATAATAATTCAAAATTACTGAATGGTACATACACAGTCTCGCCATAAATACTGTCCGACGTTGAAAGCGAGTTCATGTTTGGTTACCTACGTTGGAAATTGTATGCGAGCTGGTTGTTTACATGAAGATAGCAATACCTACACAGTTAAGCGATGGAGTGGTACACCGGACACCTTTTAACCGATAAATTGAAGAAAATTCGGTACGAAAGATCGAAAAAACTAATTTGCAAATTTGGCCGTGGTCGGTACAAGGACATTCTGTTTACCGACGAGAAAATTTTCACAGTGGAAGAGACTTATAACAAGCAGAACGACCGTGTCTACGCTAGAAGCTCTTATGAAGCCAAGGAGAAGGGTCCAGAGAGGTCACCATCCCGCTTCAGTGATGGTTTGGTGGGGCATTTCGTATAACGGTGCCTCAGCTATTAATTTTTGCGAAAAAGGGGTTAAAACCTCGGCAAAAGTTTATCAAGAGATGCTGATGAACGTGGTTAAACCCCTAAATTCGACATTATTCGAAAACAAGCCTTGGGTATTCCAGCAGGGTTCCGCTCCGGGGCATAAGGCGAAAACGACACAAAAATGGCTGGAGGAGAACGTTCCGGCGTTTATTCGCGCTGAAGACTGACTGTCAGGAAGTCCTGATTTGAACCTACTTGACTATCAATTGTGGTCAGTGTTGGAAGAAAAAGCGTGTTCGAAACCTCACCGCAACGTGGAGTCCTTAAAGGCATCTCTAAAAAAAGCTGTCGCAGAATTTCCTCTAGTCATCTTGCGTACAGCTATCGACGAGTTTATTCCACGATTAAAGCTATGTGTAGAAGCTAAAGGCGGGAATTTTCAATAAATTATACATGATTTAAAAGGTATTGATTCACTGATTTCAGTGGTGTTTTTATTTTTTCCTAGCTCTTTTCGTTCTCAAGATATTTGCTTTCAACTGGTGGACAGTATTTATGGCTAGACTTATAACCTATTTTCATTTAACAAGTATATCACATTGAAAACTTAAGGAACTCTATTTTAAAATTGTACAAGAGTTTAAAACAACTGTATATTAGACATCATTTATTTTAATTTTATTTCATATTAAAACGTAAAATGTGTTAGTGAAAACAATATGGCAACGTTGCATTTTAGTTCCCTGGCGATTTTGCGGCAGGGAAGTAGTAGATTACATGACGATTTCAGGAAAATATTATATATACACGAGAGACATACAATATATTTCCTACAACCAAAATGTTAGTGCTACTTCTCATAATATTGAGTGTGAGTTTATAAGCATCTTCAAATATTGTTATACTTACCTTCAAATAATTATGACTTGGAGATTTCTACACTGATAACAATTTTTTTAAGTGTCTACCTGTACAAATATCTGCAATCTGTCAATGTGATTTTATATTCTGACATTTTTGTTAGTACTTGAGTGCACTTTTTATTCCCAATCCTATAAATTGCATTATATTTAGACTTTTGAAAAGAAAATGAGTGAAACTCATGAATTAAATAGTCCTGGTTCTTATAAAAAACGTTTAGTAAAATATGATTTAAATGGACAGGCAAAACAATTATTGTCACTGAAAAAAATTATAATTTATTAAATAACAAGAAAACTTTGGATTTGACTGCAGAGCATGTTGTGTTGACTGATCTTCTCTTCACCTAATAATCAATGATTCTTACCTTTTATTTAGATTTTACCGGTTATCGTATTTTACCGCAAACGCGACCTTAGCTTGATGTATGGAAACTTTGGTCAAAATATAAATATAAATTTTCCACAGAGATAATTTTTATATTTTATATTACGTATTACTGGCTTACCTTACTTATTTGTTATAATATTTTCTTCATTTATGATGTATTAAAATTTTAATTAAAATGTCAAGTTACAAGCGGCAACACGGCTCGGCAAGGGGCAGGGTGCGGAAAGGGATAAAAGTTAAACATCAGTCCATAATCATTTGACGGCGAGTATAGTGTTGACAAGTAAATTAACCGAATGTGCATGTTGCCTAGCAATGTATTTACTTTTCACTCACTGGTGTTTGAAAAGTGACACTTTACACATTGTAAAGAGAGCGTAAAGCATGTACGCATAATTGTAGGAAAAATAATAAGCACCTATTTTTTTGTGGGCAGTTTCTCGACTGTGTTATGGATAAGGTGTTAACAATTACTCGAAATAATACAGTTTGACTAAGATTTCGAGTAATGAGCCGGTTTAACATTTTTTAAAAGTATTTTAAATGGAAATTTGTAGAATATTTATCAGAGTAATAACATAAATTTTGTAAATAATTAAATTAAAAGATTGGCACCAGAAACAGTCATGAAAAACAACCCCCATTCCTGTGACGTCGGAGTACAAATACATCATACGTAGCCAACAGGAAAACAGTTTATATTATTCAGATCACCTGACTTTTTCAAAGTATTACACAAATTCAATATTTAATTGTAAACTATCTAAAGGATATTTCGAGATATTTTGTAATTTGAGGCTCTTTAAGGAACAATTTCTTTTAAAATTTAGTATTTATGGCATATAAAAATTCTTGCAATAGCCCCATTGATAACACCTAGGTATTTTTTGTTCCTCATACAATGATTCATTTACTGAAATTATGTTTTTAAAGTAATGACCCGCGAATGGCTACTTCTCAATGAAGTATATGGGAACAAAATTACTGGTAGTGCCACTAGAGGGCAACCGAGTACCTTTAAACAAAGAAACATAATTTGAACACTTAGGGCTTTTTTTTGTAAGTTCTTGGGCATTTAAGTTTCAATTAATATAACCAAAATTGTAAAATTTGATTTATAAGAAATACCCTATCGTCATATTCTGCAAATGCTTAAGTAGATCGTTTCTCGTTGGTACCACATGGCACTTGAAATTTGAAATGAAATCGCGTGTTGCACTTACGTTCCTCCCCAATCGATGCTTTATCTGAATATGCTTTATAAATAGATTTACTTGCTTTCGCATACCCGAAAGGTTATAAAATTTTCTGAACTCAAACAAATATGTTTATTGCAAAGAATTCCTCACAAAATAGAAAAAATATGAAAATATGTAACAACAATTTTTAGTCGAGACAATATTGATGTGCTCGTGTAATGTTAACTCAAACTTGTTTACATATAGGTGTATTAATATTACAATTCAATGAAAACGAGATAAAAACTTTTAAATAAAATTTATCGTTGCAAAATGACAGGTTGGTGATGATAAATTTATAAATAATTTTATCTTGCATTATAATTTCAATAACCTGGAATATTGGATAAAGAGTGGACAGCAGTGGCGTACACAAAGGGGTGGTTTTGGGGATTAACCAATATACTTACAGCCGAATTCACCATTATTCTCTTGATTAATGATCACTTGATTAGGGATTTCTACATCAAGTAATCATGATCAACAGATAAACAGTTTTGTTTTGGTTTTTGACAATTAATGTAACTGTCATACAATTTTATTCGGGGTAATTGTACTTTCTTTTAAAAAAGTATTAATATGTAAGGTTTTTAATTTATTTATAAAATATATTTTATATTTTTCCTTTAATAATGTATAATTTTATTTTTATAAATAAATAAAATAAATAAATATATCATCACGGTATATTACCCATTTCTGGGTGTGCCAGTATCTACAACACATATAGACATTGGTAATGATGACGATATATTTTACCGTGTGGGCGCTTACCAGGCGTCACCTCGCGGGCACTCATAGCTGGTGTGGAGAGTGCACCACAGGGGTCACTTTTGTGCCATTTAAAATTGGAAATATTTGGCGTCTGTCGGGATCGAACCCGGTTCCCCCATGTTCGCAACCAGACACTCAGGCACGCGGCCATGTATGTAGAAATTACACTGATTCTAATTAAGGTGTGTAAATATAGTAGAAATGAAAGGTATATAAGTTCAGGGTGCCTATTTTATAAGTTCCCGCCTTAAAGTTTAAAAATAGGTCACCCATGTTACATTTCATAAGTGACTTGGTTTTTAAAATTTTGTTTTTCTCTTATACCTACTGTGATTATACGATTTAGGCCCAGTCTTACCATCTCTTGTTAAAATTTTAACTAACAGTTAAATAAACAATATTGAATCGGATTATTGACAGCAATTATAAATTTTTCATTTGACAGTTCATTTCGTTTCGATTTTGTTCATTTAACTGGTAGTTAAAATTTTAACCAGAGATGGTAAGATTGGCCCTTAAAGTACTAATATTTACCAAGTGGCTTATGAAATGTATTCTGTTTTGCCTATTTTTAAACTTTAAGTCGGGAACTTATAAAATGGGCAACCTGTATATTTGAAAATAATAAAACTAATGAGGTTTTAATAAAGACAAAAAAGAAGCATGAGGGTATAGCTATAAATGTGAAAATTAGGATTAAAAGATGTGATTAATGCTTGATTCATGGAATAGGACGAATCAGTTGATCGTTTATTTTCATTAGTAGATTAGCTTCGCAGTTTTGAATTTAATAATTATTTTGAAACTAGCCCTAGATTAAAATAAAACTTTTGCTCTTTGAAAGATCACACCAAAAATTAACATTGGGCTTATCTTCCAACGAATTTTAATGCTTTAATTGTCCTGAAATATTTTTAAGTATTTAAGCTGAAAGAATCTGAACTTATCTGCTTTTCCGAAATTACATATAAAATTAATTAAGAGTTTAAGTGTGAAAGTTATCTGTCAACAAACAAAAATGAAAGAAATAAAAACGGAGTCCTGAGATTCTCTACCTATAATTCCATTTCGATTAACTTTTTTCGCAAACGATCGGCCGCTAGTGTCTGTGGTGAATTTCAGCGACACAGAAATACACTTAAATGAAAATCAAACACGTACATTTGAAACGAACTCGCCGTGAGTAGGAACTTTAGCTTGCCAGTTGGAAGGAACACGGAAACCGTCTCTTCTAAAGCTGATTTCTCTTGCATGTTGTTGACAAAAATACCAATAACAAGAAGATTAATGAAGTTCCAGCTTTTTGTATTTTGGCAGGGTTTCTGAACATGTGTTGGAAATATTCATTCAGAGAGTATACACTGCATTAATTAACTAAGCTGTTTTTATGAAGATTAATCATTCTATAGTCGCCTACATACGTACCTAATCGTCTATAGTCAATTTAAAAAGAATAAATTACTTATTCACGTGTTACCAACACAGGAAAAATTATTCTAGGAAGATTGTAGTACATTTAGCAATCCTTAGTCAGATTCCTAGAAAATTTGGTTTAGAGTTGAATCTTGTAATGGAGACTAGGAATTAATGGACAATTGGCATTTTGAAAACGACTAGGCTTTTTGTAAAAAACAGATTTTACAATGGAAATAGTATTTTCAAATATTATTTTTCCGTAAAATTTTATGGGGTGCTTCAAACGTAGAATTGTAGAAAATAAATTGTGTATTTTTTTAATTAAATTTTTGAATTTACTTTTTTGGTACCGAATTAATTAGGTAAACAGAAGTGCTGTGAAGTGAAGTGCTAATGAGCCGGTTTCACATTTTTTAAAAAGTGTTTTAAATGAAAGCACAGAGCACAAATTAATGTTAATATACTGATGTACTAATCTGTGATGAAAGTTTATGCAATATTTTTCATAATAATAAAAACAATAATAATAATTTATTGTTATTTTCGTAAATAATTACCTATAAATAAAAAGTTTGGCACCAGAAATAGTCATGAAAATCAATCGCCCCCATTCTTGTGACGTTGAAGTACATACAACACACCATTCATAGGCAATAGGACAACAGTTTACGCTATTTATATAAATAATAGATATTTATACACCAAGTGAGATAAAATAATGTTTATTCATGTGAAGAAAGTTTAGTTAATTTCTCTGTTTTACAAAATAATAATAAAAACCATTATAATATTTAATTTTAACAAAATAAAAAAACTAATCAGTTAGAAGGCTGTTCATGACAATCATCGATGATAGATACCAAGTCATCAATTTAAAAAGCTTTATTGTCTGTCATGGCAAATAATGAAAATCACTGATAATGTCTAATAAATACTGCGATGAGTGTTATTTTCGTGCCTGATATAATTTTAAATGCATTATTTGTTGCAGAGCGAGTTCAAATTTTGTGAGTGATTTAAAAATTTTTAATTCACTTGTGAATAAAATGTTACTTATAGTTGTTGCTACGGAGTTAATAATGACAATTTAAAACGTCAAAATTGAATAAAAGTATATTTATTTATATTACTCAAATTTCAATATTTAATGGATATTTGGAGATATTTTCAAATTTGAGGCTCTTTAAGGAACAATATCTTTTAAAATTTAGTACTTACAAGTCATAAAATTTCTTGCAACAGCCCTATTGCTTTCATAAATAAGCAGTGTTATTTGAATTAAGTTTTCACACTGTATCCCACAAATTTTACGGAATAGATGAAATTAAAAAAAAATCTATATCTATGTCAAGGAATACTTGGGATAGGTAGTGGTATACCTATCATTCCATTTAAAAAGTCAACGATGATATCACTTCCTGCGAAACCAGAAGTAGAATTCAAGACCTTTTAATACCAAAAAATGACCTTTAAGTTTGCCCCCGAATTTGTAATTTGAACTATAAGTCTAAAATTAATAACAAAGAAAAGAGGTACTCTTATCTTTTTAGTCACACTAAATAAAATAGAAATCTCTATAGAAACGTCATAATATGTTTTTCAATAATTTTCAGTAAGTACTAGATATATTCATAATTACACTTATCGATTTCTTCAAATTTACGTAATAATATTGAAAATTATTTTCATTATAATGAAAAATTAAAACAATTGTTTGTACCTCTATAATTGCATACCTATTGTATAATCAGAAACATTAATTAGGATTTTATTAATTTACCGTTAATTATGTATATTATTAATCATGTTTTAACAAAACAGTCAGTTTATTGCGAACTGCTGATCAGGCGACATCAAAATACTATTATTACAAATGATAACCATTAAAGGATAAAAGCATCATCATGGTAGATAATATTCAAAAAATATAACGTTCACAGGTATATTTATACATTAGGTACCAATGCAGTAAATAATTATTTTAAATTCCACTCGTGTATGTCTAATGCAAAATTGTTAATTATTTTTTAATGTTCACCTTACTAATAAAAACTTCATGCATTATTCAAATTACAATTCACTATTTCTTTCTGAATATTATAGAAACATGAATGTAATGAAATCTTATATCGTTAAATCTTTTTTGTTCTGTGTAATGAAATTCGATATTTTATTATTTGGGTGGCATGTTCAAATATTTGGTTAGTTGAGTGGAATGGAGAAGTATTTGACTATTCTGAACGATTCAAGGTTAGGTAATTGATCATAAATCAATATTTTTAACATGTATA
The DNA here is from genome assembly GCA_943142095.1 of Ophonus ardosiacus. Lineage (NCBI taxonomy): Eukaryota > Metazoa > Arthropoda > Insecta > Coleoptera > Carabidae > Ophonus > Ophonus ardosiacus. The sequence continues at coordinate 12,957,337 of OW964831.1, read as the reverse complement.
TATGTTTCAAGTGAAAAGCTTCCTAGATATTTACAAGTGTAAACATTTTTACATAATATGGTACTTTTTAAAACAAATTGCCGGTTTCTCCGACAGTTTCCAAAATTTTAAGTATTAATTATTAAGTTATCAATGTCGAATCAAAATAAATTTCTGAAAATTGCTTTAAAAATTTCGAGGTTTATATTTCTTTTTGTTTAAGTATATGCTTAATTTAGAAAACGAATTAAGATCACCAAGAAACTTAATATAATACAGAGAGTACCTTTTTGTAGGATAAAGTCTAACTTACTATAACGGGGCTAGGACGACTTATTTCAAAGTAGGGGGTTCCCACAAGGCAGTGGTGTAGCTAGGATTTTCAAATAGGGAGGGATATTGAATAAAAAAGGTGGGAGAGTAGGTTATGAGACCCCTCCCCCCCCTTGACCACGTCCCGGCCACAAGGGATTTTTGTGACTTTATTGTGGTGATACTTAAGGGTCTTACAAAAATTCCCGTGAAAATTAGCAGTTTAACAAATAGCCCCATGTTCAGACGAATTTTGTCACAAATTTACTATAGTACCTACAGTCTTATTTTAGACAAAAAATGACAACCTAAAAAAATATTTTTTCGACCATTGACCAAAAGTTTTTATTGATAATAATTAGGTAAAAGAGTTTTACTTTTCTTGCCGGCTACACTAAAACTAAGTTTGCCTGCTACCAACAGAGAACGTCAGCTTTTGTTGCCTTGCTCTTGTTACTCTCAATGGAATCTTTTAATTTTTACATAACAACCCTGAGAACTATGATGGAAATAACATTTGAAACAATGTTGAAACACGGTAAAAATGCAGATTTAATGCCTAGGCATTAAATTCAAAGACTAGGTTGTGCCTTGTCCATGAAACGCCGCCTCGGTAGTAAATATGCTTTTTTGCCTTATTATGCAATAAACTATTTTCGATTCATTTACTGCTGTAAATATGACTTGAATTTGTTTGTTCTAGTTTAAAAACATTGAATAAGTAATTAAAATCCCGGTAAAGTTCATGAATTTTTCCCAAAATATCTCTTCGTATTTAAATAATTGAATCGTTCACGGTTCTGACTGTTATAATGAAAACTGTGTAAAAACAGATGAATATATAGTTAATGGGTGTGGCTCCTAAACTACCAAGTAGGTCGCGCTGTCTTTTAAGTACTCAATGCTCCGAAAGGAGGGTTTACTTGGATATTGGGCTTCCAAATTATCAAGAGATGGCGCTGACGTCAAACGTCAAAATTCAAACGAATGGTACATTTTTCGCTAGTTTCCATAAGAGTACAATTGGTGTGAGACTAATTTTCTTAGTTTTTAATTTAATTTCGGATTTAGTATAGTGTTTTTTTTTGTTAATTTCGGTAGAATTGAGTTTGATTTTTTTTGTAGTAACAATTTAGTGATAGTTTTAATAATATTTTAGTTAATAGGGTTAATTTTAGTAAGTATTTGTAGGTTAAGAGTATTTTAGTCATATTTTAATTAACAGTATATTAGTTTTTTTAATAAAAAAACATTTGATTTCCTTTATTTAGATTGTATTTCATTACCCTAGTTGTACATATATTAATTTATATCCACATAGCTTTACTTTTATTTGTTTTTTTTTCATAATGAACAATTTTCTTTGCTTAGATTTAGATACTATTTGTAGATTTGGGAATTGTAGTGTATTATCTAGAAATATGGTGGAAGGCCAGCAAGTAATAAATAGTGGCCACATAATATTATGTGGTAAATATTTACGGAGAAAACTCCATCGTAACTTAAACCTATAAATTGCATATCTCCTAATTTCTTCATTAATTTTTTAAAATCAAAAACTTACCTGTTATATTAGCAGTAATTCAGATCCTACTAAGAATAAAACTATAATAGCCGAAGATAAAAGCGTATTAAAATTCGTATACAAGTAAATACAATCCCTGAATAAAACAACCTCCTTTGTACATGTACACTTCACTCAGTTCAGAAATCTGCCACCAGTGGCGCATTGTAATTTTGGAAGCCCAATAGACTAGCAATAAGACTGTCTTTACAGGGATTTCATAGTTCCGTTGGGAGAGCATCTTAGCGGCAATACGAAGGTCATGGGTTCAAATTTCGGTGAAGTTCATGAATTTTTCACAAAATATTTCTTCGTAATTAAAACAAATATAAGTATTATGTTTTTAAAGTTTTAAAATTTATCTGAATAGTAATGTGAAATAAAATAATTATTTGTGTATATAAATATTGATTTAATTACAGCAAAGGTCATATGCATTTCAAGGAATTCACCATAGATTACTTGCAATTAATAATAAACTTATATCTCTACTTATATAAAACAAATACTATCTTTACATAAATGTTTTTTACTTCATTTCAATTGACATTTATATCATATTGTCCTTGGCATTAGTAACATTGACTTTGAATTACCTGCATAAATTATCCTTTATTGCTCTTAATATTGAATGAAACATTAATTATTTAACACTCAGTCAGTAATGTGTCTGTTAAGAATACGATGATGGTTAGCAAGAGCGATAAAAACTGTAATTACACTCCTGTTTACGTTATCCACAATCGCTAGAAGCAGGAACGGGATACTCCTGATAAAATATGTGCGGAACGTAGCTGACAGCCCAGGACGTGAAGGCAAATACATTACTTTAAATTTACTGTTTCACAGGGCATCTTTATCTCGCTGGTCGGATTGCAATTAAATCAACTAACAAGTAAATTTACAGTGAAATATTAACAGTAGCATTACACGTTTAATAAAGATTAAAATTTAAGTCTTATATAGAAAAACATGTTTGCTCTGTAAATATTTACTTCTTTTCAACATAAACTATTCAGAACTGTTAGCTAAAAGTTACGTAACTTTCAAGTGTTTTAGTAATGATAATTAATATTTGAAACATTGTTGAGGATATTAATTGCTCATTAATACACGTGTTAGTTACAATATTTTTCCGTTGATCGAATCTTATGAAATTAGAGAAAATATAATTTTATTCTATAACAACTTTTTTTTTATTTCACTAACGTTTACACTTAAAATTTTGATATTAGTTTAGCAGTGGTATCATTGGTTACTAAAATCATTTATTAATAGAAAATTATCCGGTATTTATTAAAAAATTAATCATAGTCTTCTTTGGATATTTCAGAATCAAATGATAGACAAATATTTCGAATTTTAAATAGCACAAAAGTGACCCCTGTGGTGCACTCTCCACGCCAGCAACGAATGCCCGTGAGGTGACGCCTGGTAAGCGCCCGCACGGTACAAATATGTCATCATCATTACCGATATCTGCGATAAAGCAGATTGTGGCACACTCAGAAATGGGCAATATGCCGTGATGATATATTTATTTATTTATTTATTTTATGATAGACATCAAATTTAAAAAATATGATGTGGCTAACGCAATACCTCCCGTTATTTAATTTTTATACATAAATACAAACCTAATTCTGTAAGCTATATTTATCTGTCAGTTACATTTGAAATATGAACTGCGTAACTAAGGAATTGTGTTCATCTTTATAAAACAGGCTCCGGGATTTATAAAAAATATATTTTTTAAATTTATCCATGAAATATAAAGAAACAGAATTAATGGATACCTGTAGAAAATTCAATGATCGTTCATTCTTATAATAACATAAATCGCTAAAAAGTGACACTTAAAGATATTTTAAGAAGAAAAACTATTTTAAGCTTCTAGTAAAGTGTCATTTCCGGTTATTTTATTTGTACCAAAATGTAATAGGATAGAGTCGAGAACAAGGTTTCAAATTTTTCGGAATGATTTGAATTACACACTCACACTCATACACAGCACACACAACACACACATACACAACACACACATACACAACACACGCACACACACAACACACACACACACACACACACACACACAACACATACACACACAACACACACAACACACACAACACACACACAACACACACACAACACACACACAACACACACACACACAACACACACACAACACACACACATACACACACACGCACACACACACATACACACACACACACGGACATCATCGTAAAAGTGTTATAATCGGATTATAGGGACCTCAAAACGTGGCCATTTACCAAAATCTCGATTTGCGATTTTTAGCACGATCCGTATACCTTACCAAGAGTAGCGGGAGGAAAAAACGTTCAGTTTACTTTGTGTAATTATAAAATTATTTAACCCATAATACATTTTAATATTTAGTGGGGTACTAATTGGCTTTAATTACATCTTCCAATAGCCTATTAAATTAGATGATTGGGAAGGTCATTTTGTCCATTCCTCAGCGGAATTCGTCTGGAGTTCCTAAATAATGGAAAATATTTTTTGCGGGTTCGCCTCTATGGTACCAACCATAAATTCTCAATAGGGTTAAAATCAGGAGACTGGAGAGCTATTTTAAATTGTTTTCCTTGAATTATATAATCCTCTCCCATTCCAAGTTTATCCGCGGAAGATTGCAAATTTTCTTTTAAAATTGATAAATAATTATGGCTGCAAGAACTTCTTGACTGGAAAGGTGATGAAGGAAAGAAAATTACTGGATTTCAGTCAATTATGAAATATATTTTCCGCCTCTACTGGTTTCGACACCTCATGTGTCTTCTTCAGGAGCTACAATAATATTACAGATTTTTAAAAAAATATTTTTAAAAATTCAAACCTGTGTAACTTACGTGAAAATTTTAAGATTGTAAAACATGGATACATATATAAGACAATAATAAATAAATAACATATAAAACATACAATGGTCGTCAAAATTTAAAAAATAAATAAATAAATACATTAAGAAAACTCATGTAGTCGTCAATAAAATAAAATATAAACCTTGATTTAACAATGGCACGCATTTAACTGAAATTAAGTTATAACTTGTTCCGAAGGTCGTTTCTCAAATTGCCGCTAGATTTTAAGTCATTTCTCTTCTTAGTATTTTTAATAAAAAAATTATAGTTTAAATTTACATATTATAAATTTAGTTTATATTTATTTTATGTTTGGTTCATATTATATTTTAAAATGTTCGTGTATATTTTACTTATATTTGTAATGTCAGTTTTTAAATTTATGTTGTTTTTGTCATTATTTTCACGTAAGTTACACATGTTTGTATTTTTAAAAAATATTTTTTTCAAAATCTGTAATATTATTGTAGCTCCTGAAGAAGATACATGAGGTGTCGAAACCGGTAGAGGCGGAAAATATATTTCATAATTAACTGAAATCCAGTAATTTTCTTTCCTTCATAAATAATTATATTTATTCATAGTTTCATTAATAAAATATGAATTCCCCAGTTTGTCAGACGCACAGCCCTAAACAATAACGGTGACACCGTCATGTTTTATCGCGTTTCTTATTTTTAAATACCTACTTAGCATAAAAAATGACCCCTGGGGGCACACCTTAAAAAGCACAATTAATTTTACAAAAACTTTTTAAAGTAGTATGCGGTTTTGTTTCTGTTTATTAAATGTTCATTTTCCTTATCACCACGATTTTTTTGTGCTAACTATTGAACAATTTTACCTATCATCTAATTATGCAATGTTCTCCGAAGTGGCATTTACATTGAATAATGGGTTAATATATGATGAATAATATTTGTTTTCATCAATCTTGTGAAAGGTAACTAATGACTCCTTCCTTCTGTTACAGATTCTACTGGGACTTGTGCATGTTACTGCTGCTAGTTGCAAACCTCATCATTCTTCCCGTTGCCATTTCTTTCTTCAACGATGACTTGAGCACCCGTTGGATCGCCTTCAACTGCCTTTCAGACACCATATTTCTTATTGATATTGTCGTCAATTTTCGCACAGGTAAGCTGACACACTGACACGTTATAAAGCCGAGAACTCAATATTAAATATCGACCCATCAAATTGCAAAAAGGCACCAGTAAATTGGGAATAATATTGTAATTTTCATCTTGAAAACGTATTTCAAATAATTTTGTGAGTTTTCGTTGTTTTGTATTCATGAATGACAGTAACAGGAACCTATTGTTATCGGGCAACAGAACTAATAATTATTACAGTAACTTTGTGCTTCTAACTCATTTGTGTAAGCTTATGATCCTAATGGATCCGAGTGTAAACAAGACAGGAATTGAAACGAATAGAAATTGCACAGATCAACTGCAAATATAAAAAATTTGATGTGGCCAACCCATGACCTCCCGCCAATTCCATGTTTAATATAGCAGTGAGCTTTAAATAAAGTATCATTTCCGGTTAATCTTTTGTAAATAAAATCGAATTTGTTGTCCAATAAATAGAAAAGTCTGTAATACGAAATTTTGGATCGTTTTATTGTTGTTCCTCAAAAATTTGTTAGAGCTCCAAATTAAGTACTACATCCGATTTATCATATATGTTTAAAATCTAATATGTTGTTTCATATTATATGAGTTTTAAATACCAAATTTGAGAAGTTTTGGATCTTATTTTAATAGGCTTTAAGGAAAAGTCGTCACACACACATTCTTATAAAAATCAGCATCAACTTCTAGGTGCTCTAAAACGCAATCTTTGGAAATTCTTCGTCGTACATGATCCATTTCGTAAATGTATAGTTGTAAATTAATATTAATTTACAGTGCTGCAAAATTAGCAATTAGCAAATTTAAAACAAATCATCCTGTACATCTAACATTTATGTATGATGGAAAATATATTATTTTTATAAACCTTAATTAAATATTTTACTATTATATTCTCCTTAATACGGTTTCATTATTAATTTTAATATAATTGCTTGACATTTGTTTAAATATGTCAAAACTGTCATTAAAATTATGTTTTTGTTTGACGCATATGCTAGGTGATACATGAAAATAAATTATATTATATATTCATATTTAAAGTTATTTAGAGTTATTTGCTAAATGTTATTATCGTAGAATTGAAGATTGTACCATTATATTCAATTTTAATTAGTAAAAGTTGCTAATAAATTATATTCAATAACTTTTACAAGAAAAATTGTTAAAAGCTTGTATAAATGATACTTCCGGTAATCCGATATACACTAAAAACTAATGAGTACTTCCCATATTAGTATAGAATGGGTATATAAAATTTCAAATTTTTCTGATTCATAGTATTTGAGTAATCGTGTCCACAAGATCCACACACACACAGACACACACACACACACACACACACACACACACACACACACACACATACATACCTACAGACATCATTGTAAAAATGTTAAAATCGGATTCTGGGGTCATCAAAACGTGCTTATTCAATAAAATCTCTATATGCGATTTTTAGCACGATCCCTATACCTCCCTTACCTAGGGTAGCGGGAGGTAAAAAGGCTGCGTAGCTTTAAAACTTATTTGAGCTACTGTTATATGTTCTATTAGGTATGCGCAAAGTAAATTAATTGTATTTCGTGTGGATATAAACGAAGCGCATATATTAGACAGTGATTTGTGCTAACATATTTTCCATAGTTCAGCTTTCGTATCCCGCACTGTACTAAACTTACCGTCAAATAATTATGGATTGGAGATTTCTACACTGTTGCCAATGTATGGACAATTTTGAAAATGATGAGTTATGAAGAAGCGGCAACACCTCAGGGCAAGAGACAGGATGCGAAGAAGGGAAAAAGTGGAGCATCATTTCATACTCATTTGACGGCGAGTACAGTAGTTTACTATCGTTGTAAAGAAAATTTTGTTTACTTTTCAAAAATTTTAAAAATATGGTACCTTTCGTTTTGAATTTCTAAGTTGGCGTGACACTCCGGAACCGGAAGTAATAAAATGGTTCTTACTCATATAGTCTGTAGTAAATTTAAAGATAATAACTATTTCCCTTAATAATGAGGATATATCTTGGGTCATTCTGGCGTCTTCATCCTGTATATACAAAAAGCCTTATCCTTCAATATGCATATATTTGGCGATATATTTTTTTTTTGTAGTTCTCATTAATTGGAAAACAAAACTGTTTTCAATTGTTGAGGTACTCTATATTGCGGACCAGGCCTTAATGACAGAATGTCAATCACAATCAAACAGTCGACGGCGGAGCAATTTTAAAGAGACCGCCGTGGTTTTTCCTCATTGAATTAATTATAAGTAAATATTGTATTTATACTGAATGAATATTTGCATTTACCTTTAAAAATGGCGAATTTTCTACCCGTAATTAGTTAAAGTATAATTTATATTTTTTATAAAAACAATCTACTTTCTGAACCGATTTACGTACAATTATTGGAGCAATTCTGTAATTTTCTGTAACCCTATAAAAATGTAAAAGTGAACAAAACCGCAACAATTAGTGATTCTGTCGAGACGAGATATTTCTCGATTCTCTTCTCGTCTCGTACTCGAGATTTCTCGTCTCGACGAGACGAGACAGAAATGTAAAAAATAATTTACGAGACGAGATATATTTGCCGAGATCTCGATTCTCGAAAATTGTTTCGAGATTTCTCGGTTGTTATTTTTCTCATGAGTTATATTTGCAAACGTGTGAAATTTATCATATTTTTAGTGATTTCTGTCTCTATTTAGCTATAGTATTTTTAAACAAAAAGATAATAAAGTATTTGACATTTTATCCGTCAGAATTTGTTAAGCGTGTATTACACGATGAAGTTTTTCTTTTCAAGTGATTTGAAAAGTTTTCTCTCTCGCACAATGACATGAGTGCAAGAGAGACAAATGAATAGACTTTTACAGCCAGATTCATAAAAAAAGTTAAAGTTAATCCTCATTTTTGGACTAGCGAATTCTATTCTATTCCGATATTTAAAACTTAATTTTTATGATATTATCAATAAAGGTAGATACTAGGAATAGCTTAGACTATATTTTAAGATATAAACTGTCAAAATTAGAGTAGAATTCGCTAATCCAAAAATGAGGATTAGCTAAACTTTTTTGTGAATCGGGCTGTTAAAAAAAGACTTGTAAAGAAAAACTGGAACATGTGCTACTTTTTCTTAAAAGTCCCTACAAATTTTAACTGTCAAGTAACTGTCAAATGTCATTTGTGTTTATATTTTTGATGTATACAAGTAGTGTTATAAGTGATAGATATTAAACTGATAAATGGGATACAGAAGTAATTGAAATCTTAATGTTAAGTATAACTTAAATTTTGACACTTGGATATTTTAATTCCCGCAAAACTTGATTGTGTAAATATACTTGTAAAATCACTTATAAAGACACTTTTCAAGTCACTTGAAAATAAAAACTTCATCGTGTAATCCAGGCTTTAGATAAGATTTTTAGCGTTATTTTCTTTTTAGTGTTTTATAACAGATTAGAAAATGCTAGAAAAATATGAAATTAATAAAATTATAACAATAAAATTTGCACAAATTTTGACAGATAAAACGACAAATATTTATCTTTTTGTTCAAATTACTATTAATACAAAATTGTATAAATTTAAGAATTAGTTTATAGGACCAAAATATAAATATTAAATTTCCATCGAGAAATCTCGACGAGAATCACGACCGAGACGAGACTATTAAACGAGACGAGACATAATTTTATGAATTTGAAACGAGACGAGACGGGACAATGAATATCTCGTCTCGTCTCGTCTCGCCCGAATCACTAGCAACAATTTTTGTTTACTATTGCATTTATTTCTTTTGACATTAAAAAATGATGCGTTTTTGTTGAGAGTTACAGTTCTATATTGGTATCAGTGTTGTGACAGATCAATTTCTAAGGGATCTAGACCAAGATCAAGATCTTTACAATTAATATGTTCTAGATCAGATCATAGGTCAATTTTTGCAATTGGATCAGATCATATCAGGGATTTGGGATCTATTTTCTTAGATCATATAAAAGATCAGTAACGATTTAAAAATGATTTTTATTTTTAATTAATTAAGTAGGGATACAAAAATTAAATTAATTACACAGAATATACCTAGCCTTATGCCTTACACGTAGGAAGAAATATTAGAAGCATACAGTTTGGTCAGAAACCTAATTCAGAGTAGGCTATGAACACAGAAAAGTATGTCTGATCATTTTTCAATTCAACAATCAAGTTGTCAAAATTTATAGTGAAATGCGATTTTAAGGAGAAAGATAATACATAAGGATATAGAATATTGCCATTTACCGTTTTCTAATTTATTTCTATATAAAATAAGGTTTCACAAAGAAAAGCATTATTTTTTTAGATAACATTTTTGGCAATATTTCGTAACAAATTGACATTTAATTAAATTTTTTCAAATTGACATATTTTTTATTCATAGCGTATTCCGAGTTACAATTTTTTTTGAACACACTGTACTTAGTTTAGGTAATATTGGATGGCACACTCGTATATTTGATCTTTTTTTAAGATCGTAGATTACGGTTTTTATATCTAGATCCAGATCAAGATCTGAATATATAAAAGTATCTAGATCAGATCAAAAACCATACTAAATGCACTAGATCAGTGATTTAGATCAAATTATCTAGATCAGTCACAACACTGATTGGTATAGAAAATTACAGACTCGCACCGTATATCTACATAACATACAGCAACCTAACAAATTTTCAGATTATAATACATTTTTGAATACAACTAGCAGAACATGGATATAGTAAAATTATTTCATGATTAATCAGTCTTTATTTATATTTGCACATTTATGCTAACGAAACCAGAAGACTATTCGCGATTCAAGATTAGCAAGCTCTATCTGATGAATAAAGTTTGAACTAAAAAATGTCCAAAATATATTATTTTCTTTCCTTCAAAGAAACTTTCTAGAGATTGTAGGCTATTTAAAACATCATTTTATGAAAGTCTTATGTTTTTAAACTAAAAAAGGGTAAAATTCATTATATCAGTGACAGATTGACAGCTCGTACAGTGTTGTGGTGTATATATGTATTATTTTTTATATAATTAGTTTAAAATCCAAAATTTGCATCTGAGAGATGATAGATCACAAGTTCACAAGTTTCAGAAAAAAATTAAGTTAGTCGTTAAGTGAGAAAGTCTACTCTACGGAATATTTGCCACAATTCTAAAAAAAGCATTCGTTTATTGTGAGGTTAAGTAGCGTTGGTGTGAGAATTCTGTGTGAAGGTTAATTTCTTGCAAAAAACTAAATAGGTTGAGGGCAGTAAATGGTCTATTAGAAAATTATGTATGGTCATCGTGACCGACTGAAGTCATGGCAATTAATTTGATCTCAAAAGTCACATTAACATTAATTTCATTTAGGTACTTTATAAAATCATATTCGTATTAAGCGCCGTGTTTCTTGTTTAGATACATACTAATTAATTATGTAAAAGTCAAGATCCGTGTGGTAAAACAAGCACGTAATGTGTTTATTAATGTGCTTTCTTCGAAAAGAGATATGACATTTCTCTGAACTTGAAATTAAAAAATGTGTTTCATCATTCTCTTATATCATACTAGAGTTGATATAAATAGTAAACATTTATTTTATGTATTTGTGGTTTATGCAGATTAATAACCACGAAAAGAGAAAGTGTTATTTACAATAAAATTGACTATTTATAAACGTCTTATTACAATTACCTATGTATATATTTTCGGAATTATGTAATCTTATACAAAACAATTTGTAAAACTTTAAAAAATTACTTACATGTAAATGTATAAAATTACAAACTTGATATAAATAATAATTTATTTGCCACACTGTTCATTTTTTTGTACTATTTATTTAATAGGGCTCGTGCAAGAACTTTTATATAATTTCTAAATATTAAATTATAAAAAATATTGTTCTTTAAAGAGCCTCTAATTTGAAAATATCACGAAATATCAATTAGATATTTTACAATTAAATAAATATTGAAATTTATATAATATTTTGAAAAGTTATGTGATCTGCAACAGAATGTAACGTCAGAGTGCTGGCAATAACTTACATACTTAATTATCAATACACTACAGATGGATTTATGCAGCTTATTTTTTATTTTACTTTTTCTTTTCTTTTTCGCTTTTACTTTTACTTTAAGTTTGGTACTTTATGCAGCTACTTTAAAGCCTTCGATACACATGCGCAAATGTGATTTTTCTGGTATATCAGTTGTCATAAATGTAAAGAGATAATTATAACCTGTAAAAATGGACACAAATTTAATAATTTGTGCATCTGCTATATTACTTCTAGCTTTACCCATTTTCTAATTTTTTCAATCTTACCTACACAAAAACAAATAAAAACAGCACACACTGACGTTTGTCACGTGAAGTGGTGCACATGCGCAGTTATGAAATTCTTTTACTTTAAGGGTCTTAAGTTAAAAGTAGGTCAACTTTAGTTCTTAAAGTAAAATTAAAAGTATGCACATACAGTAGTACATTTATTAACACACCTTTAAAGTAAAAGAAAAAGAATAGGTAAAATAAAAAGTAGGCTGCATAGATTCACCTTAAATGTCTAAGCGGCTGACATCCAGACTAAACAGAGAGAGGTGTGAGAAAAACGACAATAATTTCTAAACAGAATTTTGTCTTACAAAGATAACAAATGTGAAATATTGATATTGAAACTATAATTTAGAAGAGCTTATAATAAAGTTATTTGCTTGTTATTGTTCTGCCCTTACTTTTTCACAGTAACCCCTTATCGCTAAATCCAAACCTATTACATTACCATCCCTTATTGTAATCATAAATTATTATGCAAACTTAACACAAACACATCCTATCTTATTAACGCTATCAAGAAGACAAGGGGGATAATACTCCAACTCCTAACTTTCCCTGTTATCCATTATTTCATCCATCTTTGTTGTTTCAGGCATCATGCAGCAAGACAACGCGGAGCAAGTGATCCTAGACCCGAAACTCATCGCGAAACACTACCTGCGGACTTGGTTTTTTCTCGATCTCATCTCTTCCATACCCCTCGATTATATCTTCCTCATTTTCAACCAGGTGAGTCTCGCACGGTTCATTAACTATTGAATGAGAGAGAAAGTCAGTAGGATGTAAGATTGTTGATGTAGATGGTGTTAGAATGATGATTTGGATTTGGAAGGCAAAATGGTGGTGAGGTTATGTCTAAAGAAAGTAAAGTTAAATAGGAAAGGAAATAGGTAAATGAAGGGTTACAATTTTGTCGTAAAGTGGATGAAGCGATCTCTTCGGGATCCTTAATTATGGGAACTCCGTTACTGGGCGTATTAGGGTCAAAACTTTTAAGACCACAACTAAATATTACGTACAAATATTATATTAATCAACAAAAATGGATATACTTTGCACGCCCGTAACGAGTGCCCATTTGTGACGCCATCCATGCAGGGGGTTGTGTTGGTATGACGTGTACGTCCTCTCTGTGGACAGCGGTTTAGGGGTTGCTCGGGCGCCGTCCCGATGGGGTACTGAAATAGAAAGGAAACGGCACGCGTAGCTCTGTGGAGGGAGGCTGAGGTCGTTTTGCACGCTGGATGTCTTAAGATGATCCTATAGCGACGAAGCTATTAATGCGTTCAAAGATATGCAGATGATTCAACTTCAGTTTACAAGACACAATATTGATACGTCCCCTACTGTAGATTTGAGATAGAGAAGGGTAACGAAGTGAAGATAGCGCGGAGCTAATACTGTGCTACTGAACTATGAGCACAAATTAATAAGAATTCTAGAAAATGATTTTATCGCATGGAACTCCTCAGCCTCTATTTCAAGAAATTTGAGTATAAATTTTTAGTAAGTTATTAACATAAAACTAATGAACAATATGTACTAAACGAATTTTTGAAATTTTACATAGGAGTGATATCATCAGCTATCAAAAATAACTGTTTTTCAGGTAGTCATAACTTGACCCCTACAAAAAATTTTCAAAAAGTGTACGGTTAATTTGTAGATCATACTTTCTTATTTCATAATATGTGCAGTTTGTAATGAATAGTTCAATAATACGGGCTATAGCGTTTCGCGAATCTCAACAAGTTTTTCATCATTTTGAGGACAGCTATATGCTACCCAGTTTATTGTAGGAATGACGAATTCCGATAATTTTGGTACCCGAGTACCCGAAACAACTACCCGGATAGTACCATTTACTCTTTAACCCTCCAGCGGACGGGTGGGGTCTATGAGTCCACTCAATATATAAATATTGCTGTATTTTTTTAAAGAAAAATTATGAGACCATGAGCTTCTATGTACCTTTCACAAATATCAAAACCCTAATTTTGATAAAAAAAAATTCAAAAATATATCTTACAGTTTTTGTGAAAAAAAAAAAATTCCTGATAGACCTCACCCGTTCGCTCATGTAACTACTTTACCGTCCATTGTTTTGTATAGGAGATTTTTATATATGTATTTCTATTTACGTTTTTTTTTTTTTAGTAAATTAGCTTGTTTTCTATATATAAATAGTTTATTTTTTATTTTTAAATTTTTAGAATTGTGTGAATAACAATTTGAAATAAAAGTGTTAAAAATGACATGTTTTGTTTATTAATCTAACAAAATCCCTAATTTTCTTTTTTTCTTTAAATTTATTGAATCATGTTGAAGCAAACAAACCATAGTGTACATTAAACCGAAAAACTGTTAAAAAAGTACATAGAATTTTTTTTATACGTATTCCAATTTTGGGCCTGACAGGCCTCACCCGTTCGCTCGTGTGATATTGAAACCACCGTGCACTGGAAGGTTAATTACCCGATACCCTTTAATGACCCGTTATTCTTTAAGTACATATGCATAATTCTTTTTTTGTTAGTTACCATACCAGTTACCCTTATATTAGCAGTTTAATTTTTAATGAAATTCGTTATTATTGTTTACATATATTTATTAAATAAAAAGTAATACAAATTAATAATATACCTACTGTATCTCTACAAAAAAACTTTATATAAATTATATTAATTACGGCAAGGTAATAAAAAACTCTTCTTCAATTCTTCCGGTAGCTGAAAACGGTTCGGGTAATTAAAGGGTATCGTGAAATCAACGGGCAGCGGGTATATTTCGGGTAAGCGGATAAGAAATTTTATACCCGGGTACATTATTATCGTGTAGATTCCCAGTACTTGTGTACCCATCGTCATTCCTAGTTTATTGTACGCGCCCACATGGTACAAATATTTCGCCATTACCTATATCTGTGTACAGAGTAGTTTAGCATACACAGCAATGGGTAATATGCTGTGATGCTGTATTTATTTACTTTTATTTATAAAAGAAGAAGTTATGCATAAAAATATAGATCCAAAACACTAAGAAAAGCATATTTTTATGTAACTGTTAAACTTTTTTTTATTTGTTAATATTCAGTTAAAACTATTGATTTCATATTTATGTATTTATAGTTATTTAAGTATTAAGGGCAGTAAGTGCTTCCTACCAATTGAGGATGATTTTGGAGATCGAGACGAAATCGATATCTCCAATACTAATACATCCGATACCCGTTGACTAGTACTTACTGGCCGCATTGCTTATTAAATTAAGCCTTTGCTTGAAGCCTTATCGGTAACATTTTAAAAAACCCGATCGTGCAAAAAGCATATTGCGATATTTATAACTTTTTTAGATTACTAATATTATTTCTCGAAATTTCCAGAATTAGATAAAAATTCTGCTCTATTGATCTCATTTATAAATTACGCTATCATAATACAGATTAATAATTGTCAAATTTGTGTAATCTTACGATAGTAAACTTTATAGTACGTGACTGAAATAAACTTGCATATTAACCCTTCTGACCATGACCCGCGAGGTTTCCTTAGAAATAGCTTTAGAGTTCAAGAAAATATTATGCAATACATATTTACAATATAAAATAGGATTTAGATGGTCATAAATATTCTGGTCTATGTAGAATATGACCTAGTTTTTAAAATAGAAGCCTCATCTAGCCATAATGACTATGAAGAAAAACTAGGGCGGGTACTTTTTCTTGCAATAAAGCGGCGTCCTAACGAGAACAGGTGAAATTATCTTTTGGGCTAAATTAACAAAAAATCTTTTATCTCGCAAAACCTAACCTTGCTAGTTGTCACGTATATTGAAAGAAATATAAGGGGAAAAGTTTGCACCAAATTATAAAATCATTACGACAAGAATATATAATTAATAATAAAAAAAGATTGTTCTTGAAATATATCGTTCATTTCTGCACATCCAAATAATATTGGGGTGTATTATGTATCCTACCATGATGCTAATTTTAACAGCCTGGTAAAATTTGTAACTAATAGAAACAAATTTATTACCTATCAATTTAATTTAAAATTAAGTTTTACATTATTTAAAATTTAAACGTTGCTAGGATAGCATCGCAAACTTTTACGAATACAATAAGTACCTACAACTTAACGAACGAGTGTATTAGACGTTACATATGAAAGGATTGACGCAAGAACTTCCAGAACGAAAATAAATTAAACTTGAGATAAAACTATGAGTACGACATGCCACTATGAATAGAAAATGTAATAAATTTTACAAGTTCAAAGAAATGTCGATATAAAATTTTATTATTTTCTTCCATCTTAAATTTTTATATACTTAAATCAATATAATTTTGTTCCAAACAATTTATGTTTTGTATCAATTTTATTCCTGACTTTTTAATATTTTTATTCAGCTAACCGTGTAATTTAGGGGTAACCTTGTTTAAAAAGAACGTACTCAGTTACAAGTTTCAATTTCAAAATGACAATTATAATTTCGAAATTGCGGGTTCTTCTTGCCTGGAATGGTAATTAGGGTTGAAAAAATTCCTGGATATGCAGTGAAAATTTTATTTATTTTCGGCCACGATCGGTTTCGGCACCACTTAAGCCTTCATCGGGAGCTGGATCAAATTTACAAATTTATAAAAATGTGATATAATAATTAATTTTGTAGGGTGCAATACTTTCACATTTTTCAATAGTTATTTACAATACAAATGCGGAAACATGAACTTCCATGCATGAGCTTTTGTTTGAAGTACGAGCGAGCAACGCGAGCGAGTATTTCATTTAGGCGAATCCACGGAAGGTATTTCCGCATAAGTATTGTACAAGATTTTTTGTAACGAACGAATTCTTTATAAAACTGTTCTACCTTCAATAGATGTTACGCAGAACATGTCGTCGCATCAAATAGAGCCATCAGTGCATCAATTTCACTAAATGTCAGATACAAAATATAAATATATATAATGATTATTGCAATACCAAGAAGCATTCTTAAAACTGTATATAAGCGATTCATATACAATTTATTAAATTTAAGATCTAATTTTATTTTGATAGCACATATGTAGAGTAGTATGGTTATAAATTTAGGAACATACCACTACCTAAAACAAATAAAAGTATGAATACATATTAAATTATCTATAAATAAAATATATTCTTATACCTATTAATAATAATAATGTTGTTTTTATTGTATACCTACTAATATATTATCTTTAATATTGTGTGCAGCATACAATATGGCCGCCATGTTCATCATTTTCGATTCTCGTTACATTAGTCTCTAATAGATGGCGTTAGCCGTATTAAAATGTCAAAATTAGCAAAGATTCTGATTTTATTTAAATATATTTTATTCTTTCAACGAATTTTCCTAAATTATTATGTTCTTCTATTAAATTTGTTGTAATGTACAAAAAGAATAAAAAAAATAGCACTTTTAAGCTACTTGAACAAAGTAATTTCCATTGAGACACTAGTGCGGGAAGTAAAACAATAGCGCGGGAATATGGCCTTTCGAATTGTGAGTTGGCTGCGGGAAACATTAGTTTCTAGGCAGTGAGTACGAAAAATAATTTTTCTACAAATATTTTATCAACAGACATCAGTGTTTTTATTTATTTATTTTTATTTATTGTTTTAACTTTTGACGACCATTGTGATGTTTTTTTTATTACATTTATACTTATTGAATTGTAAATGTTTTTATACCACGTTTCTATAATTTTTCACATAAATTTTACTTTATTAAATGTTATACATCTGTTAATTTTGTAAATTTTATCCAGCTCCTAATGAAGACATAAGTGGTGCCGACATCGGTCGAGGCCGAAAATAAATAAAATTTTGCCCGCATATGCAGGAATTTTGCAGCCCTAATAATTTCGAAAGTTTATTTTATGCAAGAGAAACCATTGAACCAAATTTTGAATACTTTTGTAAAGTTGTCTCTGCAGTGAATATATATATATATATATATATATATATATATATATATATATATATATATATATAATAGATATGTGATACATATTTGTTTAATAATCATTTTTATTTTATTATTCCATAGAAAAAATTCATCGATTGGCATCGTTGATGTTTGAAACCAGAAATAAAATTGAGGTTATTATATTATTAAATTGAAAAAATACAATAGGAGTCACAGGATTAGTTTATGGGAAATTAAAGAATAAATTTTTAGGACCATTCAATTTACATGCCCTAAGCAGCTCAACAATTTTAACATGTTTATCAAAATATATGGACTTCCTATTATAATAACACATTTTTGCACTTTGTAGTAAAAAGATATTAATTTTTGTTGATAATCTATTCATATAATGAATACATACGTATTTTTTTTAATCAAATTTACATCAATTATATTCAAGTTTTGTATGCGGGTACAGTGTACCAATACTAGATTCCCAGAACTTTGAAAAGACCTCTTATATTATTTTGTTTTTTAACATTTTAAATATTCGTTTCTAAAAGTGTTTCTCTGTTAAGAAAAGTGTCCGCAGCTGACCCTATCCAACTCCGCGAGAAAATATTTGCAGTAAATAGTTCATATTACCCTTTAATGCTCTTGAAACAGAACAACTATTCAGGCGCCTGAAAGGCGCAGCAAAGTAAACATTTTCGCGATGCCTATTTCTGCTTTAAACATAAAATATTGATTTTAAATCTACTTCCTTTTTCTTTCGTGGAAAAGTGGAAACTTTACTGTTTTCTTCAAATCGTAAAACAAATTTTACCAGCTCACTACTCTTTGTTATTCAAAAGGGGAGTAGTTATTTTGGAGATTAAGTTTAATAAGACATAACCTCAATATAATACAGAACCACCATTTTGTATTTAATTACAATTGTTATAAATGTTTAACTTTTAAAAGGTTTTGCAGTTTTGCTGTGGCAAAACATTTGTCTTCTTTGTGAATAATACTTCTTTGTGTTAGTTTAATTGGTGTACTATTAATTATTAAACTCTCTTAAATTATTGAACTAGATTTAAAACTTTTTTGTTTCTTTTTACCTTCACAAAGTTAAATAAGGTAATCATGTTTCTTATTTCGCACTATCGTAGTTAGTTCCTAATCCGCTTGAACGGTGCAAGTTTAGAATTAAGGCGTGTTTTCCGAGAAAATAAAACTACTAAGTAAACTTTATTTAATTAATGTGTGTATTTTAATTAAAACTTAGTAGTTTTATACAAATGTTCATGTATTCAATTTTTCAGGAAACGAGAAATTTTTCTTTGTGACAAACTTCTCAATTTTCTTAAGCGCGCTGCTTCCATAAATTTGTACCTGAAAGTGGAAAATATGCTTGCATTTTAAATCCTTTTAATAAAATTCTTATTGTGAATTGGTATGCTGTAAAATTTTGCTTTTGAATTTATGAAAATTTTCACTTTTTTATGCTTGCTGTTTTGTATGGACTGATCAATACAGATGAATAAAAAATGGCAAATGTCAAACTAAAGTGTATAATTGCTTTTTTTGTTTCTGCTAACTGTGTTAAGTGTTTAAGTGTTCTTAGTTTGATAAAAACCACAATTTTTGTTCATTCTGTAAATTAAAATTCAGTTGCTCGTTTATTTCAAGGTATTAAGCTTAATTTCACTTCACTGTTAGTTAACAGTAAAGTATAATTATTAATGCTTTTTAGCACTGAAATTTAATACGAGTAGTCACTCAATTTCTCCTACAATTTAAACAAAATATACTGAAAAACTCAATAATTATGTATTATTGTTATAAATATATTTTTCAGAACAATAAACCAAATCATGTATACTCAGAACAAATATACATACTTCATTTCATAGTAATTTTAGTTCAGTTCGCAACCAAATTTTTGATCTATTTTCCTAGATCACTTCGCTTGATCATTTCCACATTTATTATAAACTTGATCAATTTATAGCTAGCGTAATTTTGTTCGCATTTTAATAGTATTTTTAAAATAAATTTTGCAGCCGAAATATAAATTGATATTTATATTCGTTTATAACAAAATTTATTTAATTATATCACAGTCTGCTATAAGTAGTATATTACTACTTTAAAAACTAATATTTAATTATGATTTGTTATTCAAAACTCTAATATTTCTCTTGGAATACCTTATATTTTTCTTGAATACAATATTTTCGAGAACAAAATTATATCTGAATTGAAACTTTACATGCCTGCTAATACACAGACGTGTATCGCTTTACGCAAGTGATACGATATTTTTTGTCCAATTTGCCCAAAAAGTGACCTTCTTCTTGCCTGTTTTACGTGCAGTGTGATACGAACAGGACATGCGCACCGTTCTTTTACTTTGTGCACGACTTGTCGCACTCTTAAGAAATGAACCACTTTGCGCACGCAAAACAGGCACGAAGAAGGTCACTTTTTGGGGCAAGTGGGGCAAAATAGTTATTTATGTAACAAGTGTGTAAAGTAGTAGGTATTTATGATCGAGTGCGATGTTAGCAAGATATAAAAAATACTATTTACATACTAGTTGCATACAATATTTTTCCTACAACCAAAATGTTACTGCTATTTCTCATAATACTGAGTATGAATAGGCAGGCATCGTCAAATATTGTTAGTATTAGTTGACGAGTAAATTATTAATCGTTGCCTATCAAGTTATTTACTTTTCACGCACTAGTGTTTGAAATGTGCTTTTCACGCACTAGTGTTTGAAAAGTTACACTTTACGCAATCTTTACAGTGTGTAAAGTGTCACTTTTCAAGTACTAGTGTGTGAAAAGTAAATAGGTGTTGCTAGGCTAATAAAATTTATCAAGAAATATTATTATACACTGCAAATGAAACAAGTGTAATTATTTTCATTAATATATTGAATACTAACCTAATTCTTAAGAACATTAACAATTTTTGACATACTGGCTGGTAGTGTTAGCTTGGTTTTAACTAAAACGCTGTTTTAAGAAATGTCAAATTTCATTATTTAATAACAAAAATAAATATCAAAATATGATTTTTAAGCAGAACATAGTTTGTATTCAAACAAATATTTTTTTAAAAAATCATTCTTTAAACATAAGGGTGAAATTAAATATTAAAATTTGAATTTGACATTTCTTAAAACAGCATTTTAGTTAAAACCGAGCTCGCACTACCAGCCAATGAGTTTTAATCTAACCTAATTTTTAATATTAAATGTACAATTCTAGAAGACAAATCCTGCCACCTGTCTCTGAGATTATATCGAATGTATAAGTTACATTTTGGAGAGTATTATGAGAAATAACACTAACATTTCGGTTGTAGGAAAAATAGGATTTTACCTCGTGCTAATTTCCGCATTCGGCTCGCATTCGACCAAAAAAGTACTACTTTACACACTTATTGTATAAAGAACTATTTTAATTAAATGACTTTACGATTTCAAGTACCAAACATGTAGAATTAAGTAGGCATTTTTTTTAAACAAGTTAAAATGTACTAAAAAGGAAGAAATAATTTTTCCAAAGCTTTCTGCTTTGGTAAATATTTTATTTACGCTTTTGCGTGGGAGTGAATATTGAATATTTATACGAGTAGGTATCCGATGGTTACTTTCAGTCTGTTATATAAGGAATTTTTAATTTTTCTGTGGCTTCTTGGCTACCTATAAATTTTAGAGGTAAAATGTTAATATCAAACTTGCTCAGATTTAAAAATATACGAGACTAATATTAATCGATTTTTTGTTAGATTTTACGAAAAATAAAATTCGAAATTTACTGCATATTCCAGAATTCGATAGAACTAGTGATTGTTACCTACTGTAGTAGCTGTAGTATTGGAGTTATCGTCGGAGAAATTTTTGTCACACACACACACACACACACACACACACACACACACACACACACACACACACACACACAAACGCATACACACGTACATACATATATACGTACCAGGGACCTTAAAACGTGCTTATTCATTAAAAACACCACAGAATTTTTTGACTAAAGACAATACCTTCCTTGCCTAAAGGTGACGGAAGGTAAAAAGTAACATTGTATTTCTATAACAGATTCCAAGTAGACACCCGACATAACTATTTATTCTGCTATATTTATCACGATTTTATTTATCGAAGCATAAAGCACAAGAATAATCTTTTCTTCTTTTTAATGCATTTATTTATTTGGAATTACATAACTTTTATTTAATTATACATAAAATTAAAAGTGTCAGCATTATGGGTTCCTAAATAATGAACAGAAGTGATACTAAAATATTATGTATTGGTTAACAATTCTTTTAAGGATATCAAATCCTCGAAACATATGATTCGTTTATAAACCGCATGTAATCCATATTTACTAATCTAAGGCATGTCGATTCAATTTAGTTCTTGTAGCAGACTGTAATATCTCCATTGACTTAAGTAAGTCGTGTTTATGTGAAAGATTCGGCTGCAAAATCTCTTCGGAGTCTTTACCCTCTTTGACATATCCGTATCTATGTCCAGGACTTTGGAGAAAGTTTCCAAATCCTTCACGCTGGCCGAGCTCTGCGGATCCTGCGACTGGCTAAGCTGCTGTCATTGGTCCGACTGCTCCGGTTGTCGCGTCTTGTACGCTACGTCAGCCAATGGGAAGAAGTTTACGTAAGTAGCTAATCAAATCTTTCTTTACGTGCACAAGCGACGCGCTAGCTTCCACGCAAGTGTCAAGTCCGTTAACGTTGATCTAACGCAATAATATTGATCGATGATCTATGTGAAGCGTTATCTCAACGTGGGCTGTCATTGTGAAGTTGCTTTCATTGCGCCTTCAAGATCATGCTTCTTAACATGTACGAATAATAACCACAGTATGAGCGAATGAGTGGTCGAGCTTTATATTCACTGGAATTCAACTTTTTTCAAAGCAGATCTTGTCACAAATAATGCTAAATATAAATTCATGATTCCATCTAAGAACAAATAAACAAAATATTTATACTTTATTTTAAAAAAGGTGTTCTTTCTACTACTTCAGTTTTTATTGAAAATTCTGGCAATTTTGTAATGTTGCCCATATCCATAGTCAGTACTTGGCCTCGACTCATACTTGAGTATACTTTGAGTGCCAGATTTTGTTTCAGTCGTTCCTTGTTTTTTCATTCGTACTTCGATCGAAGGTTTACTTGAGGCGAGTTCCAAGCAACCTTGAGTAATGCTCAAGTAATACTTGATCCTTTTTTAAATTTTAGGTAGACATGATAGATATATTTTAAAAAAAAACTGTCAACCTGTCATTTTCATCACATATGGCATTTAAGTTAATGAATCATGAAAATAATTTAAAATTTTTAGAATTTGTAGACAGAGTAGAAAAAGAATAGGGTTGCTTCAAGAACATATATCCGTGATATGACTCATGTATCTGTAACTTATGACTAACAGGCCTATTCTACTAAAAAAATATGTATCGTTATGACTCGTTACTAGGCGATAAGTCGTTATGATAACGATTTTTGCCAAAACCCTATTCTGTTAATCTATTTATCGTTACGAATCGTTACATATCGTTGTTTCATATCGTTTAATAACGACAAGTTCACATGCATCGTTTAAGTCGTAAAGTTTGACATATTTTGAGAACAAAAGTAAAAATGGCTGAAGAAGATATTTTGTTAATTATAGCTGACCAAGAGATTCTGCAAAGATGAGTATATATTCACTTCTGTACAATTTTATTAATTATACTTTTTAATATTAGACATTTTATTAATTTCTTTAATTATTTCAGCTATTGTAGTAGCGAAACTAGTTATCAATCAATAAAATTTTGTGAAACTAAAAACCGAGTATTTCAATATATTAAAATTAGACATTTTACTTATATTGCAGAAATATATTTAAAAATTTAGATTTAGATAATATTATTTAATATATTGATATATAATATAATATAGATGCACTATCTATGTATTTAAAAATTATATATTTGTATAGGGATGTCAGATTATATAATGAGTGATACATCAGATTCTTTTACCCTGTCCCACAGAATTTAACAATGCGATTCACAAAAAAGTTTAAGCTAATCCTCATTTTTGGATTAGCGAATTCTACTGTAATTTTGGCAGTTTATATCTCAAAATATAGTCAAATCTATTCCTAGTATCTACATTTATTGATAATATCATGAAAATTTAATTTTAAATACCGGAATGGAGTAGAATTCACTAATCCAAAAATGAGGATTAGCTTAAACTTTTTTGTGAATCGGGCTGTAAATGACTTGTAAGTCCTCTATATTTTTTCTAATTCTTCAGTGAACAATTTATTAATTCTCAATGAACTATTATTTTCCAATTCTTCAACATATATTTCATACTGTCTTTGAGTTGTCCTCGAAGCCCTTTTCTTTATATCCATTGTCAAATGCAATTAAATAAACAAACAATGAATCGATATGTCAAATTTAAATTGAAAAACATATGAAAATTTATCCTGTCAAAATATACATGAAGTTAGATATTATCGTTATAATCCTGATAACGATAATTTATAACGATATGATTAGTAGAATAGGTTTTTGGCATTTGTCGTTATTAAAGTCGTTTAACCAAATGTTTAGCGACAGTCGTTCAGTAACGATATCGTTATACATTTTTTTAGTAGAATAGGCCTGTAAGGTTGTGTCCGATGTCACACTTTTATCACACTTTGCAGGATCACACTATGCCTTGAAGTTGACGCGCACTAAAAACAAATCATGTTCACTGCTATAATTTGTACAAAACGTCAAATTTACTGTCAAAGAATAGCTTCTTAGCTTCTATTTTATGAAATATAATATTAACATTTTATCTGAAGCATCAAATTAAATCGAATTATATAATTTATTTTTGTTGTTTTAAAGTGTGACCATACAAACCAATGGCTGTAGCATTAGTTTGCCATTCGAAGTTGTATTTATCTGAAGAAAACCTAAATCCTAAATACTAAATGCTAAAATGCGACATCGCACACAGCCTAGTTATATGTAGATGTCAAATATATGATTTGACAGAAAAATATTAAAATTTACAAATATAGCAACATAGCAATCACAAATTCTCTAAAATCCTCCCTAGAAAATCGAGAATTCACGAAATGACTATGAAATGATGTGCTTGAGGTCGAATATGACCAGAGTAATTCTTGTCGCAGTAATACTCAAGTACGAGATTGAGCATCGACTATGGATACAGCCGTAAAAATTAAGTTACTAAAATTGGAAATTATGTTTGTTTTGCACTAACTTAAAAATGTTTAGCAACAAACATTTGAATGTGCTTGTTACATGCGCAGTGCTTCCATAAAATACACTAAAAGAGCATCTGCAGCGTTTTTCACGCTGTTTTTACTGCTAACACCATGAAAGCGAAACGAACACAAATTTAGCGACTTTGTAGTAGCTGCTATAGTTCAAACTAACACTACAGTTTGATGCAATAGTGTACTGTAAACACAAAGTAACGAAACGAACAAATCTAATGACAGTACTAATATAAATTCATCTTCTTTGAAGTACAACTTTCAAATTTAATATTAGATGTTCTCCATTATTACTTTCATAAATTCTAATGACTTAAATTAGTAAAACTTTTGTGAAATACAAATTGATATTATTAGCTCCACACAACATAAAAATTATACAGCTATTTTTTTTTATCTAAAATTATAATTGTATTCCAAATTTAATAATTCGTACCTAAAATGTCTAAATAAATTCAAGAATTTTCAGACTAATATCGTACTAAATTTTGTAGTAATTGAGACATTAACAGAGCGAAATATTAATAGAGAATTTCTAAAACCATTAAAATATTTTTCATTAATTTCCAAAAACTGTTATTTTTGGGCGCCCCAAAGAATACAAAAATTCGGCTTTGTTCGACTAATTCCGTTATAAATGTCAAATTTTCAAAAATATATATCTGATGCAAAAAAAAAAAATAACTCAGACTCAAATATAATGTTATATGTCATTATTGTTTATATTTTTGATGTGTACAAGTGTGGTATTATATAGTGATTGATTTTAAACAGAAAAATGGTAAAATAGGGTAGAGGACTAATTGAAATCTTGATGGCTAGATATACGAAAAATTCGTGTGACAAAATTCAATGACAATTTAATGTAGGTATAACTTAAATTTTGGCAATTTGATATTTTAATTCACGCAAAACTTGATCGTGAAAATATACTTGTAAGATCACTTATAAAGACACTTGAATATGAAAACTTCATCATGTAATCCACGCTTTATTCATTTTTCGAAATATCACTACAGTTGTGTTTTAATTCTTGGGCTACTTTTTCAAAATTTTCTATAAATATGGCTTAAATTGTTTTATTGATTATGTTACTATTATAAATTATATTGAAAATAATTATTTCCAATAATTAGGAAAACTCAAAGAAGTATAAAATTCGTTGTTATTGAATTTGTATGACTTTCTTTTCTTTAAAAATATTTTTTCTTTGTATTAGAGACAACGATAATTGTGTCTTTGTTTCCTTTTGAAATCATAGTATCTATCATTCTGTATAAAAGCATGTAAATTATATATAATTACGTGGTATACGTATCAGAAAAACATAAAAATATATTTTAACGTAACCATAAAATTTCAAACAGTAAATTCAAATTGAATCGTAAATATTTAATGGTACGTTAATTGCAAATTATTGATTTAATGTACATGACTTGTAAATTTTTAAAACGTACTATTTTTAAAAGTACCTACTCATTACCATACAAAGTATATGTATATTTTTTGTTAAAAGATGTTAACATATTCCTGGATATAATAATATATTTTCACAAATTGTTATATTAATAGTTATTTACATAATCAGTTATGAAAAGAGTGATATTGTTTGATTTGCAAATTATGTGAGTCAAAACAATACCATGTTTTCTTCCAATTCCATTAAAATAATTTTAAAATATTCAAAATTCTAGGTTTTTCTCTGACAGCTCAATATACCTATACGTATTTCAATAGTTATTTACATAAGACTCAGAAAAATGGTACACTACTGTCGAGAAGCCATATTTACTGCTTCGAGTCAAGTACGAGCTATGTATTATTTTTTTCTGAAACCTTTGATTATAATAAATATTAATTTTAAATTTAATAATTAAATCTGATTTTCTACAAATATCTGGT
This sequence comes from Ophonus ardosiacus, assembly GCA_943142095.1. Taxonomy (NCBI): domain Eukaryota; kingdom Metazoa; phylum Arthropoda; class Insecta; order Coleoptera; family Carabidae; genus Ophonus; species Ophonus ardosiacus. The sequence goes on along the minus strand of OW964831.1, from coordinate 12,929,871 downwards.
AGTTCTTCTCTCGTTACTAAGGTGACAGAAAAAAATTAGTAAATAAACAAAAACGAATTTACTGTCATTTCTGCATTTTCGATGCGTTTTAATTTTTTCGTGACTAATCAGAGAAATACAATTTTTGCTCCGCATTTTAGGCGCGAAAATAGTACTTCCGCTCCGGTTTCAGAAAAAATAAGCTTATCAAATCGTTGCCGCAATAAACAAATCATCATTGAAAATGAGTTCTTAATGTCTTCTGAAACCGATATAGATCTTCCTTCTGATGTAGAGGAATTGGATGTAAGTCAATAATTCACAAATTGGTTTCGTATCAATTATGTAAAAAGTGACATTTCATAAAGTCCAAAGGATATGGTAATATTCAACATTTTAAAACGGAATTAGATAAAAAGAATTATTGCCAATCGTAAAAAACTGTTAAGATAATTAATTAATCAATTTAAATTGGTTAAAAGGTTATAATTGAAAAAAATATTTTGTGCGTAGTGTATAAAAACGAAATAATTGAAAGAAAAAACCAAATAACTTCGGTTAACTTAATTTTGTTCTTAGATGGAATACTGTTCATCACTTAGTTTATATATGCTTACGTGCATTCGCTAAGCTTCAAACTCTGCTTATTAATGCAATTTTTTGCTACTAACACACGGATTGAAGCACCTTGTGGTTGTTATTTGTACATAACGAATAACGAAATATGCCCAAAAATAATCGATCACAGCAATTGCTTATTGAGGTGAAAAACTAACATTGTTTTGAAAGCTTAAGCCCGTCATATAGGCGCAAGCTTAGAGAATGAGCTGTGCTCAGTATTCAGAGCTTTCGAACAACGAGAATGAAGTAGTAGATTTTAACCGCTGAGCAAAGCTTTTCACTGGTGGAAACTAAAAAAGAAATTAGTAAAAAGTGAATTAATTAGGTGAAAATAATTTTAAATTTTCCCGCCAGTGTATTATGAAGAGGAAACAGTTGCTCCTTTCTCTTAGTAATTAAAATTTATCTTACTTCCTTATCGCTTCTCATTTTCTGTCTGTTTCTCGCTCGTCCTAACTTGTGGTACTCTATTCTCGCACACATTCGTTCTACGCCCGCTAATACTCGCTTTGTATCGCATTATAAAACGATTATATAACACGTGACATGATTCGACACATTATGAACACACTGTATATTCGCTTCGTCACACGTTCACTGTTATCTCTGACTAAAGACTAAACAGCACTCCATCGAAACAAGGTGAGGACATGACACTTATGCATATTTACTATTTTTATGCTTCGCACCACGAGGGGAAATAATTACAGCCGAATTTATGACGATGAAATGACGGAGTTCTCAATATGGCGATTGACGAGTGAGCTTTAATTACGATCAGATTTGGAATTGAATGCAGTTAAAAATTAATTTGATATATTAATATATAAATAAAATTTTGAATATACATTGTTTCAGCTTATTAAAAGTTTACATTTTTAAATATATGTAGAGCAAATACAAGAATCCGTGATATGGGCGATTGTATACTACTTTAAAATCAATCTATTGATCTGTCGATCACGTTGTTCTCTTTTAAAGACGGATCTTTAAAACTTACTACATGGCGACCATAAAAAACTGTGCCCCGAAATTATTATTAAAATTTCAATAATTTCACGTTGTTAATTTCGATGCGATATTTTTTATTTGTTAGGAAATTATATTTACGTATCAGCCACTTTGTTAGGGTTTGTTTATGATGGATTTAATTTATAAATTTAGATTTATAAATTTAAATTTAGAAATATAAAATGTTCATAAATACATTTCGTCGGCTGATTATTGGAATGTACAATGTACCATGTCCACTTTTTGAAGAAGAAAAAAAAATAGATATAGTCAAATTCGGTTTCTGGGTATTTTGTATTGTATTGTTTTGAATTAAGTCCAGAGCTAATCAGATTTCATAATTCTGTCACGTGCTGCTGGATATAGTACAGTAAAAATAATATTAAAAAGTATGTATTGGATTTTTTTCATAAATTTACTATTTTATTTTGAACCATGTCCAACTAGGTCTTTTCATATTTCGAAAACATTTAAAAATTGTAATTTAACAAATATCACACAAAGTTAAGGAAAATGAAACTATACAAACAACAAAATTTCAACATTTGTATTCATTATCCATTCTTTGCAATAAAGTTCTAAATGTTTGAAGCAGTTTTTCTCGAAAGTAATATTTGTGGACATGGCACATTCCAATAGTCGGCCGACGATTTGCTGGTTCATGATGCATTTAGATTACTTAGTAATTTAGATTTACAAATTTTATATTTGAAATATTATTTTAAAATTTTTAACTCACACCAATCAGAATACGGTTTTCTTTCAAATTCATAGCAATAAGTAAATAAATAGGTAAACAAAGATAGTATCAGAAATATGTCAAAAAAAATAATAATTTATATAATAAATGTAATTCATAATGGTACAGAAATGATTTTTGTTTTTGATGTAGAATTGCACAGTAATTTGGATGACAAGGAAACCAAATCCTTCAAGAATATAATTTATTTGATTGGATTAATTTATAAATCCAAATTCATTCTGAACCAGTGCACTAAATCTAAATTAGAAATATGTAATTCGTAAATTAAATTTATAAATTAAGACCATCATAAACAAGCCTTCACATTGAAAGACCGGGCCTCAATTTTTGAAATCAAAATTCTATCACAATTTTTGTTTTCTTAACAAATTATAGTTATTTTTTATACAAGACGATAAAATTATATTTTATCGACGAGAGGAAAGTTTAATTCGCGAGCATTTTCGCGAGTGAGTTATTTTTCGCGAGTCGATATTTAAATTTTATCGTCGTGTATAAAATTCTATTTTTTTCTATAGCAGATGTTAAAGAAAAGAATAAAAAATACCAATTATATGTTATTATTAATTGAACACAATTTTAAAATCACAGTATGTATGTGGGTTGTTATGGATTTTGTACGTAAATAAATAAGAATTAAAGTATTTTATCTACCCTTGCTGTTGAAATGTTACTTTATCTACCCTTGCTGTTAAAGTGCTACTTTATCTACTATTTTGAGTAGATAAAAGCACGGTTTAACATCTGCTAGAAAAAAAAAAAAACATTTCTCCCATACTTCAACGCCCATGTCATGTATTCTCGTATTCAGCCTCTAGTGCTAAATGAGTTATCATTAACCTTGTTTTACTTTAAATAAAAGTTTGTCGTATTTATTATAATTTATTTACAAGTTATTCAAGTGCACAACATGTGAAAAGAAAATACAAAATATACTTCCCTTAGGTGAAATTATTTTATATTAAATTAATTTTCCAGTATGATTATCATAAATTTAATGAAATATTCATATAAAGTTGAAAAAAGCGCTGGGTAATTTAAAATTTACAAAATTCTCTTTTAAAAATTATGTAGATACTGTGCACCTTCATATTCACAATACTTTGTATACTCCATAATGCACTTCTAGTATAGATGGATGTATATGTATTGTAGATTAAATTGTATGTATTTCTTGCTTTGCTGAAACTGAATGGTAATAATACATATTTTTATCTACTTCATATTTTTATATTTTATTAGTAGAATTGATAAATATGGTTTAATTTTTCTGTATTTAAAATAAAGGTAAAGTACAAAAATTAACTTATTTTGATAATAATTATCCTTCAAACTTCCCAAATTAGCGGAAAAATTAATAACAGCTTTCACTTTCAGACAAGAAACAAATAATTAATTATATACTTGACTGGATCTGACCTGTAAATCTGATCGTAGTTAGGAGCTTTTCACAATGGAGCGAAATATAGGACTATTCAAGGTCATCTGTTAGCTTTTTGTTGTAATATTAAATACAGATAACTTCACTCACGTATCTATTGGCGTGCGACATGTAATACTCGAAGCTACATTTTAAATAAAAGGAATAACTGTAATTTATGAGAAATTGTTTTATTTTTGTTTTCCATGTTTTTCTCAAAGTGTTGCACAACTCTTCGGTATAAAATGTTACTACTAATTTTAGTGTGTTGCAAAGTACCTACCTAATTACAACATAAATTAAATAGATGTCTTTCAAATAACCTATCTCTTTCTATTAAGAGACGTTATTACGCTCCCTACGGCTCTTGTTGCTAACTTTTCTGTCTAACAAATGTCCTTGAATATTCATCTTTGACGAATTCGATGATATTCGTACCTCGTGCAATACAATAATGAAAATAGCACTGTAAGTCTAGCACTGTATAAGTCTGGATGTGTTAGTATAGTACCTATATCACACCACAGGCAGCATTAGGAGAAAACTGCAATAATTTGACGCTATGTTTTTCATGACGAAAAACAGATACACTTTTCTTTGATTAAAATAAAAACGATTTTTCAGTAAAAAGCTTAATCTGAATCCATTAGTTTTTCCCAGGTACTTTTGCACTTATTTTGAAAACTTCAGCACTTGAAACCTAAATTAGAATTTTCCGCATCAAGAAGAAAAGTAGTTCCACTTTGAAAAAACATACCTAAGGCTCATCTTAAATAGTTATAAATTGAAATATTTAATATTAAATATAGAATAAAGTACATTATGATGGCGACAATGGGGTCCTACACCATTTTTCTTTTATTTTTATTTCTGCAAGAACAAGATAAAATAAGAATTTTAGTGCAAACGCGACTTAAAAATTTTACGTAATAAGCGAGATATGAATTTTTAAAGTTTAAGAATTTGTGCGTGACGGAGCAGGTACTAACAAGAGATCGACAAACAATGGGACAAACTGTTAGTTATAGAGGGAACAATTTTTTATATACTTATACGTTATATTCATGAAGAAAATATTATTAAGCATAAATAACGTAAATAATAAGCATTTTTTTCCTAATAAATTATAAAACATTGAAACAGTTTGACAATATTATTACACAAAATATGACGACGGATGGCGCTAGTGTTGGCTGTTTGGAAGTTTCAATATTAATTTAATTAATATTACAAATTGATTTAATTATAAATATAGTATTATTGTTAATATTACTAGATGTTATAATTAAACAAATTCATCAAAAACAAAATTGTTAAATGTTTTGTTGGGTTATAGAACAACATGACATTTCATATTTTTTTCACTAATACTCATTAATTTATGTATATTTTCGTCTTCTTATTTAAGGTAGTTAAAATATGACTATGGTATAGGACCCCATTGGTGAAACAGTTTAAATAAGATAACTAAAAAAAATGACACTTGACATGAGACATCAGTACATTACATTGAAGAGCTTCAAAAGAGCGAAACGCGTCTGTGGGTCTGGTTGAGTCTGATAAATGACTGAGAGGTTGATTCAGAGACTGAAATTTTGTAAAAGATGTTATTTTTTTAAATATCTGAAAAATTAAAAATTAAATAAATCTAAAAGCCATTTTTATGTAATATAAAAATTATCAAAAAGTGGTGTTCATAAAATAGCAAATGAGTAAATAAAATCTGTTTTTGTAATTTAAATAAATAAATAAATATATCATCACGGCATATTACCCATTTCTGGGTGTGCCAGTATCTACGTCACCCCACAGGCACTCATAGCTGGCGTGGAGAGTGCACCACAGGGGTCACTTTTGTGCCATTTAAAATTGGAAATATTTGGCATCTGTCGAGATCGAACCCGGTTCCCCCAGGTTCGCGACCAGACACTTAGGCACGCGACCACGATACCCCATTTTGTAATTTAGTTGTAGAATTTAATTATTTAACTAATATTTGAAACATTTTTGTATAAAATTAATTGGGAAGTTTTGCTCAAAAAAAAGAAAAACTGATTTCTCATGTTACACGTATACGGCCCGCTTTTTAGTTGACACCTGTACAATGTATCCTTACTCTTCCTTCGGAAAACGATCTCGAATATTGCAAAGTAAACTAAAAATAGTCGACATTCACAGTACCCTATTAATTGCGTAACTTTTACAAAGTTTTATAGTGTACATTAAGATGTCAAAATATTGCATTTTTTCTTCCTCGTGCCCTAAGTAACACCTACCCTGTAACACTCTAGGAACACAAGACACTGTACCCGTAGTTTGAAACTCCCGCGCCGCGGTCGGTCGCGTCAGAGAACTCTAATGGCGCAGGGAGCAGATAACGCGAATGCTTGGTGTAGTGCGGTTGAGTGAGAGATGTTCTGGTGTTTCGGCCGCAGATTCCCATGTACCAGCATCCGCCGGGTCGCCAGGCCGAATACGGTCCGGACGGTAATCCCATCACCCCTCCTAGAGACAGGACCACCGAGGTGCCTTTTGCTCGAGTGTTACTGTCTGTGATCCTAACTGTCTGTCTTCTACATGGCAAGCTCAACGCTCGCGAGACGAGGAACGTACAATACGTCAAAAATAATCCCACTATAACAAAAAAATTAATCCCAAAGAATTGTTAAATATTATAACGAGAAAAATATAACTGAATTTAAATTGGCTCTCCTATTTATGATATGGATTTGAGTACTCACTCGTTTGTTCCTTTAAAAGATAATATTGAAGAAGATTTGTAGGTATAATGAAAATGGTATATTATTCAAATTCGCCATATTTAAATCGCACCCTACTACGAAAAATAATTTTATTCATTGCAATAGTTAAAATTCTGTAATAAAAATGAAAGAGAATTACGCTAACGAAACATTCTGTACGATAAAGAAACACTAAATGAAAGTACACGTCTAATGAAAGTTTATATATGAGATACATAAAGTTAGTAATTAAAAAAATAAATTATACTATGCAAAGTCAGCCTACTAGTATATAGAAGTTAAAAATACGACAAGCAAACCTTACAGTCATACACAAAAGTCTCCGTACGATAATAGTTTAAATATAATGTTATTAAAAAGAGCAGTCTAAAACCCAATATATTGTTTTCTAATCCAAAATGAAAAGCATTTGTTTATGTAGAGTCTTTGGTAATTGAAAAAGACTCTCTGTTATAATTCTAGACAAGATGTGGGCATTCACAAAAAAAAAAAAACAAAAATTTGTAACTAATAAAGAAACTTTATAATATATTGAAACACACACTTTATAATTGCTGAAGATGGACAAATATTGTCCGAAACGTCCTATTTTTTACAAATAAAGACGATTATGACTGTTAGTCATAACTTTTGGAACCTACGGCCTGTTTTTTCCTAAATTGAAACTTTTACAACGTTCCCGAATCACCCATTTCTATAAAAAATAAACAAATAATATCGCACCCCGGCGAGAAGAGGGGCACAAGTCCAAAAAATAGTTTTGCGTAAAACTTAAAGAAGACAGTTCTCGAATGTAAAGTTACTTACATTAGCTCGAAATGAAACGACATTACCTCCATCTCTCGAAAAATATAATCTTGATTTATGCCACTATTCCTGATTATTAGAATCATATTTTTGACCAATTTTATCTGATGAACTTCGAATTTCTAAATTTTGACTTGTGTCGCTATTCTCGATAGTTTTTTTATTTATTTTATAGGGTAAACATTGAAAGTATTCATAACTTTATGACAAAAAAGTCTCCGTACGATAACCAAAACATTTAAATAATAAACCATTTATTTATGTTATATAATGAAATATAATATTTTGTTGGGTTTCATTTGGGTTTTCCACCAGTAACTAAACAACTTGCCATTGAGTCTACACAATTTGTGGTCACCAATGGCATTATATTCTGCCATTTTTTTTTTGTAATTAATTTTAAATTCTGTTTTTGGTTTTATTGGTTTATATTACTGTTTCTTTCAGAATTTTCTGAACTTATCTGGTTAAAGTTCGGAGATAATTAAGCTTATATTAGGCCAAATTATTTCCTGATAGGATAACTCAGTCATAATTTTTGTGAGTTATGTAAGGTTTTGTTAAGGTATACTTTACCTAACGCACTAAACTTATGACTGATTTATCCTGATATCTGGTTTGGCCGGTAACATGTACACAGAAAAGTGAGACATATAATTCATGGATCTTTATTTTCAATATCAAATTTCAATTTTCGTTGCAAAAGAAAAATGCATAGTATAAAAATTAAAACACAGGTGATTTAAAATTTCAGGTACTTACTTTAGCGGTATATTTAACTTAATCGTCAATTATCTTAGTTTATTTATCTAAAAAAGAACGCAGAAATCCAGTGGCAATCGAAATATACTCCTTGAGAAATCAACCCTTAATTTTGTAAATTTAGAAAAAAATCTTTTCCTGCCTTGAAGTTTTGTACTATACAGGATATCAAAAAACAAGTGTAACAACAATTGAAGACATGTAGTAATAATCAAAATGAGTAAAAAAGCTTAATCAACTTGGGCCCAATCTTCAACTGTTTCCGAGAAAGATGCTATTTTGTATTAGAATCGAAAAAAAAAAAAAACTGACAGAGATAATTACGAAGTTATTTGAAAAATAAATATTGGCTAAGGTCGCCACATTTGTCTTAGTACAATTATTTTTCTTTTTGAAAAACAAATGCACAAAATCTCTCATTTAATCGAAGTTGTAACTCTTACAGTTTTCGAGATAGCAAAGATAAACCCCGTAAAAACTCATTTTTCACTGCCTTATATCTTGGAAACTATTGACGATCGGAACCATGTTGATTAAGCCTTTTTACTCACTTTGGTCATTACTATATAACCTCAAAAGTTGTTACACTTATTTTTTAACACCCTGTTTACAGTTAAAGTAAGTACGTGAAGTTCTGAATGCATTCCTCAAAATAATAGTTATCAAAGTTGGTATCTCATTAAACTATGTCAAACAGTTAGGTGTACACATATTTTTGGATAGTACTGTGGAAAAAATATAACATTTTAAACAAAGTAATTATAGAGTTTTAAGTTGATTTTTTCTGAATATACTTGTATATATTTTCCGATAATATTTTAATATTTAATAACCAAACTACATGAAAAGTAAATTAAACATAGCGTTGTTAATTAAAATAAAGCATAATTAATTTGCCAGATAAAATACAATAAAGAGAAAAGTAGATACACATACAAGTGTAAATAATTTACGATATACATATTATTATACCCATATATTGCTGAGTAATGACCAATTTGTTGAAAATGCAGTAATTGTATTATGCTAATTTTGCATGTGATATAAAGAAAGATTAATGAATTCTTTCGCAGAAATTCATTATCAATTAAATATGAAAACTATTTTTCATTTATAATTTTTTCTGCTTATCATGTAAATATTTTAATGATGATATATTGTGTTCACTGATAATATTCTATTCTTTACATATACATATTTATTTTCATATGAACTGTGTAAATATTTTTTACAGTAAAACATGAATTCCATTATTTTCAATTTAACACACGAAATCTTTTTGCAGGTATTTTACTTGCCAACATTGTATTGATATTTTCGTTTCAGAAAATGAATTGTAAATACAATTGTATTTGTTTTCCGTTTCGGATTTTGTATTTAGAGAAGAAATTTTACATTGAAAAAATAAAAGGTTTTGTACCTACCTTTTATTTATTTCACTAAAAGTTTTTTGTTTATAATTATTTCTTAAATTATTGTTTTAAAAATATGTACATATTCTATTTATATTTATTTATTTTATTCAATTTTGACGTTTTAAACTGTCATTATTAACTCCATAGCAACAACTATAAGTAACACTTTTTTCACATGTGAATTAAAAAATTTTTTAAATCACTCTCACAAAATTTTAACTCACTCTGCAACAAATAATGCATTTAAAATAACATCAGGTACGAAAATAACACTCACCATAATATTTAGCAGACATTATCAGCCATTTTCATTATTTTTCACGGCACAACAGACAATAAAGCTTTTTTAAAATATATGACTTGACGTCTATCAGCGACGATTGTCATATGCTCAGCCTACTAACTGATCAGTTTTTTATTTTGTCAAAATTAAATATTATAATGGTTTTTATTAGTATTTCGTCAAAATTGAATAAAATATTGTACAAACCACGTGAGCTAAGAATGTTTATTCACTCGAAGAATTTAACTCACTCGCCCTTATGGGCACACTTGGTTTGTAAATATCTATTAAAATTTTCAATTTATATCAAAAAATGAGCAGACACATGAGTAGGTGTAAGATGGCCAAGAGTCAAGGAAAGACAGGGAATCATTGAAAATATGTGATTTTTTTTAAATTTGTGTTTTGTACAGAGATAATTTTTCAATAGTTTTTACAATTTTACTCTTTACCTTTTTTAACAAGAAAATCATATATCAAACCATGTAATTATAATAAATTACAACGTGCGGAAAAATAATGAAAATCATGAAAATGTTTCAATATTTGAAATTGTTGCCTCATACCCAGTTACGTACAAAACACAAAATTTATAATACTAGTGATTAAAAACATGTTTTATCATCAAATGGAACAACAATAACAAATATTTGAGATCAAATCAATATAAATTTGGTGCTCGGTAAAATATAACCCAAAATATATTGTGCCTTGCGGCCCTATGAAATTGCATATAGATACCAGTTGTGACGTCACAAATAACGCTCAAAATTATCACCGAATGAATATCCACTAGATTTGTCAACGATTTTAGCATACTTTTTACAATCAAAATGTAATAAATGATTTTTCGCCGATTTGCTCTTAAAGTATGATCGTATGAGTTGCTAGCCAATAAAGTAATAAAGTGACTTAAAATGTCACCGGCATAGAAAGTATGATTTTGTCGACTTGTATCTGTCAATAAAATTATTTAAATTTGTTTTCTCGCAGCAACTCTTCAACTCTGAAGACGACGATGGAAATAACATACAAAATATTGAAAATAATAAAAATTATATTAATTCTAAAAAAATAGGCGAAACAATGGGGAAGTTTAGCATGGTAAAAATTCTACATAACATACTATTTTCTCACAAATATAACACAAATGACTGCTGATATTGAAATTAAAAATTAAAATTATTGCTCCATTTATTTATAATTAATATTTTTTGGGTAAACTTTAAGTACGTCACAAGTCAGTTATGCGCAAACTCAGGCAGACCGGTGAAATCGAACCACTTGAACGTAGGTCGTAACAAAGCGTAAAAGCGCTTCACTGGTAACTGCAACCGCGTGCGTCAGTGTATAAGTCAACATACGTTGCGCCAAGCCTCTATCGACGTCATCACAGCTTAAAATCGGCTTTTCCGAAAAATCTGGGCATTTTTGAAAAAATAAAACATGTTACATCATTTCTCAAGTCATTTCCCATGGAATAAAAAAATATAAAAAAATCGCTAAACTTCCCCATTGTGTTTAACAAAGCAAAAATATATATTTTTCCATAATCGTTAGCAAAAATTATTATTATTATTATTATTATTATTATTATTATTATTATTCAACTTAAAATATTGAGCAAAGTAGCATGTTGAATCACAAATAAGCAAAGTAAATAACTTTCTTCACAAGTGAGCAAAATATACAAGCCTATAATAATCTACATTAGGAGTCATAAATTTTGATGGAGTTACAAATTGCACAATAAATATCTACTATTCTACATGAAGGAACAATAATTTTTTGTAGTTAACTTTACATTAAATTCATTTATAAACATATGTACTGTTGAGTTTTTCATTAATAAAAAATACTATGTTTAGTTTTTTAGAAAAATTACATTTCAAGATTGTGGAAAAAATCATGTTTAGCACATGTGAGCATGTCTTTTTTTCAATTGTCCAGTTGGCGCAGTTACTCCCGTCGTGCGGCCAATTTTCGGATGCGTGAGAAAAAGACTTACTTTGCTCACTTGTACAAAAAGTAGCTATTATTCCCTAGGATGCGGCTGTAAATCTGCTAGTTTTTTTACGTCTAAAAACAAACTACTATTATTTCAAATCTTTTACTAAAAATCTGTTGTGGCCAGCACAAGACCTTCCGTCAATTCGATGTATTTTGCACAAATCCCATACCAAAAGGACCGTGGAACAGTTTCTATATAATATCATGTAAAATCGAACACGAACACATACTATTTTTTACAAATTTCATACCAAAAGTTCATTTGAAAAGGTTGTATAAATCCAATAAAATTATGACATAAACATACACTAAGAAAAATGCTTTAACTCTACATCTATTGAATATGAAGGAAAATGAATAATCAAACCATATAGAGAAGAGTATTTTCTTTAATAAATATAATAACAAAATGTCAAAAAATAATATTTAACTGCGTTTTTGTAAGAAAAACTGTTAAAAACTTCAAATAAGGGTATTTCCGGTGGATCAATTATAACCAAAATCTAATCAACTCTTCATATGGATGTACAGAAGAGGAATACGAAAGAATTATAATTTTTATAATTATAGTATTGGAGTTATCGTCGGAGAAAAATTTGTCACACACGGACACACATACACACACACGGACACACACACGGGCACACACACATACATACAGACAGCATCTTAAAAATAGTAAATTCGTATTGTAGGGACCCTAAAACGTGCTTATTCATTAAAAACTCACCACCGATTTTTTTGACCAAAGACAATATCTTCCTTACCTACAGGTGACGGAAGATTAAAATCCAAAACTTCAAATTTATATTCGTTATGACCACGATTTAAAATATCGAAATTTTATTAAATGAAAATAAATATTTCACAATACAAGATTTGAATTCGGTGCTCAACTTAAATTGCCAATTCAGTAATAACAGATTCTTTTAAAATTACAATTGTGCAATTTTATTTACAAACAATATTAGTAGATATTAGCACAAGTAAGTCGTAGAGCTAAATATAAATGTTTGATGGTACTAAATAATTCACTAGATAAAATCTATATCCAGTTTAAAATAATTTAATTTCGCCTGGAACATCCTCAATAAATAATTCAGATCGTCCGGTTTTAATTTAATCAAACGATAACGAACCCAATAACGCAATATGCAGAATTAAAAACAAAACATGAACCGTTCATTTCCCATAAGATTTAACAATGTATTCACCGTTCCGTCAATTCTCCAAATACAGACTGTTTCATTTGCGTAATTCTCTAAAGTCATTTGTTTTGCGAAGACGACTTGATTTATCCCACAACCGCCACAGCGTAGCATCTAAGTGACTGATGACTGAGTTGTGAGTTCAGAGAGCCGTACCGGGTCAATTTCCAATGGAGCTTGCTATGTATAAGGCACGTTCGGTGTATGCATCTAATTGTTAGAAACGCAGCATAGATGTCAGCTGTCATAGCATTACGTTGATTCTAGTTTTGGATGGATTTAGTTTTTTTTGGAAATGTTGTGCATTCAGTTTGGAATTATACATGACAGACTCTTCACTCTTCAACTATTATTTAACTACTCTTTCTGCTTTCTTTTACTACATTTCTTTTTTATTATTTATTTTTCTCAATTGTTGTACATAAAATAAAAAAATTAAAAATTTGCCAGTGTATGTAAATGTACAGTTTTCAATGTTTTGTATATATAAATAATGTGTTGTGATAAATATTTGCTGTTGCACATATTTATTTTTTGATGTTTATTTTACTTTAACAAATTGTTTTATTATGATTTGTTTATTATATTTTAAACACAGTTCAACATACAAATGTAAAATGAAATGCTAAATTTGTCAGGCGGTCAGTTTATCTGTTATGTTAGATTTATTTATCAAACTTTGAGTGAAGTCGTAACATCAGTGAATTTGAAGTTACACTGTGTAGTTTTTACAATTATTGTTTAAGAGCAGCACTGATTTATTTAATAATATTTAAATCTATTTTACTTGAAGTTATAGTTTGACATGTTTTTATAATCTCCAACAATAACTTTATAATCTTGGTATTACTTTTTACAGTAATTTTTTTTAAAGAAGTCCGATCAGGGCCATCTATGAATTACATCTATGAATTAAGATTTTATGCTGTCAAATTTAGTAGTGTCGTTTATAGTTTTTATGAGGTACACAAGATATTATGTACCCTCATAAAAATTAAGTAAAAGACACTACTAAATTTGATAGCACAAAATATTAATTCATAGATACAATTCGTAGATAGCCTTGATCGGACTTCTTTCAAAAATTTTACTGTACATAAAATATTTTATTTTTTAAAGATAAAAAAAAAACCGTAATAATCAATAAAATAGTGGAATGAGATCGAGATTCAACTATTTCGCACATAGAATGTTTCAAGCATCGATCTTTAAACTAATAGATGCAGCGTACGAGCAAAACGCTTGTCCCGTCATAACGGTGGAGACACAGTATCTCTATCCTTCAACAGTACAGAAGTTAAGAAAACGCGGCAAAATAAAAATTTGATTTGTCCCTAACTCCCTAAGAGTATAGATTTAATTTTTTGTGCATAATTAGTTTCATTATATATTTTTAATACAATATATTATATACATAATATATTATAGGGGACAAGTAATAATTAATAAGAACTTAAATATGAAATGACACAGCTGAACCGCGTACGTACTGCTCACTGTACGAAATACACCGTTTCTCCATTATTTTGTCGCATATATACCTCACAACACATATGCGTATATATTGTCAGAAATAATTGTAAATGTTCTCCAAAAAAAGTAAATAATACACAAACAGTCACGAAACGTCAAATGTAGCTTTTGACAACTATTTAGTGATAGAGAGCGATGTATAGATGTTTACATATGGCTGAAAAAGATGTAGAAAGAGTATGAACGCATGCGCAATATACTTTCACTGAGAACTTCCGTACTGTTGAAGGACAGAATATATATCTCTATCCTTTTATGTTGGAGCAATATTCTAACTATAAATGAATGGGAGACACTTGGTCCATTAGTTTAAAGGTCGATGGTTTCAAGAAAAAAATTGAATGTAGATACTTTATAGGATGAATACTGTATAGTTCTCGTCACCAAAAATCGAGGGACGGTCATAAATCACTTAACCGCCCATCACTAAAGTTCATAAAAAATCCTAAAATTTCTGCCTGTCATAAATAATAAGACTGTCCTTCGATTTTTGGTGACGAGAACTATACCTTTTCAACTTCAATTTCAAAAAAAGTAACTTAATTCCGTGTTTTAGCGCTGTCAATCGTTTATGGATTATTTTAGAGAACTATACTTCAAATATAAGTTGCAAACAGCTTATTTTTCTATAACTGTCATTTGGTGTTTTTTTTTAATAATTCATAAACAATTGTTTTTAAATAATTCATAAACAATTGACAGCGCTAAACTCTACAAAAATTATATTAATATTCAATATTTATCATTTATTCACTCATTTGCTTAAGCCTCATTCACAACACGAAATTAGTGGTTAGTGTTAGTAGTTACTGTAAGCGCAGAAAGCTTGACATACGTAGTTGTACTAAACCGTTCACAATAACGAAATTAGCGCAGAGCAAGAGTTTGTAAAAGCCAAACTTTCTGATTACTGGTTAACAAAAATAGCCAGTCACAGCACAGAGTAGAAAGGGAAAGATATATTATAGAAAAAGATATATGTTTTGACATTTGCTGAGCCTTTTTGACAGTTGTTGTGTGAAAATTGTGAAATCGAAATTATTATAGAGTTCGTTAACTGATTTTGAATACTTGTTGAACCACTTGCCCTTCATCTTCTTTCAAAGATGCATTTTTAAAATTTGCATGACTTTTATCATATAAATATAAATGTTTCTTCTGCCATTATTATGTAATAATTACATAAATATTCTAATTTGTTAACTTAGCAACACCACACGTAGGTACGAAATTGTACGAAAGATGGAAAAATGCAGCTTCAACCCCCTAAACTTTTTTCGAAGTTTGTTACGAATGAAGCTTGTTATTTTACCGACAGAGATAGACGTTAATTTCACGTATTGTGAACACTGTTTTCCAATCCCTGACTACTAATTATAACCAATAACCATAACTACTAACACTAACTACAAATTTCGTGTTGTGCATGATGCTTTACTTTTTTAACTTCAATCACAAAAGTCAATATACGAGTACAAACAGTGTTAGTTTTGAACTTTTGAATGCATTCTGAGCTATACATATAGGTAACTAATTTGATCAAATTCACTAAGGGCCAGTTTTCAATCTCTGGTTAAAAATTTAACTGCTAGTTAAATAAACAAAATTGAAACGAAATGAAGTCAAATGACAAATTTATCATTTCTGTCAATAATTTGATTTAGGGCCGGTTTTTCAATCTCTGGTTAAAATTTTAACTTCTAGTTAAGTAAACAATATTGCTTCGTTGACACCAATGATAAATCAGTCATTTGACAGTTCATTTCTTTTAAGTTTTGTTTATTTAACTCATAGTTAAAATTTTAACCAAATATTGAAAACTGGCTCTTAATATTGTTTATTTAACTGTCAGTTACAAATTTAACTAGAGATTGTAAAACTGGTCATAAGGAATGAGGATTTGATAGAAAAACTGCCCGTCTGACAGCGGCTTTAGTTAATAAGTTAGGACTGTTAGGGAGGAAATGCAAATAATCTTGCGAACATATAACTCGTTTAAGCTGTACTCGCGCATTAATTACGTACGCGCACTTAAATACAAACATTAAACTAGTGAACTCCATCTCAAATTACCACATAGAATAACATTTTGATAAATTCATTATGCGGAGTCTCTGAGCTGCTGAAATCCTTATTATATATGAATATATGCAATTTGAGGTTTCAGCGCGCGTCCTCAACGCATTAAAATTTATTGAATTCGTAACAACGCGTAAGTTAATGTCATTTTTACAATTTCTCCAAAAGTAGACAAACAAAATACAAAACAGCATTAATATGGAACGTTCGCCAATGTGAAGAAGTAAAACACTCTTATAATTTGCATACTGAATGCATAACAGCATTAAAAAGTTTGCTCCATTGTTATTTGTGTCGCACAATTCATATTAGTGGGTGTTTAGGTAGATGGTGGGTTGTACCCGGCCTGGAAGCTCGAAAGATAGGTTAGAATGTTCCAAAATGGCCGCTGCAGCGAACACTGAGACTGGTCTGACGGCTGACGGGCCATTCACAGTCACAGCACCGATCACACACTCACCCGTCCACATTTGTAAATATACACCAGGCATCGTACATCGTACACACACGTTGAGTCAGTACCGTGGCTTCAGAGTCAGCTCATGTGTCATTATCATCCATTCATCGTCATCATCATCTCGAGTATTTGTTCATGTATTTGTAGTGATTTGATAGTTTTGTATACCTGGAGTTAAAAGTAGTTCTTTACTGACCGAGGTTAGAGAGGTTTGCAAAGATACTTTCAACCAAAGGTATACATAATATTTTTTCTACGATTTGAAATATTAATCGATTTTTAAATGTAATTAGTAAAACAATAAATTATATATCACATTTACGGGAGAGAAAATAGAAACAGTATACTAGGCTGCAAAGTACCTACTTTGTAGACCAATGGTTCTCAACCGGTGTTCCGTAAGATCTTCCAAAGTGTTCCGCGAAAAATCTTATAAAAATGTGTTGAAATTTGTACTGATGGAGCCTTATTGATGGTAGTATGCGGAATTTGTAGTTTTGGTAAATAAAAAAATTGAGATTTATTTCAATCTTCCGTCTTGCATGGACTAGTACTTATTGCAAAATCAGTGCCCGTATAATTGGGGAATATTTTGAGAAGAGTTGTTAAAACAAGTCAGACGGCTCTCTCAAGGAAAATGTTGATGAGTGGCTTCGTTTCTTTCGAAATGAAAATATTATTTGCTCAAGATCTTCAAAATAATACGTGGTATGCTCAGTGGAACTATTTAACAGATATTTTTAATTATTTAAAGAACGTCAATCAGTATATAGGGGTAAATGAAGATATTTATTAAATTAACAGCATTCCATAAAAAGATTATTCTTTTAAAAAAGCGAGTAGCAGAAAACAGTCTAAAAATTATACATGAATTTACTTTTTTCCATTTTAATTAACAAGTGTTTTCGAAAAATTCTTGCACACAAAAGTGTTCCGCGCTACTAAAAGGTTGAGAACCATTGGTTTGCAATTATTCACTTTCTGTAATCAAATGACGTTGAAAAAGCTTATTTTTAATCGATCGTAGAAAAAATAGATTTGTTTGTGAGTTGTTTATAACAAGATGTTTACTGATCATAGACTTATTCAAACCATGAAGTCAGCCGGTGTTGATGGTAGTTGGTTAATATACTCGTATATTAAGTAAGAGTAAGATATGAAAAAGGTTTCATTTGAGGTTATGTTTGTGTTGCGGAGTCTGTGTTGGCATGCCGCCCGCGCCCCGCCCCATCATAAAGCTTTGCGCACTGATGCACTCTGTTGTTACTTTGTTATATTTCATAAATTGATGTTTGACAGGAACTGTTGACTGTACTTTGTTTCATAACTTTCATTTCATCTTCCTTTTTAAATCGTTCTTCTGGATTCTAGCGGGCCATGCTTTCTCTACTACTTTGTGTTCTTCGCTTTTCTAGATCTTGCAGAATCTTCAAAAAAAACGAACGGAAAGAAGGGGGCGCCTCAGTTCGGAGATCTCAAGCAAAAAGAAGTCTGATTTCAGCAAAAGCAATCTCATTTTTAAGGTAACCCGCTTCAGGGGCTTGCTTGGCCATGCGCATGTCCGACCGGCGCGCCCTCTGCTTTCGCCGGCCGAAGCTTGCCGCGCCACTACAGCTTTCAGACTACTCCTTTTGTAGCCTTTGAGACCTTCCCAGTGCAGTACATACAATGACCTACAACAATACTTACATGAGACAACCAACCAGTACACGACTCACCACAAGTTTTTGCATTCGATGTATATATGTTGTTATTCTGTGCTCGTATGTTTTGTTATATTTGTCGTCTTCTGTCTTACAACCCTACACTCATTCAGCGAACACTACATTCACACTATATAGCAACAGCAACATCTCCGTTCCGTTCGTATACGACCTTGTGCATGTAGTTAGTAGGAATTGTATTCCCCTTACAGGTCCCCGAAGTCGGAGCATCCGATATTCAAACTAGCCTCTGGAACTGTATCTCTACTCCAGTTGTGACGTCACAACAGTCGCCAAACTTTACGACAGCGTTAAATAGGCGAAACAAACTTGACAGATATGAAAAAATGGATATAAACAATATTATTGAAAATAAAATTATCTATCAAAATACATTAACAGGAAATATTTATGTTGGGTCGTTTATCCACAAGAAGCTTATAAAATAACATATTGTAAAGATAAATAAAAACTAAACTCCTTCTTTCCCCACTAGTTAGTTAGTTAGATTATAATCTAAATTCTAAAAAGTAGTTTTTACAAATCGTCGGCCGACTATTGGAATATACTTTGTCCACAAATATTACTTTCAGGAAAACTGTTTTAGAATTTAAAAATTTTAATGTAAAGAATGGATATTTAATACACAAGTTGCAATTTTTTGTTTGTATAGTTTCATTTTCCTTGACTTTGGACATAAAGAAATGTTTTGTACCATGTTCGCACTTTTTATTATTATTGTTATTGGACTATGTCCAGCAGCACATGACAAAATCAAAAAATCTTATTGGCTCTGGACTTGGCAATTCTTAGTGTATGTCATTTTAAGGGACATAATACAAAACTATAAATCTGTTTAAAGTACAAGAAGCCGACGAAATTTCTAAATGGGAAAAGAAAGTCAATATTTACATTAACAGCATATTATTTTATACGGTTCCTGTTCTTTGACAGCGAATTTTATTTTTTATAATATTGTTTATATAGGTACATTTTTTCATATCTGCCACAGTTTTTGCAGTATTTTAAATAAAATGTGTATCGCCGATTTACCACTGTAGTTTGTAGTACAGTTTGGCCACTGTTATGACGTCACGAAACCTACTTTCAAGCCCGTTGGAATATCGGATGTTCCACCGTAGTTCGTAATCATAGTGTAGATAGCTTCCTTTACCCATTAGGCCCTGATTAGTACTTAAAGTAGATTTTATTATATTATATACCAGTAGTACTTCTATTTACATGATATAAAGTAAGTAACTTCTGTCGATTGACGTAATTCGACTTAGCGGATGGCGTTCCCAAATCGGTACGTTAATAATTTACAACGCGTTTCACCCGTTACACGTTATTTTATGCCGCACCGCAATTTTGCAGATTTGCTGTTTCTTTTTCACATTTATCAATCTAATTAATTTATTAACTTTTTATCAGTCTTTTAAACTATTTTCTTCTAATTTTTTGATGTAAGTTGAATGTTTAGAACTGAATTGCAGAAAAAATGTTTTTAATTGCTAATGACTACATACAATTATTATTAAAGTTGAATACTACACATTTTGTTTTGAGCACAGTTTCAATTAAACTGATGATGATGTCCAGGATAATGTGTCCAACATAGGAATCTCGAGAACTATAAGATCAAAGTCAGCTAATTTAGGTAAAAATTGCCCCATTTGGAGGCCATTTTAACAATATATTGTTTATTGACATAGGTTACTTGATATTCCTGGATTTTGATTTGTATTTCTTTCGGGTTATATATAAAAAAATATTGAGAAGTATTATTCTAATAGTTATCTTTTGGTAGGCTATGTATGAAAAACTATAAGCATAAATTAAAGCAAAACAAATATTTATTAATAACTTTACAAATAAGTAATACATTTTGTAGTGCCTTGTCTTTACAAGTTTTAGTTTCATTATGGAGATTTAGTCGCCTACCCAAAGTGATTTTTTGTAGAGAACTATTTTACAACACATGCTATACTCCTTTAGAAACCAAGGATGTTAGTGAAAACCTTCGCGCCTCGATCATTCGGGATTTTATGGGATAATACAGTTTATAAAAAATCCAAAAGTGTAAATCTTGCCCTAGACATGTAATTTCGCTGAAGATGAGAGTCTGTTGAATTCCCATAACGTTCAATTAAAAAATAAAGAAAATGAAATGTTTTTCCTTTTCTACAAAAAGTCACCTTGGGTAGGCAAATTAAATCTCCATAACGAAACTTCATAAATAGTTTTCTATTATTATTATTAGGAATAATTCAAGACAGTTAGAAGCTTTTATTTTTACCTTATAAATTTAATAATTGTTGCATTTTCCTATTTGAAACAAATGAACATAGGGAAAGGTAATTTACACATTGTTGGAAAGCTAAAGAAACCCTCTTTTCAATGGTCTTACTTTGCACTAAGTATATACCGTAACTTTGGCATAATAACTTGAAATCCAATAGTGTTAAAATGAAGCAAAACCATTCAAAAGAGTATAACAAAAAGATTTATAAAGGCCAAGGTCTAGTATTACTTCATACTTAAAAGTTATTTGTGAAAATAAAATAAAACAACAAATTTTTCAATTTCAAATTATTAAAATATCTTTCAACTCATATTAATAATTGGAATAATACTACCTTTTTAGTTACTTGTTACTACTTTGGTTACTTGTTTTCTGCTATTTTTCACATTTTTGTCAATTTTCCCTGAAGAAGGCACCAGTTTATGGTGCCGAAACGTGGGGTTTTAATGAAAATACAGAACATAAACTAAAAAGGTAGTATTATTCCAATTTTCAATTTCGTTTATATCTAATAACATACATTTTTTTTTCTTCGGATAAACCAAACATCGCTAAAATGGTATTCCAATAGAGCAACTTTTGTCTAATTTGACCAGTTTCTTATATCTTAAAGTTCTCTAAATCCCCATGTTACATAATCTTGATATACAGTTGTACATCCTATACTAGTTTTTTAGTAAATGTTGAAGTAATATGACCAAGTTTTCGCATTGTAAATATCAATAAGAGATTCTAAGAGGGACGGGCGTAGATTCTGCATTGTCGATGGAATGTCATCTAGTGTACCTACACTACACATGCCAGTTGCGAATAATGGTTTGACAATTGATTCTGTACAGCTTGGAGCTTGAAGCTTCCATTTGGCAAACACGAATGAAAGCTTGACGCATAAGTCGGCGAAGCTTCGCTTTGGATGGCTTCAGTATGCCGAATTAATTTTGCACTGTGAACACGGCTTTATTTAACAAACTTTCATTTAACGTAGCTTATATCATTTGAATCCCGTAGGTAACGAAGCGATTCCCAGTTGTATTACCAGCGTTGGAGTTTGCATCTACAGTTCAATATGATCTAGCAGCAATCGACACAAATACATTCACAAAATGAACTTGTAATTACGTAGAACAGTTCTGTAAATGTTCCTAACACGTAGATATATTGACAACCAATTATTATTTGTTGTTGATTATTATTATTATTTTCTTATTGTTTTTTGGAGCACACTGATTATTGGAATGCGGTTCATATATTAATTATTTTGTGAATGCATTTATTTATCTAGCTGACATGCTCGTTTTAAGAGTGAACGAACTTTCATTAATACTCTGGCTCTGTTTCTTCCAGTTCTTGAACATGGCCAGTGTGTTCATGCGGATCTTCAACTTAATCTGCATGATGTTGCTGATTGGTCATTGGTCCGGATGTCTTCAATTTTTAGTGCCGATGCTACAAGGGTTTCCGCCCAATTCCTGGGTGGCTATCAATGATTTACAGGTTAGTAAATAACAATTTAATACAAACATAGAGAAATCATAATCAATACGAGGTAGAAGAAGTGAAGAAGATGTAATTCTGTGTAAAAAAAAAAAACTAATGAAATGTATTGTACCCACAAAGTTGTTAATAGAAATAATTTCCACTGAATAAAGAACAAAGGAAATGATTACAGAACCAAATAATTGATTTAGACGATAAAAGTAAAAGTATAAAAGATAATGTAATACAGAATTACTTAGAATTTTAAACAAAATTGAAGTCTCTTTTTTATGACACGGGGATCTTAGCAGCAATAAATAAATATAAATAGAGAATTTACAAAAAATTACGAGAATTTAGTTACCTAACAATAAAAAAGCCGAAAGGTATTTGTCTTTCGAAAGGCGTGGATCCACGACGCTTTGTCGCGCAAAAAATAAAAGTACTAAGAAATTATGCCAAAATTAAGAAACCAAATAAGTCCATACTTACAGAATGGTACTTAACATCCTACGATACTGCCAAAACAGTAAAAGACTAATAATTGTAGGATTTAGACAGGGATGTGCATTTACGCGTAAAAAATATTTTTTTAACGTTCCTTAATCCTATCATAAATATATTCTAAAACAACTGAAACTTTAATAAGTATATAAGAAAGAGGCTGAAATTATTGTAAAATATAAAAAAAAAACATTCTGAAACTATAGATAAATTAACATAAAATGCTTAAAATTTGTATAAATTCATTTTTAATAAGTTTGGAGCTAATGATTTAAATCTATTTCAATTTGAAACTATATGTTATTAATAATTAATAAATAGAAAATGAAATTTTAGTTTTGCAAATTTTTTTATTCGCCGTCTATTTTTAAATGTCTTCAGGGTTTTTTTTACAAAACTGCCTAAAATTACCCTAAAACATATAAAACATTTTAAAAATATAATATAATATGCTTCAAATTTACGTATTTAGTCTAATTTTGACGTTTGAGTTTATGTTTCTGGAATATATTTCTCTACTAATCTGATTAAGAAACATGTTGATGTCACATGGACAGCTTGTTCTGGAATATTCATTACAGTATAAAAGAAAATATCTTTATAAAAACAATATACCCATGGTAATAATATTTTACATTATCTACGTAAAAAAATCTCAAATATTATCAATGTAAAAAATATTTTTTTACGCGTAAAAAATAACGTATAATACGTTACGTATTATACGTGCCCATCCCTGGATTTAGAGCCAAAAACTGGGTTAATTTGTTTTTGAGAGATGATTTCGTGTGCGGTTCTGGTTCAAACATTAATGAAATTTATATTTTTTTCTGGGTTAAGGTACGATTTGACTTAACGAAAATTAAATTAACGTTTTTTGAATAACAGTTGCATAGAAATAATTTAAAATGCGAGCCGGAATTTACGCAAAACAAGAAATGAACACAATTTTCACAGGCAGGAATGCAGACGCCGATTATCGTTTGTATTACGATTGCGCTTATGTGTAGAACTGAAAATGAACCGGAACCGGAGTTGAACTCTGAATCCGAATTTTAATACCCGGTTTGGTTCTGACTCGAGTTCAATTGAAAAATATGTCTGAGGTTCGGTTTTGGATCTGGGTTCGTTAAAATATTAACGGCTTGATTCCGGTTTTGGTTCGGTTCAGGTTCGGGTTCGATACCTTGATTTAGAACAACCGAAAAACCAAGAGAGCTAGAGTCAATGAAACTTGTTTAGTTCCCACAATACATATATCTGATATTATTATATATTTATAGGCATAAATCTTGTACAGTAAAATTTTTGAAGAAGTCCGATCAAGGCCATCTACGAATTGCATCTATGAATTAAAATTTTATGCTGTCAAATTTAGTAGTGTCGTTTACATAGTTTTAATAAGATACACAAGATATTATGTACCCTCATAAAAACTAAGTAAAAGACGCTACTAAATTTGACAGCACAAAATCTTAATTCATAGATACAATTCGTAGATGGCTTTGATCGGACTTCTTTCAAAAATTTTACTGTACTTATCCTACATTTTGTTGTGTTTACTGTACAAATACCCAGCATTAATTAAACGATTTAGATTCAGTTTTATATAAATTTACTTTCATAATGAAATGAATTAAATGAGCAATCGGAACGAGATTTTTTCACAGTAATAATTTTAATTAATTTATTAATTAAATATTCCTGCCAATACTCTGCTTTTCTTTAATGTTTCTGTCATAAATTCACTTAGCAGTAAACAATATATTTGTGAAAGATGTATAATAATATAAAACGAATATTAATTTTCCCTTTGTCATTTTTCTAAATAAAACTACATGCTACAAATACCTACATGTTCCGAAAGAAAAGAACATAAAACTTGTTGAGACTACATGAAAAGAAGTAAAATAAATATTTTCTTATTGTAAAGACAACACGAATAAGACCCACTACAAAAGTTAGCAACTTTGGTGACCGTGTTCCGTATTATTTATTTCCTGGAACATCTGGAGATTCTCTGGAGAAATATGGCAGGAGATATATATCATTTTGTCAACGAGGTATTATACGAGTTTCCGGTTTGAATTTCGATGTAAAAACAATTCGGTTCTTACCTTGAACACATAAACAATACACAAGGCCTATTGATATATTATTTGACATTTTCAATTTATTTTAGAACAAAATTTTACAAGAAATACGTATTTATTATAAATATTAAGTAACTTGCAAAAATATTTGATCTATTACTTATGAAGAAAATCTGTTGTGGCCAGTACAAAACCTTCCGTCAATTCGATGTATTTTGTACGTATCCTATACCAAAAGTTCCTTGAAAAAGATTCTATATATCTTGTATAATTGTAACAAGAACACACTATTTTTTTACATATTCATACTGAAAGTTCCTTTGAAAAGATTCTAAAATCTAATAAAATTTTAATACGAATACGAACGTACATTATGTAATGCACTTAACACTTCCTCCTGCTTCAACTTTTCCCTATTTTATTCGAAGTCGCTGTTTCTTACTATTCTCTTCTACTCATTCCTGTCCAAAGCACCTTCGTGACACAGTTCTTCCTCTCTCCAATCTTCTGCTATACAATCCTTCCATCTTCTCTTTTGCCTTTCTCGTACTTCTGGCATTATAAGGTCCTATCTTGAGGCGAGGCCGCAAATGCAAGTCACTGGCGAGGGACACTCTGTCACTTATATCACTTTCAGATCATATACTTTCCACTTTGGTTTTGCACTTGCCACTGACATCTATCAATTAGAATTTTTTGAATATATCTGTTGTTTTCATAATTTTTGCAAAGCTGACTGATTTTCGAAAGTTAATCTCTCTTAATCTCTCTATAACTCTATATCTATTGAATATGAAGGAAAATGTATAATCAAACCGTATAGAGAATAAGATATTCTTTCTATTGATAATCACATAAAATGTCGAAAATGATATTTAACTGCGATTTTTCAAGAAAAACTGTTAAGAACTTCAAATAAGGGTACTTCCGGTTGACCAATTATAACCAAAATCTAATCAGCTCTTCATAGGGTTGTAAGGAAGAGGAATACGAAAGAATCATAATTTTTAGAATTGTAGTTTTGGAGTTATCGTCGGAGAAAAATTTGTCACGCACACACACACACACGGACACACACACACGGACACACACACACGGACACACACACGGACACACACACAGACACACACACAGACACACACACACGAACACACACACAGACACACACGGACACACACACACACACATACAGACATCAATGTAAAATTAATAAAATCATATTCTAGGGATCTTAAAACGTGCTTATTCATTAAAAACTCACCACCGAATTTTTTGACCAAAGACAATACCTTCTTTTTGACGGAAAGTAAAAAAAAATAGTTATACCCAAAGTCTATATATTTACCTAGGTAGGTACCTATTTTTGAGTTCTACCGCCCAAAGCTCACATACTCCCACTTTTTTGTTAAAATTTTCAAAACTATGCTTTTTATACTTTTAGATAAATTTCAACGAGCTGATTCTAATTTTTCAAACCGAAAATTAATATCTTTTTTTTAGTTCTTGAGATATTTGCGTTCAAATTAGGACCCAAAAATTCAATTTCTTGACATTTACCCAAAGAAAAGGCTAGAGATGGGTACGTGCCTGGCAACGTTTGATTCAATAACTGCAAATAACCATAAATCGCAAAGAAACATAAAGGGTACACCATTGGTATTTCCGGTTTTCGCTATTTTCAGGGATTTCAGTGTTATGGGCTGTGAAAACTCAACTAATGGGATAAATGTTGTAAAAATTGGTAAACTTAAGCATCATTCACATCTTCGAAAATAAAAATAAAATTATAAAAATAACGATATAAACAATAGATTCTTATGCAAGTGTTCACAGCTCTCAAAAATAAAATTAAACATAAGGATTTGCAAATGTTAAATATTTTACACAAAACTAAGCACTTATATAACAACTTCCAATTTGAGCTGTCAATTTACGTTCAGGAAAAAGGATTTCAATTTAAATATATTTTTAAAAAGCGGTCTTAAGACAAAGGTTTGCATATATGATTGCGTACAGTGCTTTAAAAGGTTGTTATTATTGCTTGTTAGTTATGAATGTATTAAATGACAGTTGATGTTAATTTACGTTTTATTTTCGGATCTGTGAACACTAACCATACAGTCTTATTTATATTTTTTTTATATTTCTTATTTTCGTAGCTGTGAATGAGCCTTAACAAATGGCGAAAGTCATGGTTACTTGCTTGTCATATACTTTACAACTTTAAAAAACTTTTCAAAACAAGTTACAAAAGCTTTATTGTATCTAAATATTTATATAAAAATTTGGATTTTGTTTTTCATTTGTTTTTCCGGAACCTGTTATGTTGCCTATATTGTCGGATTTATATATTCCCTTTACAGGGTCATCTGTGTATATATTTTTATTGTTGACGTGTTTCGACTTTGTAATCATTTTCAAAACAGTTTTGAAAATGACTACGAAGTTGAAACGCGTCAACAATAAAAATAAATACACAGACGAACCTGTAAAGGGTAATATAATTCTGACCAGATGTTCAGTATTGAAAGTCCCGGAGCGATGATAAAATGGCGGCCTTTTCTTTAAAATAAATTGTATAACTACTCGTTTATATTACAGAAGTATTTGCTTTTTCTGAAGTCCATAATTTGTGGAGGCTCCTAATTTAATTTGTGGATGTCCTAAGGCGGTCGTCCTTGTTAGCTTCAAAACTTACTGCGGCCACGCAACTACAGGATTTTTTACTCCGAACAAGCTTAATTGTAAAGTACGAACAAATAAAATATTTCATGATAAAAATATCGAATGTTATGTCGTGTTAAATGTTATCGCGATATCTATTCTGTATAAAAATAGCATGATAATTCTTTCAACAAAAATAACCCCATCGATTATCTGTCAGAAAATGACCTGAAATGCAGGAAGCAAGAAACTATTTGTATTTATTTGTCAGTAGAACAGTATCCTGATAATAATTAATCTTGCGATGGTTGCTCGATGTAGCCGTAACGTAGCATCGTATTTCTATTGGTACTCCATATATCTATCTTGTCTTTGCGCATTTAATCATTAGAATAGAGATATTGCAAAGGATTTCTCATTGTCAAGGACGAGCAGATCATTGTTTCTTGCTGTTGATTAATGGAATTGTGTTTCAACGAGGATAAATACCAATGCAAAGATGAATTAAATTGCTTTTGTATCAAATCTAGTCATTGCTTTGATATTCTTGCTTAGAGCTTGGATCAAGGGAATGTTCCAAATCTGGTTTTGACTGAGCAAACAGGATTATTAACAATATATCTTTATGGTATAATTAATTGTCTTGATTGGACAATCAAACTATTGTGGAATTCAATGAAGTTTCTTCAGAATAGACAATACTGCACAATGGATTTAAGACATATCAGTTTGAGAATTAAAAAATAATTGTATGTATTTTTTCAACGCCTTCTAATGTGGTACTTTATCTGCTAATATCTTATTGCTTAATATAAATAATCCTTTAATAATTAGGATGAAAAATAAAGTATCACTAGTGTCTCAAAGTCTAATCCCATACCGAAAGTTCCTTAGAAAAGATAAAAATATAACACGAACATAAAATATTATTTTGTACAAATATCATATCGAAAGATTTTATGGCTATGTCCGATGTTGCACTGTTACCACCCTAATATCTAAATCCTAAATTTACATTCCCTAAATGACGTCGATATTTAGGATTTTAGGAACTAGATTTTAGGGTTTGGAGCATCGACCTTTAAACTAATAGAAGCAGCGTACGAGCAAAACGCTTGTCCCGTCATATTCGTGCAGACAGAGTATCTCTATTCTTCAACAGTACTGAACTTAAGAAAGCGCAGCAAAATAAAAGAAATGATTTATCCCTAACTTGTTATACTAGGTACGTAATCGCTAAGAGTGAAGATCTAATTTCTTTGGCTTAATTAGATTCATTATATATTTTTAATACAATATATTACATACATATTATATTATAGGGGACAAGTAATAATTAATAAGAACTTACATATGAAATGACACAGCGGGACCGCGTACCTACTGCTGACTGCACGAAATACACCGTTTCCCCATTATTTTGTCGCATACACACCTCACAACACATACACGTATATATTGACAGAAATAATTGTAAATCTTTTCTTCAAAAAAGCATTTAATACACAAATAGTTACGAAACGTCAAATGTAGATTTTGACAACTATTTAGTGATAGAGAGCGATGTATAGAGGTTTATATAAGGCTGAAAAAGATGTACCCTGATGTACAATGAGTACGAACGTATGCACAGTATACTTTAACTAAGAACTTCCGTACTATTGCAGGACAGAATGTATATTTCTATCCTTTTATGTTAGAGCATTATTGTAACAATAAAAGAACAGGAGACACTCGGTCCATTAGTTTAAAGGCCTATTTATAATGAAGTAACGTAAAACGCAACGCAACGATGCAACGTAATCAGTAACGCAAACACAAAATATGTGATTTATAATAACCGCCGAAGATAGCACTTCTAACCAATCAAAAGAATTCTGTATACATCGTTGAAATTCAACTCGCTTATTTAGTCTTTATGACACATGACATATAAATAAATGTATAAAATAATTTGAATAGAAATGGACAGTGACGACGATATAGCAGCGGCAATGTTGTTTCTAACTCAGTGATTCTTGATTAATTCGGTTAATTTTCTATCATCCATAATTATTCTTCGTATCGCTTTGAAAATCTAACCGGTCTAACCACAAAATGTAGAATTTATTGTGTAATTTTGACAGTTCATGAACATGTCGATAATACAAATTTTTATAGTAAAACTGAAACACTGAATTCTGATTGGATAGCGGTAAAAAAGTAAGGTGAAAAGATGAAAGTTGGTCAGCTTTGGCGTTGCGTTGCGTTACGTTACTTCTGTGGCTCTGCGTTGCGTTTCATTATAAAACGGTATATGCTGTACCGTACATTTATCGTTTGCGTTACCTTACTGCAACTGCGTTACCGCTTGCGTTACTTCATTATAAATAGGCCGTAAAGATAGATGGTTTGGAGGAACACACTATGCCTTGAAGTTGACGCGCACTAATTAAACAAACCATGTTCGTTGCTATAATATGGGCAAAATGTCAAAGAATAGTTTCTATTTTATGAAATATAATATTAATATTTAATCTAAAGCATCAAATTAAATCAAATTGTATAATTCATTTTTGTTGTTCTAAAGTCTTACCATACAAACCAATGGATGTTATAAGTGTGCTATTCGGAGTAGTATTTATGTGAAGAAGACCTAAATCCTAAATTCTAAATGCCAAAATGCGACATCGGATACAACCAGTTACCAGTAAAATTAAAACACGATCATATACTATGTAAATTTCACTTGAAAGTTACACCTGTCAATTAGAATTATTTCAATGTATCAGCAGTTTCCATGGTTATAGCATAGTTGGCTGATTTATGAAAGTTATTCTCTTTATAATTCTTTAACTCTATATCTATTGAATACGAAGAACATATGTAATCAAAGCGTATATACAATTCAATTTTTTTTTTCATATTCATAATAGCATGAAATATCAAAAAATTATATTTAACTGTGTTTTTTTCAAGAAAAACTGTCGAAAACTTGAAATAAGGGTACTTCCGGTTGAACAATTATAACCAAAATCTAACCAGTTCTTCATATTGAGGTAAAGAAGAGAATTGGAAAGAATTATAATTTTTAGAATTGCAGTATTGAAGTTATTGAAGGAGAACTAAAGCTCTCCACTGCGCGTTGAGCTTTAACATTCCCCCGTTCTTTAATTTTCTGATTATGTCCTTAATACATAAATAAATATTATTATTTGTTACCATAATTCACAGGCGACAATAAACATTCTCCTGCCTTACGATGTTTACGGGAGACTTTTAAATTACAATTTTAAGAAATATGCAAAATAAAAATCATTGCTTTCAGAGGGATTTCATACCTCAGTTGGTAGAGTATCCTACTAACAATAGGAAGGTCCTCGGATCAAATCCCGGCGAAGTTAATGAATTTTTCACTAAAATTTCGCTAAAAATGTCAAATAGGTGGTATTGCAAGGCCACCCGCGATATTTAGAAGTGCAAATGTGTGTAAATGGAACTCGCAATTCTTCAGGGAATTTTTTGATGCTCTTCGATGACATGCCATCAATAGGTACTCTGCCTCATCAAAATTTTAGGGCACAAACCTCAATTTCTATTTATACTCGTCGTTCGAACATTTCCCTGTAACACAAATAAATTGTCATCTGATATTTATTTCGTGAAATAATGACATGTTTTATGGAAAACGTTATAGGAGAACATCAGGCAATTAAACTGCAATTATTTCCACATTTATATCTGTGATATTTGATGTAAACTCCTGTAAATTACTTTCCAATATTTTGCTAATTTAATGTCCAAAACATAAATCATTTATTCCTAGAGTGGTTCATCGTTCTGTGAAGTACAAATCATTTATTTCTAGCCTACATTTCCAGTTAATGCTGGGATTCATGATTTCGTTGAGCGTTATAGTTCATTGGAACTATAAAATGATTTCGATTTAAATACTGATTAAATCTATCCACGTATTTACGCTGTAAAATGAGTAGTATGAAAAATTAGCATGACATTTAAAATATGTAATGAATTTCATGCTAAATGAAATACTCATAATATGCACGTATTACAGTTTCATTTTATTTAAGCTGTAAACATATGTGTGTATTCAAAAAAAGTCTGAGACGATTATGTCATATGCAGTTAGTAAGGCAATTATATTCAGTGGAATCACTTACAATCAATCAATTAACCGATCAATCAAATGATTTCAATAAATGTCATATAAAATAATTTTTCTTTTATTCACAATTCACATTTTCGTTTATTATGCTATCAATTTGGCAACCACCTGTTGCAAGCTTAGTGTCACTTTCAAAATAGTCAATTATCATAAGATCTTACAGATTCTTAAACATTAAATGCGGAATCTTCCACAAAATAATTATTTGGTCAAATTTAAACTTGGGTCATAAGATATCACTCATACATCTTTAAATTACCTACTATTAAATTATTTCTTTTAACTAAAAAAGGAAAATAAGTTAAGATTATTTAGTATGTAAACCATGCCAGAAGTCAAAACAGCTCTGATGATTAAGGGAAAGAACTCGGATTATATTGGGAGAGGAGTCATAGGTGAGTGGATACCTAATTGGATAACTAAGATTAAACAAATTAACTGTCTTATATTAACTCATATAATTTGGAATTTGGAATGGGACCTAGGTCCGCGTTCATCAGTTTATCTTTAAATTTATGTATTATGAAACCCTCGTGTGTATTATTATCAACAATTTAATAATTGTATATTAGAATTGTCAATTTTATGATTGTTCATAAACATATATTGTGCTACGCTAGATTTATCAGGATTACCGGTTTTTAAATGATAGAAATGTTCTTTAAACCGAGTATCAATTTGTCTTTTATAGTTTGCCCGATGTAAACTTTATTACAATCTTTACACTCAATTTTATAAACACCGAATTTTTTTATTATTATGTATTTTATCTTTAGGGTTACGTAATAATGATTTAATAGTGTTATTTGATTTATAAGTTACCGTTAAATAATTCCAAATTCGAAATTATATGAATCAATATATAAGACACTTACTTTGTTCAAATCTGAGTTACCCAGCTAGGTATCCACTCACATACGACTCCTCTCCCTATTTAATCCTAGTCTCTCACATACGACTCCTCTCCCTATTTAATCCTAGTCTCTTCCATATTTCTCAGAGCTGTTTTGGCCCCTGGCCTGGTTTACATGATGAGTAATCTTAACATCTTTGTCTTATTATTTTGTAGTTTCTACTGATGATGAGCTTGTAGTTCCCGAATATATATAGTTTTTTGAAAATTATTGTTAAGGTTAAGGGATTTTTCTTTTTACCTTCCGTCAAAAGGAAGGTATTGTCATTGGTCAAAAAATTCGTTGGTGAGTTTTTAATGAATAAACACGTTTTAAGATACATAGAATACGATTTTACTAATTTTCCGTGTGTGTGTGTGTGTGTGTGTGTGTGTGTGTGTGTGTGACAAATTTTTCTCCGACGATAACTTCAAAACTACAATTCTAAAAATTATGATTCTTTCGTATTCCTCTTCTTTACAACCATATGAAGAGCTGATTAGATTTTGGTTATAATTGGTCAACCGTAAGTACCCTTATTTGAAGTTCTTAACAGTTTTTCTGGAAAAAACGCAGTTAAATATCATTTTTCGACATTTTATGATCATTAATATGAAAGAAAATCTTATTCTCTATACGATTTGATTATACGTTTTCCTTCATATTCAATAGGTATAGAGTTATAGAGAGATTAAGAGAGGTTAACTTTCAAAAATCAGTCAGCTTTGCAAAAATTATGGAAACAGTAGACATATATTCAAAAAATTCTAATTGACAGTTGTTAGTGTCAAGTGCAAAACCAAAGTGGAAAGTATAGGATCAGAAAATAACATAAGTGACAGAGTGTCCCTCGCAACTCGCAAGTGACTTGCAATATCAATGCCGGGAGTACGAGGAAGGCCAAAGAGAAGATGGAAGGACTGTGTAGCAGAATATTTGAGAGAGGAAGAACTGTGTGAAGAAGATTCGTTGGATAGGAATGAGGAAGTGTGAAGTGCAATTTACAGAATGTACATTCGTGTTATAATTATACTGGATTTATAGAATCTTTTCAAAAGAACTTGCAATATGGAATTTGTAAAAAATAGTGTGTTCGTGTTACAATTTAACAGGATATATAGAATCTTTTCCAAGGAACTTTTGGTATCGGATTTGTACAAAATACATTGAATTGACGGAAGGTTTTGTGCTGGCCAGAACAGATTTTTTAGTTATAATTTAACCTAAAGACTCCATTTTAGTTTTAAATTATTTTTTATTTTCCTGTATTGTAGAGATACATGTTCTGACTATTACATATTCTACTATTATTGGTTTCCAGTTTCTATTAACAAGGTACCAATCTAATATCTAATTGATTTGGTGCATTGCAGGAGGCCTTCTGGTTAGAGCAGTACTCTTGGGCGCTGTTCAAAGCAATGTCACACATGCTGTGCATCGGTTACGGGCGGTTTCCACCGCAGTCTCTCACGGACATGTGGCTGACGATGCTGTCCATGATATCCGGTGCCACCTGCTACGCTCTGTTCTTGGGGCACGCCACCAATCTCATTCAGAGTTTGGACTCTTCGAGGAGGCAGTATCGAGAAAAGGTCAGTATAAACAATCCTTTAACAAACAAATATAAAGCGAAATACGAGTACAGAGAGGTTACTACAAGCTGTTACAACGAATACAATGGGAATGTTGCAAGAATTTTTATGTGACTTCTAAGTACAAAATTTAAAAAGATTTTGTTCTTTAGCGAGCCTCAAATTTGAAAATATCACGAAATATTCATAAAACGTGAATTACACGATGAAGTTTTTATTTTCAAATGACTTGAAAAGAGTCTTTATAGGTGACCTTAACAAATATATTTACACGAACAAGTTTTGCGTGAATTAAAATATCCAAGTGTCAAAATTTAAGATATACCTACATTAATATGCACCCACGGTTTGGAACCCGTACTATAAAAAGAATATTGATTGTGTAGAAAATATGTATTCAAAAAAAGTTTTTCAAAATTTTAAATTACAAATTTAATTTAAACATGAATAACTACGTAGATATGTTGAAACATTTTAATATGCTCTCACTGGAAAGTAGAAGAACCCAAACTGACATGGTATTCTTATTTAAATTACTTAATAATATAATATATGCACCTTCAATAACTTCAATGTTACAATTTTCTGTGAATCTTAAAACCAGATCAACTAATTTATTTGTTTTATATAAAAATAATACTAAAAATAACGATAACTCCCCAATAAACCGCATCATGTCTTCTTACAATTCCACATTTGCGCATATTGACATGTTTTACTTATCACTCTATATGTTTAAAAACGAGGTAGTTAATGTTCTCTCATAATTTTATATCACTTTTTATCATTTTTTGCACTTACTTTATTTTGAAAATTGCACTCTGATATTATTTGGGAACTAAAATATGTATTATTTAATAATTCATAGGAACCTGTTATTGGTATATGTATACTGTTGGTTTCTTTTGTATAAATAAAATAAATAAATAAATTGTCATTGAATTTTCGTCACTTGAATTTTTTGTATATAGCCACCAAGATTTCATTCACTTCTCTACTCCAATTTGCTATTTTTCAGTTTAATATCGATTACTTATAAAATATAAACACAAATGACATTTGACAATTACTTGACAGTCAAACTTATAGGGACTTTTAAGAAAAAGTAGCTCATGTTCCAATATTTCTTTAAAAGTTTTTCGTGAAAAGTCTATTCATTTGTCTCTCTTGCACTCATGTCATAAACTTTTCAAGTCAGTTAAAAAAAAAAAAACATTTATCGTGCAATGCAGGCTTTAGATATTTTACAATTAAATATTGAAAGTTGTAAAATTTTGATCGAGATTTTGATAGTCACGTGATCTGAAACAGATTGGCTGGTAGCACAAGCGTGGTTCTAACACTGGTATCAACTAGAACCGTGTCAATGACTTGACACATACTTTAGGGTTATTAATAAAATAAGAGTTGCCAATATACTGAATTAAGTCGAAAATGTACTGACAGCCATTTTCAATAAATTTGACACCATTATTTAAAACTGTATTTCCTAGAAACAAGTTAAAAAACAAATTATATTAAATAATTTTAAATAGTGTTGGCAGATTTATTGAATATGGCTGTCAGTAAATTTTCAGCTTGATCAATATATTGGCAACACTTGATTTCTTAACAAACCTGAAGTATGTGTCAAGTCGTTGACATGGTACTAGTTAACACCGGTGTTAGAACCACGCTTGTGCTACCAGCCAATGTGAGCCCAGTGTACATACAGTTTAATATATGACAAACTATCGCCTACTTTTATTTATATAAATAACGTAAACTGCTTTCCTATTGGCTATGAATGACGTGTTGTATGTACTCAACGTCACAGAAGTGAGGGGTTGTTTTTTATGATTATTTTTGGGGCCAATCTTTTTATTTGATTATTTACGGAAATAACAATAAATTATTATTATTTTTATTATTACTGTGATAAATATTGTATAAACTTTCATTCAAATTACTCTTTTAAAAATTGTAAAACTGACTTATTGGGACCAAAACATTGTTCGAACAATCATTTGTTTGTTCTAGCATATTTTTTAACTTACCAGTTAAACGGACCGAAAACATCATCTCTTCTTTTTTTAAAAGAATTTTCTGTGATACATTCATCATTTGAAATGCGTTTGTCCACCTTTTTGAAATAGGAATATTAGATTAATAATAGTTTTACTCGAGATTTTTTCATTCGTTGTAACATTTCCGTTCGTTGTAGAAATAAAATTTTATTACTAAAACTGTTCGTTGTAGCATGCGTTCTTTATAGTTTACTTCACTGTATAAATAAAAAGAACAAATTCGTGTTCCTTACGCGAAAAACTTTCTTATTATGAACGCTACAGAAAATTGATGTAGGTCTTTATGAGCCAAATTTTGAGGAAAATTTAATAGTTTCAATATTTAATCATATATTTTTTTTTAATGGTATTTCAAATGAAATATTTAAGAACTGTTATATTTTTAATCTTTCTTCTTATGACGTCAAAAGGTATACACGTGTGCAGCAGTTAATAATAGTTATTTATTATACGAGTATGAAATGTAACATATTAGTCAATAAAGAACAGGTTTAATTTTCTTTAGTGATTACAAGGTATGAATTCCACGCGAGTGTAATACAATGTTTTATCCAACACTTTTTTTAAACTTCTTAAATCATTTTTAAGTTTCTATTTCTTGTTTCACTCTGACAAGTCAAATGATCTATATTTTAAATTACAAAATAGCCATTGAAAGGTTATTGTGGTTTTGTTATAATGTTATTGAAAAAAATGACTGTTATACTTATTTTCTGAGAATTATTTAAAAGAAAAATACATTACAGTGGGTGAAAATTAGGACCTTTCTTTAAAACATTCACTTACAAGCAGCATCTTTGAATTTAATTCCGAAGCTAGAATTCACGTTCTCATTTCATCAGCCGTAGACGACAGCTGTCATTGTGTTATGATAAGCAACCTAAGTATCTTTTAACATAAATGTTATTAATTACCTATTAATGTAAATAAATAAGATTAATAATGTTATAGTTATTAACGTCATTAGGCCGATATGAGGCAAATAACAGACGCGGCTGAGATTTGTAAACCGAGGTGATAGCCGAGGTGTATAATTAGCCGAGTTCGTTATTTGCATATCGATCGTGTGACGTTCAAGATTTTTCGTAATAACAAAATTTAAACATGTAGGAATAATAAAATAATAACGATTTATAAATTCTCCATCAACATGTTATCTTTCTAAGAACACTTGATCCTTCTTTGTAGGCGACCGTTATTTTTATCTCTTCACTTATGTTTTTAGTCCTGTTATAGCATAGTCATAAATAAATAAATAAATAATAATAAATATGTAATCATCATTACCGATATCTGCGATAAAGTAGATTGGCACACCCAGAATCGGGTAATATGCCGTGGTGATATATTTATATTTATTTATTTTATTTATAGCATAGTAACAGTATGGTATTACGAAAAATTATTTGAATAATATAATAATTTTGTAAACTTGTTTTTTATTTTAAAAAACGTAAAATCAGTAGTAATTCGTCCGTGACTTCTAAATATTCTCGCACGGAGTGAATAATGTTGTACATTAGTTAAGTATTTCAAATAACCATAATAACAAATATTATGAGTCGGTATTGGGTAAACAATTTTCTCGTTTCTGTTGACGAACGCATCCATTATAAACGTTAAGTACCTAAATATCGCAAGTTTCAAATATATCGTTTGCATTAAGTAATTTTTTTCTACATTTTTTAAAAATACAGTTTTATATTATTGTGTAATACATATTTAACATCAAAAATAGTAAAGAATTAATTCACTTGATGCCGTTGATTTATATACCTTTTGACGTCACAAGTTTATAAAGTTTATGATATTTTTTGAATTATTGTTACTTTTTCACAAATGATATTTAAATAAATAAGAAAACTACCACCTTAATTTCATTTCAGGTGAAACAAGTATAACATGTTTATGATATTTGAACTCATTTTTTAACAATATTGAAATTATTGAAACTTTTTCACAAATAAAATTTTAAGAAGTAAAACTACCTTCTTAATTCTCTTTCAGGTGAAACAAGTAGAAGAATATATGGCATATCGGAAGCTGCCTCGAGAGATGCGACAGAGGATCACGGAGTACTTTGAACATCGGTATCAGGGTAAATTCTTCGACGAGGAGTGCATTCTGGGAGAACTGTCTGAGAAACTGCGGGAGGATGTCATTAACTACAATTGTAGATCGCTCGTTGCTTCAGTGCCATTTTTTGCTAACGCGGATTCCAATTTTGTTTCCGATGTTGTAACGAAGTTGAGATACGAAGTCTTCCAGCCAGGTAAGCACATTCACCCGCAATAAAAATTACAATAGGGATCAATAGTGTGAAATGCGATTATTCCTTACAAATTACAATATTGTCATCCCATGGTAACATAAATTTTTAACACAGCAGTGAATCGAAATGGAACTTAATTTCTCCAGAGACAAAATCCATTAATTCAATATTTTTATCTGTGCTTTAAAAAGCAAACTGCAGTCGTAAATTTTAAAAATTCTGAAAGCCAAATTACCTTTTTATTGTTGATTTTATAGCAACAGTGTTTAAATCTTTGATAACACATATAATTTTTTACTAACTTAATTACATATTTATCGTTGGTGATTTAAGTAATCTTCTGTTATGTTATCTTTCTATATTCTTGTACAATGTAAAATCGTCAAATATTTTTTCAAGAAAACGTTAATCGTTGCGAACAAGTTCATAGGAGTGAAAAGTTACCGAAATGTATTAGAAAACTACAAACACACAAGTAACAACTGATTTCCGGTAATAGCTTGTAGAAGTTGATTTTATTTACGGGTGCATCAGGTTTTTTAACGTTGCGGTGACGTAACGGCGTCGTAGACGTTGCATGCACACATATGCGTTAAACTTGCGACAGTATTACAGTAGGTACCGCAGTACGTTTTCTAGATAGTTATTTGAAACAGACATATATAGGAGGAAACGTGTCATTTTTGCATATTTGATATGCAAACATTACATCTCTTAGGAAAGAAGACGACAATACTGGGTTCGTTCATTTTTAGACAAAGATTGGAAAACGGTATATTTGCAACAATCTGATTAATTTTCTAACTACTTTCGTGTGAGTGTACATACAATAATTTAACGAGTTTTTTTTATTTACCCTACAAAGGGTTCGATGTCCAACTCTTCAATATTCATCTGAGCCATATTTGCTTGCTGCGTGTAATCGTCGCACGTGTGCACTGCTCTGCAAGACCAAATGTGCTGCGGCACCGCGCGCAACCGTCAAACAATTATAGTTTGTTAGTCAATCAATTATACGACGGGTCTCTAAGACACATGACGGAATGGGTATGAGGCAGAAACAAACATGTATTTCCAACAATAAGAAAATCTTATAAACTTTAATAATACTCCGCGAGCAAATAAAATTATAGAATCCAAATAAAACTACAACGCGATCAAACTATATAAACTCTAACTGCTCGATTCTCGAAAAAGTTTAAGCTAATCCTCATTTTTTTATTAGCATAATATTCTACTCTAATTTTGAGAGTTTATATCCTAAAATATAGTCTAATCTATTCCTAGTATCTACCATTTTTGATATTATTTTGAAGATAAAATTTTAAATAGGTACCGGAAAAGAATAGAATTCTTTAATCCAAAAATAAGAATTAGCTTAACATTTTTTGAGAATCGGGCTGTAAGGTCTTATTTTGTAATTCATAAAATCAATCTAAAGCAGCTTTTATATTCATCGAATATTACAAAATCAAATTTCTGGCATGAGTAAAACCAGTTATAAAAAAATACACCACGATGAAAGAGCCGTACACACAGTACATTTTAATCTGTTATTTCACCCACCAATACCAAGCTCAGCCTGAACAGAAACAGACAACAAGTAAAATAATAAGCAAATAAGGAGACAGAGACTGTATAGTGTATACCTTCTAGGGGAAGAAACCAGTGAATCTCAAACTCTTACTTTCCGGCTCATTTTATACTGAAAACTTGAGACATGTCCTAGTGTCTTAAAAAGAAATTATTAGTACCTATTCACTGAGATATTTTTTACCGGACAAATACTTATTAGAACACTCAGTTGTACACAAAAGTCCTAACCTTGACTTTTTAACACTGTCTTATAAATATTTCAACCCAAGAAATTACAAAACTACAATTTTAACGGAAAAATTCCAAAATACGTAATAGTCGCCAGGGCGGACTCTTAAGCTAGCTACCATAGTTATGCTTGCTTGAAGTAACTCAATTGACGTCATTTTTAATCTGTTGCCTGTTGAAAACTGATAGAAATTGAGGAAACTTATACTGGTGCCACTAAAATTGGCACCATAAAACTGACGATAAATTGGCGCCAATAATCTTTGCATGTGGAAACCAAGCTTTACATAGAGATAATTTTGTGAGACTGTAATTATTCCTCAGGTGATATAATCATAAAGGAAGGTACCATCGGCGCCAAGATGTACTTCATCCAAGAAGGCATCGTGGACATCGTCATGGCTAACGGCGACGTGGCCACCAGCTTAAGCGACGGCTCGTACTTCGGCGAGATCTGCCTTTTAACCAACGCTCGTCGCGTAGCCAGCGTTCGCGCCGAAACCTACTGCAACTTGTTCTCGCTTAGTGTGGACCACTTCAACGCTGTGCTTGACCAGTATCCGCTCATGCGCCGCACCATGGAGAGTGTCGCCGCGGAGAGGTCAGTGCGTTGGTTGGTATACACAATGAAGTTTTTATTGTTCATTCTATGTTGGGGGCTAATGTTCGGGTGTTGGAGCATTGTGCTAACATGGGTGTGGACATACAACACAAGGGGGTGGACCACGAGAAAAATCTCTTTATAACACTTTTGCTTCTTTCTTTTTACTTTGTATATGTAAATAAATACTTTGTTTAATAATGCAATCATTGATTAAATAATATGTAGGAGGACTGTAAATTTGCGGAGCGGCGTCTCTGTAATACAATTCAGATTTTTGAAGTGAAAACTTCTTTATGAGCACGGTCATTCGGGTAAACTCGGGGAGAGCCAAAGTGACGTCACGTTAATTCGGGTCGTAGCCTACGTTACGTTATTAATACAATACCGGGAAACATCACAATATATGTCAAAAAGAAACTCTAGTTCCAAACTCGCCGGTTTGCTGTATCTATTCCTGCTATTACTGCTGTCATTACCGATATCTGTGTACAAAGCAGATTAGCATACCCAGTTTATATATAAATAAATATAGTATTAGTTACATTTGTGTTTGTTGTAGATTTTACTTGTTTATAATTTTGAAAAATCGTATTATTAACAACAGCGTTACAACGTGGTTACAACAACTAAACAGATTTTTTGAAAATCTAAAAATGACATTTAAATGACAACGGGAATAAATGGCGCACTCATTTGGGGTTTTTTAAAATAAAATTTGAATTGTTTCCCAGCCTTCTTCCAAGAAATAAAGTTCTTTCTTGAAAATTTAGTTAGAATTTGGTTAGAATGCTCACAGGATTTCGACAATTTATAAAACAATTAAGTTTATAAAGCTTCCGAGAGCAGTCAAGAGATGACATTGCTGTTCAATCCAAATGTCAACCATTTAAATTTTCACTTCGGACTTGCGGTCTTAAGCACATAATTTTTTTTACAAAATTTGTTCAAAAATTCAAATTTTCAGGAAACAAAAATAACTTCTTATTTTCACACATTAATTTATATGACTATAATCATTTTTGTCCGTACCTAATATGTATTATATTATAATCAATATAAAAACAAGGGTCCATGACGAACGCACTATTACGAGATAGTATTAGCGCTATTATGAAGCGCGTTTTTATTTATATTCGTATGAGGTTAAATGTCACTTGGCAAAAGCGCCCTATAAGATATTTGAAATTTGTTGTCATTGTCGCAGTGACGTCACACTGTTGCTATTTTTCTTTCACAACCTACTACAGAGTCTGGTGCGGAGTGAGAGAAAGATAGGAGTGTCGCCGTGACATCATGTTGACATTAAAAATCAAATGCAGTTAAACTAAAAACAATTAAAACGAATTGTTTCAAAATTAAACGAACTTTCATTTAAAATAATAAAAAAAAATTGAGTAGAGGACCTCATTATACGTGTCGTATTCGCTACATGAGAGCAGCATTATTTTGAAAAATTTAATTAGGTATAAATTTATTTTTAACAAATGCGCCTTAGATTACTCCATAACTTTTTTAACATTTCTGATAAAAATTCAATCATTTAATATGAATCTTGATATAGCTAAGGCTAAATAGTAAAATAATTATTAAAGATACCTAACAGCATAGAACATAACGCATACAGTAAGCAACGTAAGATTGCCAATCTATATAAATTATTTAATCAATGACAGAGTTAATTAATATTGAAAATAACTGGATAACTGGAAGTAATTTTTATTTTATTTTATTTTATTTTAATACAAATGGGAGAACCAACAGCTCAAAAGAGACCAAATAAAGGTTCTCGCTTATTAAGTAATACAACTTGAAATAATATAGCAAACAGAGTAATACAACTTAAAATAATATAGCAAACAGAACACAGAACTTATCTTAAAGAGTCTTTAACTCGTCTCTTGAAACTATTAATAGACAAATTAAATAAATCTAAATGAATATATTGGTTATTGTAGATAGACATTACTCGATTTATGCAAGAGAATCTATAGTTGTTAGTATTGCTTTGTGGCAACTTGAATAAATTACACGATCTCGTATATTTAGCTGGAACATATATAGAAAACAAATGAATAATATTATCGGAATAAAGCATATTGTTGAGTATCTTAAATAGGAATAGCATATCGAAATATGTTCGTCTACTTTCCAAACTATTCATATTAAACCTTTCCAATTTATCTACATAACTCGAACAGTCTACTCTGAACTTGAAGCATAATAAATTAATAAATTTTTTTTGAACATTTTCAACTAGATTAATATGTTTTTTGTATTGTGGATTCCACACTACAGACGCATATTCTAATTTAGAGCGTACTAGCGAATTATATAAACAAATTAACGTA
The DNA here is from genome assembly GCA_943142095.1 of Ophonus ardosiacus. Classification (NCBI taxonomy): domain Eukaryota; kingdom Metazoa; phylum Arthropoda; class Insecta; order Coleoptera; family Carabidae; genus Ophonus; species Ophonus ardosiacus. The sequence continues at coordinate 12,886,252 of OW964831.1, read as the reverse complement.
TCAGGATTTTTGAATAATTTACTTTGTCTATAGATAAAGCCCAAGATACGAAAAGAATCTTTACAAATCTTGTCGATATGTGCTGTCATTAAAAGTTTTGGATCATATAATATTCCTAAATCTCGAATTGCAGATTTTACCTCAAGATTAACATTATTTATATGATAATTATATGAAATTATATTCAAGTTTCTAGTAAATTTCATGACGTAACATTTGGCTGGGTTAAGATGTAGGTAATTTTGTGTACAATATGAATATAGTTGTAACAGATCGCTTTGTAATGCAATGCAATCATTTATGTTAGTAATGGTTCTAAATAGTTTCAAATCATCCGCGTATAATAAAAATTTTGAATTTTTGAAACAGTGCGAAATATCATTAATAAATAAGTTAAAAAGTAAGGGGCCCAGATGTGAACCTTGCGGTACACCCGAGGAAACTAATATTGCATTTGATTTAAAACCATTACAATAAACTAATTGCGATCTGTTAGTAATGTAAGATTCAATCCATCTTAATAGTGAACCATGAATTCCAAGTGCATGAAGTTTAAAAATCAGGGTAGGATGGTGGACCCGATCAAAAGCCTTGCTAAAGTCAGTATAAATGGTATCTACCTGTAACCGTTTATCCATATTTGAAGTAATGAATTCTGTGAAAGGAATCAAGTTTGTTAAAACAGATCTCTTTGAACAAAAACCGTTTTGTTCGGGTATTATTTCACTCTCTAAATTATATTTTAATTCCTTTACAATCAGAGATTCGAATAACTTTGGAATAATAGATAGAATGGAGATGGGCCTATAGTTCGTCACGTCATTAATATTCCCAGATTTGTGAATTGGAGTGATATGAGAGATTTTCCAAATATCTGGAAAAATGCCAGATTGTAATGATTGATTAAATAAGATAAACAACGGTTTTGTAAGGTAAAAGGCACAGGTTTTGATAAATTTAGCCGGAATTTCATCTGGCCCTCCTCCTTTGGATATATCCAAAGATAATAATTCATTTAAAATTGTTTCAAAATTGTAGTTTGAAATACTAAATATTGAAAAACGGGGAGCTATATTTTGGTAACTTTAAACGAAGTTAAAATAAATGTATTATTAATTAATTATTTTGTCTCGCCGTCATTGTAGCCTCTCGTATAATTAATTTATTGTTTGTTATTAATTTTTTTTAATACTTTTAAACAGTAGTAAAAAGACACATCAAGCTCTGTAATTATTTATGTTAATTGTAATACACTGATTGTGTTTGAGTTATAACAAAACTTATTTTATTAATGATGATCTGTCGTAGTCCGCTTCATTTTCACCTAGTAGCTTATAGTATTCGGTAAAATAAGTTGTACCTTCAAGTCTACTAATAATGGTCTGCTTACTTACAATAGAGAACACAACTAAAGCAAAAGAAATAAGAATAAATAATAAATTATGTGTGACCTAACCTATCTTTTGTAGTATTCGATTACTCCACACATATAGAGTGAGTCAGAAAGTTAAGGGTCGAGGATCGTAAGAAAATAGTTTTTTGGCAAAATATACTTCCAGATAAAAAATATTTTTGACTAAAATTTTAAGTAGTTAATAATAATAAATAATAATTATTATTGCACCTAATAATTTATATTATTCTGAATTTAAGTTTACCTATCCTTTAACATTTTAATTATTTTTCAATTAAATTAATTTTATAATTTATATTAATTTTATTTGCTGTTAATATATTTTGATTTTATTTAAATTTTTCCACACTGCTAATTGAACTGTAATAACTGTAATATAATTAAAATGTGCACAATTTGTAAATAGATAATTTGCGGTATTAGCTATGTTACTGTATATAGTAATATTTTTTCTTGTGGTCGCCTCCACGCACACACTCATACCACATACGCACATGGAGTTGGGCCTAACATCACTTACCATTGATCAAAAAGGGACACAATGAACAATAAAATTAACATACAACAATGCAGCCGATTTCATTCGGTTCTCTGCGATGTTCTACATTCTCAAAGTGTTAAGTACGTGTACAGGGCGGGAATAGTTCCCCAGCAGGCAGACTTTTAACAGATTTAAATGCAGATTAAGTCTGAGGTGTAAATCTGTTAGCGACGTACTTGCTACCGAACTATGAAAAGATAATATTTGTTAGTATGAAAAATTAAATATAGAAATGAATTTTTATTATTTATTCCGAATCTTCGTGTTAATACTAATTCATGCTCAAGAAATTGTGACAATTTATGTTATTTAGTTTCGTGCAAACTTATATTAGTCAGTGATGGATCTATTAGGAGGGTACAAAGGATAATTACCCCCCGCCCCCCTAAAGAAATTGAAAATATATGACGTTTTTTAGATATTGAAAAAAAATTAAAAAACTTTAGTATTCCTCAAGTAACGACGAGAAACATAATTTTGCAGTTTAAAATACCGGAAATATTGAGACAAACATTAAAACTGGACGTTTTTCGATTATTAAGAAAAGGGATAATCGTGCTCTACAGCAGCATATTCAGACATGAATATGTGGGGAGGGGGGGGGGGGGGTCTAAATAAAAATAAAAATGTTTTGTATAATAACAAAGATAACCTAAATTCAAACGCTTTGGTTTTCGGCCAATATAATATATAATATAATAACATTGGTACAATGACATGATATTCATAAAACAAAATTTAAACATCTTGATTTTCATTCTATCCCTATATACTTCCCCCGCTCCCCGTAAATACGCCACTGGTGCTCTACGGGCATTTAAATCGCCGAGTTTTTATCCCCAATCTCTGTCAAAACCAATTAAACAAATCATGTTTTTGCTATAATTTGTGCAAAATGTCAAATTTTCTGTTAAAGAGTAGATTCTTAGTTTCTATTTTGTAAAATATAATATTAACATTTAATCCGAAGCATCACATTAAATAGAATTGTAAATTCACTTTTATTGTTCGAAATTATTGTCATACAAACCAGTGGATGTTATTAGTTTGCAATACGGAGTAGACCTAAATCCTAAATTCTAAATGCCAAAATACGACATCGGACACAACCTAAGCCTAAGTTTGGACACTAAAATGAAATTAAAAAGAGTGCCTGTTTTATACCCACCATTGGGATAACATTTATGTTAAGAGATACGAAGTCGATTAAATTAAGGCAAATTTGTCCCATTAGTAGGCCATTTTAAATTCACAATTTCATTGTTTTACTCTATAAATTGAATAATCGTTGGAAATTTATTTTTATCGTGCACCCTTTTAATCGTACTGCCCTTCCGTACCGTGCGTGGAATTACTAATCGTTCTGTTCAATTGACGGCCAATTCACCCCGCCCTATTTTTCCAATGAGCTAAGCCACTCTCAAATCACTTGCACGGACCTACCCATCTGGATGTTGCAAAAATTATCCAAATAAATTGGCCGTTTGAAATTATATATTTAGCCCTACCTTCCGTTTAAAGGTGATACATGTACTTAACACATAGAGATGTGTGACATCTTGGAGAACTTATGACTTGGTTGCGTGCGTGGACTTTTGTATGTAAGCCCATGTAAGTGTCCGGCACCTAGAGTGATGCGCGCACATGTTTCAAATGTTTAGGTTGAACAAGATCGGCAAGAACCCGAACCTTGTGGCACACCGGGAGGAAGATCTTGGGAGCGAGAGCAAAACGATAAACGCAGTGGTGAATGCGTTAGCAGCGGAAGCCGATCACGTGAACCTGTCAGACGAGAGCGTAGCACGACTGCACTGTAGCGATAGATCGCTGCAGGAGTTAGGCAGAAGTTTACAACGCGCGCCTCTCCCCAGGCCGAAATCGGAGAACAACTTCGCGTCGCAGGACATCCCTTTGAACCGCACCGGCTGTGAGCACAACGGCCGGCCCATGTTCCACAAGTCGGACACGTTTCACAAGGAATCCACGTTTCAATGACGCCACTCCACGCACTAGTGCTCTGTGCCTGTGTGCGAGTGGCTAGCAAGTGTTAACGAACTAGTATCACAAACTCTCTGTGGTTGGTTTCACTCTCATTGCTGCTGGTTACGGCCCTAGGGCGCTCGTGCGTTACATTACATACCAATTACCGCTTCGCAGTGTCTTGTCTACAAGCAATACTCACAGCAAAGACTCGTGTGTGATAACGGACACGCACTCAACAATAATACGGCTGGCGGGGTGGGTGGACTACTGTCATGCCAATTATTCAAACACATGGAGCTAGAAATTGTGCAATATTTAGATACAATTAAGTTAGCTTTAAAGATATTAGGTGCTCAATAATATAAGGATTACTAATAACTACTAGTGAGTGAAACCAGCTAGGAATTGAACGGAAATTCGAACGAAACGGGAGATACCTTACACCACTGACCTACTATAACAAAGTAGACCTAGTGCATAACTTTTGTTGGAACAAAATAAGAAGCAAGGAAGTTGGAACTCATGACATTCAGATACTAAGGGCAGTAAGCGTCCTGCTGGTTGGGGATGATTTTAGAGATCGAGACGAAATCGAAATCTCCAATACATCCGATACCGGTTGAAGAGCACTTACTGACCGCAATGCTTATTACGTTTTTTGCAAGAACATGGCACAAAATTAAAAAAAAAGATTTGGAAATGATTTTAACAGATTTTTGGTTGTCATTTTTAAAGTAAACTTTGATCGTTGTTTTTATTTACTTACCACCTCCTAATCGGTAAGTGATTTAATCAGTAATTTGTAAATAAAGCCTATTGCATTGGAGACCACGTTCGTTCGTAAATAATGCTCGCGTTTCTCAAATGTATAAACTTACAGCTAGGTAAGAATAGCTGTGCGCTAACAAGAGAGAGAAAACTATAAATATTAGGTGTGTCATGTTTTCTTAGTTATGTTGTGACTTTGTTTATTCATAAATTTTAAAGCGTTTGTATTTGCAATAATGAAGTCCTCCATCATAACAAAAATTATAAAATGTGCACTTCATATTTAAAGTATTACTCTATATATAAATAAAAATAATAATAATTGGAATAAAACAACCTTTTCAGTTTTCGTTTTGTAATATTTTAGTAGTTCCAACATTTCGGTACCATTAACTGATGCCTTCTGCAGGGAAAATGACATAAATAAATTACGAGACCTCATATATCTTCATTTGCTTAAAAATATCCTCACCATAGAGTTTTTTAAATTATTAAAATATCTTTCAGAACTCATATTAACAATTAGAATAATACAATCTTTTTAGTTTTCATTCTGTAATATTTTATTAGTTCCAACGTTTCAGCACCATTAGTTGATGCCTTCTTCAGAAAAAATTACAAATATCACAGAACGAAAACTGAAAAGGTCGTATTATAATTGCTTTGCGAGATAGTTGAAATTTATCAGTCAGTGTAACTATGACGTCACACTATTGCTATCTTTCATTCGCAGCTTACTATTGAGTCTGGTGCGAGAGAAAGATAGCAATATAAGTGTCGTCGTGACATCATTTTGAATTTAAAAATCAAATGCAGTTGTACTAGATACAATTAAGACTTTGTAATACTACAATTTCATCAAAATGAGGAATCTGCAAATTTAAAACTTTGTTAAAATACATTTTAACGTATTTTCTTAGACTGTATATCAGTTTAGCATATTTCTATACTAAAGCGCAACCAACTTTGAAGCGCAAAGCTATCCTTGCTTAACTTGTATCCCTACTTTAGTTCCGATATAATAATAACTTAGGAATATTAAGGATCGTACTGCGTCTACTTTGTTATACTAAATCAAAGCCTTACACACACACCACTAAATCAAGCACAACACACTTCCACCATCACCACATCATCGAACATGCAAACGTGAACATAACACTCATTACTCCGGACAAGTCGTCGTCATCTCCTTGCCTAAAGTTAAAGTCAAATCGCGAATCCTGGGTCATTGCATCGGAGTCACGGAAACGGAAACGAAAGTCAATCTGAGTCAGTCCCTCGCGGGTTTCAGGTAGGGAGCTACAGTAAACTATGCGTTTTTACACCAGTCGATGACTTCATGCATTGTATCTTGCAACATAGAACGTAAGTAGAGAAATGTATTTTGTTAGCTATGATTAGCGAGTATGAGTGATTAGGCCTAAATGTAAACAAATGAGAATTATAACCAACGTCTATACTGATTTAACGATGGCAGGACCATTATTTGTTAAAGCTTATTTGGATATGGATTCAATTTTGCACTCCCGTTTTTTATCGTCGTTCGTTGTTGGGAACTGTTTCTTGTTATACAATGGGGTCCCGTACTAAAAAGCGGCTAATTTAAAATAATTTTGTCCACATTGAAACGGACATTGTTAGCCAACATTTTTTGTTAGCGAACAAATATTCAGCAATTTATTTCGTGTGCAATTGTTGGTAAGAGTGTTAGTTAACATGTGATGACCACAATACAAAATACGTTCGCCTCAGTTTTAAGAGAAGGAAGACAAGTTTTCCTTTTGTTAGATTTGCAAATCGAAGACGGCAGTTGCTTTAAAGTTTTTATGAGAATGTCACCATCAAATTTTAAAAATTTAATAAATTTAATTTTATCCAAACTTTCTCGACAGGAGACTAATTTCCAGAGCAGGTATTTATTTAATTGTAAACATCTATTCATGGAATATCAATTTTTGTTATCGAACATTGTTATTTGGTCTCAAAAAACTTACTACACGTAACATTCTAAATCTGCTAACAATTGTTAGCTAACGTTAGCAAACACTGGTGGCTAATAATGTGTTTTAATGTGGTCCCGGATTAATTGATTTTTAAAGCAACGTTTTTTGAACGATTTATAGAAAAAAGTGAAACTTTAAAATGTCACAAGTTTCACCTCAAATAGAGGAGCTCTTGACAACAACAACCTTAGTCCATTTTTAAATATTTGAAAATTATTTACTGGATGTTAAGTAATAGAAAAATGAACATTGATGAGGAATTATTAATAATTAGTCATTTTATAACATTCTTGTTTTAGAAACGCTGAAACTTTAAAATGTAATAACTTGTGACTAAGATACTTTGCGAGAAACACTTTTACCAAGTCATTGTTCTTTATCTCAGCAGATTCTCGAAGAATGTATTTTTTATTCGTTAGAACGAAAAAGAATGTAAACAAAACAAAAATAATTAAATATATTCTGTCAATTATTTTTCTTTAATATTATTAAGTATAGATAGAAAAGACAAACTAGCGTTGCTAATTGTTAAGAGTTCCGAATAGTTACGAGTTACTACTTAACCTACTTACACAAAAATTATAAAACAATTTGCTTGTATCTTAAAGTTTCATTTTTCGTCCTCCTTAACACATAAAATTACGATTATATCAAAATTTTATTGAAATATATATTTTTTTTTCATAATTTTAATAGAGACTATTCGCGCTATAACGGTATGACGTCACAACTTCAAACTGATTACAGTAATATTAAGCGAAGAGAATATTATTGGTGACTTAACAATACCTTCTATCCTATGTGATTTAAGCTAAAGTTTATCGAAGACTTTTACATTACAATTTAAAAAGACACGCAGAATCTAAATCTACTAATAATTCATTTTCCATAAAAATAGAAGATAAAGAGGTATTTCTAGTACAGAAAACTTTTAAATTACAGTGTAAATAGCGACGCAAAATCTAATTTTACTAATAACCTAAATATTTTAGCAGATAGGAGATACCTATTGTCAGGTCACCCACGGTATAATTTTATATTATTCAAAATTTTACACTGTTAATACGTGTTTGGATGACAAGATGTATGAAAAAAAAAAAATACGACTAATGAATGAAAATTGACGTTTAAATTATTTTATGAATGTGGTTTCTTTTCATAACTTTGTCTTATGATTTGAATTTGAAAGAAACCTGATCTCTATATATTCCGTTAGAGAATATTAGAATAGTACTCAATACCATTAGAATACTAGGAGGCATTTAAAATGATAGCAACAGGATTCAGGGTGTATTAAAAAAAAATTATTACCGCGAATTATGATTCGTTCGTCTCAGGTGCAAGCAACTCTCTCGTCAAAATTACTAGGCTAAACCCTACTCTAGAGTATGAAATTACTCAACGTCGTTCCAAATTAATATCCATACTCTCAGAGTTTACTCTTAAATTGTTCCAAAATAGCCAGAGTGATACTCTACTTACCCTACTATCGAGGAGGGTACAGAAATTACTCCATAATATTTTCGAACATAGATGCTCACGATTCTCAACATACGAAAGTAATTTGCCTTCTTGAGGAAGAAAACATGCTTTTGGTTTGGCCTGTATTACGAGCGTACTTTTATAATAAAAGCGCTTTTGTGGAGCGTAATTTCATATTATATTATGAGGAGAGTGCTCCATAAAAGCGCGTTTGTAATACGGGCTTGACATTAATATTGTAATTATAAGTAGTTTTGTTAATTTTTTAATATTATTTTTAATTTGGTTTAAATTTTTTACTCTAAAAAATTCTTATTCGTTCCAAAACACAAAACACTCTTAAATTAAGTCATTATACTCAACTCCTTCTCCATTAGTCGGTACTCTTGATTTTGGAACGCAGCCCTTTTAGATGAAATTAAAAATAATCATATTTCATAGAACTGTTAAACTAAATAATTTAAAAAGTCAAAAAATGTTACAAAGTAAACAAAAAAATGTTTAAAATATTTCAAATGTACCCCTGTTTTGTTATTCTGCCATTATACAGGTACCTTCGTAATCCATTTATTTTCAGCAAGGGATTTCCCAGCCCTGTATTTAAATAAGTACTTGCAAAATTCTTAAATCATAGGGCAAAGTTATGAAAAAAAAAAAACACATCTATTAAAGTATAAAATAATTTAAACGTCAACTTTCATTTGCTAGTCGTACTATAAACATCTTGAATTTTTGTTTTACATAGGAAGTGCACTTGTTAAAGGTATGACGTCACATAATTTGAAATTCAGAAAATTTTTAATAAGTTATATTACAATAACTATAAATATTATTTGAAAAGTGTAACAAACACTAAAATTAATCAAAAATAAATTGGAAAATAAGTACCGGACCCCATTTGAAAACTTGACTGTGTGATAAGCGTACAAACCTATATTTTTTCATTCATAAATTGGAATTTATTTTTATTTAAGGACTGAAAAAACTATTTTATTATTATTAAAGACAAATGTTACAAATCCATATTCAAATAAATGGGAAATTATTCTTGTTAATATTTATGTGCATTGATATTCCAGGCACTGCTAGCTGTGATCTTAATAAAGAATAGAAATGTTTATACATTTCTAGAGATGGTCTACATAAGAATATATAATGTTACGATAGTTTTTATTTGTGAATATGTTGAAACAAAGTATTACCAGAGTTCTTTATTCTTCTAGTTGAATAATCTCTAAAGATTTTATAGTAATTATTTATTTATAATAAGTATACATTCTCAGCACTTAGCTAAAACAGCACTTGTTTACATAGTTCATAAAACAATTAATTATTAACTACATAATAGGTTATTTTAGCAACGTGATGCTTGCAATTGCTATAAATTCATTAAGAAATAAAAACAATCTATTGTTTAATACTCACTGGTTGGAAAATTATTATTTTTCTGTTCCTTATGGCATTATTATATAATATATTCAACTTCTTTTTTACGTATATAAGTATACTAAGTTAAGTTTCCATTTCTTTTAAAGTTTTACGGCAAACTAATAACTGTAGATGACTGAAATTTAGATAGTTATTGTTAAAGTGGACGACAGAAGATTGTCTGTGTGCTGCAGGTATTACCTAACTCTAAATAATAATAAAAAACCAATGCAATTGGTTCAAGATCAATTAAGTCAATGTTACAAAGCAAATAGGATTAATAGTAATGAAATATAATTTCATTTCATATCATTTTGTAATAAAATCAAAATAATGTTTTAGTTTTCGTTATGTGTAAAAAAATTGACTATTACATATTGAATGATGAGTTTCTACCGGGTGTCTACTTTTTTACGAACCATTGGAAATATAATAGTACAATTTTCATGTGGCTGTAATTTCTGCCCTATTAATTCTAGAACAAAAATGTAATACAAACAATATTCAAAATTAATAAGTCTAAAATTATTGTTTATATGCGTTTTGTTCGCGAGAGAGAAGCAAAATAAATGATAATTTTTAGCTATTTACTGAATGTCATGGCAAATAAAACAAAAATTTTAAACAGTTGTATCGTTTGAGTTCGACAGATGACAATAATTATTGATTTCATTAAATTATTTATCAATAATCTTAACTCAATACAAAATTCAATCGAATAATTTTAATTAATTATCAATTAATAAACTTTTATCTGTTAAACTCCAACAATACGACTATTTGAATTGTATGTTTTGTTTTCCATGGCGTTTTAAAAACAGTTTAAAAACGAAAATTTTCTTTTCCTAATTCCGTTTGGAAAAGTCCTCTATTTCAATTTTCATACGAGTTAGAAAAATACTTCTTTATTTAGTCACTCTTGAAAACTATTATAGTGTGGAAAACTATACTTTTCCGCACTACGAAAAAGTAAACTATTATTTTTTGTTATAACAACTTTATTTGTAGGAAATATTAATAGTAACACATTTTTACCTTTTTCCAAACAGTATTAAGAATAAATGTATGCGTAACATTTAGGAAATAGTCATAGAAGGCAACTTATTTAAGAACGAATTTGAAATTCGGACGCGAGCGTGTAGCGGCGAGTGCGCGAACGAACAAGTGTTTGAATTGCCTTCTGTAATGAGTGTTTTATACTATTTTCTCTGTTTCAACTTTCATTTTCATTATTTCTTTATAAAATTGTTGACATTTTCCATTAAGGGATTTTTTTAGGTTGGTAACTTGATTTGTGTTTTTATTTTATCAATTGCCAAGATATTTTGTGTATTTAACGTAGTCATGCCAATCCTAAATAATAAAATGTCACCAAAAATCGTTTAAGAATGAAGCTCCTTCTAGTATGTTGTACTTCATTTCACGTAAGGAAATAGTATATGGCGCTTGAGAACCGATCATTTTTACATGCATTAAATCAATAATTTAAATTTGTGAAACCAAACTTTGTCAATAATAAATATGTGTATCTGTAAAAATGTACAATAATATAAAAAAAATACAACAAAACATGGTTACACATCAATTAATTCTGTAGGTTTTATTTGATAACTGATAAGTGACAGGTAATATTTTTTTGATTTTGTGAACTATGTTTGCATTTTGACCAATCAGATGGCAGAATTTATATCTCTATCTAAACCAACGCTATTTTCTTATGTGAAATGAAGTATAGAATATGTTATTCTAATTCCGAAGCAGGAAATGTATATTTTACCCTACTAGTTGCACAAATAGCTATTTACGGCTATATCATGATGGAAACGTCACATGATTTATAAAGTCATATACATGAAGGCACAATTTTCATATTTACATTTTTGTTCTAAAAATAATAGTAAGAAATTACTGACATGTGGAACTTTTAAGTAGTATTTCTTATGGTTTATAGAAAAATAGACACCCGGTATATAGTTTTAATTTAATGAAATTTTTATATTATAATGTTATATTTCTAGATAACTTTGTTGTACAGCATGTTTTTACGAACTCTTGCCATTATAGGTAAATCCTAGCCTAGACTGAATATTAATGCTTTGTTACGTGATGATGTAGAATATACGAAATGTTTCAGTTATTGTAAAAAACAAATAGTAATATTTATTAGACTAGTTGGTATTATAGGAGTTACACTGCAGTGCTATAATTGATAAATAACCAATGATGATATTTTTACCAAAAGTGCTCATTGCTGTTATCAAATTTAGAAATTGTAAGCGATCAACAAATGGTGATGCTTTTTATCATGAATAACAATAAATTGTGAAACAAGGTGTAGAATTACTTGGGCCGCTGTACTACAAATGAGTAGTTGAGTTGCATTAATAATAACAGTTCACCAAAAAACCATTCATGATTTCTTCAATTCTGTTGTCATTGTTGATTTTGATTATTTACTACAAATTGAAACATTGACAGTATGGCAATTCTTTCTTTCGACATAAATTATGAAATACTGTTTAATGTGTATCTATCAAATTTCGCTGTGATTATAATGAAATGTAGTGTAGTTGCTACACATTAATATCTTGCCCCCCCTCCGAAAATATCCGCCCATGGAATGTACTGGGTCAGGGTACAAACTGTATTCAGTATATAAGAAGCAAATTGTAAAAATCAATGTTTCTTTTATATATCCACTACCGTGTTATTTAACAGTGGTTAAGTTCATTAAAGATTACAACTAAGAAATATGAGTTTTTATTTTGTACACTAAATTAACATATCACACGATTACTTACCGAACTTATTTCTTTCCTTCGAATTCGTATGTAACTCTTAATATCAATGCAAAACATACAATATGTACATATTTACGTGTTAATGTATTTCTTTGTGTATTTGTTCCTTCCTTTCATAATTATAAATAAATTTATAAAGAAATCAAATATATTTTATACATTATTCACTTTAAACAAAACATTGCTAGAATAGTTACAATGAAAATAATATATCAATTATCTTTTCTAGATTATCTTGTATTGAAAAACGAAAAATGCATATAGAAGAATCTAAAAGGGTAAGCAGACAACAATGAACAATGTCGATGAAGCAGTGGCGGATCTATGGGGAGGGTCTCGAAGGAATAATATCAAGAAAAAAATCATCCTCGTACATCACAATTCTGTATAAAAGTACCTACCAAGATAATTTTACTTGAATAGGTATATAATATTAAATTGTACATATTTTTGGGTAAATGCTACTGACTGACAATAATATTTATTTATGAATTGTATTGTTACACATATTTTGAATAAATATAAATTAAACTTATGTAATCTCTTATTTACATATAAGAAATACAATACCTAACTCTAATGCCAGGTTTTATAAAAGCGAATTAATTTTTTATCCAGGATTATAATATAATCCGAGAATTTATATGTATAAATGATTTATTTACAAAATCCCAGATTATATTATAATCCCGGATAAAATCTTAATTCGCTGTTATAAAACCGGGCTTATGTTAAACAATGCCTAATAAATTATTAGAGAAACACTCGCCATGTTTCAAAAGATTTCAGCATCTGAATCAACCTCACGGTCATTCTTCAGATACTGACCGAGCACAGTTAGTAACCACAGACGCATTTCGCTTTTATTAAAAAATAACCGGGAGGTTTTTCCGGATGCTGAATTATTGTGAAACATTCCGAGTGTTTTTATAATAATTTATTTTATTTAAATATTTAGCTTTTCAGAACAGAGTTGCTATTCCTAATATATTTATGGTAGGTATAAAATTAAATAACTGTCAGATAACTATTTGAAACGAGAATCTATAGTATTTCTATTAAATGTGATTGAAATGTGGTGGGGGTATAATTATATTATTGGAGTAATAATGATCGACTGGAAATTGATGTAGGAAAAAAGAAAATATTCGGAACTTGCAGTCTGGAAGATTTTATTGATTTCAAACCAACGTTTATTTATTTATTTATTTATTTCCGCTCAACAGGATAATAATTATCCCAATTACAGAGGGAGAATATAAATACATATAAATAAATGAAATGTTGATACAAGAAGAGAAAAAATTACACAAATATTTACTTAAATATCTAACATATTTAGAAAAGAAAAATGAGCATATTAGTTATTAACAAACATTAATTAATTACGAGTAGATGAATATATACTAGTCAATTTATTTTTAACAGACGTCATTGAATCATGGAAAATATCAAAATGAGTGCATATATTTTTTGTAAGATTTACATAATTGTATTATTGGTGAGTTTAGTTGATAATTTCTTACACATAATGGTATAACAAAAGTTATATTTTGTCTGGAACATATCCGAGGAATATTAAGTTTAATTTTATTTAACGAAGTAGTATCATCTATTTTATTGTGAATTAGTTTATACAGATATAAAACTATCGATCATAACTATGATTCTCTTCAGGATTAAATCAAGTCAGAAAAGTAATGAAAACGTGAACAAACTTCGATGATTTATATGTGAAATACACAACGTCATAAATAAAAGCAATAAAAGTACCTATATAGCCGCTATAGGTTATAGCCTAGTTACCGAATTATCAAAAATTTGATTTCTTGCTGGCGAATGCCTCCTGCATCGCCGATTCTACAAGATTTTTTAAAATTTTAACGGCTAGAAGCCTTTCAGTGGCATTTCAATCGAAGAATTTGTGAATTTTGGTGGGTAAATGCCTTGGGATCGACTCAAAATGTAACAGAGAGCTCAAAAATGCTCGTAGCAGCTGTAAAATGCTACTTTTCGGACGCTCTGCCAGTAAATCGTCGATTTAACACGATTTTTGAATTTTGTCGAGCAGAACCTTGCCTTTCTGGTGCTCTCGGGTCATATTTTGCTAGCTAGCAATTTGCTACAGCTACTCTACATGATATTTTTAAATTTGACCGCCAGAAGCTTTGCTGAAACATTTCGGTTGATCGAGTTTTGAATTTTGATGGATAAATGCCTTGGTCTGAAAATCTGCCAGAGGGCTTAAAAATGCTCGTAACGGCCGTAAAATGCTACTTTTCTGACGCTCCCATAGTAAATCGTCGATTTTACACGATTTTTTAATTTTGTCGACCAGAAGCCTTGCCTTTCTGGTCCTCTCGGTTCGGATTTTGTTAGTTAGAAATTTTGTCGTAGGCTATATGCTTATGTAATCTGCTGAGCACTAGGTTTAAATCGCTTCGTCGTGCTTTGGGCTCGAATTTGGCTGGTTTGCGGGTTGCTTACAGGCAGTAAATCGGTATCTCATAGCTCGCGAATTTTAGATTGCGTAACGATGATCTGGTTCGCGTTTTGGTGAAATGCAGATTGCCTGTAATTTAACTTTTTTTTTTTATTATGATATGATTGTTTTCATTGTAATATGTATTTATTGATCTTTTTATGATACATTTTTTATCAATTCAAATTATGAATATGAAGGAATATGAATTTGATTGATAGATTATCTTTTAAAAAGCATTTATTAATTTTCTTGTGGATCACATGATTACAAATATGTATGTTACATAAACCATAAGAGCTTAGAAATAATTAATAAGAATTATGTTTAATGACAAATGTATATTACAAAGTAATGCTGTATTTTACAAGTATACAGAGTAGAGTATGTGGGTTCTTACATAATGGGGGTTCCACCATTTTTACCTTCCGTTACCTTTAGGTAAGGAAGGTATTGTCTTTGGTCAATCCTGTTATTGAAGATACTGAAGTTTCCACAGTTATGAGATGATTTCGGCATTTCGAATGTCTAGAAGGGCATGGATGATGTACAATTTTCATTTATCTGAAGGAAAAGAAAAAATACATAGCTACATAATATGTAGTACGAATTATTATAAATTTTAATTTAAATTAATGATACTATCATATTTCGCCACCGAAAAAGCGTCTCTGAGTAATACAGGCAGGGTCGCATTTAAGCAGAGGCGCATGAGGCGCTAGCTGGGGGCCTCGTCTTCCGGGGGGCCTCAGAAAAAAGCCGAATAGCCTAGTAAGACAGCCCAGCTATACGCTTTTGGAGCGCATATACGCGTTTTCGTCAAAATATTTATTTTATTTTTTATGAATTTGTTAAATTTGCTTCTTTGTAAAGAACTCTATATTATCGTACTTTGCATTAAAACTCGTTTGACCTTGAAAATTTTCAAAAAATCGCCTGCGGCGCATATTTTTCCTAACCCTTCCCCAACCTACCAACAATGATTTATTTCCTTTATGTGCAGTGGAAAAAAATCCTTAAAATATCCTCTGGAGGAAACCAGTGTTAAGACAATCAAAATGCCTCTTTTCTATTTTTATTTTGATAATATTACTGTAGGGTAACCATAGTAATCGTTAAATGTTATGTAAATGTGTACTATATAGGTAGATAATATTTTTATTTGCAGTTTTCGAACTATTTTTGTTTTTGTTTATGTGATACTAATAATAATAAAATTATTTACTATTATTAATACTTCATAATTTATTTTGATTTAATAACCATTAACAACTTATCTTTTAATTTAAAATAGACAGGTGTTTTTCACCGGATATATTTTAAAGTATATAAAAATAGGTGCCTCAACAGGTCACTGCGCCTCGGGCCTCTCAAAGTATAAATGCGGCCCTGAATACAGGTTATTTCTTTGCCAGTTTTGGCGGACGATTTTTCCTCTGGCAAAAGGAGAGTTTTACTAAGAAGATGCATGTTCGCCGTCTTAGTTAATGCCAGGAGTGTTAGATAACTTTTATAATTAAATTATACATCCAACAATTATCATAATATCAACAAATTAAATGAAGACAAATATAATAGTTATAATTACATAACATATTTAATTATCTACGCATTTTTTGCGCAAAACAATGAAAAAAAACTAATATCCTGGAAATAAGGAGGACCCCTATCAATTTTTTTAACGCAGAGTATTGCATTTTCTCGGTATTTGTCGACATTTGTAGGGTGATTTTGAAACCGTAATTATTATTTATTTACCTGCACTTATTTTTAATTGGTTGAAGGATTCCATCCAACATGGGAATCTTCGTAGCCTCAATTAACAATAAAATGAAAGAATACCCGGAAAAGATGCATCCTCGCCGCCCTAGTAACTGCAAAAAATTCGAGTCTCTCGTTGATTTCTTCCTGAAATACATTTCCCAATAATTAGTAACTCTGCAAGTTAACACTCTATCAACAAAAGCAAGCAAGTTATTTTGATAACTAATGAGATCTGATTAATACTGATTTTGACACCGCAAAGTTCACAGTACCATTTCAAGATAGTTCTATTTTTAGCATAGTTAAAAACTTCCGTAATGCATATTTAGAACAATACCTATAATTTATAATCGACTGTTAATGACGAAATTCAAGGTAAAAACTACGGTATATAATTCAATTTTGGTGATCTGTGTCCTCTGGCTTCCTTTATGTATAGTTGCAGTGTCATTAACGTCATGATATGATGAGTAATAAAGACAAATCTGTTATCAAATTGATTAATGTATATGTATGTCATGCATTACAAATTAAAATTAATATGCTATTAAATTATCTCTGTTTATATTTGTATTCAGATTTTAATTTTAAGTAGGTAGATATTATAAACATGACGTATCGCTGTCATCGATAAATATATGATATTGTTCAATAATTAAATACTAAATTATAGAATAAGTAATCTATTGTCATTATTATAGGATGTAATAAATATAGGTTATATTTTCAAATAGCATAAAAGTAGTCCCTGTGGTGTTTTCTCTACGATAACTTTGATAGTCCGTGAGGTGAAGTCTGGTAAAAACAGAAATATCGTCATTACCGAAAAGCAAATTGGCACATCCAGAAATGTGTAATAAGCCAGGATAGTATAATAAAAGAACCTTGTAGTTTATGTTCTGTATATTTTATAAATACCCAACGTTTCGGCAGCATACACTACTGCTTTAGTAAAAACATTAATAATAACACAAAAATAGCAACAAGTAATCAAGTATTACAACCGTCACAATGATTGAGATTATTATTTTTGGTTTTTAATTTTTTAAGGCTTTTCTATTCTGTTATTGAGGCATGTAGATCTTGTAATAATTCCGGTTTCTTCGAATTAGATTTGGCGGAATTCCATGCCAGTTCTGCAACCGAAGATTTCCCAGGCTGATTCAACCTGATCGATCGCTGATGTTGATTTAATCTTGTAAACATGGTTCTGCCAGTCTGGCCAATGTAAACTTTCCCTCAGATACAAGGAATTTCGAAAATCCCTGATGACTGAAGAGGGATGACGTCTTTTACTTGTCTCCATATATGTCGAATAAGTTTAACAAATGATGGAGAAAACGAAGTCTTCATGTTCTTCTAACGAATAATTCTACCAATCATGTCCGTGACATTTTTGACATAAGAAAGTGAGGCATATATTACGTTCCTTTCATTTCTTAGCATTGTTAGTTGGTCTTTTCATTTTCAGACATATTTCGATGGGGTCTTCAACCATAACAAAAAATAATAAAATGTACACTTAATAAATAACGATTAAGATAAAAAAAAACTAACAATTACTTTAGGAGATATTTGATATTTGTTGTCAGTATCAGTGTAACGTCACACTATTGCTATCTTTCTCTTGCAGTTTACTGTAGTGTCTGGTGCGAAACAAGAGAAATATAGTAGTTTCGCCGTGACGTCATATTGACTTTAAAAATCAAATGCAGTTAAACTAAAGACAATTAAGAACTTTTAAAACTACGAATTACTTCAAAATTAAACGAACTTTCATTCAAAATAATTAATAAAATAGGGTAGAGGACCCCATTGAAGAAATAAAAATCTATTCTTCATAATAATATTTTTAATTTCTTTCATCTCTTCTTTTAATTTACCAAATCACATCGCCATCCTTCTCAGAAATATTGCATTATAGGATAAAGAGCTACGTTATAAATAGGCTTTGGAAAAAGTAAATTCAATTGTAATAATTGTATATTCTGTGAAAAAAATATTGCTGTTAAATGATCTGTTAATAATCTTCATATATAATTTATTACAAATTTAGCAGAACTATGATGTATGTATTTCTATGCAATTGACAACATTTTTGTAATTCCGACGCAAATTATTATATAAATGCATTTTTTTCTTAAGTAATTATAAGTGAAAATATCAATTTCACAATTGTGTGCATTGTAATGATATTATAATAGCGATGCGTTTTGTGCATTAGATGCAATTGATCAATGAAAGTTTTGATTCATTCAAGAGAAATGTGGTATCCACAACAAATTACTAGTGCAATTATATGCGTATTATATCATGGATGCAGTGGAAACTGAAAGCTTAACTTTGATACTGTAACTAATACTTCCTGGGACAATTAATCCATGGCAGGGCCGTTGATGTTCAAAACGTTCTGGTTCAACAGTTGAGCGGATTCAAAAAACAGGATGCTTACGCTTAAATGCAAATTTTGCTACATTTATTATAAATAAATATAACCTCATAGCATATTTCCCATTGCTGGGTGTACCAATCTGCCCTGTACCTGTACCCAGATTTCGGTAATAATGACATATGTACCGAGCGGGCGTTGATCCGGTATCACCTCACGGGCACTCATTGTTGATGCGGAGAGGGCACAACAAAGATTAATTTTGCGCCATTTAAAAATCGAAATAATATTTGGCGAGAAGCACACGACCACGAGACTTCATTACATTTATTCTTCTACAAAGAAGAACATTAAGTACATTAATACTCATAGATATTCATATGTGTAATTATGATAATATGTAGTTATTGATAGTGAATTTTATTACGTTCCGTCACCTTTGGGTAAGAAGGTACCTATTGTATTTGGTCAAAAAAATCGGTGGCGAGTTTTTGATGAATAAGCACGTTTTAGTGTCTTTAGAATACGATTTTACTAATTTTACGATGATGCCTGTATGTATGTGTGCGTCTGTGTGTGTAACAAAAATTTGTCCGACGATAACTCCAACACCTATAATTCTCTCATTTCTTGTCTTTACATCCCTGTGAAGAGCTGATTATATTTTGGTTATAGCCGAACAACTGGAAGTACCTTTATTTGAAGTGCAACTTCTCTCTTCCATCTACATGTTCTACATCTCTCTAGAATTCAAAAAGTCCCTATCATTCTAACCCTAAAATCACGTGGGATTTTCAAAAATTTCATATTAAATATAACTATTTATTTTTGTGAACATGTATAAAATTAACCTCTTTGTTAAACTACGTTTTCTCTGAAATATAATGAATAAATTTTCATAATTACTTCGATACACTCACCCCTTGCAATAGGAATAAATTGAATGGACAAAACAGAAGGTTTCAGGTTCTGTATCCACGTAAGGAACAAGTTTCAATAGCAGGATTGAACAAAGTAAATATACTCTTATATTTCAAGAAGCTGTCAAAATATTTTAATACGCACAACAGACTGAGAAAGATTTAAAAAGCCAAAAGTAATTAAATGAAATTCCTTATTAGTATTTCCCTACAAGATCAGTATTTACTTTTCAATATTTTCATATTATATTTATCCCGAATTTCCACAGTATGTATATTATTTTCTTTCATAAACATCAGTTTCTTAATTCTTTCACATTTTTTACCTTCCGTCACCTTTAGGTAAGGAAGGTATTGTCTTTGGTCAAAAAATTCGGTGGTGAGTTTTTAATGAATAAGCATGTTTTAGGCTCCCTAGAATATGAATTTACTATTTTTAAGACGATGTCCGTATGTGTGTCTGTGTGTGTGTGTGTGCGTGTGTGTATGTGTGTGTGTGTGTGTGTGTGTGTGTGTGTGTGTGTGTGTCGTGTGTGGCAAATTTTTCTCCCGCGATAGCTCCAATACTACAATTCTAAAATTTATAATTGAATCACCGGAAGTACCCTTATTTGAAGTTTTTAATAGTTTTTCTTGAAAAAACGCAACTAATATTATTTTTTGACATTTTATGTTATTATAAATATTAGAGAAAACACTTTTTACCTCCCGCTACCCTTGGTAAGGGAGGTATAGGGATCGTGCTAAAAATCACATATCGAGATTTTATTAAATGACCTCGTTTTAAGGTCCCTAGAATCCAATTTTAACATTTTCACGATGATGTCTGTATGTGTGTATGTGTGTGTGTATGTGTGTATGTGTGTATGTGTACGAATTTTGTTTGCACTCTAACTCAAATACTATCATTCAGAAAATTCTGAAACCTTGTATTTCTACCCTATTCTGATAGGAATAGAAGCCATTAGATTTTGGTGTAAATCGGATAGACAGAAATGGTACTTTACTTGAAGCTCATAATGGTTTTTCTTCAAAAAATTCAATTAAATGCCATTTTTTCGCATTTAATGTCATTGGAAAATTATAGATTATTGAATTTTGTACAGGTATACTTTAATACTTTTTCTATATATTTTACAGATAAATTTAAAAATCATTTTCCTTTTTTTAATCCCGAAGCCTAAGATAAACACAATTCCTTTGTTACACAGTTTATTTTTCAAATGAATGTAAATGACAGGTAAACGTCATTGTCAAAAAACTAATCACTTCAAATTAATAATAGTGACATATTAAATAATAAAGAAAATCGTAAATAAAGCAATAGTTATATGCAATGGAACATAATATAGTTTGAAGCATTACTAAATACGTAGGTATGTATTTAAATTAATAAAAATTAAATAGCGGGAGGTTTTGTGTTGGCCACATCAGATTTTTTCTATAAGATTTGATTATATATTTGCCACCATATTCAACAAATATGGATGTTAAAGAGTTATAAAGAGATTAACTTTCAAAAATCAGTCAGCTTTGCTATTTATCATGGAAACAGCTGGTATATTCAAAAAATTCTAATTGACAGATGTCAATGTCAAGTGCAAAACCAAAGATGGAAAGTAAAGGGTCAGAAATTGGTATAAGTAATAGTGTTCCTCGCAAGTGATATGGAGAGGTAGACCAAAGAGAAGATGGAAGGACTGTATCGCAGAAGACTTGGAGAGGAAGAACTGTGTGAAGAAAATACGTTGGACAGAAATGAGTGGAAGAGAAGAGTAAGAAACAGCGACTCCTAATAAAATAGGGAAAACTAAAGAAGAAAGAAGTGTTAAGTGTAATTTATATATAGTGTATATTCATGTTATAATTTTATTGAATTTATAGAATCTTTTCAAAGGAACTTTTAGTATGGAATTTGTAAAAAATAGTAAGTGTTCGTGTTATATTTTAATTGGATAGGTATATAATATATTTTCCAAGTAACTTTTGTTATGGAATTTGGACAAAATACGTCGAATTGACGGAAAGTCTTGTTTTGGCCACAAAAGATTTTTTATATGTGGAAATCTGCCTATCATTTAATTCCTTCTTAATTTATTATTTTAACAATTTCCGAGCATAACAATGACCACAGCACATCAGATCAGGGTCAGAGCTTAGTCTAGCTCAGGAAGGTCACATGTGACATCGAAACCGAACTAATATCGCACGCAGTGCCACAGGTGCATTATTAGCCGCAAAACATTCGCGTGGATAACATACGATTGTGATCTGATCATTGTTGATGATGTGTTACCGTGGTGATGGACTCAGATTGTTTGTGTTGCACTGCATTGTGGGATATGCTATTGGGACCTATGTAAATGGTAAGATTATAGTCAGGAGTACATGAATTTATAATTTATTTCAAATATTTTGGGAGATTGAATTTAAAAAGTTGTCGGATTATGGAAAATCAAATTTCGATTTTGAAATATGTTTCATCAAATTTTGAGGGTTGATATAAGCACAAATTGAATTAATAAATAATTGTCGATAGTGACATATTTGGATTTGCCATAGAACCACAGAATTAAAACATTATTAGTCAAATGAAAGGTGATTACAGAGCAAAGACATGTGAAAAATTCACTGAGTTCAATAGGACTTTCTGGCTTAGCTGAAAGAATATCATCATACTAGATATAGAAGGGTCCTAAGTTTAGATCCCGGAGAGATTCATATTTTTCACAAATTTTTCTTCGTTATTTATGTCTCCATTAATAATTAAATCGGTCATAGTAAATGATTGTTGCAGTTCTCAATAGAATGTCAAAAAATAATACTACCTACTTCCTGATATCCGTTTATTACCAAAAATTAATCAAATGAAGAATATGTAAAAGTTTTATACTTTTTAATCTTAAGCACAGATCATTGTAAAAATTCTAAAATCGGATTCTATGTTTATGTACCGAATTTTTGGATTTCGGAGTCTCGTAAATTTGTATTTTAGATTTTGTAATTTCAAAATTCTTACTTTAAAAGTTCTTATTTTCAAGGACCTCATTATGAGATATTTTAACACGATTCTGACACATTTTTTTACCTATGAAAAACAGGATGTAAAACCTTGTATAATAGAAAAAGTATATAAATTGAGGAGCTTTTGACAAAAACAACCATAGCCCAATCCAAATATTGTAAATAAGAGTTACAGCAACATGTACGGCGAAGGATGTCATAGAGTTAGGTAAAACTGTTTCTTTGCAAAAAGTTTTTTAGTCGCAAGTTAATACATTTTGAAGTTTGAGCGATTCTACAAAAACGTCCTACAAAATTATCTAATGATATAATGTTTATCAATGTTTATTTTTTTATTTCTTAACATCCAATATAATTATTTATGTTACAAGAATGGAAATTATAGTCTTATTCCACGAATAGGAAAGTTTGACCAAAAGAGCCTCAGGCGAGTTCGTCAAATCCTATGATTTTTTTTAATTCTGCAATAAAAGTGTAACAAAAAGTGCCGCAGCATTTTATTATTTCACGCATTTGCGTTAAAAAAGTACACTTTTTTCACTTTTAATGTGTTAAAAAGAAGACACTTTATAAATCCATTTTAATGAAAGAAAGTGTACTTTCTTAACAAACGTAAAAAATAATTTTCTAATAATTAATCATGAGTCTGAGTCAAATTAAGTTGTAGAAATCTTTAAAAGGAAGGAAACTAGTAATTTTATTCTGTGATTATCACAAATTAAAAAAATCTGTTGTGGCCAGCACAAAACCTTCCGTCAATTCAATGTATTTCATACAAATCCGATACCAAAAGTTCCTTGGAAAATATTCTATATATCCTGTAAAATTGTAACACGAACACACTATTTTTTACAAATTCCATATTGCAAGTTCCTTTGGGAAGATTCTATAAATCCAATATTATTATAACACGAATGTACATTCTGTAAATTGCACTTCACACTTCCTCATTCCTATCCAACACAGTTCTTCCTCTCTCAAATATTCTGCTACACAGTCCTTCCATCCTCTTTGGCCTTCCTCGTACTCCCGGCATTGAAACTGCAAGTCACTTATGCGAGGGACACTCTGTCACTTATGTTACTTTCTGATCCTATACTTTCCACTTTGGTTTTGCACTTAACACTGACATCTGTCAATTAGAATTTTTTTGAATATATGTGCTGTTTCCATAATTTTAGCAAAGCTAACTGATTTTTGAAAGTTAACCTCTCTTAATCTCTCTATAACTCTATATCTATTGAATATGAAGGAAAATGTATAATCAAATTGTATAGAGAATAAGATTTTCTTTCATATTAATGATCACAAAATGTCAAAAAATTATATTTAACTGCGTTTGTCCCAGAAAAACTGTTAAAAACTTCAAATAAGGGTACTTCCGGTTGACCAATTATAACCAAAATCTAATCAGCTCTTCAAATGGTTGTAAAGAAGAGGAATACGAAAAAATCATAATTTTTAGAATTTTAGTTTGCGAATTATCTTCGGAGAAAAATTGTCACACACACACACACACACACACACACACACACACACACACGGACACACACACAGACACACACACAGACACACAGACACACATACACACATACAGACATCAATGTAAAATTAGTATATAATATCGTATTCTAGGGATCTTAAAACGTGCTTATTCATTAAAAACTCACCACCGATTTTTTTGACCAAAGACAATACCTTCCTTACCTATGGGTGACGGAAGGTAAAAATCTGATATGGCCAGCACATGAACTCCCGCCAATTTCATGTTTAAAATATCAGTGAGCTTTAAGTAAAGTATCACTTCCGGTTGATCGTTTTGTAAACAAAATCTAATTTGTTGTTCCAATAAGTAAATAAGTCTGTAATACGAAATTTTAGATTATAGTTTATTATGTTTTTCCTCAAAAATCTGTTAAGAGTTCCAAATTAAGTGCCACTTCCGGTTTATCATGTATAGTCAAAATCTAATATGTTATTTCAAATTATATATGAGTTTAAATACCAAATTTGAAAAGTTTTGGATCATATTTTAATACATATTTTAAGAAAATCTGTTCAGAGCTTCAAGTAAAGTACAGACATCATTGTAAAAATAGCAAAACGTGTTGTGGGGACCCTAATTCGTGCTTATTCCCTGAAAACTCTATCGAATTTTTGGACCGAAAACATTACCTCCCTTACCTATACGGTATGGCGGGAGGTAAAAATGAAGTAAGGTTGTTTCTGTTAAAAGCTCCAATCCACCAAGTACTTTAAGATCTAAAAATAATTTTGAAACGACTTATATACAGTATTCTATTAATACCAATGACTTTAATCCATGTAAGTACTTATTTTATATTTTTTATTCATATTCGCATTCCATATAAGTTTAAGAAGATAATTTAAAATTCGAATCATACATGACTTATGTTTGACTTATTTTCATGTAGATTACCGATAACCATCTATAGTATATTTTGTCTAACATTAAAATTATGCATATAATAAATGTTATTTTCTATGACGTAAACATAAATTTGGTTGCTAAATATTTGCGTTTGACAATAAACCTTTAAGTCATAAGTATAATACCCAAGACAGACGACAAAAATTAATGATCATTAACGGTTAGATATAGTATGCGCACGTGAACTTGAGACTATTGACAGATGTCAAAATTGCGTCTATTATCAAACTAGAAAATATTAAATTCAGTAAGCTCGTGCTACTTATTATGTTGTACTCATACAGTACAAAACAATAAGTAACACGTATTTACTACAGTCAATATTTTCTGGCTTATTAATAGACGCAATTTTGACATCTGTCAATAGTCTCAAATTCACTTGCGCATACTATATCTAATCGTTAATGATCATTATTTTTTGTCGTCTGTCTCGGGTATAGGATTAATAATTATTGCATGAAACATTTTTTAATGAGTAATGTTTATTAAGACTAAAATTGGAACATATATTAACACATACCTACACGTATTTTGATTAGAATGTAAAAATAATGACAAATTCATGTTTGCTAATGAAAAACAACAACAATGTTTTTGGTATGTGTGAATTTTGGAAACAATTATTTCGTAGTAAATCAATTCATGTTTTAGGAATTTTGTTTGTCAATTCATTACAATAGAAATTAAGTTATTATAATTCAGAAAAAAAAAGAAAACACATTAAACCTCTTGCAAAAAATACCAAAAATTTGTTATTTTAAATGAATATTTCAACCCAGAAATACTTATATTTCCAACAATGAATAAAATGAAATACATTTTGTTGGCATTGCGTTAATGGCGATTGAATTAAATAGCAATCTCATTCAAATTGAAAAATTACTCGCTTTTTTCATTTATTTAATTCACAAAAAATTCATTCCAATCCAATAATTCACATTATCAATTTACATTTTCGACGAAGTGCCCTACTTTAACTAATGTATATTATTCGAACTATTAAAGAATATAATGACAAAAGCGATGCATTTTACAACAAAAATAATCACGTAATAATACCTGTATTATTTTGGACAGTAAATTTCGTTTGTTGTTCACACTAAAATTATTAAAAATAACCGGAAACTTTGTTTTGTCCTACCTAAAAACCTAACACGTATTTCAGGTCTTTTATAACTATGATAAATTAATTAAATACAATTTTTTAAATCAATTCTAGATTTTTTATGTGAATTATAGTGAAGTCAGTAACAATGTAAAGAATTGTTGTTCACTACTATTATAGAATAGGTCACTGGTTCTAAAACTTTTCATTACCGCGGAATACTTTTGTGTGCAAGAACTTTAGGCAGAACACTTGTTAATTAAAATCACAAGACTTCTCGTCATTTCCATTTTAGGCTATATAAGTACATACATATAGTATTTAACATTTCTGGTACACACACACAAAAATTCTAATAACATCTATTATTTTTATATTTTTTAATTCATTTCATAAATAAGTTTCCTCCTACTCTTCTAAATATTTTGTGGTATTTCTGATGCGTATATGTAATATACGTATTTATCTATAATTTTAAATATTTATTTAATTATAAAATAAGAAATATTAAACCTACTTCCCAGAAAAAGCCTTCACTAATTATCTGGATTTTTGACACTGACATTTTTCTGTCAATTACAAACATTCTAACATTTCAACTGGTTTCCATGGAGTTATTTGGGCTGTGGGATTTATTACAACTGATTATTTTATATATTTATAATTCTCTATCTCTAAATCTGTAGAAGATATAATAAAAATGTTCACTGTATCGGATAGAGAATTTTATATTTTTAAATATTTGTAATGACATAAATTTCCAAAAAAATAATATTTAGAAATTATATTTTAAGAAACTACTGTTTCTGGATGTCCAATTGTTACCAAAACTTTTTCAGCTCTTTCCATTAATGTCAGATTAAGGAATACGTAGTTAAATTGGTCCATTGTCTTATAGAATTTGAGAAACCGACCTTGCAGCATCCACACACACACACACACACACACACACACACACACACACACACACACACACACACATACACACATACACACATACAGACATCATTGTAAAAATGTTAAAATCGGGTTCTAGTCACCTTAAAATGTGCTTATTCACAAAAATCTGGATATGCGATTTTTAGCATGACTCCAATACTTCTCTTAGCAAGACTTAAAAAATCATATACAAAGAATTTATTTTAAAATGCAACATTATAGTTCATCACCTCCATGGTTACTCACTATTGTCAAAAAACGACAGCAATGTAAAATTTGTCCATTTTAAAATGCAACATTATAAATAGTATTGCAGCACAGCAGATACCTACAAAACACATCACAAATGGTGTCAATTCTTATTACGACCGACTAGAATATTGCCTCAGAGTGATTGGTTTTTTTTTAACATTTATTATATGAAAGTTATGAATTTTTGTAAGCTAAAGTTTTTTTTTAAGATGTACAGCATTCATGTTTTGATTATTTGTTAATCGTATGTAGGCTAATTTGTAGGAAATTAGTTTTGATAATACAAAACTACAAATTTTGTATGTTGCATTTTAAAATGGACAAATATTACATTGCTATCATTTTTTGACAATAGTAAGTAACCATGGAAGTGATTCGCCATATGTTGCATGTTAAAATAAATTCCCTGTATAATCTTCAGATTGTTTTCTGTTATTCGCTTCTTCCGAAGAATATTCTTTTTATGGAATGCTGATAATTTGTCTGTCGTATTTAAAATCTTTATCTTTATTATACTTGTAATGATTGATTTTATTTAAATAACTAAGAATATCCGCTAAACAGTTCCACTGACTACATCACGTATTATACGGTATTTTTAAAATCTTCGGCGAATAAAATGTTTTCATTTTGAAAGAAACGAAGCGATTCTAACAAGCGGGTAAGTAAAATTTTCCTCGAGAGAGCCGTCTAACTTTCGTGTTAACAAGTCTACTCAAGATATTCCACAATTATACGAGCAATGTTTTTGCAATAAGAATAAGTGGTAGTCACACGAAAGAATGATTGAAATAAATCTCAATTTTGTTTCCGTGCAAACTATAAATCCCGCCTCCTACCATCAATGGGGCTCCATCTCTCACTTCATTCATGTTAATAAATAATTCGCAACGTATAGTCAAATTAAAATTTGCCAAAAAAACGGAACGCTTTCGAAGTGCTTATGGAACATCGGTTGAGAACCACTGGTATAGGTTACTTCAATTTGTTCTGATTCAAATGGCCCAGGTTCGGTAAACATTAACCTTGTAACTTTTGCTAAATTTTGTACCGTAACTCTCAATAATTATAATCTACGAACCTGACCAACAATACATATTAGACGAAAGATTAGTGATTTTAAAAATATTATAGCATTAAATATTTTTTACCTCCCATTATTCTTGGTAAGAGAGGTATAGGGATCGGGCTAAAAATCGCATATCGAGATTTTAGTAAATGATCACGTTTTAAGGTCCCTAGAAACCAATTTTAACACGTGTGTGTGTGTGTGTCTGAGTATGTGTGTGTGTGTGTG
Organism: Ophonus ardosiacus; assembly: GCA_943142095.1. Taxonomy (NCBI): domain Eukaryota; kingdom Metazoa; phylum Arthropoda; class Insecta; order Coleoptera; family Carabidae; genus Ophonus; species Ophonus ardosiacus. The sequence continues at coordinate 12,857,205 of OW964831.1, read as the reverse complement.
TGTGTGTGTGTGTGTGTTTGGATCCTCTTACCGCTCTAACTCTAATACTATCAACTGAAAAATATTTAAACCTTCTATTTTAATTCTATTTTAAATTGGAAAGAAGCCACTAGATTTTGGTGTAAATCGGATAACTGGAAATAGCACTTTACTTCAATATGATTTTTCTTTGAAAAATACCTTTAAATGTTATGTTTCCGCAATTTACGTTATTATAAAAGTTAAAGATTATTAAATTTTCTACAGATATGCATTCATACATTATATATAGGTATATTTAAAATAATCTAATTTAGAAGTCCAGAAGCTTATGTTTTAAATACATTGTTACACAATTCAAATTTCAAATATGTATATAACTGACAGATAAATGTCACTGTCGAAAAATCTGTCATTTCGAATTAATAATGATAACGTTTAAAAAAAATCTGTTGTGGCCAGCACAAGACCTTCCGACAATTCCATGTATTTTGTACAAATCCCATACCAAAAGGTCCTTGGAACAGATTCTATATAATATCATGTAAAATCGAACAGGAACACATACTATTTTTTACAAATTCCATACCAAAAGTTCATTTGAAAAGGTTCTATAAATCCAATAAAATTATAACATAAGCTACACTAAGTAATGTCCTTCCATCTTCTCTTTGGCCTTTCTCTGCGTGTCACTTGCGAGCAACACTATCACATACCAATTGTAGATCCTATACTTTTTTCCATATTTGGCTTTGCACTTGCAACTGACATCTGTCAATTAAATTTTTTTGAATAATTATGTCAGCTGTTTCCATGATAAATAACAAAGCTGACTAATTTTTGAAAATTAATTTCTTTATAATGCTTTAACTCTAGATCTATTGAATATGAAGGAAAATGAATAATCAAACCATATAGAGAAGAGTATTTTCTTTAATAAATATAAAAACAAAATGTCAAAAAATAATTTTTTTTAAGAAAAACTGTTAAAAACTTCAAATAAGAGTACTTCCGGTGGATCAGTTATAACCAAAATCTAATCAACTCTTCATATGGATGTACAGAAGAGGAATACAAAAGAATTATAATTTTTAGAATTATAGTATTGGAGTTATCGTCGGAGAAAAATTTGTCACACACGGAGACACATACACACACACACACGGACACACACACACACACATACATACAGACATCATCTTAAAAATAGTAAATTCGTATTGTAGGGACCCTAAAACGTGCTTATTCATTAAAAACTCACCACCGAATTTTTTGACCAAAGACAATACCTTCCTTACCTAAAGGTGACGGAAGGTAAAAATAGTAAATAAAACAATAGTTATATTATACGAATGAAATACATAATAGTCTCCAGCATCAATAAATATGTAGGTACCTACTCGTATGTATTTAAATTAATAAAAGTTAGTGGCAGGAGGTATTGAGTTGACCACATCAGATTTTTGTTATTATTATTATATCATTATTATTATTATTATTATTATTAATTTACCGAATGTAGGCAGCCATAAAATTTCCTGTCTTTAAGTAATAATTTAATTTAATATTTAAAAACAACAATGATTTTACTTTACATCGAGCATGAAATTATTTTTTCATTGTTTTCTTCCGCTAATAAAAAGCGTAAACAAAACAAAATGAAGAGTGAAATTATATGTCCACATGTTAGGAATTCTGTAAATAAAAAAAATTATATTGTTATGATTATCATCCACGGTTCAATACTCGCGACCTTGAGGTAAATATCTGTCTAATATCTAAAACATACTAATTACAATATTATGGAATTATATATTCATTCGTATAAATAATAACCGTGTATGGTTTTTACCAAGAAATGACTACATGAATCATGTCGTGATTGACAATTTTAAATGTAATGGTCATCTTCGAACGATTTAAGTTTGAAGGTAATCACGAATGGATGATTTTGTGATAAATTAAAAATGAATTTGATTACCTACATTTATACTCGCCTATGTATGTACATATATACATTGTGAAATATAGGAAATATTGTGCTTTACACAATGATTTATTTTAATTAAATTTCATAGAGAACAAAAAATTGTTATCGGAATAGGTACTGCAATGAGTATTATGTCATATACGATTTTCAGAATAAGTTGGATTTTTTAAAAAATTTATACATGTTTGTGCCTGTGTGCATTGAATGATAGTAATAACCATTTGTCTAGCCTGTGTCAATTAACAGTAACTTGCTTTTGTTGACTTTCACAGCAGATTTCTTAAGAAGTTTATAAGGGTTGGGTGAGAGATAACCGTATTTTTATTTTGTTATTATTCTAAATCTCGGTATTTTCATTTCTTGTTAAATTAATTGTTAACTGTACATACATATAGTAAATATCAATGGGTCTAAAAGTGAGCCTTGGGGTACACCTCAGCATATATGTTTATAACGGGAGTTTATTTTATCAGTAAACATAGAGTATATCATTGTCATAGTTACGGTATGAATGTTTGACAGCAATGTATTGAATTGAAGCGTTTATTTTATGAGTAAACATAGGCGTTTAACATGGGAAGCAGTTTTTGGTAAATACAAAGGTCTGGCAATAAATCAAGCCATGCTATTGAACATGATAATAGTGCATTACATCTTGTACATTATTTAATATTAATTACTTTAATAATATTGCAAAAATCACAATAAATTGTAAAAATTGTCAAATAAATAATTGTTTCACTTTTTTATTATGCAATATCAAAAGATTTGTAAATGTCTCGGTATTGCAGTGGTTATAACAGTTGTGTCTAAAATTTTTGGTTGGGGTTCGATTCCCCGTTGGGATAATTATTTTTTTTTACATAAAAATTGTTGAACTTTTAAAAATCAGTTTATATTTTCATATTACAATCATTTAAAAATAATAATAACATTTTAATAAATAAAGAGAAAATAGTTGAAAATAATTGATTACAATAATCAAGATATTGATACAATAACAATGCATTGAATTTCCTTTGATATTAATAAAAATGACTGAAATAAAATAAATTTGTGTAGATATTATGTTTTTACTGTATTTATCAAAATAAAAAATGCAATGCATTGTTATTACATCAATATTTTCATTATTGTAATCAATTATTCTCAATTATTTTCTCTTTATTTATTACAATGTATAATAATAATTATCCCAACGGGGAATAGAACCCCAACCAAAAATTTTAGACGCATCTGTTATAACCACTGCACTGCCGAGACATTTACAAATCTTTTGATATTGCATAATAAAAAAAGTGAAACAATTATTTATTTGACAATTTTTACAATTTATTGTATTTTTTGCAATAGTAGTAAAGTAATTAATATTAAATAATGTACAAGATGTAATGTACTATTATCATGTTCAATAGCATGGCTTGATTTATTGCCAGACCTTTGTATTTACCAAAAACTGCTTCCTATGTTAAACGCCTATGTTTACTCATAAAATAAACGCTTCAATACATTGCTGTCAAACATTCATACCGTAACTATGGCAATGATATACCCTATGTTTACTGATAAAATAAACTCCCGGTATACAACCGGTAAATATTGTTAACTTATTCTTATCAAAATCATAAGTTAATGTTCTTCATTATTTATCGAGGGAAATAAAGTACTCCCTAGGGAAATAAAGTGATGCAAGTCCTTTGTTAATTGATATTAACAAATAAGGAATATTATCAATTATATTTATTTTGGAAAAAATATAATGATTTTTGTAAAAAAAATAACGAATTTTTCCGTTTGTATATAAAATATTGTACATAACACGGGAGTAAAGTGTCATTATTTGCCTCAAGCGATTGCACCCCTCGGGCAACGCCCTTAGGATTCAATCTTCGCTCTCGACAAATAATGAAATTTACTCCCTTGATATATAAACTACTATTTAATGACGAAGATTGTTTATAGTTAATCTTTGATATCGACTAGGTAAATAATTCTTAATTAATATTTGAGCACTATTACGGAATCAAAGGAAATGTAATTTTGAAGAAAACAAATTTGAAAATTCTGATGAAATTAGTATCGCAACTTCGTCTTTATCATGAGTACTTATTAAATCATTAGTGTTATACAAAACTGAATATCTCTCCTAACAACGGGATCATCGAATCAGAAGTGAAGTCAAGTGACTTTACTATACGAGCCCTAATCCATATTAGTTGGCCTATTTGTTAAATTCATTTATCGTGAATTAAATAGTATACGTTTATGAATGTGGCTGTGGTGAAAGAAGTATGCATGGATAGGAATGTGTAGCGAAAGATGATTGTTGCGTAACTATTATTGTGGTCCGGATGCGGTTATTCGCTACCGAAAATCGGTCACAATAATATGTTCTTGAATGAATGTTATGATGATTTTGGGCAAGGCGGAAGAAGAATGTTTTTAAAGAGTTAAGTGATTTTGTGGAGCTCTTGCTTTCATCCCTTTTCTTATTATTTTCGGGTTTTTGCTAACCCACTAAGTGGGAAACGCGTGATTTTATGTATGTATGTATGTAAATAGTATTATTTTAAATCATATTTCTAGCTAAACATAAATATTCGACAGTATAATAACAGGTAACTCAAATTTATTAGTAAATTTCTATTATTTCTCAAGATTGAATAATTCGCTGATTATTCTTAAAATTTGCCGTAATTTTTTATGTTGTCTTATTTCTAAACTTTGCCAAACAAATGACGTCAATTCTCATCAAACTTTATTTGTTTATCTTGTATTAGTTGTATTGTTAGTAAAGCTATGAATTATGTATTTCGCTTGACATTAAAACAACAAAATATTTCTGAAAATATATCTTGCATTGTAACACAAGAACCACAAAGTTTATGTACATATAATTACATAGTTATTATTTGTATTACATATGCGCTAAATAAAATAAAATTTTAGCGACTAGGCCAACTGATATGGAATACGGCTCGTATGTAAAAACAGGCTAACGACGCGAATTCAAAATCGTGTGATTGCCAATCAAGAGGTGATGTTTGACTTTAACTCATTTCTTTGTAATTTTTTTTGTTGTAACAATATTTATAGGGGAACAAGAAGACTGGAGCACCAAATTCGCACAACCTTATTATCCTGCACCACAAGGCGGCCAACTAGGATTAGGGGCAGGATGTCCTCAGATAAGCCAGTGTGTTCCTTTATCGGCTTGTCCACCTTTACAGACTTTGCTGAGCCATACATGTGTTGATCAAAATAGGTTTGTTTATAATTATCAATTAAGTATCAATTTTATAAAGAAATTCCAAAATAATTATGAGCTTCCCACTTTCTATCTCTTTCTCTCTTTTCTTGGATTGAAACGTTATTTACAAACCGTGAAATTTAAAATAAAACTTCTACTTTCCTTACATTTTAAAGAATGTAAAAATATTGATTTATATTAATTTATTATACCGGGTGTAACACGAAAATCGGACCACAGGTGTTTAACATGGAAAATCAGTTTATCCTTGTGCCAAAGTGGCCTATTAATTTTAGATAAAAATGCTTCTAATAAATGTTGTAGAGAATTAAATTCTGCATCTAAATCAATAGTTATATTTTCTTTTGCATCTTGCTAACTGAGAAAATTTAATTTCAAATTTTATAAAACTTCCTTCTTTATAGTATTAAAATAAAATCTCAAACAAATTTTATGATATTTTGCCTGTCAGAAATTATAAAATATAGTTTTCATCAAAATAATACTACTCAATGATTTGTACCTCCTATTCCTATGCCAATCTGAGAGATCCATTTCTGACAAGGTAAAAAGGCATTATATTTGTTTGTAATTTTACCTATCAGGAGGTCTATTCTAAATTCATAGCCACATGTGCTATCCGCTATCCGCTATATAAGTTCCACTACTAGCCAATAGATGGATTCAAGTCGGATAGCCACATGTGCTATCCGCTATCCGCTGTATAAGTTCCACTACTAGCCAACAGATGGATTTAAGTCGGATAGCCACGTGTGCGATTTGTTAGAATTATAAATAATTATTATAATTATAAATAGGTACTTACAATATATAGATATTAATCAAATATAAATAAATAAAATAAATATATCATCACGGCATATTACCCATTTCTGGGTGTGCCAGTATCTACAACACATGTAGACATCGGTAATGATGACGATATATTTTACCGTGTGGGCGCTTACCAGGCGTCACCTCACGGGCACTCATAGCTGGCGTGGAGAGTGTACCACAGGGGTCACTTTTGTGCCATTTAAAATTGGAAATATTTGGCGTCAGTCGGGATCGAACCCGGTTCCCCCAGGTTCGCGACCAGACAAATATTATTGATATAACACACGAACACAAGTATTTGATCACAAAATTGAAAAGCCGAACTACTTGTCAACTTGATATCTGGCAATATTAATAAGTTCCACTACTAGCCAACAGATGGATTCAAGTCAGATAGCGGGACGGGCACCCCCATCTGTTGGCTAGTAGTGGAACTTATATAGAGGATAGCGGATAGCACATGTGGCTATGAATTAGAATAGACCCCCAGAAACGCTCTGGTTTTAGTTATCATTACTGAAAATGGAGAATTATTGACAGGAAGAGAAAATAGTATTATTATTTTAATGAAAACTATATTTTATAATTTCTAAAATGTCATAAAATTTGAAGTTTTATTTTAACACCAAGGCTGACACTATAAAGAAGTAAGTTTTATGAAATTTTAAATTAAATTTTCTCGGTTAGCAAAGATGCAAAAGAAAATGTAACTATTGGCTTAGATACAAAATTTATAGGACACCGTTGGGCAACGAAAAAACTGTTTTCCCATGTGAAGCGCCTATGGTCCGGTTTTCGTGTTACACCCGGTATATAATATCTACTATTCTACCTAGAAAACAATATAAAAAGTATCTAAACACTTTTTTTTATCTCTCATAATAAGCGAGATATGAAGTATTTTTCAAAATAAGCGGAAAACAAGTTTTAGCTTGTAGCTCAAAAACAAAAGACGATAGAAAATTCCTGTGGTACTTATTAAAGTTGTCTCAAAAAGTTGGCCAATAAAGACCTACATCAATTTTCGGTGTGTACATAATAAAAATAAGGAACTCGAATTTGTTCCACTCTGAAAATTGAAAGAACAACCAAGTATGTATTTCTTCTTTTCTGTTAAGTTTGGCTTCTTAATTTATTGATACTGGTGACATTGACAAATTAAAATTCAAGACAGACTTACAGCAAAAAGCTGGTGTACGCGATTTGTTTGCAAGGCGGTGTATGACATTGTAAAATCCTCGTTGTCTCTTTCGTTGTATGAGATTACACGGATTACATAGGGTACGAATATGATTGATTGACTTATTTGACGAACCTAAATTTATAAATTATTCAAGAAACGAACAGGGAAAGTTTGTTTGACTAGACTTGTATCTATCAGCAGACGGGATGTACCCGTCGTACAACGGACTTATCTCTTCTTTGCCTATCTTACTCACCATATTATTTTCTAGATTAGGTACTCTAGGCTGCGGAGGTATAGGAGGAGGAGTCGGTACATCCGCCACTGTCCGTGGTTCCGACATCGGCAACCTTCTCGTTTGTTGTCCTCGTGGTTACGCCTATGCCTCTAGTTGGAACCAACCAAATCAACCAAGTCAAGAACCATCATACTCACCTAGCACCATTGGAAGTCCGGCCAGTAACCCTGCAAATGCTAAAAATGATAAAGTGTGTGGTAAACCTGTTGTGCAAGGGGATAATTATCTTGGACTTGGGGCGCATCCGTGGGTGGTGAGGATTGGATTTAGAAGTGAGTAAAATAACAATAAATAAATATTGGCGGGTTATTTACAATTTTATGTTCCTTGCCATGTAATAAAAACGAGCGATAATATTTGAAGAGCACAGGGGAAAAACGATCAAAGACCATTTTTGTCGAAAAGTCGTTCTTAACGCCATCTTGTAGTTCGCAACCTAAGCTTTCAGATGACTATGGTAGTTTTAGGCAAAAACGATCACAGTCGCTGTAGAGAATTTTTAAGAAAATCATATGCAGTGTAAGAACGATCAAAGTCCACGCGGTCCAGTAGCGTAACTAAGGGGGGGTTAGGTGGGTGCGCTCACCCCCCTGTTAAGATTTTCAAGATATAGGCGCCTTTTTCAATAATTTAATTAAAATCATAATTATTTTTTAAAATTTGATCTTATAAATAAAAAAAATATTAATACAATCTGCAATACTTTTCATCCTAATATTTTTAATATTTTAATATACCTATTAATTTTAACATAAAAATATTGAATAGTAAGTTTAATTAGTTTTATTTGTTGAATACTATTTTCTTTTTCACATCGCCACATTGACAAGACACAAGTTGTAAATGCAGGCGTCTGCCGTGTTTTCTATGTTACTGTCTACTGTATAAGTGTATACTATCCTCTGTGCTGTTTTATTAAGTTCAAAATATCATTTTAATAATGAGTTCAATTAAGAAAAAGATGTCTGGATGGCAGTGAAAAAAAGTAAATGCATTAAAAGAGAGTACAAAAGGTGTTCTTCTTAAAATAAATACTTTTTTTTGCCATAATTCAGACAATTCGGAAGTTTGTAAAAAGAGTAACGAGTAACCCTGGTGTTCGATAAATTTAAGAAACTCAAAACTTGTAAGTTAAACTTTTAATTATAATATTATACCAATTATTTCTTACATTTTTTATAAAAACTATTTTATTTTTATTACTAAAGTTATATAACTGATGCTGATACTTTACTTTAAATAAATTACGAATTTATTATGGCGCCTTTTTCCTGAGAAAAAACCCGCCTGTGGATTTTTGTAGTTACGCCACTGACGCGGTCCCATGTAAAACCGATCAGAGTCCATACTACTGCATCAGCAGGGATGCATATTTATACATGCAGTTGACTACGTAGTTAGACTTTGGGTAGTTTATTTTGTGGTTCCAATTTGTCAAAATATGGACTTTAGTGAGAAAAGTGAGAGTGAAGGCCCAAGTAACAATATTTTAGAAGTGTAAAGGCGCAAACAAGGATGAAAGGCGCAAAGAAGTGTAAAACGAAAATGCCAAGTTTTTTTTTATCCACATTTTGTTGTTTATGTTTAAAAAAGAAATTAACATTTGTTCATTTACTAAAAATGTCAAAAACTACTTCGACTTTGTGTATGATTTAGCACACTTACTCCACTAATAAGCCTGTTGCGTTGCTTTAAAATATTCGAAAACGATCAGAGTCCTGGACTGTGATCGATTTTTTAAAGTCACATGTGAGTTATGTTGCATAATTCCGCTCTGAATCTAGAAGCTTACGTTAGAACCCTTTGTTAGTAATATTACTTTGCTGTCAAATAAGTACGTGATTAGATAATACAACAAAAGATGTTAGTTTCCAACTATAATAATAAAATATGAGTCTGTAAACTTTGTTTTCTCTTTTTTGTAAAAAGTAGTTTTTGTGACGCTGAACGTTTTTCCCCTGTGCCCTTCATTTTATTGCTGTAAAGTTACTGTAATACGAGGGCTGTTCTGATTTTTTTTAGTACAATAAAACTATAAAACTTTTTAAGACAAAACTTTAGGTATGGTTTTTCTACGTATTCAATACGAGGTGTGGCTATTAAATAACGAGATTTATTTTTTCCGGCTTCCCTGCAAATTTGGCAACATTGCAGAGTGTGTCATATTAATTTCCCTTCCCTCCATTCACGGTTAAAATTTCAAGATAATTAGGCAAACCGTTCGGCAGTAGCCTTTGATTGAATTTAAATGCTTTCTCGTATTCCGCCGGAATTATGTTAGTATCAATATTAAAATGATTTGTTGAAAAATGTTTACGGTGATGAGGGTCTATCTAGTACTCAAATTTTCGAGCAGTTTAATGTTTAAAAGATTTAAAGAAGGAAGAAAAGAGGTTGGAGACGATTAGCGCCTCGGCCGTGCACTGACATTGCTTTTCTCGAAATCCGAGTGATTGTTCACATGGATTGGGTGCCTGAGGGGCAGTTAACTAGATATACTACAAGAAGGTTTTGATAAACCTTCATGTACGGGTGAGAAGAAAAAGGGCTGAAATGTGAAAGAAAACAGCTCATGGATTCTCCATGAAGACAACGCACCGGAATAAAACCAGGGTCGGCGCTAACTATTTTGCCGCCCTAGGCGAACTTTTTTTATTGTGCCCTACTGGAGGGGGGAGAGGGGAGCAGTTTATTTAAAATATAAAATTAAATAACTACTTCTACAGGCTCGCCATTACGAAATCTGTTAAATTAGGGTAAAGTTGCCTTAGTAGACCATTTAAAGATGTATTTGTTTTTCCGGAAAAAATCATAGGTCACTAGATAAATGCAAAAAAAAAAATCAATTATTTTGGATTTTTATTTAAGCAAACAACTTCTAAATCTGAAATAATATGAAATTTTGGTTTACATTCTTTACGGCACTTTTTTATTTCCTTTTGAACGACTATGCTTAATTTCTTTTATATCTATTAAATTTCAAGTTAATAGATTAAAATTATGATTTTATATTGACGCCATATTGGAAATTTACACCATTGAAAAGAATGTATTTAGCTTTTTAAGGATGTACAACTTATCGAAATCTAATAATGATAAAAAAAAATTAGCTTAGGAGTGGTGTAGGAAATAAGAATACTAAAATCTTCTATTATAATATACATACTTATTTTCTAAACCACTCCTAATCTGAATCACAGCTTATGCAAACATAAATTAATCGATTTATTGTTTTAAATTGTGTCCAGTTATTAATTATTTCATCATGTTGGTCATTATCGTGCTTAATTGCTATTATTGCTAATTCAGATAGCTTTTCTTGAAGCAATGAAGTCCGTACGTCTGTTAAAAAGTACAATTTTTTCATTAAAATGGATTTATAATGTGTCTTTTTTAACAAATAAAAGTGTGCACTTTTTTAAACGCAAACAAATGAAATAATGAACCATCATAGCCTTTTTTCACACTTTTATTGCAGATGTAAAAATATTACAAATTAAAAATTTCTCTCTTGCCGTCGATCGAAAAAAATGCCGCCCCTTAGAAAGTGCCGCGCCCTAGGCGGATGTCTCACCGCCTTGCCCCTAGCGCCGGCCCTGAATAAAACGCCCTGTCTGTCAAGACATTTTTGACGAGATACAAAATCACCGTGCTGGTACATCACCGTACTCACCTTACCTAGTGCCATGTGACTTACTTTTATTCCCAAATTGTAAATCTGGCCGAGATGCAGTTATAGAAAAAGTGCCAGAGCTTATGAACAACCTAACAAAAAAGGCCTGTAGGCTTTTCTTCCAACAATGGAATGGAATGTCACTGTTAACAGCATCAAAAACAGGAAATAAATTTATGTTTTAATCTTGCCAATTTTAAGTATTTTTCAAGTATTGCCACCTGAATCAGTTCTTTTTCATCACTCTGTAGTAATAAATATTTCCTTTTGAAATTATGTAGTCTCTAAAGGTTTTTTTTTTATTTTGCAGATACAGTAACAGGAGAAATAAAATACCCATGTGCCGGATCTATTTTAAGTAGAAGAGTTGTATTGACTGCAGCTCATTGTGCTTTAGCAAAAGCAGACAATTATAAATTGTAAGTCATTTTTAATACATTTATCCAAATCCTTATTTTTTGTTCATTCTTTATTTAGATTCTCAGTACGAGCAGGTGAATGGCGAACGGATTCCACTTTAGATTGTGGTGAAGAATTTTGCGCTCTTCCTATTCAAGACATAGCATTGAGTCACGTTATTGTACATCCAGGATATGAGCAAAAAACATTTAAAGATGATATTGCTTTGCTTGTTCTTCGTGCTGATATTAATTATACAGTAACGGCTCAACCAATATGTATAGTTGATACTTGGTCTCAACCCAGCAACCAAGCTATTTTGGTTGGGTGGGGTAGGTCTGCCGGCCAATCAGGTATTATTATTATTATTATTATTATTATTATGAAAGTGTATACAGTTCAGAACGTAGGAACGTTTAAAAATATTAAAATCCCTAAGAGGCGTGGTTCACACAATTTCTCTTTATACACGTAGGTTTTATTTAACCTATCGCACCAAATTCAAGCCTAGGCCTGTTCTACAATTGAGTCTTATGTCGGTTGTCGTAAGTCGTTGGAAGTCAGCAGCACACCACATTACTCTCTACAATAGTCGCATGAGTCGTAAAGTGTCGCTACGACGAACTGTTACTTTTACGTGAGGTTATTGATATTGTATCTCTTCCAATTTATTTTAATTTAATTGTAATATTGCTTCAAATAATAAAACTATGACGGCTAATACAAAAGAGAAGACAAAAACATACAAGACGATGGTGTATAAAACCTCATATAATCGTTGATGTTAGGCAAACTTTTGATGCACATAGAAAATTATTTTCATATTTCAAGTCAAATGATCACTATTTTTTTTTCGAATTTACGGAAATGTCTGGACAACAATTTTAAATATTTTCTTGTTCATGGAGACAGCATTATATCCACATCTTGTCACCTTCTATAGTAATGTTAAATGTTATTTTGTATATTAATGGAAATTTGTCTCCAAATATCTTTTTCTCTTTTTTATCTTTTTATATTTGATCATATAAACTACTATTTTGCTGTACATAATGTATAATTATTTTGTCTAATGACATTTTGTCCATTTTTATTGTCATGTCGTTCAATGTCGTTGTCGTTAGGGTGACCAACCCTCCGGGTTTGACCCGGAGACTCCGGGTTTTACTACCTATAATCTCCTGGCTCCGGGTTTTAACACAAAATCTCCGGGTTAACATGTGTGGTATAGGATTTACGGTTATGTGTTTACCGCTCTCTATTGAGAATACTGATTATTTTTAATAGCGGCAGTAGTGCCCCATTTCGTCGCATATGTGCAAAATAGATGATATCGATGAAGATCTTTTATATGACGAAATTTCACTGTTCAATATTCTTATGAAAGTGAAATCTGATTGACAAACTTCCTTTCAAGAAATGCCATTGGACAAAGTATGGGCAAAATTTTTTCAAAGTTCAGATTTTACTGAACTTTTGAAAATAGTGTCGACAATACTGTCAGTTCCCATCAGCAATGCATACGTGGAAAGGATTTTTTCTCTTATGAACAATTAGTGGACTGACGAGAGGAACCTAGTGAGAATTGAGCTAGTTAAGGCAGAGCTGTGCACAAAACTATACTTCAATATGATGTGTCAAGAATTTTTAGAATTTATTGCCAGTGATAATAAAAAAATATAAGAGTATATTTCCAAGAAATTCCGATCTTTTTTATTAGTGGAAAATGTTAAATGTTAAATGTCTAGAAGAGTCAGCGGCGGACTGGGGGGGGGGGGGGGGTTCGACAGGGGCGGTCCGCCCCGGGCCCTACCAAACAAAGGGGCCCCCGTTTCCAGGTAAAAAAGAAAACGAAAAGGTTCAGTCCTAAGATTTTCCACTAAATAATCACCTTCATAAATACTCGAGTCTCTTTTCTATCAAGAAACATTTAGGTTCCTGTGTGGGAAATTAAAACTTAAAAACACTGGTAACACTGTAGCTACGGCTCGGGAATCCCCAAATCGTATCAGTGATTTGAGTGGTAGCAGTATTGCAAATTTAGTGATTTTATCACTAAATCTAGTGAAGTTGATGATTGAAATACGATTTATTTTATAAATTTGCAACTTATCTGAGGTCTAGTGATTTTAATGTATATATTCCCGGAATGAAACTTCAATTTTAATATTTCTCCCGTCTCCCGGAATCAACGCTTTGGTACATCGCCTACATATTTTTTGTAAAACTTTTTGTTCCATTTAATTCATTTGATCAAATTTAATTTTTTTTGCCTCAACATTTATTACCGCGTTTATTTTCTACTAACCAATTTGGCTCGGATTATTCCGACGTGTGATTTTAGGATTTTACACGAAGTTAACCGCGTCGTTTTGTGTACGCTCACTCGAAATCGAAATGTATTCTGTGATCTGGCAATTTATTTTTGTACATGAAAGGGGAAAAATATGCCGCTTTTCCCATCCCTTGAAAAAATGTAACCTAGAATTATAAGGCATTTAACCTTGAATAAAAAAAAATTCGCCTGCGGCGCTTTTTTTTCATCACAATCTCCCGGAATGACCCTGCAGTGAGTTGGTAGCTCTAGGTCCCAATATAAGAGGCCCAGCATTAGAAGCCGCCCCGGGCCTCCAAAGAGGTTAGTCCGCCACTGCCTACTGTTAAATTTCAACGTATTGCGCACGCGACACAGCGACAAACGACTTATTGTAGAAAAGGCCTTAACCTAGAGCACCAAACTCAAGTTTTGAAAACTCGGACCAAGTTTCTTCTTTAGCCTTTCGTTAGAGCTCGCTATTCTTGATTTCTTTCTTCCACTCATTTCTATCTCATTTCTTCTTCTATGATATTGCACTGTTCTCTTCTACCATCTACTACTGAAGTGGTTCATTCTTCTTCCAATATATTCTTCATCTTTCCTCATGACATGTCCATACCAATGTAACCATCTTGTATCTTTTTAGAAACTTCTATTATTTACTCGTGTCATTTCCTTTATACTCTCATTCCTAACATTGTTGTTATATTTAGAGATATGTACAAGCTAAATAAGCTGATCAATAGTGGTTCCGCATTCAGCGTTTGGATTTTCTTTTATTTTGCACAAATCCCGATCGTTTCTAATATTAAACTACACCTCATTGAGATTTTTTTTAACGATCTTGCGTTCGAAGCTGTAGCCTCGTTCTATTATTATTTATTATAGTTATTATTGTTACAAATTATGATTACGAATTCTAGTACAATCTCCACTGCAACAAGCGATAGAATTACCAGTGGTAGGGCTACAACAATGTGTTAATGTTTATTCGAGAACAATTCCCATTACTGATGACCACCTTTGTGCTGGTGGACAATATGGAAGAGATGCTTGCGAAGGGTTTGGTGGTGCACCTTTAGTTGTCAAACATAGTGACGTTTTTTACCAGGTAATTATTTTAAATTTTAAGATAAGATCTCTGACATGATTCAAATGTTGAGTAATCTTAACCACTCTCTGAAGAAAAGGGTTTTGGAACCTCTGGCATGGCAGACATGTTGAATAGTTCTAATTTCTCTTCATCCTATTAATACACTTTCGCGTGAAAAATATTGCTGAAGATGAGAACATTGTTTTGAAAAAGCGTATCTACATAGTTTTAGTTTCACTTACGAGTAATTATAAAATTAGGGGTAATTTTTTGATAATTAATTTTTAGATAAACTAGGTCAAATTCTAAAAGTTGCAGGGAATATTGTCTTCTACTAAATGTATGATAACTGATAACTATTATAGTTCTAAATACTAAATACCTACTGGTGAGGTTATATTTCAAAAATCCGAAAACGCATTTTTTAGTAGAACCCCGACTTTTTGTAGGATAAAGTCTTATTTTTATGCACCACTAATGGATTATATACGATGAAATAGTTTAATTAATTGTTATAGCAGCGTTTCTTAACCTGGGGGTCTATGAAACATTTTTAACACTTTCGCTGCGTACGACGCACACGTTGCGTCCCATATGTTGTCGAACCATTGCGCACGCCGCATCAAGTGCGTCCAGTACTCTATCTTGTTTCAACCGGCATCGTTTCGTCAGCCTTGTAAAAAGAACACTGTGCGTTGGGCAGCATTGTCAGACAACTACAGAAAAGTGCTTTGTAGGGTTAGTTTACAGTTTGCTTATTTTGCGTCATGGGAGACAACGACCAGGGCTATTTACAACCCAAAAGGACTAAAAACACAGAAATTAAAATAATGGCTATTACATAAATAAAAGATAAAATATCAAGTAAATAAACATGAATTGTCTAACATGTTAATTTCAGAATTCAAGAGGCTGGCCGCATAGGTGCGTCGTTAGCATTGCAGAACAAACGGTGTCCACAATGCTGTCGGCGCACCGTATGCGTTAAAAAAAAATAAATACAGAAAAATAAGAGTAAAGATTTCTACATACACGCAATATTAACAAATTGAGAAAAAAATTAGAATTGCGCCAAAACTCATTACCGCGTTACGGGTGCGACGCGTGCATTTATACGCAGCGAAAGTGTTAAGAAGCTCACAACTGTACCGAGAAATAATATATCTAGGGTAACACTTAATAAATAAAAATAAGTTATCACAAGCAAAATACAATAATTGTCTACTGTAAAACGAATGTTCATGGAATAAAGTCTTGCAAATTTTTGGGCGTCTTTACTTGCTGATAATCTAGCTTTGGCGTTTGACGAATTGATACAGTGTTGATTCCATCTGTAACTACGTACTGGCGTGAAAACGTGTTTTCTGCACTGGTTTATAAAATACAAATATAATATTGGAATACACAGAAAAATGTCCATTGTATGAACTCGAGATACAACTATCTAAAATAGGGTTGTTGCAGGAATTTTTATACGACTTCTTAGTAGTAGTAGTAAATTTTAAAAGATATTGTTCTTTAAATAGCCTGAAATTTGTAAATCTCACAAAATATCCATTAGATATTTTACAATTAAATATTAAAATTTGTGTTATATTTTAAAAAAGTCACTTGATCTGAAACAGAATATGACGTCAGCGTACATACTGTTTAACATGTAACAAATTACCATCTACTTTTATTTATATAAATAACGTAAACTACTTTCCTATTGGAAGAAGTGCAGAAGAGAGGGATTGTTTTTCATGATTATTTCGCCAATCTTTTTAATTAATTATTTACGAAAATAACAAAAAATTATTTTTATTTTGCGTTACTATGAAAAATATAGCATAAATTTCTTTTAAAATACTTTTTTAAAAATGTGAAACCGGCTTATTAAACTTGATGATATGAACAAGCTAGTTAGTGAGATACTAATTTTTTGTGAACTATTTTATTATTATTTTATTCCTACTCTTTTTCTGTCTTATTACGTCTCTCTTGTTTTTTAAATAAGTAAAACGTTGTAGTCAAAACCATCGAATTTTAATAATTTTCCCCTTCAAATCACCTATAAAATTTTAAGTTCAAAAAGTTCTATTTCCATATTAGATTAGTGTTTTTAAAGGTTTAGCTTCTAAAGCAAAGTCGTCCTCCTGTAAGAAAAGGTTAAGACACGCTATGTTGTATACTCATATTATGAAATGTAAATATTCTTTTAGATTGGAATTTTGTCATTTGGTTCGAATCAATGTGGCGCATCCGGAGTTCCCAGTGTATATTCGAGTGTAAAGAAATATTCGCAATGGATTAAAGAAAATACACCTATTATTTATAATTAGTTATTTTGTTAAGTGTTAAAATGTACATATCAATACATAGTTCTTTTTATGTACAATAAAACATATTTTAAGTATTTGTAATTCTGTAAAACTTAAAAATAATCTTTAAGTAGTATCTAATATATTTGCAATAGAGTTTTGTGTAATGATTATTTTTATATCAATAAAGTATGTTCATTTTTTTATATTTTTGTCTTGTGAAAATTAAGGTACATATTCAAGAAAAAAAATTCGTTTTAAACTGTTAATTATTTATTAATTTGTTCTATTAAAAGATGAATATGTTAACAGCCATCAAAGAATTAAATATGAATCAAAATGGAAACACTATTTACATAGTTTACAAATACACACACTACTAGTAAGAAACTCTAGTTCAAAATTCGAGAATCATTGAGTACCAGCTCAAAGATATAACGAGTATGTACAAAAGTTGCCGAGAATGATTTCATGTAGTACATTCTTTGCACAACCAACATAAATTTAGTTTATAAACATATAGAATAGACTATACAAAAGTCCTCATTGTTTGAGGAAACGAATTTGAAGAAACGAAAACTTTTGTACATTTCTGAATTCATTAAAATGAAATAATATTCGATGTGCCTAGTGTCGCGTCGTAGGGACCGCAGTCTGGTGCCGACCTCAGTAATTATGTCTCATTTGTAACTATAGAAATTGTCGGCATAAGGTTTTTGAATTAAGATTTTAGCTCCGCCCATTCAGTAATATTCAGTATTGCTGTTTATTTTGTTATTATGTGGTACATAAATTTATTACTAATATTTTGTTGTAAAAATATATCGTCAGCTTGTGGGCTAAGAGTGTAAATCTGCTAAGTCTACTTGTGAACGAAAATGACATTTTGCTACCAGTTTGTTGCTGGAATAAGTTGTCTTAATTTACTGTTATCACGTAACTCCTATGTGTCACGAAAACTACAGCAATTCAATGCATGTAATTCTAATATGTCCAAGAGGCTTATAATCGTAAAGATAATTTGTCTCAGTCCATCTGTGTTTGTTAGAAACCCAAAGAAGAATGATTCAAACATACTTTTTTAAAAAAAGCTTTAAGAAGGTTAAATTTGTAAAAAGCATTTGCCCTGAAAAAAAGAAAGGTGACTGAAACGTACCTAATCTGTCGTTAATTAGATTATCTATAAGAAATATTAATATTTAATATTTTTTATAATATTTATCGAAATTTAGTTTTTGGATAATCGGGCCATTAAATATGATGCAGATGGTAAGGTTTCTTTCAAGTTACGATTCACTGACGACTGGAAAATCTTACAACAAAGGTGTTACCCCAAGTTCCCTAGATGCATTAGATCAGCTTGATCCACAAAGGCTTCGGCTGTGTCCGATGTCGTACTATGTCATTTATTATTTGGGACTTAGGTCTTCTTCACGTAAATACAACTCTGAATGGTACACTAGTGATATCCATTGGTTTGTATGGCAACATTTTAGAACAACAAAAATGAATTATACAATTCGATTAAATTTGATGCTTGAGAGTAAATGTTAATATTATATTTAATAAAATAGAAGCTAAGGCTGTGTCCGATGTCGCATTGTGGCACTTAGTATTTAGGATTTAGGTCTTTTTCACATAAATACAACTTCGAATGGCACACTAGTGATATTGATTGATTTGTATGGCAACACTTTAGAACAACAAAAATTAATTATACAATTCGACTCAATTTCATGCTTAAGAGTAAATGTTAATATTATATTTCACAAAATAGAAGCTAAGAAGCTATTCTTTGACAGTAAATTTGACGTTTGGACAAATTATAGCAACGAACATGATTTGTTTAATTAGTGCGCGTCAACTTCAAGGCATAGTGTGCTCCTGAAAAATCTTAAAATCTAATTTCTAAATCCTAAATAATCACTAGATTTAGGGCATATAAATTTAGGATTTAGATATTAGGGTGATAAAAGTGCAACATCGGACACAACCTAAGAAGCTATTCTTTGACAGTAAATTTGACGTTTCGTACAAATTGTAGCAACGAATATGATTTGTTTAATTAGTGCGCGTCAACATCAAGGCATAGTGTGCTCCTGCAAAACCCTAAATTCCTAAAATCCTAAATAATCACTATATTTAGGGCTTATAAATTTAGGATTTAGATATTAGAGTGATAAATTTCAACGACTAGTTTTTAACCAATCATGATGCAAAATACTTGAAAATTCAACCAATGGGAACAGTATTATACTGATAAAACCCCGTTACCCCGTTAATTTTCCGCTACCAAGTAAATAAACAGTTGTTATTGTTTATAATTGTCAGTGTGACAATTAATGTGTCAAGTTTCATTTTGCGTTGTCTTTGGAATTTATCTCACCAAATACCACATGACCTTTCAGATTTTCTCAGATAAACTTTTATTTTTAAGCACTCATTTTTTTTGCTTTTAAGCAAAATCACTCAAGCAAATTGACATTAGGTAAAACACCTCCTCCTTCGGAGTCAGGATTTACCATGCAGTTTGCTTTTGTGTTTGTTGCGAGGCAAAAAAATTCGTGCAAAATAAAAATTTATCGATAAAATCAGGAGGTCTTGTGATATTACTTCTGATAAAAGTGCAACATGGGTCACAGCCTTAAAATCAAAAGACTGCGGTCCTTTTGTCGGGACGCAAGGCACACCGAATTATTTTATGTACAATAATAAATACAATTGAGATATTCTGACATTGCAGAATTAATGCAATCACTTATTCTGTTTGTATCTTTGGGGTTTCAAGGTCAGTACACATTTACATTAGAAATAGGAAGGTCAGTTACGATTCTAAGAAAAATCTAATTTCGGTTTTTACCTGGGAACTTTTTGCTATGGATATTGAAACACACAAATAGTTATTGCTGGCGAAAGACACGTAGTTTTATACACACAAGAAATTGCTACTATGACATTGGTAGATTTTAAACGAAGCTTTATTCAAAATGTGAGAAATCAGTAAAAATCTGTATATATCATTCAGTTTTAGACAAAAATATGTATCTTCATAATCTCTTTTATATACTTTGTGGTTAAATATGCAAATATATCTCCAGAAATTGTTAAATGATTATGTACACAAAATGCTCTTACGGCTAGTACCTGCACTTAAAAATATTGCTTAAAACTATGTAGAATATGGTGCTTAACAAGTTTTAGAATTTTAATACGCACATTTTTGGGAAAATCTACCAATGTGGATGACTATACACACATCTATTTGGACCCTTATAATTTTAAAAATCTATTCTAATCTATGAGACATTTGTACCTGCCATACGAAACACCTTTGAACTCTGAAAAAATGGTAGGTAGAAATGTTTAATATAAAAATGTGAAATTTGTTCAAACTACATTTACAGGTTCATGTTGGGATTTCAACAAACATGTCAATACCTCTAACTTGCTAGTAAAATGTAAAGCTGGGTCCTTGTTGAAGCAACAAACAGGGAAATTTTGTTCATTTCAGATTTTTTAGAAAAAATTCCGGTTGTTTCCGGTAGTTACCAAATGTTTCTATTACAAATATAACCTTCTAAATGATCACGGAAGTGTAAACTGTTGTCTAAATTAGAAACATATATTAGTATTCTTTACGTAAGAATGGCATTGCGAAATCATATTTCGTTATAGATAGTTTAATTCGCTCTATAATCTCTGCTGTCACCTTCTTAGGAATAGTTATTTGTATATCTATTAAGAGCGCAAAATGGGATAATGTCCTACGTCGCGCGGCATTCTCTGGAAATCGACAATGTCCATTTGCGCTCGAAACACACATAAGATTTTTTCTACAGTCGCCACAATGGGGTCCTTCACCAAAACAAAAAATAATAAAATACAAAACGTACACTTTGTACTTACAGTACTACTCAATAAATAACGATTATACTTTTAAATTTTAATTTATCCTTATATTCCATTTATCTTGAGCTATTGATTCAATCTAATCAAAGCATTTTTACCTCTCGCTAAGAGAGGTATTGGATTCATGCTAAAATTCGCATATCCAGATTTTATTGAATAAGCACGATTTAAGGTCCCTAGAATCCGATTATAACATTTTTAAAATGATGTCTGTGTGTGTGTGTGTGTGTGTGTGTGTGTATGTGTGTGTGTGTGTGTGTGTGTGTGTGTGTGTGTGGATGTGTGTATGTGTGTATGTGAGTGTGTGTGTGTGTCTGGATGTTGTAGACACAATTCCTCAAAAACTATAAGACTTAAAAAATATTTAACTGCAGTTTCCTCAATCTTACATTCCTGGAAAGAGCTGAAAAGGTTTTGGTAACAATTGAACAACCAGAAGTAGTAGTTTCTTAGAAAAATTCTTCTAAATATAATTTTTTGGGAGTTTTATTAAATATTGAAGAACATAAAATTCTCCATCTAATACACTTAAAATTTTTATTATATCTTGCATATATTTAGAGATAAAGACACTATAATTTATAGAGTATACTAATCGCAGAGGCTAAGGCACTAAGGAAACCAGTTGATAAATTCCAATGTTTATAACATGACACATGTCATTGTCAAATATCAACAGTTTTAGTGACATTCTGATAGCTTTTTCTGGGAAGTATATTTAATTTTTCTTATTGTTTTGTTAATTAAAATTTGAAATTATAGGTAAAATTGTGGTAAAATGCTTATATCCATCAGAAATACCGCCAATCTGGTTAATGAATTGGAACAATCTCTGACATTTAGAAACTTCCTCATACAATGAAAAATATATATAATTAGAATTATATGTGTGCAGAAGACATGTTAAATACAATAAAAAACAATATTTGGGTAAAGTTCTGTAATATTTTGTTATAAAACGACGGTTCGAAAGCGAAGTGCAGTACAATACTTATATAGCCTAATATGGAAATGGCGAGAGGTCATGTGCTGGCCACAACAGATTTTTTACTTTTGTTTTTGTAAGTGAATGCCCGATTTTATTTCTGTATTCCTGTACACAGCAGTACGGCATTTTGTTTGGTTATGTAATATACCTACAGAGCAGTTATATGTCAGACTGACTTGTGGAGGTGGTAATTGTGTAAGTAATGACAGCGCCATTAGTTCCTGACTAAACGTTCCCATTAACAATGTAGACAAGTGACATTTCTCAACATTTTATAGTTTATCGGACAGCGAGCGTTTTTTCTACCGTCGCGCATGAGCGGCAAAGTGACATTTTGCATTGAAAAAAGCGGGCGCAAATGCCTAGTTTGTATATAGACTGTAGAAAAACTATATTTTTCTGTACCAAGAAATGCTCATAGAAACGAAACCATTATTCTTGCCATTTTGGATAGTTTTGTATGGCATTATTGATAAATCACGTAGATCAAACCAAGACACAAAAATACGAACTTTGTTAATAGTTCCAAATTGTTTCCTGAACAGAGTTACGACATACGTCAACGCATGAACGGATTCTATCACCTATGTGACAAAAAGAAACTACTTCAGTTAAGTATGTCTGCATGAATCATACACATCTTATTGCGCTATGCCATTCTTACGTAAAGAATATTATTTGTTAGACTTCTGTGACAAAATTAGGTAAAAGGTGTCTGTAACCGTTAATGTGACAGAAGCAGAACAAATGTTCCCCTGTGTACAGATTTTTTGTTGAAAATTGTTTTAATAGTATGTTTGAAGAACACTTAATTTAGATTGTTAATATTTTAAATACGCACAAATATATCAAGTTGTGAAAATCTGCAACATGGCGTATGAAGCGGACACGAGTAACAGGAGCTCTAAGGGACGTAATATGGAAAAATAAATACATGTCTACCGAAAGTAAAGTACGAATATATAAAACTATAGTAAGGCCAGTACTTACTTACGGCGCAGAAGCCCGAGCCGACACAAAAAAAAAAAAAAACAATTCAGTCGTACTTCAGAGATGAACATATTACGGACAGTAGTCGGAAAAACTAGAATGGACAGAATAAGGAACGAAACAATAAGTGAGGAATGCAAAGTAAGCGATATAGGTAACAAAATTTATTAAATAGAGAAGAAAAGAATGGAACAACCATGCTGAGCGAGCAAGCGATAGATGCTTAATAAAGGTGGCAAAAAACAATAAGGCAAGAAACAAAAGACCATCAGGACGTCCACCCAAGAGATGGGCCGAAAGTTGGAGATCATCATCAGTGGAAAGCCCAGATAATAATACTGCGTGAAGAAAAACAGGCACAGCCTAAATAAAGAAGAAGAAGAGCCAACTATAATTTAGTTAATTAATCCTTTTTCCTGTTTTATTGAAGCAATATAGTATATTATGTGGCAAGTGTGTGAAGCTGAAATTTTTACATGAGGGTGGAGATTGCGACACGAGCCGAAGGCGAGTGTTGCAAACCACCCGAATGTAAAATAGGCTTCACACATGTGATACATACTATACTTTTTCTACGACCTTGCAATAAATTATATTTTTTCTTCACATTGTCATTCTTTTAACGTAAAGCCTCTGTATTATCGACCTGTGTAACCATGGTTACCAACTTTACGGGTGTTTAACAGCTTTGTTTTATTAAAATACAATTTTGTAATATTTAAAATAATGAACGGTTCGTGAAATGTTACTTCACGCACTGTGTGCAAAAAATCAAACTTCACACATAAAAATTGATACGTGGAGTACTCACTTCACGCACGGGAGTAGAAAAAATAGTTTTTCTGAGTTTAATATAAAATACACACTGTTTTTTTTTTTAACCAGAGATTGTAAAACAAAAAATGTCAACAAATTTTATATAACCATTAACCAACTTCATCACTATATGTTTCTATGCGATTTATAAAACCCCCAAGTAAATTCTGAGCTATGCTAAATTATTTTCTGTGCGCTGTACGAGTTATAAATACATCTTTCCTCTATTTACATTGTTTCATTTTAATTTAGACAAAATGTAACATGCAACAAAATTTCCTGTTGCTTCAAAAAGGACCCAGCTTGATTTTATCACCTATGCGAAAACTATTTTAATATTTATTTATTACTTTATCTTTAGTGCAATAAAAGGATAAAATATCAGAAGACTTGATTAAGATATGTGCATTCCTTACCTACGGCAATCGGAAATGAATTACGACATACGGCACACAAATAACGGAAGTCGTAATCATGAGGTACATTTCAAATATTATTGTGCACTTACGCGGTATCAGAAAAATAGTTAGAATTAGAATTTTTATAGGTTTCAAGCATTGGTGTTTATTTATAATTGCGTCTATAGAAAATATTCTTAAAAAGGAAACTGAAAATCAGAAACAATGAAGAAAGAATTAAAATTGTAAATATGTTAATTATTGTTCTCAATTTTCAGTCTCCATTTTAAAATTTCTGAGTAGAAAAAAATCTTACTGAAATAAGATTATATGAATATTTTATCACGGTTTTTATTTACAATACTCACTATACGATGTGATTATTAACAATAATTATCACTTTTTAAGATTGAATTTTCAATGCTCTAACACACATTAATTTCTACAAGTTTCAAAAACTTGAGGTGAGCTAAAATGATTTCACAAAAGTTCAAGTAACAATATGAACTTTTTTTTATTATAATACTGTTTTAAAATATTTAGATCCGTAGATTATTAGTGATTGCTTTCACCAAATATTGATTGTATCGACAATAAATAAATTTTTGTAAAATAAAAGTTATTAAAAGCCCATTGTTTTTGAAATAACAGGCATTTAAAAATTAATATAAATTTATCTTTTTAGTTTCACTTCTTGACAGGTGTATTTTGGCGCTTGTAGTTCTAGCCGCCACGTTCGAAAACTCACTCAAATCTTAAATATAGTTAGTTTTACACTTACATGATCTTCTTCAACTTACATACCTTCCAACATCCAAATGGAAACGAAAATACACTCAACTGACTGAAACACCAAGTTCGACACAATTCCGACATCAAGTTGTGTATAAATGACGACATCCATTTCGTAAATAGTCAAAATTTGGCACTGGCATCACAAAACATCGCAGTAGGCAGGTGACTGCAACGTTGGCGTACACGGTGATGGGTCAGGGTCAACGAACACGAGGTTAAGGACTGTTTAGGTGATATTGCTATTCCTTGTAGGAACTTGTATTTTGTTCAAGTTAATCTTCTATGTTACCGCCGTTCCGCAAACCTGCTTTGAGTTCCGGGGGTACTTGTTTCCGGAAGCAGTCGTCCAGGAAGGTTCCCATACTGCGGTAAAGATGACGCTTTACTCCTCCCAGGCTATGGCTTTCGTCGGGGTACACCTTAAATGAATCACATTTGATAAAAAAAATAATGTATGTATACCCAAATCATTCAAGCAGCCAAGCACGTCATTAATAAAAATTGAATAAAAGCAACTAGATGTGTGACGTCATGTACTGGTACGTTTGCAGAGGTTTTAGAATTTTTATGAGAAGAGTTATACAGATTGCAATCTGTATTATCGACATGGTCATGAACTGTCACATCTACAAAATAAATACTATATTTTCGTCACTGTCCATTTCTATTTAAATTATTTTATAATACTAACCTTATTTATACTTATGTATGCCATATAAAGGCAATAAATAAAAATGAGCCGAATTTCAAAGAAATGTACCGAATTCTTCTGACTGATTAGAAGTGGTACCTTTGGCAGATTCACAGATTTTGTGTATGCGTTGCGTCGTTGCGTTGCGTTTAACATTATTTTATTATAAATAGACCCTTTGCAACGCACAAAAATGTTTCAAACACGATACGAATATTTTTCAAATAATAACTTTGACAGTATGAACATACAAATTATCAATGTTGCCAACTATAGCAACAATTAAACGAATAATTTGACGTTGATGTACATTATTTATATATTATTCATAATTTGACGTTGATGTACATTATTTATATATTATTCATAATTTGACGTTGATGTACATTATTTATATATTATTCATGTCATATACGATAAGTAATGAACTCTACTATTCATCTTAATAATAATTATATAAGGCCATATACTTTTTGACGGTTAAAAATTATTAAAATTTTATTTCATTTTTCACTATTAGTGATTTTAATGCATTAAGGTTTTTATACTAAGTGATGACGTGCATTGGCTGCTTGAATGATTTGGGTATAACATAGTAAAGTAAAATTACGGGGTGGTAGTATGAAATTGTGATTAAGGATGATTAGCGAGGAGGTGACTAGCAGTGTTTTAACTCTGTCAATCGTTTATGGATTATTTTAGGGAAAAATACTTCAAATAAAAGTTGATTGCAATTAGTTTTTCTATTGAAGTTTCTATTTGAAGTTAGGTACAGAATATAATTATCTGTAATTTTTATTTGAAACTCGAACTTCTGACATTTCAAATGATATGCATTATTTTCGTACAGTCGGATGTTAAAAAAGTCAAAGTTAGGGCTTTTGTGTAAAACTGATGTTCTAACAAGGAATTGTATTTTAGTTAGTGTCCAATTGAAAACTAATAGTTTTTTAATAGAGTTTTGTCTCTGACTCCTCATTTTTTGAGATTTCTTGTTTGATTCCTTAGTATTTATGTGTGAAATAATCGATAAAATTGTACTGTGTGTACGGCTCTCATCGTGGTATAATTTTGTATAACTGTATGTTTTACTCATGAGAGTTATTTGATGTATTATTCTTTGTGAATAGGTATTGAAAAGAGTTTCAGATCGATGTAAAAACTGCTTGAGATTAATTTTGTGAATTAAAGAACAAGAACTAGAGTTTACACAGATTCATTTGATCGCGTTGTAGTTTTATTTGGATTATATAATTTTATTTGCTCACAAATTTTTATTAAAGTGTACATAGTTTTGTTGTTTCAAAGTAGATGAAGCTTAAGAGCCAACCGGTTTTGCGTTACTTTAAATATTGAATTTAATTCGTGAAATTTATTTACTAGCGTACTCTCGTAACTGATGATACTTGTATTTTCAAAATACTTTTTCTTTAATTCAAATATTCACTGTACTTTTTGATTGTATTTCGTATACTTACTTGTTGTCTAAACAGAGTTCCAGAATCGGCTAAAGCTCTTACAAGAGCCATTGATTGTTGTAAATGCACATTATCATCTGCAGATCCGTGCACTAAATACAACATTTTATCTTTTAATAGGTTCACTTTTCGACTGACATCTGCTTCTTCATATCCCTTATAATTATCAGTTACGTTTGGTAAACCCATGTATCGTTCGGTATATGCTGAATCTAAACAAAGAATAAATAATAATTTGCTGATATTAAATAATGAATAGTAATGGAACGAATAGGGACTTATGATTTTGGAATTTTATTTTTGCTATCTACTGGTCTGAAGCAACCTCTTTAGATAAAGACGACAAGCTTGAAGAGAGAGATAGTAAAATATTACCATCACCTTTTAGGTACATAGAATTTACTAATTTTGTGTTTGGATATTATTATTGTTTACAACTTATCTTTATCCACAGATAACAAATTATTGTTATATTATAATGAAACTAGTTTGTTATACGTACGTTAAACACCATGGCAAAATAAAACAGAGCAAATGTCAAATCGGATTAGGACAATACGTTGAGAAGAGAAGAGAGGTCATGCTAATACATACTATCTCTCTCCCCGAGCTTTTTCTTCTAAAGACATGTAGTACTGGAGGCATAGGCGCTACTAGAATTTTTTTCAAGTGTTAGGGGGGGGGGGGGGCTGGGGTTGGGTCAAAACTGATACATCCTTTTTCTACACTGATCTCGATACTTAGAATATTGAAAACATATAAAAATTACCAATATTAAGCACAAATAATTAAATTTTTAAAAGGTAAGTTTAGAATAAATTAATTTATAATTAATAAACACAGATAGTAGGAATTTCGACGATTAGGCAACACTGACAACGAGAGTGATGTCTAGAGACGAAAGGGAAATATACATTGCAGCGAATTGATGTGATCAAACAATGCCATTGTTACAGTCAGTTTTATCATTGTTGTAATCAAGTTTTTTGAAGTACTTATTTATTTAATATTAAGTTCAGAAAGATATTCTAATATATTAAAAAAATATAACAATATAATTTATGCAATTTTAAAATTAATGGTAGAAATAAAAAATTAGATACTTTCTTTGCCCCGGGGGGAAGGGCCAACTGCCTCTTCTTGCCTCCCCGGCGGCGCTCAGGACTGTAGGGGAGGATGTGTGTTGTGCGAAGTCAAATTCATAAGTCCCCATTACGGCCGAACTATGAACTATACCATATAATCTCCAATTTGTAACGGGAGCAACAGCAATAGCGCAATGAAAAATAGGTCTTTGACTTGCTAGCGCTAAAGAGGCAACAAATCCACCGTAACTCCATCCCCAAACAGCAACTCTTCTTTTATCCACAAAATGAAGAGAATCTCTCAGATATTCTGTCACTTCCAATTGATCTGCAACTTCCACCGACCCTAGATGGTAATAAACTTCGTGTAACAGCTGATGACCTTGCCCTCCAGATCCCCTTCCATCGATCTGCGCAATAATATAATCCTTATTACTCGCCAAGTAAGTATTCCAATCCATCCTCCATCTTTCCGTAACTAGCTGGCTTCCAGGACCCCCATAAACTTGCACAACTAATGGATACTTCGTAATCTCTTCTTCCCGGAGTCCTGGGGGAAGATGTAATCTCACTTGAGCCTGGTAACCTCCAGAGATTTGAACAGGGAAAGTTTTTATTTGAGGCAGAGCAACGAGTTCTAGGCGTTCGCGAACGCGGGAATTGTTTTGGAGTTGCAAAAGGAAACGCGGTTCTGGAAGACTGGCGCGGTAGAGAGTGCTGGTGGGGACTCCAGGGCCTAAACATTCCAGGACGAAGTATGTTGAGGATCCTGGGCTGAAGATGGCGTTGTGGTAGAGGCATGGTTGTTGTTCTTCAGGGGTTATTATTCCTCCTGTAAAAATAATATCCAAGTTAACAACATGATTTTTTAATAACTTACAACATCCAGTCTTCCATTTTCTACAAATAATAGAGATACTTTTCAAGAATAGGGCTAGTGCAACAATGGGCTACTTGCGTTCCATTGTTTTATTTAATATATTTGAAGAGCAGGTAAAAACTTGCTACCCATATTTTTTCTTTTGACAAAATTTTTATTAATTAGCCAGAAAAAAAAAAATAATGAAATTTGATTATTTGAATTCCCGCCCTGTATGACGTAGAATTACGCCGCACCAATAAACGGTCGTAAAGCCGTAGCGTTTGTTTGTACGGGTAATGTAGATCTCGTGTTTGACGTTTCAACAATAGTTTGGAGGTTAGTATTTTAGTTTGCCTTTTTGTTATCGGTATTTTAAATTGCATGTAACTACCTATGTGTTTATTTGTGAAGCAATTAATATATTTGAGAGCCCAGAGAGAGAGAGAGAAAAATGAACTAATGTCAAATTCAAATTAAAACGTTCTCGTATGCTATGCCATCTATGCTGTACATTTTTAAACATGGTTTCCTTCCCCAGTTCAATATAATGACATCAATTTTCTTTCTTAATTTACTAAAAAAACAAATAATTTTTAAAAAATAAAATTTATATTTTTATATATGTTTTCAACATAAGATTATGTATATAGTGACAGAAATCGGATTTTCAGTACCACGCAAGTAGCCCATTTTTATATGATTTCCAAGTACTAAATTTTAAAGGATATTGTTCTTTGAAGAGCCTGAAATTTGAAAATATCACGAAATAACCATTAGATATTTTATAATTAAATATTAAAAATTGTGTTAAAGTCACGTGATCTAGAAAAGATTGTAACGTCAGAGTACATACCACGTGACAAACTGTCGCCTACTTTTATTTATATAAATAACGTAAAATGTTTTCCTATTGGCTATGAATGACGTTATGTATGTACTCCAACGTCACAGGAGTGAGAGGTTGTTTTTTTCCGGCACCAATCTTTTTATAGAATTATTCACGAAAATAACAATAAATTACTATTATTTTTATTATTACTATGAAAAATATTGCATAAACATTTATTTGAAATACTGTTAAACAGATTCATGCATAAGATTTTCTTATTTTTATGGCGATGCCTCTTCATTATTACATTTTTAATTCGTTAAGGGCGTTCCGGAGTCAGGAAAAAGTGGTGTTTTGCCCCTAGCTCTTTAGGTACACCCCGGTGTAGATTTAAGAAGTATCCATTGTTCAATTTTTACGAAACTCAATGGAGCAGCTATGCGCCATAAATTAAATAATAAAGGTCTTTTTATCTTTATGTGTAAACATTGGGGCACGCTGAGACACACGTCTTGATTCTTGAGGATTTGGAAATTACGGTATCCATGGCCGATCTTGTCGGAATAATATCCTAAACTAACAACTAAAACTAATAAGTATCTACTTCTATTTATGACTTTTTTATTCAAAATTACCTGCGAATTAACTGTTAAAGTTTGTTGCATTCGTTATGTTTTTCGTAAAGCCGGGTCCACATTGGTTATATAACAATGTTCGTTTTAATGTGGACCCGACTTAAAATAATCCATAAACATAAAACATGAACTTAAAGTAACACCACGCACATTATACAAAAAATCTAACTTCACACATAAAAATTGATACGTGAAGTACTCACTTCACGTATGCGAGTAGAAAAAATATTATTACCAACCCGTGTTTGAATTGAATTTTTTATCTAGTGCTAAGTTGATACTTTGCACAATGAAGACAGTGTGTAAAGTAAACGATTTTCGTATTTTATTTACCTTGCAAATTACAAAGCTGACACCATCAATGCACTTGTGGTATTTAAGTTATCTTACCTAAATTTACTTTTTCCTATACATTCATGCTGGTAATACTGACAAAACCGAAGTATTCAACTTCAGATCTGTTATCTGCCAAATGTGAACTCTGTATTTGTTGTGCAGGGATGTGCATTTACGCGTAAAATATTATTTACGTTTACGTGTAAAAAATGCGTAAAAAATGTTAAATAAGTAAAAAACGTAGATAATGTATACATAATACGTATAAAACATTTTAATAATATAATATACTTCAAATTTACGTATTTAGTCTAATTTTGACGTAAAATGTGTTGAAAGTTTGACGTTTGAGGTTATGTCTCAGGAATATACTTCCCTACTAATCTGATTGTTGATAGTTTGAAGGTAACAATTGTTTGTCTGAATCAAAGAAACATGTTGATGTCACGTGGACTGCTTGTTCTGGAATATTCGTTACAGAATAAAAAAAAATATCTTTTTTTAAAAAAACACTCATGGTAATAATATTTTACATTATCTACGTAAAAAATTCTCAAATATTGTCAATGTAAAAAATAACGTAAAATACGTGACGTATTTTACGTGCCCATCCCTGTTGGTGTGTTTAAATTGATGTCTGTTAAATTTCTAATTTTGTTATATAAGATCGTATAAAAAATAATGTATGCAACTCAAGAGTACACAAGCTTTATGACATACGATCAACAATTTTTCTGACGAGGCTTTCGAAATACTTGACCTCATGTCATAAAGCTCGTGTTTACACTTTTGTTGCATATTCAAAATACTTGTTGCTACACATCCAGTGTAATGTGGTTTATGAAAAACTTTATGTAGTACTAAAACTCACAGTATAAGATACGTATATAGACATTGAAACGAACAATACGTCCATTGCATGCTCTAATAAAACATCTATAATTGAATCAGAGATACACCTTTATATTGCTGACCTTTCTTTTGCTTCCTTTTCTTAGTTGGCGGCGGAATAGTAGGAATAGGAGTTTCATCTTCCGTCCACTCATCATCCCAAGTGCGAGTTTTATGTGATGATACAAGTCCGTAATACGGTGCTTGTGTTGGTGTTGGACCTTTGGCGCATGTAATACAATGAGGAGGTTGCAACACAGCTCCAACCCTCGGAGGTACTGATGTTGCCCGGTAGAGGTGCTGTTGACCGGGTTTTCCCTCGGGGATACCCAAGAAGTAACTGACAGAATAAATAATAAATAAAATATAAATTCGACTTTATTTACAAGCAATACAATATTTAAAAGTAGCTGTTAAAGAGGGATAAATGCATGTAAAGATGTTTTAAAAAATGAATGTATTTTTTTTGCGAGTTTTAAAGTGTAGTAAGATATGATTTAGCTCTTCAACTTTTTTTCTATTTACGTATAAAAGAACGCTTTAACATTCAAATCGTTTGAAATATCGCCAAAATCCAGTCATGTTGTAACGTCATGGAAGCTTTTTCTAAGTCGCTCGAGGCAGAGTCGGCTCAAGTACCAGGGCAAATGGGGCAATTTCCCTGAGCTTAATAGAGTCCCACACTTTTGAATCAATCACTTTAAGGTCTACGTTCAAACTGACGCTCAATAATACGTATGATTATTTATCGAAGGAGATTTTTCTAAAGTTGTAAAAAGGTTACCTAGGGGCAGGCTATAGTAAAATTTTCATCTTTTTATTAAAACTGAAATTTCTTTTGTGGTTTTATTTACTTTTTGATGGAAAAATTCACATGCATTTATATTTTTTCTTTAACCCTTCCGACGTGGTGACTAATCTGACAGACCCGACTTTAGCATACAGAGAATTTTTTTATATTTTGAGAGTTAAGTTTTTACTTTTTATATAAAATGTTCGTTTTCAGAGAAAAAAGATTCAATTCATCAACTCATACTATTATTTTGTAACAAAAATACCCCGGTAGTATTTTTTGAAACGGGTCTTTCAGACCCAGCGCCACCTCTCGTGTCACAGAAAGGGGTCCTATTTGAAGGATTAATTATTATTATTATTTCGAATGAAAGACAGTACAAATTATATAAATTAATAGATAAATAAAATAATAAAACAAAACAAATTAAATATTTTTGATCTTAACTATCCAATTTAGTGCATCTTCTGTTAAATGATGGAGTGCGGAAAAACCTTGCTGAAATTTAGATATAGGACATTCTTCCACAAAATGTTGAATTGTTTCTTTTTCTGCTCCAACATTTACAATTTGGACCATCACGTATTTTCTAATAAAATAGCATACTGTTACATTTACCATGGCATGTACAAAGGCGATTTAGCTTACACCAAAGGTGCGTTCGGTAATTCAACTCCGTGTACATTTTTAAAACTAAGTACACCAAAGTCGTTCGTTTATTCAATTTTGTGTACACTGTGCAAAAGTTGTAGCGTTCGGTAAAAGTCGTGTAGTGCGCATGGTGTTTACACCATTTACCCTACCTCGACCAGTGTAGATTTTATGTGCACGATACTTTTGGCGCTTAAAAACAACATTTTCAAAACAATGTCAGAGACAACATTAATTTATATTTGTACTGTTTGCAACGCAACTAGTAGCAATACTATTAGTTTTAAATTAAAAATTCTTTATTTATTCAAAATTTTGCGCAAGAATAGTTTTATTATTCAATTTAAACTACTTATGCTAGGAAGCTAGGACATGAAGACACGGTGTTATAAACAAATAAATTCTGTGTTCAGGGCATAAAAATGTGTTTTTTCTAATGTAACAGGTCATTTACTTATTTCTAGACGATTTTGATGCATTGCATTCAGTAAGGGCTTACGAAATAATTTGTAATGAAAATCATGGTTTGCTTTTCGAGTGATATTGGTGGATGTCCTCTCGATGGCATTAACGGATTTAATTCTCTTACACAATGTATTTTTTATAATAAATCTTCAAATGTGTCCGGGTTCATTCGAAAATGCATTTCAAATTGCTTTCCAGTCATATTTGGAACCGTAAATTCGGCAAAGTTATCCACTTTTTCCAAAACAATTTCTTCATTTTCACTTTCCGAATCATCAAAAAATATCTCACGCCCAATATTTACAATTACAGCTAACATTTGAGTGTTCATTATTTCCAATTAAATTATTTTTTTTTTTCGTATTTGAAAAAATTATTTGTGACAGAAGCCTTGACAGAAACTCAAGGTTAAAATAAATAACAGCTTCGTTCACTTTGAATACCAAAGCGTTCGGATATTCGTTTAGTGCACTATTTACACCAAAGTCACGTGACTATAAACTACACACTACACTACACCGCACCAATTTTTTTTACCGAACGCACCTCAAGTAGTCCTTGGTGGATCTAAACCTGGTACTTCTTTTGTGGGATCTAAAATTAAATTTTTATTTGGAATATCGGCTTTTTGCCAAGCAATTTTCCATTGATCAGAAGTGCAGAAAGGTGCCTTAAGAAATAGTTCATTCCAAAAAGGTTTACGGGATTTTAGCCTGTTGGCTGGCAATTTTTCTAAAACTTGTGTTATGGAAAACATATCAGGTGAATTTTGAAATTGAAGGATTAATAAAAATCAATAACAATTCGGAGTTACCTAATAATTTTAAATTCGTGAATGACTTACATTACATCATTGGAGTGATCCCAAGCCAATATCTTCGTGACTTCGAATTGTCCATGCGTAAGAGGAAGTATTCGGTTTTTAGCAATGTTAACAGAAACAGCATGGCGGAAGTAACCCGCAGGTCCATCGCGAACTGGTGCTATAGTAACGTAACTACGCGTGTCAATTCCAAACAAAGGACTATCGGACATATCCACCCAACCTCGGCCTTCTCCACTCACCCGTTGAGTCTGAAAAAGAGAAAAAAAGTAACAAAATTAAATAAAAAGAAAAGGTACATTCACAATCAATTGTTTAGATCTTGCTCAATTTGCACATGAAGTGTACATACATTTTACATTTCGTACACATTAACGTGTACTTAAAGACGGACACAGTCAATAATATAACTAAATAACCTAACCTAACGCACAAAAGGCCGGTTCCCATATCTGTAGCCCCGATGAAATTATACAGGGTTGGGCAGAAAGAATGGACGTTTTTTAAAACGTCACAAAATTGATACCTTTTGTGACTGAAAAAATCTGTTGTGACCAGCAGAAGACCTCTCTCCATTTCCATTTTATGTTATATAAGTATTGTATTGTACTTCGTTATCGAACCGTCGTTTTATAACAAAAAAAATACAGAATTTTACCCAAATATTGTTTTTTCTTGTATTTAACATGTCTTCTGCACACATACAATTCTAATTATATCTATTTTTCATTGTATGGGGAAGTTCCTAAATGTCAGAGATTCTTCCAATTCATTAACAAGATTAGAGGTATTTCTAATGGATATATGCATGTTACTTATAATTTTTAATATTTAATTAATAAAACAATAAGAAAGATTAAATATACTTCCCAGAAAAAGCTTTCAAAATATAACCAAAACTTTTGATATTTGACACTGACATCTGTCATTTATAAATTATGTTATAAACATTCGAATTTGTCAACTAGTTTCCTTAGTGTATTTTAGCCTACTCGACTTATTACATCCCGATATTCTATATATTATAGCGTCTTTATCTCTAAATTTATAAAAGATATAATAAAAATTTTAAATGTATCAGATGTAGAATTTTATCTTCTTCAATATTAGTTATAACAAAAATGTTCAAAAAATAATTTTTAGAAGATTTTTTTTTAGAAACTACTACTTCCGGTTGTCCAATTGTTACCAAAACCTTTTCAGCTCTTCCCATGAATGCCAGATTGAAGAATTCATGGTTAAACCGAGAAGGCCAATGAATGTCACCAAACCTGGAAATTAGACGATCGCGAAAGAGAGGGCGAATAACGTCCATTGGTGCTCTGACTGTGTGGGCTGCCGCCCCATCCTGCTGGAACCATATATGTCGGAAGGAACACGGTTTCTTCGTAATTCAGGCAAAAAGAAATTGTGTATCATCTCGATATAGCACCCCGAGTAGAACGCCTCCAGAAATGCATTAATGATAACGGACACCACATGCAAGATGTTGTTTTCCACACTTAATTTTGTCAAATGCTATGTCATTACGAACTCAAATCTGTTAATAAGTTTTTAAAAAACGTTCGTCCTTTTTGTCCAATCCTGTATTAAAGCAACCAATACTGCCTACTATTTAGTTTTTTCAAGGTGACCCGGTGATCGTCGCCAGTAGCCAAGGCACTTTCTTTTTATTATTATCAAAATTCTTCTAAATATAGAACAGCTTCCCGTCATACACTTTTATGTTTACGCGTTGCGTTCCTCTCTATAATATCAAAATGCCAAAATCGGGAAATTGAAAGATGTTTTCATTTATTAATACAGATTGGAGATGCTCAATCGATAGTCACTTCTTGACGTTCCATCACTGTGATAAGAATTCACTCTATCAAGTATAGTCGAAAGTCGAACGAAATTGAAACGATGAAAATTTATTCTGGGTTGAAAATTACCGCTAAGTGCCCGCAGACTGGGTTTCTGTCCAATCGAATTGCACAAATAGGGGTAGATGAATGTAGTGATTCAAGACATTTATTTAGTGGGAACCACATTATTGCAGTCAAGATTTATATAGATACCTAATTCCTGTTGGTTTGATTTCGCTGTAAATACGAATTTTTCAACATCCAATAAAATTTAACGAATAATTCTTTTGAACTGTCATTTCACAGGCGTTTTCGTAAATTTAAAAATTAATGTACGAGAGATCTACTGACGTCTGGCGTCATTAGTACGACTAGTGCACAGGACTAGTGAATGAAAGTTTACGTTGAAATTGTTTTATAGATTTGATTTCTTTTCATAACTTTGTCTTATGATTTGAATTTGAAAGAAAACTGGCCTTATGTATTCCGTCAAAGAACACTAAAATGGGGTTACTTTTTTTCTGAAAATTGAAATTTGAAATTGGTTTTTAATAATATTTAAATTTTATCGTGTAACGTCACTTAGTAATGAGGCAGCACTACCGTCCAGTGGCCAAACCTGAAACTGCTATTCATTATCATCATTTTTGACTATAAGTGTCTTTAACACATATTTAAACACACCCTTATAACATATTTATAACTTTTATCTGTTAACAATGATCAAACACTCAAATAACCACGAAGGAACTTGACTTGACAACATATTTGATTACGTATGACATATGATCTCCATTTGACATTTCACGAACCTATGTATAGACCGACAAAGTATAAAAGGAAAACAGAATGAATACGATATTATTTATAATTCATAAAAAAACAGTAACTTACATTAATTCATTAATAGTTGAACATCTCTATGAAATTAAATATTTATTAATCATATTAACAACAATGGAAACGAAAAGTAAATAATATATCAGCTATATCACCTAACTTGGTTGAACTATAGAACTCATTGCTAGATGCCGTCACATTTTGATGCCGCGAAACTTTAAATTATGAATGAAAAGTTTAATATTTTTGAGAAATATTGTATGGTATAGGATTGAAATAACTTATAGTTACATTATGAACAAAAAAAAAAAAAAACTGAGCTTTATTTTTTTGAAAAGACCCCATCTGGAATTCTAGGAGGCATTTAAAATGGTCTTAGCTTTAGCAACAGGATTCAGGAATCTATTTAAAAATTTAATCCCGCGAATTATAATTCGTTCGTCTCAGGTGCAAATACATACATGCAACCTTTGAGTAACAACTACTGTTAGATGAAATTAAAAATTTCATAGAATTGTAATAGT
This sequence comes from Ophonus ardosiacus, assembly GCA_943142095.1. Lineage (NCBI taxonomy): Eukaryota > Metazoa > Arthropoda > Insecta > Coleoptera > Carabidae > Ophonus > Ophonus ardosiacus. The sequence continues at coordinate 12,819,237 of OW964831.1, read as the reverse complement.
TAAAAATTGAAAAATGTTCAAAGTATTTTAAATGCACCCCTGTTTTGTTATTCTGCTATTATGCAGGTACCGTAATCATCCATCTATTTTCAGCAATACACAGTGGCGAAGCGAAGGGGGGGCAAGGGGGTCTATCATGCCCCGGGCGCCACTCGCAGAGGGGCGCCAGGCCGGGGTTTTAAATAATACTAAACTACTACTGATATTAAAAAAATATAATTAAGTTACTAATTTTTATAATATTTATCAATATTTTTCCAGTAAAATAACTATATGATTAAAAATACCCATCAGAGCTATAATTTACGGAGGGGGGGGGGGGGGGCAAAAAGGTTTCGTGCCCCGGGCGCCAATTATGCTCGCTACGCCACTGGCAATACATAGTAATGTATTTCTGGGATTTCCTACTCCAGTATTTAAATGGGTACTTGCAAAAATTCTCAAATCATAGGGCAAAGTTATGAAAAGAAAGCACGTGTATATAAAATAATTTAAACGTCAACTGTTTTCTGATTATAAAAGCTTTTATGAGCGCGCAAGATTAACACTAGGTATAAGTAGCTAAAAAGTATTAGTTAGGATTTTATAATAAATAATTTTGTTAATAGATCATATTTGAATAATCCGACTGAATTTAAAAATACGTAAAATTTTAAATGATTAATTTTTTTTAATATAAACGCTTTGTACAAGTTCTGACAGTAGTTACATCTAACTGAAATTTAATTTCATTTCATTTTATATCCATTCACAAAGCGAAAAATAATTATAAAACATCAGACGACTTACAACCCTTTAAATAAAAAACAAAAAAGCTTTCATTAATTAAATTAAAATGTTTTCATTTGTAATTCGTTTGCTCTTTAATTGTAACAGTTAATATTTTCAACGCTACAATTTTTAATCCACAAGTTCGGTGGTACAGGATTAAAATTTAATCTTTTTCTTCATATTTTACAACAAATTGAATTTCCCAATTTCAAGAAATTGCTTTTCTGTTTCTGTTCATCTAATTAAAAGCTTATGTCTATAGTACCTTATTACGTCAGAATTCATTGTAAAACCCTTACAAAGTCCTATGGTTTTCAGTAAATACAACAGACGGTAGAAACCAGAAGTGGATGCAATTAGAAAACAAATCGCAAGTCGCAGATCATTCCAGTTTCCAGATGCCGAGGGTCGGCGTTTCATTTGTGGCGCAACAGAGCTACACGCGTTGCTCGGATGTTTTGTTTCATCTGCCGAAATAGGAACGAGGGAATAGGAAAAGATTCCAAAAATGTTACAAAAATGAAATTTAAAATTGAATAAATAAATACGAGTATATCATCAGAGATTATTATTTATTGGCAGGTATGCCAAAATGCTTTTATTGGGAAATTTCGGTAAAGAAAGGATTAGCATAAAGGGCTCTTTTTCAGCATTTAAAAATTACAGGCTGGTACAAACTTTTGTAAGACTGAAGTAGTTTTTTTTTTTATCTCTGTTACTCACGCATCTATTCTATTCCAAGTTTTTATTGCTTTCTAACTTTTGTCTTCACCTTTTTGAAATCCGGAATCCAATTTATATAAATGAATGCAGAAAATAACATAACGAAAGTAAAGCAAATAATAATTGTTGTTAAGTCAAACAAAAATCACGTTCCTTCGTATGATAATGAAAGATATTGTTTAATGACATAGGCAGCAAATTTTCTATTCATTTTTTTATTTCTCATTGTTCTAAATGCCCTAAATTTTCCAATTTTAATTCTATGAGGTTTTCTATACTCGCCGTCAAATGATTATGGACTGATGTTCAACTTTTATCCCTTTCCGCACCCTGTTCCTTGCCCAGCAGTGTTGCCGCTTGTAACTTGACATGACCAGGAATGTACGCAAATGTCATATAATTTAAAACTAATTAAAAATTTTAATACATCGTAAATGAAGAAAATATTATAACAAATAAGTAAGGTAAGACAGTAATACGCAATATAAAATATAAAAATTGTCTCTGTGGAAAATTTATATTTATATTTTGACCACAGTTTCTACACATCAAGCTAAGGTCGCATTTGCGTTCAAATACGATAACCGATGAAATCTAAGAATAATTGATTATTAGGTGAACAGTAGATCTGCCAACACAACATGCTTCTGCAGTCAAATCCAAAGTTTTCTTGTTATTTAATAAATTATAATTTTTTTCAGGATGTAACGCCAACTTTTTGAAAAAATTGTGTACATTGGCAATAATTGTTTCTGCCTGCCCATTTAAATCTTGTTTTCCTAAACGCCTTTTATAAGAACCAGGCCTATTTAAATCATGAGTTTCACTCATTTTCTTTTCGAAAGTCTAAATATAATGCAATTTATAGGACTGGGAATAAAAAGCGCACTCGCAAGTACTAACGAAAATGTCAGAACATAAAATGACATTGACAGATAACAGATATTTGTACAGGTAGAAACTTAAAAAAATTGGCATCAGTGTAGAAATCTCCAGTCCATAATTATTTGACGGCAAGTATAGTAACGTAAGTTTGACATATAGCAGACAAAAAATTTGGAGATAATAATCGTAAGTAAATACGGCGGGGACAACATTATGTTTTGGGGTTTATTTAGGCTGTGCCCGATGGCGCATTTTGGCATTTAGTATTTAGGATTTAGGTTTTCTTAACATAAATACAACTCTGAATGGCACACTGGTGATACCCATTGGTTGTATGCCAACACTTTAGAACAACAAAAATTAATTATACAATTCGATTCAATTTGATGCTTGAGAGTAAATGTTAATATTATATTTCTTAAAATAGAAGCTAAAAAGCTATTCTTTGACAGTAAATTTTACGTTTCATACAAATTATAGCAACGAATATGATTTGTTTAATTAGTGCGCGTCAACTTCCAAGACATAGTGTGCTCCTGCAAAACCCTAAAATCTAATTCCTAAAATCCTAAATAATCACTAGATTTAGGACATATAAATTTAGTATTTAAATATTAGGGTGTTAAAAATGCATCATTGGACACAGCCTTAGTCCTACGAAAATTAGAAATTATTGCGACAATCATGGATAGCAAAGATTATCTCGACATTTTAAAAGCAAATTTATAACAAAGTACAGAAAATTAGGGCTTAGCAGGCAGATAATTTTAATGTCATGTTAAGCTAAATCATCCTCCATAATCTCCGGACGTTAACCAGATTGAGAAAGAGCGGAAAATTCTTGAAAGAAACAAGAATATAGTCCAATGAAAGCAAAAAAAGAATTTAATAATAAATAAAAGAAGAATGATAGAATATGTAATGCCATCGTTGTCCAAAAATTTTGTACGTTCAATGGCACGTCTCTTAATTACTGGTGGGAAAACCAATCAAAATTTTGTATTTCTTTATTAAAAAATAATATATAAATGTAAATATATCATCACGGCATATTACCCATTTCTGGGTGTACCAGTATCTACAACACATGTAGACATCGGTAATGATGACGATATATTTTACTGTGTGGGCGCTTACCAGACGTCACCTCACGGGCACTCATTGCTGGCGTGGAGAGTGCACCACAGGGGTCACTTATGTGCCATTTTAAAATTCGAAATATTTGATGCCGGTCGGGATCGAACCCGGTTCCCCCAGGTTCGCGACTAGACATTCAGGCACGCGGCCACGGTTTATTATTTAAATGTTTTGATTATCGATATTGCCCCATCCTATAAAATAAATAAAATAACGTAACATAATTTTTTTCATTTTGGATTAAAAAAATAAATATATTGGGTTTAAACTGATATTTTTTTTTTTAAATAGACTGAAATTATTGTCGTACGGAGACTTTTTTCTTTTTACCTCCCGCTACCCTTGGTAAGGGAGGTATAGGGATCGTGCTAAAAATCACGTATCGAGATTTTAGTAAATGACCACGTTTTAAGGTCCCTAGAATCCAATTTTAACATTTTCACGATGATGTCTGTATGTGTGTATGTGTGTGTGTATGTATGTGTGTGTGTATGTATGTATGTGTGTGTATGTGTAGGGATTTTGTCTTCGCTCTAACTCAAATACTATCATTCAGAAAATTCTGAAACCTTGTATTTCTATCCTATTCTAATATGAAAAGAAGCCATTAGATTTTGGTGTAAATCGGATAACCGGAAATGGCACTTTACCTGAAGCTCATAATGGTTTTTCTTCAAAAAATATTATTAAATGCCATTTTTTCGCATTTTATGTCTCATGAAAATTAAAGATTATTGAATTTTCTACAGGAATACATTAATACTTTTTCTATATATTTTGCAGATAAATTTAAAAATATTTTTTTTTATTAGTCCCGAAGCCTAAGATAAACACAATTCCTTTGTTACACAGTTCATATTTCAAATGAATGTAACTGGCAGTAAATGTCACTGTCAAAAAACTAATCACTTCAAATTAATAATAGTGACATTTTAAAAAGAAAATAGTAAATAAATCAATAGTTTTATGCAATGAAACAGTTTGCAGCGTTAGTAAATACGTAAGTATGTATTTAAATTAATAAAAATGGATAGGGATATGTGTGGAAGGATGATTGTTGCGTAACTATTATTGTGGTCCAGATGCGGTTATTCGCTACCGAAAATCAGTCACTTTAATATGTTCTTATGTATGAATGCTATGATGATTGTGGACAAGGCGAAAGAAGAATGTTGTTAAAGAGTGAAGTGAGTCAGCTGAGCTCTTACTCTTATCCCTTTTCTTATTGTTACTATTGTTTCCGGGTATTTGCTAACCCCCTAAGTGGGAATCGCGTGATTTTATGTACGTATGTATGTATGTAAAAATTAAATAGCGGGAGGTTTTGTGTTGGTCACATCAGATTTTTTGTATGACTGTATTATGCAGATACCATTGTGCATATTTTATATTTTTTTTTTTTAATTGAAAAGGTCTAAATAGTGGAGTGTTATGAGAAATATAAATTTATTCTCAAAATAATAATTAACTTGTGCATTTAAAAGAACTAGGGACTTCCCCGAACTTTAAGTCTTCACGATACTGGGATATGCAAAAATATATATACTCTATATGATGGAAACCCAAAATATCGCAATAAACAGATTAAACACCTATATACATACTATAAAAATACAAAGGAACAGTTTAGTGCGGTGTACTACAAATTGCCTTAGGTTTGTCATAATACTTGCAATTCCTAGGGTTGGATTAAAGAAAAAAACAAATATCTTAAGGGACAATACAGTTATGTAATCCATAATCCTACCCAAAGACCAAAGGCGCAAATATACTTATTACAAAAATTAGAAATTATATATATATATATAAAAATCCCACCTACGTCAACCAAAAAACAAGAAATTATTAATTTTTTACATGCGCATAACATTTCCCAAAAATAGAAATAAAAGCAAATTATTAAATATTATTAAGGAGTATAACTTTCAAAAACAACGCTTTACAAACTTACTAGCAAATTAATATGATTATGAAGTGTGAAGTTTGTAATATTTTTGTTATGAGAGTCCCAACTCTGTGTATAGCAGTGACAGCTTTCTCAGACTTATTTATGAGGGGCGAAAAATTGGGTTTCTTTGTCAACTTAAATTGAGGGGCGTTTCAAAGTTTTACAGCGATCCTTTGGGTTTTGGTGAGACAGAGTATAAGTACCATGTTGTGAGGGTTTGAGCGCATTCCTCTAACATAAAAGCACCGTATTATACAAAGGATATCTGTACATTGTTTTGCTCTATAATTCATACATTTCAGTGTTTGTATAGGGTATACAATTAGCTTATATTATTCAAGACCAAGTTCTAATTCAACTTTACATTATAAGAAATGAATTCAAGCCACAATCCAATCCCCAAAGTTCTGTATCTAATACCCAAATTCCCTCCATTTCTAACCTCAAACTCCCGGTAAAAACTTTGTGTATGCGCTGGTGTTGCGCAGCATAAATCCCCTTGTGCCTTGTGCGGTTTGCAGACAGCGCTATGAATAAACCAGCGGTTGCGCATGTTACTAACGGGGGGCAGTTGTAGGACTAGGACTTAAGACTCTGGGACTCACCTCTTGGCAGTGCCACATGGGGCTCTTGCACACCGTCACCAGGGACAGGTTCTGAGGCCGGTTGAGCCACACGATGCACACCTCGGTCAAGCTGATCCATGATACCGCAGTGAAGTAGAAATCCCTGGGAATAGGATGAATTAGTAAAACAAGCTGGCTATGTTCTTGAAAGAAATAATAAGAAGGTCATTTAGAATGTTATCTACCTTGCTATATTACTTTATTGAGACTACTGAGACATTATAAGCCTATACTACATTTAGTTCATAATAATAAGAAAAAAATATGTTGTGACCAGCACAATACCTCTCGCCATTTCCGTTTTGATATATAAGTATCGAATTTAACATTTCTTGTACACACAAATAATTCTAATTATATCTATTCTTTCATTCTATAAGGAATCTTGTCCTACACTTCTAAAATGTTCAAGATGGTTCTAATTCATTGACGGGATTGGGAGTACATTTTTCAGGATATATATTACTATTAATATACATACATACATACATACAAACATACAGACATACATACATACATACATACATACATACATACATACATACATACATACATACATACATAAAATCACGCGTTTCCCACTTAGTGGGTTAGCAAAAACCCGAAAATAATAAGAAAAGGGATGAAAGCAAGAGCTCCACAGAATCACTTAACTCTTTAAAAACATTCATTCAAGAACATATTATTGTGACCGATTTTCGGTAGCGAATAACCGCATCCGGACCACAATAATAGTTACGTAACAATCATCTTTCGCTACACATTCCTGTACATACATACTTCATTCTTCTCGTCCACATAAAAGTTCAGCTGTCTCTCCATTCTCACAAAACATTCTTACTAACCATTCATCTTTACACCACAATAATTACGAAACAATCATCCTTCGCAACACATTCCTATCCATGCATACTTCTTTCACCACAGCCACATTCATAAACGTATTCATACATAATAACATATTAAAGTGACCGATTTTCGGTAGCGAATAACCGAATAATATAATAATAATAATATTAATATACATATCTACCTATAATTTTAAATATTTAATTAATAATTCAATAAGAAATATTAAATGTTCTTTCAAGGAAAAGCTTTCAGTACTATCAGTAAAAGTGTTGATTTTTGACACAGACATTTATCTGTCAATTACAAACATTTGAATTTAACAACTGGTTTCGTTGATACAGTCTGGACTGTGCGATTTATTGTAACAGATTATTCCATATATTATATTTTCTTTATTTATAAATCTACAGAAAATATAATAAATATTTTAAGGGTACTAGATGAAAAATTTTATGTTCTTCAATATTCGTAATTACAAAAATTTTCAAAAAATAATATTTAGAAGATTTTTTTAAGAAACTACTACTTCCGGTTGTACAATTGTTATTAATACCTTTTCAGCTCTTCCCACTAATGTCAGATTGTTTATTTATAAATCTACAGAAAATATAATAATTTTTTAAGTGTATTAGATGAAAAATTTTATGTTCTTCAATATTCGTAATAACAAAAATTTTCAAAAAATAATATTTAGAAGATTTTTTTAAGAAACTACTACTTCCGGTTGTCCAATTGTTATTAATACCTTTTCAGCTCTTCCCACTAATGTCAGATTGTTTATTTATAAATCTACAGAAAATATAATAATTTTTTAAGTGTACTAGATGAAAAATTTTATGTTCTTCAATATTCGTAATAACGAAAATTTTCAAAAAATAATATTATAAGATTTTTTTAAGAAACTACTACTTCCGGTTGTTCAATTGTTATTAAAATCTTTTCAGCTCTTCCCATTAATGTCAGATTGTTTATTTATAAATCTACAGAAAATATAATAATTTTTTAAATGTATTAGACGAAAAATTTTATGTTCTTCAATATTCGTAATAACAAAAATTTTCAAAAATAATATTTAGAAGAAACACATACACCAAAAAAAATTCTAAATCACTCTCGCAACTCGTATATTCATAATAATCACAAGGGGTTTTTCCATTAACTTAACATTAACTTTCCAGACACACACACATAGTCAGCCATAATCACCGGAGATTCGAACCCAGAACACTTCGGTCGGGATCGGTTTATTTATATATATATATACTTATAATATAAAAATTAATTCTGCGATTACATAATGTATTATTTGTAAAACCGATATTAATTAAGTATTTAAGCTTTATGCAGTTTTTACTTATTTTTTATATAATTTTTCTAAAATATGTCTAAAATTATAAAAATATGTCACTACAACTTTAATAAAAATAAAACGCATCGCTACGAGACCGGCTGCATGAAACTACCTTAAATGGGGAAGTTTAGCATGGTAAAAATTCTACATAACATACTATTTTCTCACAAACATAACACAAATGACTGCTGAAATTGAAATTAAAAATTAAAATTATTGCTCCATTTATTTATAATTAATATTTTTTGGGTAAACTCTAAGTACGTCACAAGTCAGTTATGCGCAAACTCAGACAGAACGGTGAAAGCGAACCACTTGAACGTAGGTCGAACAACACCTCAGTCTCAAGTGACTGGTAACCGCAACCGCGTGCGTCAGTGTATAAGCGACATACGTTGTACCAAGCCTCTGCCGACGTCATCATAGCTTAAAATCGGCTTTTCCGGAAAATCTGGACATTTCTGAAAAAATAAAACATGTTACATCATTTTTCAAGTCATTTCCCATGGAATAAAAGAATAAAAAAATTCGCTAAACTTCCCCATTGAATTAATAAATTATGCAACATTAGTTATAAACTATTTATAGCATAAAAATCATAAAAATAATAAAACCGCCTATTCAACCAGGGGCAAAAAAACGTTTGATTTAAAACCTTTAAAATTTATTGTTCATATGACATTCCCAGTAGTATGTACCTCAAGATAAGAAACACCTTGTATAAAATTTATTTCACTGAATTGTAGTAAATGGATAAAATAGAATTGCACATTTTAAACAATGTTAAACAAATTTTCCACTATGACGTTTCATTGAACCGATATATTTATTTTTAACCGCAACTGAATTTTATGCCAGTGGAAAAACTTTTCGGTTTTACAACTTTTACTCGTTTCGCGATTATCTGAATAAAATACGAACAAAAGCAATTTCAAAGAAACATGCCTGGAATATATTTCGATCTTGAAATCATCAAAATTTTGGATGGGTGTTACAAAAGTCGAATTGTACATCTGCGTCCCGCGGAACAAATAGGCTTTTCCTGCTTACAAAAGTAAACGATTTCCCTAAGCGCAAACAATAAATATTCGCTAATAGCATGTCTTGAAGAAATTTCTCTTTTATGCTAATTCCAAATTACTTGTTGGGGTTGTTACTTGACTTTGTACTGAGAAATTAAAACACTAAAACACATATTCTTTTCGAAACAAGCACTGTTTTTCCGTTGTTTTTATCTTGATAATTTTTAAAAAGATTTGTTCCTACGCAAAAATATGTTTTGTTTTAACTGACGAATATTCGACAAAGAATAAAGGGTTTCGAGTTCCGCGTTTCAAAGCACTTACAAATTGCTAAAGTTTGTCGAAGATAAAATGGTTAAATTATTATATTTAGGAAGTTTGAAAGTATACCAGAACACTCAAATTATGTAACAAAGTGACGCGAAGCGTTTTACACAGTTTAATTGTAATATTACCTACTTCAAATTATTTTATAAGAAGGGTTTAGATTGCGTTTTAAAACGAAAATAAATTTTGTATTTAAGGTTCTTGGATAATGAGAGCTTCCAAACGACGAGTAATTGTTTATTAAGTGAAAATGACGATTTAATAAACAATTATTCACTGTTTGGAAACTTCATTATCCAAGAATCCTAATTTCTTCATTACCTACCATAGCTTAAGAAAATTTCAACCGAAAATAAATTTGGCACAAGATGATGTCCAGAGTTAATAATAATTATTTGTTTAACGTCCTACTGGTATATTATATACCAAATAACACCCTATGGTTGTTATAAAATTGTTGCTATGAAATCGGTATTGTAAACAAATAAAAATATCGCGTTTTCTAGTTACAGCGTTTAAGTAGATTAATATCTCTAACACAAATCACAATAACAAGACATAAATCGATAAAAATCTTTATTAAAATAATATATCGGTCGGACGTTAAACGTTGAACGCACCACGGGTGTTAAAAGGACAATAACCCCTTCGGTCAACGTACCCACCTCGGGCCAGAGGCCCTCGGAGAGTATACTGTTGACCTCAGGCGTTATTGTCCTTATAACACCCTTGATACGTTAATTACTATAACTACACTCTGTGTGGTATAAGAATGGAGTGTAGCATGGTATAAGAACAATATTCCTGGCTTGTGATTACTGCAAACGCGAGTCAATTTCAAACTGTCCCAATATAATGTTATTGTAACTTTTCTTCTGCATTTGTGTACAATAAATTAGACCAGCTACATTGAATGTAACTGAAATAAATAATTTTAATATAAATATAATTGTAAAAAAAAATCTGCTGTGTCCAGCACAATACCTCTCGCCATTTCCATTTTATGTTATATAAGTAATGTATTGCACTTCGCCATCGAACCGTTGTTTTATAACAAAAACATTACAGAACTTAACCCAAATATTATTTTTATTGTATTTAACATGTCTTCTGCACACATATAATTCTAATTATATCTATTTCTCATTGTATGAGGAAGTTCCTACATGTCAGAGATTCTTCCAATTCATGAGCAAGCTTGGCTGTTTTTCTTATGGATATATGCATTTTACCTACAATTTTAAATATTTAATAAAACAATAAGAAAGAATAAATGTACTTCCCAGAAAAAGCTTTCAGAATGTCACTAAAACTGTTGAGTTTTGACACTATGTATAATATATTATAAATATTTGAATTTGTCAACTGGTTTCCTTAGTGCCTTGGCCTCTGCGATTAGATAATTTTATATATTATTACAGTGTCTTTATCTCTAAATCTGTACAAGATATAATAAAAATTTTAAATGTATATATCAGATGTAGAATTTTATGTTATTCAATAATAGTAGTAACAAAAATTTTCAAAAAATTATATTTAGAAGATTTTTTTAAAGAAACTATTACTTCCGGTTGTCCGATTCTTACCAAAATCTAATCAGCTCTTCCCAGGATTGTCAAATTGAGGAAACTGCAGTTAAATATTTTTTAAGTATTTGAGAAACCGTGTTTCCAACATCCACACATCCACACACACACACACACACACACACACACACACACACACACACACACACACACATGCGAATTTTAGCATGATTCCAATACCTCTCTTAGCGAGAGGTAAAATCTATATTTGCCGTAAAATAAATACGGATTCGAGATTTCTTCACTGTTGCCAATTCCGTTGGTCATGTTTAAATTGCTAAGTTATGAAAAAGTGGCAACACCGCAAGGCAAAGAACAGGGTGGGGGGAAGGGCATATTTATTTGGTGGCGAGTATAATAACATCATGTGTCAAACTGTCAATAGCTGTCAAAAATATTTTATTATTCATGCAATTTCGCATGTCTGATCAAAATAGGCCTCTAATGGATGAGATTGAAGATGTTCCATCTCCAAATGAAGTGTCTGAATGTTTCGATTATTGTTATATTATTATTTTATCGAAATAAAACTTAGATTCGTATAACCTTAAAATGTTTCTGCGTAAACCGCTCTTGTCAAGCTTCGCTCATCACTGCAATCTCAAACCAGACAGAGTATAGGCACTAAAATACCAGATTTACAGCTTCGGCAGCATTCATTGCCTCTGCTGTAAATGTGTGTTTCTTGCCGTGTTCATTATTTTTTTATTATTTTAGAATTAATTTAATTGATTATTTTTAATACCTATTTTGAAAGTTATCGCCATTAAATTATGTTACTTTTTTAAATTTGACGTACCTTAAAATTTAAGCCTTGTTGTTACAAATGGACATTAGAATTTGAGCATCGGAAATAAATGTCATTTTCCGTTATATAAGCTCTCATCCTTAATCTCCTGCTTTAATTCCAATCCGCTTCGTAAATAAAACAGTGCCTGCCATCTGTAAAACGGAAATGAATCCGCGGTTTCCAAGAGCCATTTCGATTTCCTGCTAAGAGGCCATCATTGATTTCTCCAACCTTTTTTTATCTTTCCTCGGAAATTGTTTTTATTAAAATGCATCGTCGCAGCGTATAGTTCAGTATGAGTAGGTAGGTACTTATTTATTCGTGGCTTTGTTGAAGTTTGTAAGCGGCCCTTGAAGTTTGAAAAACAAAACTGCTGCCGGTCTTAAGATCGTATTCTGTACGGAAATTGCTCAACTAGTTAAGACTGGCTCGTAAAAGAGGACACCAGCGAATATTCCGCGATTGTGTGAAACTTTATGGAAAACTGCATACTAAACTGACATTAAAAAGTTGGAGAGGAAGATAATTAAGTGGATGCAAAATCGGTCTTTTATTTTGTTTGCAGTTAAACCAAATGGAATTTCATTGCTTTTTTAAATTATTACTGACATGAAAATAAAACCAGTAATAAAAATAAATATATCCATGCAATACTGGTTATGCACCCTATACTGTTTTAGTAAAACTTATCTTATAAATTTGAAATGAAAATACGTATTCAAAAATTTACATATCACCAGAACAATAAGGATAATTTATAAGTAAAAATGTCCATACTTTTACCTGCCTAGGCTGGCAACAAAATGTTGTTCTTTGAAACAATAGGAAATTTACTTTTTGTACAACCGGACGCGAACTAAGTATTTCGCACACATTTCAGGCCACGAAATTCAACTTCGCGACCGTTACTATAGCAAGACCCGTTAAGGCCTATTTATAATGAAGTAACGCAACGCATCGGCGCAACGTGATCGCAAACACAAAATCTGTAATTTATAATAAACGCTAAAGATAGCACTTCTAACCAATCAGAAGAATTCGGTATATTTCTTTGAAATGAGGCTCCTTTTATTTATTGTCTATACATATAGATGTAGATATAAATAAGGTTAGTATATAAAATAATTTAAATAGAAATGGACAGTGTCTAAAATACAGTATTTATTTTCTAGTTGTGACAGTTCACGACTATGTCGATAATAAAGTTTTTTTATTGTAAAACCGAAACACTTAACTCTGGTTAACGGTACAGCAGTAAGGTAGAAAGATTTTATTATAAATCAGCAGATAGCAATACCATGCGTTCATGTTTTGCGTTACCTTACTGCAACTGCGTTACCGCTTGCGTTTACTTCATTATAAATAAGCCTATTTCTATTCAGTAACTCAATGGTTAATTTTTAACAACTGGTTAAAAAGTTTAACCAATCAAGTATGTTGATTTGTAACAAAAAAAAAATGTATTTTTAGTTGTCAAATCAATAGCAGCTCTTGGATAAACATTTTAACCAGTTGTTACTGAGGTACAGCATAGGCCTGTTAATCTAAAAGTCGATTAACAGTTGAAAGTTGGGATGACAAATAATAAGAAAATGACAGTGCTGGTTTTAAAATATGACAATAATTAATAAGTATTTTGTTTAAAAGATACCTTTTGCTTAGTTTGGTGACATCAAAACGTATCAGTTTAAACAGTTCTCAAATTAAGAAATTCTTAGTTACACAAAGGCTTAAAATTCGTTGATGGAATCGGCCGTAAAGGATATAATAATTGATAACTTCAACAAGTAGGCAGCAAAACAGCATCCATTGGGAATGACTATCGATCCAACTTCAAGTTTTGTGACTTCGGAAGAGTTAGAACTTAGAACTACAAGTTATACAAGATTTATTACTTTATGTTTCAACTAAAAAACTAAATACTTCTTCATGTCAGTGAGCTGTTTTCAAATATTCAATATACTTACAACTTTACCTGGAGTAGGTACTTAAAAGTTGTGTCGTACGTAGTCAGACCAAAATAGATCGAAGAAATAAAATACGAATGCCGTATAATTTATTATTTCTCTGCTAAATTATTAAATGTCTGCACCAGGGTCTGCACTCATTTTATTTACCTACTTATCTATTTACCAAGGGTAGCGGGAGGTAAAAATTGTATAAATACAAAAGAAATATTTATTTTAGGAAAATAAACACTACCTACTTAGTGAATTTAAATATTTGAGAAAACCTCTTCTGGCTTTGATAACAGCTTGACAAACTGTAGGTATTATTCTACTGTTTAGTTTCAGTTGTATAAATAAATATATCATCACGGCATATTACCCATTTCTGAGTGTGCCGCAATCTGCTTTGTCGCAGATATCGGTAATGATGATGACATATTTGTACCGTGCGGGCGCTTACCAGGCGTAGCCTCACGGACACTCATTGCTGGCGTGGAGAGTGCACCACAGGGGTTACTTTTGTGCAATTTAAAATTCGAAATATTTGGCGCCGGTCGGGATCGAACCCGGTTCCCCAGGTTCGCGACCAGGAGGTCTATTCTAACTTCATAGCCACATGTGCTATCCGCTATCCGCTATATAAGTTCCACTACTAGCCAATAGATGGATTCAAGTCGGATAGCCACATGTGCTATCCGCTATCCGCTGTATAAGTTCCACTACTAGCCAACAGATGGATTTAAGTCGGATAGCCACAAGTGCTATTTGTTAGAATTATAAATAATTATTATAATTTAACTAGGTACATACAATATCAATCAAATATTATTGATATAACACACGAACACAAGTATTTGATCACAAAATTGAAAAGCCGGACTACTTGTCAACTTGACATCTGGCAATATTAATAAGTTCCACTACTAGCCAACAGATGGATTCAAGTCAGATAGCGGGACGGGGACCCCCATCTGTTGGATAGTAGTGGAACTTATAAAGCGGATAGCGGATAGCACATGTGGATATGAATTAGAATAGACCCCCAGACACAGGCACGCGGCCACAGGTAATTTTCATTTTATGTGAAAAAATTTGAGTACATTTAGGAGTACCCATAATTTTTAACAGTTCTATATCCTATAAACTTTAAATGTTAATGAATATACCGCAGAATATGTTCTAACTTTTTAGTTGTTCCCTGCATGCACAAAATTCTTATCTTTATTACCAGAATTATTATTCTGTCCCAACTAATCTTATAAATATTACGATAAAATCTTAAAAACTTACGTGTTATGAGCCAACGCCGCCGGAGGCCTAACTTCCTTAGTCCTTATATTCCCAGGATCCGCCAAATCCGCCACTCTTAGACTCACAATCGGATTATTCGTCCCAGGTTTCGGATACCTCAAACTCCTTATATCCGGGTATAACCTCTCATCCGACACGGCTCCGTACCACGGAAACTGCAGCTCCTCCACCAAAGTATCATTAAAAGACGCATACAAGATCATGTGCCCATCGCTCGACATCCACACAGCGGAGTTCGAACCCAGGATCTCTTCCTCGTAGAGCCAGTCCGGGACGCCGTGGGAGACTACGCCAGGGACTGCGGACCTGGTGATGCGGTAGCCGGTGGAGGAGCGAGGTCCAGGACGGTAGTAGATGTCGTAGTCGTGCACCATGACGAGACCGTGGCCTCGGTGGGTCCATTCGGCGAGGAGGAGGAAGGGATGGCCTTGGTCGTCTGGGAGGGGGGTAAGCGGCCATGTTTCCCTGAAACAAAACGAAAATGGAGGTTGTATAGTCTGTTCGCTCCTAGCTGAAACAAGCCGATAATTTATTACCCCAATAGTTATTAACACAAACCATAAACCACTTTCTTGAGCCTTTGTTCATCAAACGGCGGTCAGTTGTAAATGGAGTGTTGAACAAGGATTGTATTCAGTTCGTTTTGATATATGCGTTTGTAAATTTTTAAGAGAATTTTTTGAAATTATTTTGAAATGTATTTACAGCTAGGTATTATCACTGAATAGGAATAATTAAGAATTACCTGGAAAGACGTTTTCGGCTAATGACATTGTTTTCGGGTTTGGCCATCATCATAATTTCTAGGAATTATTTAATCTACTATTCATTTAAGTCGCCCTTGATTGAATTTCGTTCCTTTATAATCCCGGTTTTCTTTCGTCTTAACTCAGTTTACATGTAACATTAGTTAGCAGCGGTTGTAAATGAAATTTTAAATATGGAAATGTGAAGGCCCTGGGATGTCGACAATGCTCTACCAGTGTTAGTGACGAAGTCAATACCTGTGACACCGATGCCGACGTTGTGCAAAGTGATGAAGACACAAATTGTTTTAAATATTTCATCAACGAACAAACGCAGCAAGTTATATTAAATGTGTATAATCATTTTGTAGAAGTGGGTGAAACGAATGCTCTGAAAAGAACTTCGATTGCGACAAAAACGTCTTTCGCATCCGTTCGTCGCATTGTAAAACGAGGAGTTCCAGTTAAAAAACGGAAGAGGACTACTTCTGTACTTTCAAAAATTGGTAATTTTGGACATTTTCCCTTACTTATGCAGATTTCGAATACGTCCCTGTTCCACACTACCTGAGGATTTTCTATTTGTTTGTGGTAATATCTATTGGGGTAATAAAATATCGGCTTGTTTCAGCTAGGAGCGAACAGACTTTACTATATTATCCAAATGATATTCGATAGACAATCTTATAAATATTTGTGGCATTGCAATAGTTTATTGGCTGATTTCACCACCGATTCCTAAAATTTAAGTAATGTCTACGTACCCGATGTGCACCACATAGGCAGTACCTATACCGTGTTTTAAAACTATAGACAGCACTAGACGAAGTCACATTTACACCGCTAGAAGTTACCAAAAAAAGTTAAAATGAAGGTCACGTCAGCATTTATACTTTCCAGATTATATTTTCATTAACCAAAACTATTATAGATAATCTACTTAATTTATTCATATAAAATCAGAAATACATAACTTTTAATTATAAATTAATTAATTGCATTTTTTTTTGTAATTCCTTGATGAAAAATTTATATATTATAACTGTTTTTATTCGTGAAATATCACAAAAAGAGAAATGAAACAAAAAACATGTGCAAATTCAACAAGTGATTTGACAACTACTGAGAGTTTGACGTTTCAATTACGTTTGAAGGTTAACTTGTAATTTCATCTGGTTAAATGCGGCTTCACGAAATAGTCCAGCAGCCAATCATAGGCTTTGATTTTCTCACTAGTGTTTATAGTTACTATCTATAGTTTAAAAACAGAGTATAGCAAAATTTCGTTTTCACCAACCGCTAAGCATTGCCTATTTCGATTTAGGAATTACTTAGCTACGTATCTGTTTTCCGATGCCCAAATCGCTAAGTATTTCCTAACGTTTGACAGCTGACACTTCAAAATGAAAATTGTACAATTTTATTGAATATTTTGATAGTTAATTGGAATAATACTACCTTTTTTTTAGTTTTAGTTCTGTTTTTATTTATTATTAAAACCCAACGTTTCGGCACCATAAACTGGTGCCTTCTTCAGGGGAAAACATTGACATAAATATGTGAAATAACAAAAACGACAAGTAATCAAAGTAACAAGAAAAGTTCGTAAATGTTACCTTTTTACCTAGTTACCTTGGTTACTTGTTGTTTTTGTTATTTCACATATTTATGTCAATGTTTTCCCCTGAAGAAGGCACCAGTTTATGGTGCCGAAACGTTGGGTTTTAATAATAAATAAAAACAGAACTAAAACTAAAAAAAGGTAGTATTATTCCAATTATTAATATGAGTTCTGAAAGATATTTTAATAATTTTGATAGTTATAACGAAGAAATAAAAAGATATGCACAAGATAGAAAAAAAAGAACAAATTGTCAATGGTTTTGTAAAAATAATTAATAAATACATAAACATATCGCTTTTATTCTTTATTTTATATTTTGGGAAATTACATTGGGTATCCACATAATTCCTACAAAAATGCCATAGCTAAATATCATAAATATGCGTTCCCCGGTTGTCATATTTGAAATTTTTTCTTAAAATCATAGAATTCAGTTTCTCAGTTTCTGGTTTTGTATTATTTATTCTATATTTTGCCATTTATATTCTTTTCTTGTTTATTTTCATCTTTGTTTCATTTATATTTTCCACTTCTGTAATACAAATTTATAAGCATATATGTAAAGGAAATTTATTTAAAAATTTAATTATTTTGTTTACCTCAACGTAATATTAATATCTCCACATAATTTCCAATGGCAATTTTGACAAATATACTTGACAAATGTCATAAATTATAAAAATTATTTATTTATTTCCAGTATGCAAATATAATATCACAAAAATAACTAATAATCCGATGCCTATGTAAGTAATTCCTAGCTGGGCATTGCTTTGTTTGGTGAAATCCAAAATGGATAAGTATCAATTTAGGCAGTTAAATTTAGGAAATTCTTTGCTAGGCAACGGTTTAGGAATCGGTGATGAAATCGGCCGTAAAAATCCTGGACTATGTGTTTTTGTAAAATGTTGAAATTCTCACAGGGAACTATGGATGCGACTAGCTTCTTACTCTCGGTCGTTATCAAAATTTATGTTTCCGAGATATCGGCTTACCATGTGTGATTCTACACTTTTGTAAATTTTCACGCAACCCCAAGAGCCTGGGCGAAAATTGCAACCATATGTTTTAGCTCTATAGCCACTCGCATCTATGCGCCCCACTTATCTTGGGAAGATATATAGAAATTATACTTGCCGTCAAATAAATATGTACTGATGCTCAATTTTTCCCTTCTCCCCACCCTCTCCTTGCCATGCGGTGTTACCACTTCTTCATAACTTAGCATTTTTAACATGACCAACGGAATTGGCAACAGTGTAGAAATCTACAGTCCATATTTATTTGATGGCAAGTATAGTAAAAACTTGGCATTACTATTTTGGTATTCGAGTCCTTCAGTTTAAAATTACAAACGTAGATTTATTTCAGTGGGGATTCAGTATTCAAGTTTTAGTTTTTGGTCTTTGCTGTTAATGGGCTACTTGCATGGTACTGAAAATCCGATTTCTATCACTATATACGTAATGTTATGTTAAAAACATATATAAAAATATAAATTTTATTTTAATAAAGTTGTTTGTTTTTTAGTAAATTAAGAAAGAAAATTTTCTGTGACGTCATTGTATTGAACTTAGGAAGAGAACCATGTTGAAGAATGTAACTAATAGATGGCATTGCGTGCGAGAAAGTTTTAATTTGAATTTGACATTTTGCTCTCTCTGGGCTCTCAAATATATTAATTATATCACAAATAAACACATAGGTAGTTACATGTAATTTAAAATATCGATACGGAAAAGACAAACTAAAATACTAACCTCCAAACTATTGTTGAAACGTCAAACAGGAGATCTACAATACCCGTACAAACAAACGCTATAGCTTTACGATCACTCATTGGTTCGGCGTAATTCTACGTCATACATGGCATTTGACATTTTGCTCTCTCTGGGCTCTCAAATATATTAATTATATCACAAATAAACACATAGGTAGTTACATGTAATTTAAAATATCGATACGGAAAAGACAAACTAAAATACTAACCTCCAAACTATTGTTGAAACGTCAAACAGGAGATCTACAATACCCGTACAAACAAACGCTATAGCTTTACGATCACTCATTGGTTCGGCGTAATTCTACGTCATACATGGCAGTAATTCAAATAATCAAATTTCATTATTTTTTTCTGGCTAATTAATAAAAATTTTGTCAAAAGAAAAAATAGGGGTAGCAAGTTTTTACCTGCTCTTCAAAAATATGAAATAAAAAAAATGTACGCAAGTAGCCCATTCTGGAAGCAGTATGACAAATAATTATAGTAAGTAATATTTTAAGCATTTTTCGTATGATTATGATTAATTATACATCTCCTTTTCATATATATACCTATATATATCAAGATATTTGAATTCTTTCAGCAAAACTCTGAAATTCTACAAAATTAAAAAAAAAAATACATATCATTGAGTGTTAAATTAATGAATGGGACATGGAAAGAGCCTCCCGGTGAGTGTGTCGAGAATTCGAGAATATATTCGAGCATCCGCTGGACGTCGGTACGTGAGTGCCGGCCAATCTTTCAGCAACTGCGTTACATGTCTAATGAAGAAAGAACTTTGTCTAGACCATGTTTTCACATTGACATTACATCAAACAAGAATTGAATTTATAGAAATGTAAGATACGAATAAATATAAAAATAAATAAATTATTATTTCGTATTACACATATTTATTTCGTTGGTAATTAAAACTACCCTGGAGTATTTGCATTTATTTAAATAACTGGTTCCTGCTCTTTTCCTGTTTTACTCATTCAAGTAAGTAGTAAGCACAATTATTATTTTTTATATAAATATACTATTACTACTTATTACCTATTTCTAGGTGTATAATACTCTGATAAGTATAATTTTTCTTTTCCTATGAATTTAAAGAATTTTGTTTCATCTAATCATTATTAATGACATGCAATAAATTAATTAATAATTAACAAACAAGAGCGTTTGATAAAAATGTAACAAACATAAAATATGCTGCATGTGCAACAACAAAAGTGAAATATTATTCTAGAAATGAAAACAAAGAATAAAAAAAGTTTATCCTACATAATCTCTTTTCTAATTGTCAAACTAAACACGTAGATGTACTCGTACGTACGAGTACATCATTTATATTCTAGTCTGAAGTCATATTGGAAGCTGTCTGGATAAAAAACTTTTATCATATTTGACATGGAAGCTATTACATGGATATTAAATTAAAATTGAAAGATCTATAGTAGTCTTGGAAAAATATCATGAGTTATAGCTACAATCGCAAAATCAGTCAGTATGAGAAGCCTCATTCACAACACGAAATTAGTGGTGTGTTAGTAGTTGCGCAGAAAACAACATACGTAGTTGTACTACACCGTTTACAATAACGAAATTAGCGCAGTGCAGGTTTGTGCTGAGTTCAGTTATCGCAAAAGTTTGTAAACCCAAACTTTCTGGTTAGTGGTTAACAGAAATAGCCAATCACAGCACAGAGTAAAATGGGATAGATATATTATAGAAAAAGATATATGTTTTGACATTTGCTGAGCCTCTTTGACAGTGGTTGTGTGAAAATAGTGAAATCGAAATGAATCAAAATCTACGAAAGCGTCGAATGGCCATACGCAAAATTTGAAATTTCACCTTTTAATCTTGAAATTTCACTTTTATAAAACTTGAAATTTCAACTTCTAAACTTGAAATTTCAACTTTTTGAAATTATGAGTTACCAGTTATAGGTCACGCTGCAGTTTGTATTTTTTTAATAAAAAAAATCTAATGTGGCCAACACAAAATCTCCCGCTATTTAATTTTTATTAATTTAAATACATACCTACGTATTTAGAAATGCTTCAAACTATATTATGTTCTATTGCATATAACTATTGCTTTATTTACGATTTTCTTTATTATTTAATATGTCACTATTATTAATTTGAAGTGATTACTATTTTGACAATGACGTTTACCTGTCAGTTACATTCATTTGAAAAATAAACTGTGTAACAAAGGAATTGTGTTTATCTTAGGCTTCGGGATTAAAAAAAGAAAAATGATTTTTAAATTTATCTGTAAAATATAAAGAAAAAGTATTAATGTATACCTGTACAAAATTCAATAATCTATAATTTTTCAATGACATTAAATGCGAAAAAATGGCATTTAATGGTATTTTTTGAAGAAAAACCATTATGAGCTTCAAGTAAAGTACTATTTTCGTTTATCCGATTTACACCAAAATCTAATGGCTTCTATTCCTATTAGAATAGGGTAAAAATACAAGGTTTCAGAATTTTCTGAATGATAGTATTTGAGTTAAAGAGCAAACAAAATTCGTACACATACACACACACACACACACAAACACACACACACACACACACACACACACACACACATACAGACATCATCGTGAAAATGTTAAAATTGGATTCTAGGGACCTTAAAACGTGGTCATTTACTAAAATCTCGATATGTGATTTTTAGCACGATCCCTATACCTCCCTTACCAAGGGTAGCGGGAGGTAAAAATTGAAATTTCAACTTTTTAAAAAGGTGATATTTCAAGTTTTTGAAAAGGTGAATTTCAACTTTTTGAAAAAGTGAAATTTCAAGAAAAACGTTGAAATTTCAAGAAAAACGTTGAAATTTCAAGAATGCATTATTTTTTCTGTGGCCCCTCTAAGCTTTCGTAAAAATCATCTGCAAATGAAGAAGAAATTATTACTGAGTTCGTTAACTGATTTTGAATACTTGCCATTCAGTTTCTTTCAAAGAAGCATTTTTAAAATTTGCATGACTTTATATAAATTTATAAATACTTCTTCTGAATATTTATGTAATAATTACATAAATAAGTTGTGACATCTATGATAATTTTGAGGACTACCCTAAATTACGAATGAAGCGTACTATTTTACTGAAAGAGATAGACGTTAATTTCACGTATTGTGAACGCTGTTTTCCAACTTCAAATTACTAATTATAACCTCTAACCATAAGTTGAGTTGTGAAAGGCAGAGAATACGGTTGTGTGCGAACGTGCGGCGATAGTCAAATTCGTTAAACGATAGATATCACGCTTTAATTCGCGGACCATATGAAATAATTAAACTCTAGTGAAACAAGGTAGTGTTGTGAATAAAGAAAGTGAAGTGAGATTACCTAGAAGCTCTAAATTAGAGTAAAAAAGTGTATACAGCGGTGAGACAGTAGCCAAGGACGTACATATAAACAGTAAGCAAGCGTAGTTTAGCGGCGGTAAGCTAGAACCTGCATACCAAGATAAAAATTTTAGTCAGGCCCGTACTTAGGAAAGTTTTGCAAATATGTCATCGGATAGAGATGATAAAAGTAACAAAGAAGGAAGTGATAAAATAGAATTAAGAGATTTAATGAAAATTATATTACAAATAAAGAACGATACAAAAGAGATAAAACAGGATCAGAAAGAATATAAAGAGGAACTACTACGAATGAAACAGATAAATGAACAGCTGAAGGAAGAAAACATAGAGATAAAAAAAGAATTGAACGACATGAAAGAGAGAATCGAGAGATTAGATAAAGAAAAAATCAAAAATAATTTCGTGATTGTAGGGCTAAGAACAGACTCAATCAGCAGAAAAGACCTAAAAAACACCGTGGAAGACTTCATACACAAGAAAATTGGAGTTAATGTACAAGTGAAGGAAGCAATAAAGATAGGAGAGAAGACATGTAAGGTACAAATGGAAAATTTTCAAGATAAACAAAAAGTAATGGCGAATAAAAAGAACCTAAGAACCTTAAAGGACAAAATCTTCATAAACAACGAACTAACAAGAAATGAGCGCGAAATACAAAAGGAAATAAAAATGTTAGCAGAGAAAAATAAAAAGGCAGGAGATATATTGAAGATAGGCTATCAGAAAATAACAATAAATGGAAAGGAATGGAAATGGGACAAAACACAAAAGAAGATGATAGAGGTCAAAGAAGAAGGAGGTACTGCGTCAAAAAACTAAGGGAAAAACGAGGAAAATTGCAACAAAAAGGAAAGACGTCGCAAGCAAAGGAAAAGGATACGATAAGGAACAACAAAACACATATAATTAAGTACGGGATGGGCAAAATAAAAAATAGAGTAAATAAACCAGGGAAAATAATAAAATTTGGAACATGGAATGTAAAAAGTTTAACAGGAAAAGAATATGAATTAACAGAAGAACTGGCAAAAATGAATATGGATTACGTGGGTATAACAGAAACAAAGAGGAAAGGCAAAGGAATCACAAAGACACAAAATGGATATTGGATGTACTGGGTAGGAGTATCGGAAAAAGAAAACGCCAAGGCAGGGGTGGCAATTTTAATTAAAGAGGATAAGATGAAATATGTTTCGAAAGAAAACCTATTGAATGAAAGATTACTATCAATAAATGTTAAGGAAGGAGACGAAAACGAAGAATACACGCTAATTGTGGGCTATGGACCGAACGAGGACGCAAGAAAAGAAGAAAAAGATAACTTCTTTAAAGAACTACAAGAAATAGTAGACAGAAGTGAAAAGAGAGTAATAATAATGGGAGACCTTAACGGGAGGGTAGGAAATAAGAATGATGGAATAGAGTGGTGCTTAGGAAGGAATGGAGAGAATGTGACGAATACAAACGGGAAAAGAATAATAGAGTTTTGCCTAGAGAATGAGTTCAAAATCGGAAATACACACTTCAAGCACAAAGAAATACATAAAATAACAAGACAAGTTATAAGCAGAAATGAAAAATCGATTATAGATTATTTCCTAATTAACATAGACAGCTGGAATAGAGTAAAAGACATAAAAGTAAAAAGAGGACCAGAGATTGGAAGCGACCATTTCCTTGTAACAATGATACTAAAGCAAGAAGTAATCACAAAAAACGAAACCAAAAGAAAAATAGTAAATAAGAAAATAAAATGCCATGAACTTAGAAGACAAGAGATAGAAGAAAAATTTCAAAAGAACGTCAACGAAGAGTTTAAGAAAAAAGCAAAAGAAAAAGAAGGAAACATAGAAAAGAAATGGAAGAACTTCAAAAAGACAGTACTAGAGGCAGCAGAAAAAAGCTGCGGCACGACTAGAATAGTGAACAGAAACACAAACAAAACTAGATGGTGGTCGGAAAGGGTAAAAGTTACAGTGAAAGAAAAAAAGAACAAGTGGAATAAATATCTACAAACGAAAGAACCTATTGACTATGAAAAATATAAAGAACAAAGGAAAAAAGTAAAAAGAGTAATAAAGGAAGAAAAAGAAAAAGCATGGAGAGAATTTGGTGAAAAAATGAAAAACGCATACAATGAAAACCAGAAATTATTTTTTGGAACACTTAAAAATATAAGGCAAAAGAAGACAGCAACAATTACGAACATTAAAGATAAGGAAGGAAAGACGATAGCAGAAGAAGACAGAATAATGGATAGATGGAGACAGTATTTCATAGAATTACTAGAGGGAAATGATACTAAAGATGAAGAACAACAAGAAAGCCATCACACACGAACAAAGGAAACAGAAATAACACAAGAAGAAGAAATAAGCTTGAAAGAAATAATAGAAGCAATAAGAAAAACCAAAAGAGGAAAAGCTCCCGGACATGACAAAATAACAGCAGACATGCTGAAAGCACTACCCGAATCAGCACTACAGGAACTTAAAGACATAATGAATGAAGCGCTAAAAGGAATAACACCAGCAGAATGGCAAATAGGTATCATAACACCAATATTTAAAAAAGGAGATAGCAGAGAGTGCCGGAACTATAGAGGAATTACCCTAATAAGCACAGTGGCCAAAATATATGCAAGAATCCTGGAGAGTAGACTAAGAATAGAGCTGGAAGAATCTTTAGAGGAAACTCAATTTGGTTTTAGACCAAATAGAGGAGTAAATGATGCGATATTCATACTAAGACAAATAGGGGAAAAGGCAATAAAAGAAGGGAGAAACGTACATGTGTGCTTCATTGATCTAGAGAAAGCGTTTGATAGAATCAATAGAGAAGACATATGGAAAACGCTAAGAAAAAGGGGAATATCAAATACGTTAATAACAGGAATTCAGAGCCTATATTCAAACACTAAGAGCTATGTAAGAGTGAAACAAGAGACCTCCAATACATTTGAAACTACAGCCGGAGTAAGGCAAGGATGCATTTTGAGCCCGCTTCTGTTTACGCTAATTCTTGACGAAGGAATAAAAGAGACAAAGAAAGAAGTAAAGAAATACTACATAGGAAATTGGAAATTGAGAAGAGTGGAAATAGCAGAATTATGCTATGCAGATGACATGGTAATCATAGCAGAAGACGAAAAAACCTTAATAAGGAATATAGAAATATATGATAAAGCGCTACAAAAATTAAACATGAAGATCAATAAAGAAAAAACGAAAACCATGATACTAGGAAGAAATGAACAACACCACACGATACAACTAAAAAATGAAAATCTACAGCAAGTCCAAAAATTTAAATACCTGGGAGCAATGATCTCAGAAGATGGAAGATTTGATGAAGAAATAAAAGAAAGAAGAACAACAGGAGGCAAAATATTC
The DNA here is from genome assembly GCA_943142095.1 of Ophonus ardosiacus. Taxonomy (NCBI): domain Eukaryota; kingdom Metazoa; phylum Arthropoda; class Insecta; order Coleoptera; family Carabidae; genus Ophonus; species Ophonus ardosiacus. The sequence goes on along the minus strand of OW964831.1, from coordinate 12,793,025 downwards.
AATAGCATCAAACACAGCTTCTTAGGAAAGAAAGAAATACCGAAAGAGACCAGGGTACAAATATTTAAGAAAGTAGTGACACCTATACTCATACACGGAGCTGAAACATGGACATTAACGCAAAGACAAAAAGAAAAAATTACGGCTACCGAAATGAGATTCTTGAGAAAAATAGAGGGGAAAACAAGACTGGACAGAATTGAAAACACAACCTACAGACAAAACTTAAAAGTAAAAGCAATAGAAGATAAGATAGCAGAAGGACAGATGAGATGGTATGGGCATGTAGAAAGGATGGGAGAGGAGAGAATAGTTAAAAAAGTGTTTGAAGCAAAAATTGGAAGAAAGAAACCACGAGGACGACCAAGAAGAACGTGGCTGGAAGAAGTAAAGGAGGCAGCGCAAAGAAGAGGTCTAACTTGGGAAGAAACGAAGACAGCAACACAAGATAGAGCAGAGTGGAAAGAAATATGGAGAAGACCAACAAATCAGAACTCAACCCCCTCCCCCGCAGGCCGGGGGAACGCCTTACACCCGTGAGGGTAGAAAGGTGCAGGATTAAGTAAGTAAGTAAAAAGGTGATATTTCAAGTTTTTGAAAAGGTGAATTTCAACTTTTTGAAAAAGTGAAATTTCAAGAAAAACGTTGAAATTTCAAGAAAAACGTTGAAATTTCAAGAATGCATTATTTTTTCTGTGGCCCCTCTAAGCTTTCGTAAAAATCATCTGCAAATGAAGAAGAAATTATTACTGAGTTCGTTAACTGATTTTGAATACTTGCCATTCAGTTTCTTTCAAAGAAGCATTTTTAAAATTTGCATGACTTTATATAAATTTATAAATACTTCTTCTGAATATTTATGTAATAATTACATAAATAAGTTGTGACATCTATGATAATTTTGAGGACTACCCTAAATTACGAATGAAGCGTACTATTTTACTGAAAGAGATAGACGTTAATTTCACGTATTGTGAACGCTGTTTTCCAACTTCAAATTACTAATTATAACCTCTAACCATAAGTACTAATACTAACCACTAATTTCGTGTTGTGAATGAAGCTTGTGTGAGTATTTGGTCGTATGAAACCGACTTTATTTCAATTTGTTTTGTAAGAAACATTCAAGTTGTTTATAAATTTCTAAAGCGTAAATATAATCAATTAAAATAAAGTTCTCAAAGTATAAATTTAGTCAATAGCTATTATTTACGTCATCAAACACTTCTTCAATATTTCTCACTTCCTGTGCCGGAAAAGTTTAGTATAAACGTACCGTTTCAGTAATTCATCATGACGTTCTGTCATGGCACGTTTATTATTTATACATCTAGCCACGGAAATATTTTATCAATACGCTGAGTCAATAACATCAGGTACACGAGCCTGAGTCACACGAACACGAACACGCCATGGTGTCTAAAACTCTAGATTAATGCATTTACGACGGAAGCCATTGATTTTGCAGAAGTACACTGAAGCTTTAAGCTGTTTTAGGTTATAAAATGGAAGTTTACTTCGATTTGAATAAGTAAAATATGTTTATCGTCACGCTGAGGTGTACCACTCGAGGAACAAATCTAAACTTCGTTTCAGATGGAAGAATTCACAGGATTAAACACAACGAAAAATATCTGATGTGGACACCATATGACTTCCTTGTACGCCTGTTAAACTATACATATTTTGTTAATAATTACAATGGGTAGTATTAATAAAAATAAGTAAATGCTTATACTGACAGTTTTATAAGTAAGTATTTAAATTCGTATTAATAAAGTTTCAGTAGAAGCTGATTCTATAAGATAATACTTATTTGGCAAAAGTATGTACTTATACTTGTAATCAACATAAGTAATTACTTAAAACTTTATAATAAAATGGAGTTCATTCTTATAGAATTAAGTTTTTACTTATAAATTTATAAGTATGATATTTATCATGCTTATGGAGTACTGAACTAAAATTTCAAAAATTATTTTAATTTAAAAAATATGTTCTACGCCGTACAAATCTATAAATGTTATAAAATTCGTAGGGAAAATCACAGTAAACAAGATTTTGTCAAATTGTATCGCATTACTCCCGAAACACACTTTCGGCTATCAAAACATTTTCTTGGCCTTATCAATAAATCCAGAGGTGGTGCTTTGTATTCATTAAATGAAAATATTTTTAAGATATGTTTGCCGACCCTGGTAATATTAAAAAAAGCCGAAAAGTTGTATTACATAGCATCTGGTTTTCAGGTTGGTGTTGGTGAAGATAACACTTCTTTCATTAATATTATTGTCCTTGACGCTGCTTTCAAAACTAAACATTTTTAAAATTTCAAAAACTTATGTATATAGAACTGAATTTCAGATTAGTTTGTTAACTTTCAACAACTTTAAACCCATATGTCACAATATGTAATTTTGCTTAGAAATATGGACTAATTATATACTGATTTTTATAGACGGTCGCACACAGAAATTTTTATCAGGGCTTTTTCCTGTCCATAAAATTATTAAACAATAGTAGTGAGCAAGTAGTATTACTCATATAATATTATCAAGAACATCCATATATTTATAGCCAGAATTATATAGCAAATTATGTGCACAGTGGCATACTTCTGTATACATACAATTCTGTTCATAAATTTGTTTGTAAAAAATTCTGGTCAGAATTCTGCCCAAAATTGTAGATCGTGACAAACGGACTGTAAATAAATAAGAATGAACTGTCAAACTGTCAACAAATGTCATAATTTATTTTTTTACAAACACACGGCTTACTATTGTATTTCTTGCGTAAGTACATACTTATAAGTAAGTAAGTATTTACTTTAAGTATCAGCATCTCATTATTAATACGAAAATAAGTATTTACTTGAAATTCTTGCTGATACTAATAAGTAAATGCTAGTACTTATAAGTACGAATATATAAGTATTTACTTATTTTTATTAATACCACCCATATGTATTATAACAGACCCAATCATAAAATTGCGCGTATTTGATATAATTTGACATTAATATTAAATTCTTTATTTTTTGTCCTAACCCATAGCAAACTTAATTACAAAAACCAAAAAGTACATAATTTTTAAATTTACTTATCTCGCTTATACAAAGAGCTAATTTAATATTACTTATGTGTTCGACGCAAAATTCAATTCTCTAAAACTTTTATTTCAAGCATTTATTTGTAAGTAATACCATTTTGTTTTAAGAAAAACAGCTTCAAGTAAAGTATCATTTCTGATTAGACCATTTTAACCAAAATCTCTTATATTATTCCCATTAACATAAAAGTCTTATATACCAAATTTGAAAAGTTTTGGATTATATTTCAATATAGTTTTTCATTAAAATCTATTATAGGCTTCAAGTAAAGTACCAATTCCGGTTAGACCATTTTAACCAAAATCTATTATGTTACTCCCATTGATATAAAAGTTTTGGATTATAATTTAATATAGTTTTTCATTAAAATCTATTATAGGCTTCAAGTAAAGTGCCACATCTGGTTAGACCATTTTAATCAAAATCTATTATGTTATTTCCATTGATATAAAAGTCTTATATACCAAATTTGAAAAGTTTTGGATTATATTTTAATATAGTTTTTCATTAAAATCTATTATAGGCTTCAAGTAAAGTACCACTCCCGGTTAGACCATTTTAACTAAAATGTAATATGTTATTCCCATTGATATAAAACTCTTATGTACTACATTTGAAAAGTTTTGATTATATTTTAATATAGTATTTCATTAAAATCTATTATAGGCTTCAAGTAAAGTACCACTTCCAGAAGTTATGTAATGACCAAAAAGCTTCGTGCACAACTAGATCCTAACTAGTCCTAAATACAAAATTTTAACTTTCTACGGCTTACCGTTTTTCAGTTATACGAGATACGTACGTACAATAGGGTCCTCCACTATATTTTTTTTTTTATATTTTTTTACAAAACTTCATCTAATAATAATTTTTTTAATATTCTGTGACGTAGATATAGAGATGATTTTGTTTTCAAACAGTGGATTTCGCTAATAATTGAAGTCACATAAATTTATTTTTTTCAGCACTTATAAAATGTATAAATATGTTAAAATAACCCCTGTGGTCAATAATTGGAAATATGGGTGGATAATAAGTAATTTAATGTCATAATTAATAAAAATACTACGTACATATTATAGTCCAAGATTTGATTACCACTGGTAGCCTATGTCATTCAACATATCTTTTACTTTCATACCAACGCTTGTAATCTGTCATGGCATCATAAATTTAAACTAGTATTATTTGGTTTATTTCTGTTGTTTTATTGTTGTTATTTTCTGCATTTATACACTTGCAAAAATGGATTCCGTATTTCAAAAAGGCGATAGCAGATGGTTTGAAAGTAGTAAGAATTTGGAATAGAATAAATGTGTGACGTAGATATAGAGATGAGGAAATGGTAATAAAAACTCGATTATTTTAGAAGCTAATAACTATATTTAAACTTTGATAGTATTTACTATACAATTTTAAGGTCTAGTTTTAATATAACTGATCCTTGTTCTAATTTGTTACTACGATGGAGGACCCTATTGAATGGCTTTATGTCAATTGATTTTTGGTTGCAATTTTATCTTAAAATAATTTTCCTTAATAATTTCTTTTTCATGATTTTCTGCTAAAGAGCTTTTAAAACACTCTTACAGAGTACGATAGTTATAAATAATAAAATATTTTCCTCCAATTTTATTGAGTAACTTTACTGTTTTATTTTATAATTTCATCGTTAACCAAATATTAATTTATCTTTCCTCTATTCATAAGTAATAAAACTGAGGTTATGGCGTGCTAAAATTTATTTTATAGCATAAAACGACTAAAAAGACATTTTAATTAGTATCAAATTAAGTAATTTTAATTACCAATTTCATGAAAGCTTAATTAAACAAATGTTAGTCTTAATTTAAAATTTGCTAATAAAACAGCAAAAAATAATAATTTATTCAAAGAGATCGCGATATCAAAGAAATTAGGTAATGAAAAATAAATTGATCTATAATTATTGAAAAATTGAATTAATTAACAAGGGTTGTTCTAAATTTAATATTCGACTTGTAAACGGTACCATTAATGCTCTATTTTCATTATTGGTAATATTTGATATCATGCCCGTACCCCCCTTGAGTTTGAGTCGTAATTTCATTTATTATTTACAGACCAGAGTAATGGAAAATCATACGGTTATCGAATTTTAATTTAGCTATAAATAAAACATTTCTAATAACATGAAAAAAGAGTAATTGAATTGGCATTTTGATTAGATTTTTTTCTGGTCCAAATTAAATTTCATGTACGGGAAAACAATCATGAATAAATTATTCAGACCGTGAAACAAATAAACATGAAATGAAGTGAATTGGAAATACTTACGAGGTTTGTACGTCGTAAACAGTGTATTGTGCAAGGTACGAATGTCTGAAGAGTTTCTGAACGTTCTGAGCAAGGAGAAGATATTTTTGATCCGGTGATAGGACGAACTTCACTGGGTTTAGACGCCTCTGCAACACAAAGTAAACAAAATATGTTAAACAATAAATACCTACTTTTAATTTATTTTAAAGTGGTTTCATCATGGAAGCATTTACGACTATTTAAATGAAATTTAAGTATGATATTTTTCATGAGTTTTTACACATGTATGCAAATAATTTAGAAAGATTCACTATTCGTGAACTCGCTTAATTACTTTTAGTGATTTCAACTATATAACATAAATTATATTTTGGTAACTCGTCTATAAAATTTTGGAAGTAGTTTAATATTATTACTTCCGGTTTTCGAGTAATTTGATAGTAACTTTTGATTTTCACAAGGAACACTATACAGGTGTATCAGGTCTAGTGTAAAAAAAATTAGTAGCATATTCCTGACATCATTTTGAGTAAAAAATGTCATATGAAGATATGTCCGAAAACTTTTCGTTACAGAGTTACAGGCCTTTAAAAGTGCACCTCATCAAGCACATTTTTATTAATAACTCTGATACTAGTTGCACCAAAATTTTAAAACTTGATACGAGGATACTACTTATTGAGATGCATATGTAAACTTTCTTTTGTTTTTGTATCTCAACCAGAGGCGTCTCATATGGGAAGTCATGAATGTTTTTTATCGTTATTTTTTGATCTATTAACATTTTTACAACTTTACCTATAAAAAATTACATACAATACAAAAATACACAAAAAAGTACTCTCGATAAAATTTGATAAACGCAGTAGTTTTTGAGATATTTTAATTTTTAGAAAAAATCAATCAATCAAAAAAATTAAGTAACAATTAAGAAACAATGAAATTCACACAAATTCATTCTTTGATGTCCACGTCGATATTCTCTGGACTACGACGACCATTACTTTTACAATATCTATAATAAACACAATATCTACATATACACCAACACAAACATTTTACACTTTTTTTACTTTGCAAAAATATTACTAATATTGGAAATGTAATTAAACAATAGTTATAAACAGATTTTGTGTCACTTTTCTATTTTGTTCTATTTTCTATGGTAAATTGATTGGTTTTTAACTGTTAACTAACTATTTTGGATACGTGACATTTTCTAAAAGTTAAATTATCTCAAAAACTACTGCGTTTATCAATTTTTATCAAAAGAACATTTTTGTGTATTTTTAAATTTTTTGTAGTACTTTATATTTAAAAATGAAAAAATGTTAATATGTAAAAAAAAATAAGGATTAAAACCTTCATGACTTCCCCATATGAGACGCCTCTTGTTAAGATACCAAAACAAAAGAAAGTTTACATATGCATCTCAATAAGAAGTATCCTCGTATCAAATTTCAAAATTTTAGTGCAACTAGTATCAGAGTTATTAATAAAAATATGTCAGATGAGGCGCACTATTAAAGGCCTGTAACTCTGTAACTAAAAGTTTCCGGACATACCTTCATATGATATTTTTTGCTCAAAATTAGCTCAGGAATATGCTATTAATTTTTTTACACAAGTCCTGATACAGCCTGTATATGTTTTCAAATTTGAAAAGTACATGAAATTTACTATGAAACTCTATAAAACCAATCAAATGTTACATTTATTACATGTTTATTAAATGTAGGGGGCATTGCAATGCAATTTTTCGAATAAGACATTCTAATAATGTTACTTCATCTTAAATAACAGGTATAATAATTAAAAATCATATCAAAGTAAATGAAGAAGTATTTAAATATTTAATTAATTAACTTTATATAATTTATGTAGTAGAAGGAAATGAGGCCTTTAATATCCAATGAATATTCTTTTATTTAATAGACGTTTCGGTCTTATATGCGACTATCTTCAGTATATTCGATATACCGGGTATAACACGAAAACCGGGCCATAGGAGTTTAACATGGGAAAACATTTTTTCCTTGGCTAAAAGTGGCCTATTAATTTTAGCAAAAAATTCTTCAAATAAACGTTATAGAGGATCAAATTCTACATCGAAATCAATAATCACATTTTTTTTGCACGTTTTGTGATTGAAGAAATTGAATTTAAAATTTTATAAAAGTTACTTCTTTATAGCATATAACAAATTTTATGACATTTTGTCTGTCAGAAATTACAAAATATAGTTTTCGTCAAAATAATACTAATCAATGATTTGTATCTTCTCTTACTGTGTACAATTCTCCATTTTTAATAATGATAACTGAAACAGAGCTTTTATAACAGGTAAAATGTGTCACAATCTGACAGATACGTTCCTGACAGGTAAACCATGACACAATCTGACAGAGACGTTTCTGACAAGGTAAAATGTCATTATATTTGTTTGTAATTTTACCTCTCTCGCTCTACTTTGAGTTATTACTGAAAATGGAGAATTAATTCACACGAAGAGAAGACAGTAATATTATTTTGTTGAAAACTATATTTTATAATTTATGATAGGTAAAATGTCATAAAATTTGTTTGAAATTTTATTTTAATACCATGGACAATACTATAAAGAAGTAAGTTTTATAAAAATTTAGCTTAGATACATAATTCTCAACAACATTTATTTGAAGCATTTTTGTCTAAAATTAATAGGCCACTTTTGGCCAAGGAAAAACTGTTTTCCCAAGTTAAACGCCTATGGCCCGGTTTTCGTGTTACACCCGGTATATTGTTTAACTTATATTTATAAATTATTTATACGTCGTCTAAATGGTAAAGTCCAACATCTTTTGGTAATTGTAGTAAAAAATATAACCAAAATATGTTTAAAACATTGTAATACAAGTTACCGCATCTTGATTTTATAGCGGCGAACGATACTAGTTCCGAATACGAAGATGGTTGTATATAATAAGACCGAATCGAAACTTCTATTTAATAAAAGAATATTTAGTGGAACTTAAAGGCTATATTTCCTTCTACAACGTTAATATACCGTGGTGTCTCACAACTCGCGCCCCAGAGCGAATGAGGAAACACGAGACTGCACTCGGATGTGTAATTTCGAAGAAAAGAAAATCTAGCTTAAAAGATATTAGAGAAAAGACGTCTTAAAATTGACCAATCAAAGACCTACACCTTTAACGTGTGTTTGCCGTAATTTTACGTTAATACAAATTAAATCATCTTTAAAATGTGTGGGCGACTGTAGCTTTCGAAAAATGTCAGTGTCAAATTAAATTTGACAAGGTGAATAAAAAAAGGCAAATTCTTACTATTCAGCCGCTGATTACTTAGAAATGATTATAATTTTCGGAGAATGTAGACGTAACGCCAGAGAGGCAGCACGAGTCTATTCGGAACGTTTTCCGGATAGAAATCTTGTGATGATCTCGGATGACACCTTCGCTAACCTAAATTTATTGACAGTGAAAAGTCAACTCTAAAGTGTCAAAATTACAGTAAGTCAAACAAATTTTGTAACTCACTAGTAGTATTTTTAAAACCTAGCAACGAGCTTTATTTTGTAATAATATCATCACACCTCAAGATATCCTTCCGGGATTGGTGGATTAAAAAGTCTTGTAACTCCGTTATGCAAGCAGCCGCAAATTATTTTTTTCTATTTGTTGGCAACCTATTGTCGTCGGCAACTGTCAGTTTCGTCTGGGGTGCGAGTTGTGAGACATCCAGTATAGTTCTCGACATACAAAATTCAATTTTATATAATTTATTTTATATGTAAAATAAATGAAGTGCAAAGCCTCCTGCCTTTAATAAAAGGTGTTATTTAAATCATTCGCCATTCTGTATTTTAATAATATAACATAGGATTGTTTTTATACAGTTGGATAGCAAATTTCATATAAATACATTTCAAATTTGTAAAAATATATAGATATTCCATTTGAAAATTAAAAGTTGCTACCAACTACTCGAAAACCGGAAGTAATAATATTGAACTACTTCCGAAATTTTATAGAGAAGTTAATATACTATAATTTATGCTACAGGGAACTCCAGATAAGCGCTACACCACCTGGCGGACATTTTGAGAACTATCCAGTCCGGGACTATTTGTGAAGGTTACGGTAAGTGCATATATGAATTTAATCTTAATATGCATGTTTTACTGTGTTATTAAAGCAAATTGTGTGTTTTTTAGTAAGAGAGATGACATAGTACTAGGGATAATTAGTTAGCATAAGTGAGACATTGAATAAAGAATACATATAATTATATTTTTACTTTAAAATTTGTAGGTACATGAAGCTATTCGTTTTTCATTGGCATATTTTATAAATTCCCTTGATGAGTTTATCAAGGAGAAGTTTATAGTGTTGGTCGCATTTTTAAGTGTTTTAACTGAAAAACAATAGAAAAGTTTAAAAATTGTTTCCTCTGTTCTTGAGACAAATGCGTTACAATCACCACCACGCAAAACTGAAAGTATTTTGAATTGAAAATTCAAAAGCACAATTTAAAAAAAAATTAAAAGTGGTTAATAGTGGTCGTTGCGTTGGTTTCCCAAAAACTTAGTATCGTTAGTTGCCTTTTTTACGATGATCTGTACATTTTTTTGTTTGGAATTTGAACATCAATTTATCCAACGCAATCCTAAAACAAGACAAAAGCAGAAGAACCAAAACAGTTAAATTAGGACGATATCATAATAATCTAATAAGAACATTAATTGAAACAGCTTGATCACGATTTTTTAATACATTTTACTTCTGGTTCAATGAATTAATGTGATTGATATACATATGTTTTCAAGTATAAAGCATTTTTTAACTTGACTTTTGTATTTTCAATTAAAAAATCTCCTTCAATTTTGTGTGATGATGATTATAAGGCGTTTGTTTATAGATACAAACAATTTTTTCAAACTGTGCTTTTGTTTTTCGGCGAAACAAAAAAAAAAAAATAATGGAATCAGCATTACAAACCTCCTCTCCTTCATAAATACATCGCGATCTTTTATACTGGTATCCATAAATGTAATTTACAAAATATATCAATGGAAAACGAATAGCTTCTTTAACCTAGAAATTTGAAAAAAACAATATTTCACTTATACTAACTAATTACTCATAATACTATGTCGTTTCTGTTACTAAAAAATAAATTATTTGTGCAAATAAGGCAGGGGAAAATGTATATTCAGTTAAAAGTTCAGTACATACTTCCCGTAATCTTAACCAATAATCCCATACTGTCCCGTACTGGATAGTTCACAGAATGTACGCTGATGGCGCAGCGATCTTAAATTGTTTTACCTATATAGTTGAAATCGTTAAAAGTAAAAATAAGAGAGATAATTACTGGTTAGTTTATACACCTTTGAAGCCTTATGTCAGGCAGTTGTAGCATTTTCAAAATTTTCTGGCATTAACCACTCCTTATAATTTAAAATTTCGTTGTAATATTTCAATGATGGAATAACATAATGCCTAACTACATTTATGTGAGAATATGATTTATTGTTATAAAGCATAAAATAAGGTTGACGTTAACCATGATTTATTAAATACTCGAGCACGCTTATAATTTTACTACTACGTAAATACTATTTATTTTGTTTAGTTTCAGTTATTTACTGTTTAGTAAACATTTATTGCAGACTATATTATTACTATTTTATAGTTAAATACATTGTTTGAATAATGTAGAATATATGGATTTATATAACTCTAACAATAACAAAGTTTCAGTATTAAATAAATCTTCAAAACAAATATATTTGAGATAAAAAGAATATTGCTTTTATTATGGTTTTGTTTAGGCTGAAAATATGTCGAATAAAAAGATACAAGCGAAAATTTCGCAATAAAAACGAAATTTATAGATATTAAAAAAAGTTTTCCAAGATTTGATTTTAATCTGGATCCTTTTTCAAAACATTTTAAAATCATTTTTAAACTAAAAACAATAAATGCCATTATATATCCGTTTAACAATGCCATGAGCTATTAAATTGTTTTTAACCTCTTAAAAATATTTTCTTTAAAAAATACCTTAGTTTTTTCGTGCAATTAAGGAAAAAAAACAAGTCAACATTTATACTTCCCACATTTCATAGTGAAATAAGAAAGAAATTAACGAGAAAGAAAAATAGAGGTAATTAATTTGTCTGTAACAGGAAAAACAACAAATTGCCTTATTTTCAATTTGCAAGGTATCCATTCTTTCTTTTATTCACTCACGCAAAGAAAACTATTTTGATATAATTTCATAACTTGCGAGGAGCACTGAACATTTTGAAAGAATAATTTCATATAATAAAGAAAAATAAGTGCGGAAATTCCTTAGAGTAAATAAATGAATTAAAGTAGATATTATGAATAGGAGCAAAAGAAAACTACATGAAAAATAAGTTAATTATGCAATATAGCAACAGTAATATAAATAAATGAAAAAAATAAAACAATGTTTTAATAAATTATGTATTTAAATTCTATAGCATATAATATGTCACTTCCAGGCATGTAAAAAAAAACTTTTATTATTATGAGGTACCAGGAAAAGTATTATTCTGAAACATGTTATTAATTTGTTTAAAGTTTTTTTAGCAGTTGTGACCCTAATAAATTGGATTTTGTTCTGATTTAATGCACATGTTAAGGAAATAGCTTAATGTCACTATGGACAGATATTTCCCAATCGAAGGCAACTAGGCAGAAAAATGTTTAAAATGTTGCGTATCAGTTCAAGGGGAGCATGTCGAATATTTATTGTAATTTAAAGAGCAACAAGTTATAAACTTAAACGTTAAATAAAATAAAAATCAAAGAAAAGAGTGTTTAAATCCGAAATGGTTTGTTCCCGGACATTGGTATATTAGAATGTGTTCCTTTTGTTGATAGTTGATACCTATGACTTATCTACTTTTGCCATAAAACCACAAAACTTATCTTTAAATAAGAATAAAAATGCTGCAATGCAGAAAAGTTAAACATATTTATCAAAACCTGTACTTCCGAAAGATAAAGAAATCGTATGTACCAAGTTTAATAATTTTTCATCCCGTAGTATTTATTTGACAAATGGTGATTACGGTTCTACATAAATCGTTATATACACGCTTTTATAAATATTATCGTGAAAATGAGGATAACTAATTTTGGTTTTTCGGAAAAGTACTTATCCTCAAAACTCTCAGTATTCATTTTTCAAATTGATTCCTAATCCCTAGAGTAGCTTTCTCTGCTTAGGTGGTAAATGTCTTTCCCCAAATTCATTTCTCATTTCTGTCTTCTACAGTCTTGTTTAATTGCTTATATTCGGAGAAAAACAGCCCTCAATAACTGAAAAAAGAAACTGGGGTCCCTGGTTGATTTGTTGTAACGTCCAGCATTCGCAAGGCCACAATTAACGTCATTACTCTCTGACAACCGCCGTTGCTTGTTGAGAATCTCTCTCCTCAGCAGTCGTTTGCTTCATTATGCCAGCAGGACTACGGTTTTTCTCCAGGGCAACGGTAGGGTTCTTTATTTAAACACTGTAGCAAACATTTTATGAAGGTTTCAATAGTATTAAAAGATTTTAAGTACAGGAGGTATTTATTTAATTAAAATGATAAAATGTAGGGAAAATAAACGAATAAAAGAAAAAAATAAAATTCTATGTATTTTGTACAAATCTCATACAAAAAGATTCTATATAACCAGTAAAATTGCGAAACGATCATATACTATTTTATACAAATTCTATACCGAAAATTCCATGGAAAAGATTCTATAAATCCAATAAAATTATATCACACAAACATACACTAGGTAAATAGGCTATTCTACGATATTTTTATTATTTTTTTTGTCTTCAACTACATAAGTATGCAAAACAATATGTGAAAGTCCGAGTTTAAAATTCCTCCAAATAAGCGAGATATTGAGGAATGTATTGTAAATTTCATTTGTGACGTAGGTAATATGGGTATACCAGAAGTAAACAAACAGTGGTTCACAGACTTACGAAAAAATGTTGAACAAATTACAAAATAATGTATATTTGAATTGTAATATTATATTTTATTATTAGAGAAAGAAAATATTTTATTGCAATTAATTTATTTTACATTTTTTCGTATTTTACAAAAACATTTTGACATTCTCGAAGTTGGTAGCGCATGGTGACTCACGATTTCAAACAAATTTCATAGGAGTGCAGTAGATCAACAAACATGTGACAGACAAGAAAATCACCCGAACAGCATCCGAACATATCCGACACACCCGAATAATTATATTCTTAGTTGAAGCGAAGTTAGAGCGGAGCTCCATACAGTCCGAGTTCAAACTTGAATCCTATTTGCATAAACACGCGTGCACATGTCCTACGTCATTAAAAGTAAAACTCCCCGGATTTTTTAGAGGGAGTAATTAAAAAAAAATTAGTTGGTATTTTCCGTATCGTTTAACTCTTATTGTTCATATTTTTGATAAACTTTTTACTCTTTTCGATTACGGTGGAATAGCCTATTGCACTTGACACTGACATCTTGGTATATATTAGCTGTTTCCATGATTATAGCAACGCTGACTGATTTATGAAAGTAATTCTCTTTATAGTTCTTTAACTCTATATCTATTGAATATAAAGATAAATATATAATTAAAGCGTATAGATAATAAGATATTCTTTCATATTGATAATCACATAAAATGTCAAAAAATGGTATTTACCTTTTCAAGAAAAACTCTTAAAAACTCTAATTAATTGGTATTTCCAGTTGACCAAATTATTTATGAAAGTTAATTTCTTTATAATTTTTTAACTCTAAATCTATTGAATATGAAGGAAAATGTATAATCAAACCGTTTAGAGAACAAGATATTTTTTTTTATTGATAATCACATAAAATGTCAAAAAACGATATTTAACTGCATTTTTTCAAGAAAAACTGTTAAGAACTTTAAATAAGGGAAGGTTGATCAATTATAATCAAAATCTAATCAGCTCTTTATATACATACAGACATCATCGTAAAACTAATAAAATCGTATTCTAGGGACGTGCTTATTCATTAAAAACTCACCCCCGAATTTTTTGACCAAAGACAATACCTTCCTTACCAAGGTAAAGGAATGTAACAAATATGATTTGGACATCTTGGGTCATATGTCATATGGCTGAATGTATAATATGATTAATTATGTCAGGTTGGGTTCAAATCCAGCCAATTATAAATTTTAAAATTGTTTCCTATTTTCTAATGGCACAGAAGTTTGATGCTCTCACCACGATAGCTTTGAGAGCCCGTGAAGTGACGCCTGAAAATCGCGTTCAAAGGTAAACATATTCATCTTTACCGAAATATGCAAATAAACGCGGGATAATAAGTCGTGATGATATATGTACGTACTTATTTACATCTGTCATACAAAGCAAGCTACTGTGTCATCAGTCTGATGACGAGGATAATCAGAACAGTAAACGTCATAAATAATATATAAATGAGAAATCTTTTACGTATCTTAGTTTATAAGCTTCGAGTTGAAGTTATTTTTATCTATAAATTCATAAAATATGTATGTAGAAAAAGACAGTTGATGATCAAGGTCTTTTTCCAATAGTATACGTTAAAATTTAGCCCATTCTGTCGCTTCCTTTGCTTTTATAGAGGTACATAAAATAATACTACTGTTATTTCGTTATAAAATATATGTTACAGTAAAAACATTCAACATTAAAAAATAAGCCAATTGGTAAGTTTATTAGAAAACGTGAAACCAGATACTTGAAAAATAAGATACTGATACAATGTTAGTGGCACTGAAATATTAAATGAAATTAACTTACAGCGAGAGTGTTGTCAACAACGAGCATTGTTATCAAATAGCTTGTCTTAGTCGACACAATGTACAGGTGTGCAACGAAACGTGGAACATAGAAGATTAATACAGGATTTTAAAAATGTACCGAAAATGAGTATCCTGTATATTTTAGAGCAAAAGTACAAAAATGAAATATTGTTTAAAAATTAAAATTAATTTTTGCTTTTAAAAAGTCTTCATTTAATGCAACCAAAGGAATATCTGTAGCACTAAATACCGTGAGTATTATTTAACGTGAAACATTGGGTTTGTCATATCCATGGTTACGACTTGATATTTGATTGACAGCAATGTATTTCCCCGTTCCATTTAAAATGAAACATAGGGAACGAATCTGACAGAAGTATTATATTTAAATGTTGTAAGAAATTTAGCGGAGTCAGAAAACCACTCGAGAGCACTAAACATATTTCGGGCACAAGGTGCACACAGTATTTTTTCTACATCTAAATTTAATTTTTAGAAAACAGGTATAATTATTTAAACAAAATTAACCTCTAATGACATCTTGTCAATATGACAGATAACCGTTGAATTTTCCTATAAGTTATGATTTGACATTTGATTGACAGCAATGTATATGTCTGTCTCAATTAAAATGACACATGGGGAATGAATTTGACAGAAGTATTATATTTAAATATTGTAAGAAATTTAGCCGAGTCAGAAAACCACTCGGGCATAAGGTGCACACTACATTTTTCTAAAACCAATTTAAATTTAGAACATAGGTATAATTATTTAAACAAAATTACCCTCTATTGATGTCTTATCAAATGTCAAATTCGTTCCCTATGTTTCATTTTAAATGGAACAGGCAAATACATTGCTGTCAATCAAATGTCAAGTCGCAACCATGGATATGACAAACCCAATGTTTCACGTTAAAAAATACTCACGGTATTAAAAAAATATGACATTTTTGTCAAAATTAGATAGCCATGGAAATAGAAAACAAATAAATAAAATCTCATTCTTACAGATGTGTTATTTATGTTAATTGTTGTAGGTACTCATGTTCTCATGTATAATTATGAGAGAGATAAAATGTATACCAACTTGTTGATTACCTTAATCAGACATCTTTGTACTCAGCATCGTGGAAATATTAAAATCTGATAATTTTATTCGAATACATGTGGGAGAACAACATACTGTTGATCCAGCAGTCTCGGGTCCGATTAGGCCTGTTCTACAATAAGTTGTTTGTCGTTGTCGGATGTTGTACGTGTGCGCAATACGCTGAAATTTGACTGTAGGAGTTATAGGATGTCGGCTGTCGGTGTCGGATCGTAAGTTGATCATCTTCCATCTTTCTACGACAACATCACTGATCGACACGACGCAAGTAACGTAAAATTCGATGAAATTACTTTAGACGAAATATACATTATGTACAACAAAATAGTAGTTTATATGATAAAATATATAAAAGATACAAAAAGAGAAAAAGATATTTGGAGCACTTCACTTGAAATATGAAAATAATTTTCTGTGCGCATCAAAATTTTGCCTAACATCAACGATTATATGAGGATTTATTCACCATCGTCTTGTAAATTTTGCTTTCTCTTTTGGATCAGCCATCGTATTTTATTATTTGAAGCCATATTGCAATTAAATTAAAATAAATTGAAAGAGATACAATATCCATAACCTCACAGTAAAAGTTCGCTATTACACCTTACAAGTCTTGCGACTTTTGTAGAGAGGAATGTCATGTGCTACTAACGTCTAACGACTTACGACATGCGACTCAATAGACACTTACACAACTGCAATTTGCACGAGCGCCTCTAACGGCGAAGCATAGAAATCAAGGTTGCTATGGTTACCCCGTACAAACAAAGACCTGTAATCAGCCGTAGACTTTACACTCTAGCCATCGTTTTAGTTGAATAATCGAATGATCTTCAATATTATCAAACAAAAAAGTTGCCCCAGACACATCTTCTGGTTTTAAACTCATTTTTATTAAACACAACGTACACATCACAATAAAGAATTAGGTTTAACACTGAATAACATGCGAATACAATGACAGATAGGAACACGGAACGGGACGCAAGACAACGAGGGGAGGTATGTTTGTATGCATGACCTTCTGCATCTCTCTTGCAGTGACGTCAATTTTGTAAGTGTCTATTGTAGAAGAGGCCTTAGGCCTGTTCTACAATAAGTCGTTAGTCGGTATCGGATGTCGTACGCGTGCGCACTACGCAGAAATTTGGCGGTAGGCGTTGTCGGCTATAGGCTGTCGGAGTCGGAACGCAAGTTGGTCATTTCCCATCTATTCCGACAACGACATTGAAGGTCACGGCAACAGAAAATTGAAAATGAATGATATGACGTTGGATGTAATAATAATATATTATGTACAAGAAAACAGTAGTCTGTATGTCAAAATAAATAAATTATACAACGATTTAAAAAGAAAAAAAATATTTAAATAAATAAAATATAAATAAATATATCATCACGGCATATTACCCATTTCTGGGTGTGCCAGTATCTACAACACATGTAGACATCGGTAATGATGACGATATATTTGACCGTGAGGGCGCTTACCAGGCGTCACCTCACGGGCACTCATAGCTGCTGTGGAGAGTGCACCGTCACTTTTGTGCCATTTAAAATTGGAAATATTTGGCGTCTGTCGGGATCGAACCCGGTTCCCCCAGATTCGAAAAAAAAAATATTTGGGGACAAATAATAATCATAATTTGTTTCAAATTAACTACCTCACCTTAGTATGACAGCAAGTTTAATATCAGTTGGCAAAGGTTTTTTGTAATCGTGGTTTCAGAATATCATGCAACTGATCAAATTGTTGTACAGACATTCTCTTAAATTTAAAAAAGTCTTCGTGATCACTAGTGATTCGGTCGAGACAATGAATTTCTCGTCTTGTCTCGATTCAAATTCATAAAATTATGTATCGTCTCGAAATTTTTCTCGTCTCGTTTAATAGAGTCTCGTCTCGGCCGAGATTCTCGCCGAGATTTCTCGACGGAAATTTTGTATTAATAATAATTTGAACAAAAAAATAAATATTTGTCGTTTTATCTGTCAAAATTTGATAAAACCTAAAACTTGTGCATATTTCTTATGTTATAATTTTATTAATTTAATATTTATCTAGTATTTTCTAATCTGTTATAAAACAATAAAAATAAAATAAATAAATAAATAAATATATCATCACGGCATATTACCCATTTCTGGGTGTGCCAGTATCTACAATACATGTAGACATCGGTAATGATGACGATATATTTTACCGTGTGGGCGCTTACCAGGCGTCACCTCACGGGCACTCATAGCTGGTGTGGAGAGTGCACCACAGGGGTCACTTTTGTGCCATTTAAAATTGGAAATATTTGGCGTCTGTCGGGATCGAACCCGGTTCCCCCAGGTTCGCGACCAGACACTCAGGCACGCGGCCACGGGACCCCATATAAAAATAAAATAACGCTAAAAATCGTAGCTAAAGCCTGGATTACTCGTTGAAGTTTTTATTTTCAAGTGACTTGAAAAATTTCTTCATAAGTGACCTTACAAGTATATTTACACGATCAAGTTTTGCGTGAATTGAAATATCCAAGTGTCAAAATTTATACTTACATTAAGATATATCGATCGCTTGTAACACTACTTGTATACATCAAAAATATAAACACAAATGACATTTGACAGTTAATTGACAGTTAAAATTTGAAGGGACTTTTAAGAAAAAAGTAGCGCATGTTCCAGTTTTTCTTTAAAAGTTTTTCGTTAAAAGTCTATTCATTTGTCTCTCTTGCACTCATGTCATTGCGTCATGTGCGAGAGAGAAAACTTGAAAAGGAAAACTTTATCGTGTAATGCACGCTTAACAAATTCTGACAGATAAAATGTCAAATACTTTATTATCTTTTTGTTCAAAAATGCCATAGCTAAATAGAGACAGCTATCACAAAAAATATGTTAAATTTCACACGTTTGCAAATATAACTCATGAGAAAAATAACAACCGAGAAATCTCGGAACAGTGTTCCGCGAATCGAGATCTCGGCAATTATTTCTTGTCTCGTAAAATATTTTTTACATTCTTGTCTCGTTTCGTCGAGACGAGAAATCTCGAGTACGAGACGAGACGAGAATCGAGAAATATCTAGTCTCGACAGAATCACTAGTGATCACTTGACTTGAAATATGAAAATAATTTTCTGTGCACACCAAAATTATGCCTAACATCAACGGTAATATTACAATTAAATTTTAAAAAAATTGGAAGAGATATAGTATCCATAACCTCACTTAAAAGTGACAGTTCGTTCCGACAGCTTCCGACTATTATAGAAAGCAATGTCGGGTGCTGCTAACGTCAAACGACTTACGACAAGCGACAACCGAAAACGACTCAGTTGTAGAACAGGCCTTAGCAACCGCAAGAGCCGACTCGGTTCAGCCGAGAAAGGGAACAGTGAATGAAAGCGAGTAGTTGTATTCCAAATTTTTATTAGTCACTTTATTTTATTAACATTAAGTTCTATGTTATTTAAAGATATTCTTCTTTTATCTCCACACCTGGTCCTACATACATACATTTTATTAATTAATGAAACCTTCTAAGCTTCTGCGAAAATATATTTGTTGCCTCAAAAATTCATTTGCGTTACAATTGAAATTTATCTGATACTGTGGATCCCCCGTGATTTGTATTCACAAAACAATATTTTAACTTGAAGTAGATATTGAATTATTTCGATACCTACATATATACATAAATAAATTACATTCAATTATTTATATGTGTGTTGGACAATTGATGTTATTTAAACGATAGGTCAGTTGATATTTATACCATTAATTTATCTGGATCCAATTAGCTGAAGCAAATTTCTAAATGCAGCTGACGTTATTAATGTATGAGCCCCAATTTCGCGTAATTAGTTATACAATATCCATTTGATAATTGCCGATTCGGCAGACTACATTACTCTGTTTAATCTCGAATTCTCTCCCGGAATTATTTACGAAATACTATTTCCAAATCCTGCAGAGCTGTAGTTCAAAGGTCAATTGCAGAAATAGAAGTGTCAACTGCCATATCCATTTTGCTTGAAATAACTTCATTTGAATTACTAAAATTATCATCATGTCGGTGTGCTAATTTCCTTTATACGCCGATATCGGTAATGATGATAATATATTCGTATTCGCCGTGTGTGGGCGTTTAGTAGGCGTCACTATAAAGCCACTTATTTGTGCCATTTAAAATTCGAATTTGTTGTTGGTAAGGATGGAACATGAGTTCATAGAATCGCGACCAGACACTCAGGCATACGGCCACGAGACCCATATAACAAATAACATATAAAAATTGTTGATAAAATCTTGTTATACTAGCCGTCAAATAAATATGAATTGGAGATTTTTACACTGTTGCCAGTTAGGGGAAATTTTGAAAAAGCTATGTTATGAAGGAGCGGCAACATCGCAAGGCGAGGGACAGGTTGTGAAGAAGGGAAAAAGTTGAACATCAATCCATACTAATTTATTTAAAAATTTCTGATCGGTAAGTGGTTCACATCGAGGAGGTAAGCAAATAAAAACAACGGCCAAAGCTTACTTTAAAAATGACACTCAACAATTTTTAAAATGTCAAAATAATTTTCAATTTTTACACATCTTTAGGTAAGGCAGGTATTATCTTCGGTCAAAAAATGCTGTGGTGAGTTTCTAATGAATAAGCACGTTCTAGGGTCCGTAGAATACGATTTTACTAGTTTGTGTGTGTGTGTGTGACAAAAATTTCTCCAACGATAACTCCACCACATTTCTAAAAATTATAATTCTTTCGCATTTCTCTTCTATACTTTCATGTGAAGAGCTGGCTAGACTTTGGTTATAATTGGTTAACCAAAAGTTCCCTTATTTGAAGTTCTTAACATTTTTTCTTGACAAAAATTGCAGTTAAAAATCATTTTTTGACATTTTATGTGATTATTAATATGAAAGAATATCTTATTGTCTACGTATATGGTTTGATTAGACATTTTCCTTCATATTCAATAAATATAGTGTTAGAGAGTTATAAAAAGATTAAATTTCATATATCAGCCAGCTTTGCTATAATCATGGAAAAAGCTGATATATTTAATAATTCTAACTGACAAATGTCAGTGTCAAGTGCAATTATCGTAGTGTATGTTCGTGTTATAATTTTATAGGATTTATAGAATCTTTTACAAGGAACTTTCATTATGGAATTTGTAGAAAATAGTATATGTTCGTGATACAGTTTTACTGGATATATAGAATCTTTTCCAAGGAACTTTTGGCATGGGATATGGACAAAATACATTGACATACACAATTGATGGAAGGTAATGTGCTGACCACATCAGACTTTTTTTAAATTATGTATTGGAAATTTCGATTTTGTTTCGAGTCTCAAACTCTGAAACCTCCTCAACCGGATAAATAACTATTTTCTTGGCCGGTTGCAGAAATGTTCATCAATTCCTTGTTCAGTTAACGGACCATCAAAATGAACAAATTCGAATCAGTTTCCTTGTTCTTATGACATTAAAATCATTGCTGTCAAAAAATCGCATTGCATTTGTTTTTGACGAACCGTTGATTGATCAAGGAATTGATGAACGTTTCTGCAACCGGGCATTTGTCTTGTATTACACTATGTAAAAAATCAAAATGTAGTCACATATCACATTAAATTCACATGGATGAAACATTGTTAAATGGAATATTTTGTTGTTAAGTGTTTATTAACTTGGCTTAATTGTTCTAGAGCAATAGTCTAGGGGATAGTGCGTGAAATCGCTTATAATTTATGATATAGTTATTTCTCTTTCTCATTTCTGGTCTGGGACTGAATTCCGCATGTTTTTCTGTTTCCTCACTTCACGCCATTCGCCTGCAACAGGCGTGAACTTTGCTGTCGGCTGCTCTAAATAAAAAAGAACGCCGCAACGTCAGGACCGCAATAAGGCGGAATAAATTTCACCTGACAGACAATGAATAAACGTTATTTTATTCAAAATACTAACGGCCTATTTGGGATTCTTTCTCAGAACTATTTACATTTAAACTTGTTCATTGAATATTTTGTACCTATTTTAGTTTTTCTTTTCTTTTTCTTCGAAATGAAATACGGGTCTGGACTTCTGGAGGTGTCAGAAAGAAATGATATTTCGTGTCTGATAAACAAAAAATTGACACACAGTGATTCTGTGATTGATAATACTGGTATCGAAGAGCGTTCAGTATATCAGTCGTTGTTGAGAAATGGAGTCTACGGTTTTTATCACCAGAAAAGTAATATTAAAATTTCTTGAATGATTTCACAATTTTTGTCAACTTTTTTTGAGAAAAACTTTATCTTAACTCTATCTAATTGTCTTAAGATTATAATCTTCTCATTTTTCTTTCTTTATTATCCAGGAAAAGTGTTTCCAGTATAATTAATTTCATTATTTAATCAGATTGTTATATTAACTACAATTTAATTTTTACGTCTCGTTAAATTTATATACAGGCACAGCAGAACATAGAACTTTAATTATGTAAAAACATATTTTCGTAATTTCTCACGTTCCTAATTATTTTAGCTACAATACCTTCGAATAAAAGATGTACGAGAACTACTGGAAAAGTTTCTGCAAACGCCGGAGGAATTTTATAAATAGCTTTATTGTTTTTCAAAATATTCTTCTTTAACATTTATGCATTTTTGCATGCGATGGAATAAATTTTGGATGCAATTTTTCCACTCTAGATCTGGTCCTAGTACTTGAGTTTCAGTCAAGTTGTGTGATATTCAACGACTGCAAAGATTCCATACGTTCGGATGATTGTGCAGAATCGTGTATACAGGGTGGTTGATTTTTCATTGTCCAGCTTATATCTTCTGAAATATTAAAGATACAAAAAAAAGTTAAATACAAAAGTTGTTTAATACAACCTGATCTATAATTTAGCATAAACAATTTTTTTCCAAGGCCTACCAATTTTTTGGAAAAATGTTTAACTTCAATTTTTTAAATGGAACACCCTGTATATTTTGACAGAATAAGATTCTTAATAAATTTCTCTTTATAATGATGTGTAACATGTAAAAATTTACCTTTAAATTATGTCCTATAAAGCAAATAGAAATAAGATAAAAGTAGGCTAAGATATTCTATTGTTTATACCTGTAACTTCTGTCACACATGAACATTGGCTACGTAGGGGTTTCCTTTGAATAAAATTATGTCTAGTAAAGCAAGTAATAGAATTACTAGCATTGATGATTTACAAAATTATTAATACTTTTATTTATGACAGATGTTACTGGTATAAACAATAGAATATCAGCCTACTTTTATAATATTTCTATTTGCTTCATTAGACATAATTTAAAGGTAATCCCGTACTTGTTATACATCATTGTAAAGAGAAATTTATTTGGAATTTTATTCCGTAAAAATATACAGGGTATTCTATTTAAAAAATCAAAGTTAAATATTTTTCTGAAAAATTGGTAGGCCTTGGAAAAAAATTGTTTATTCTAAATTATAGACCAGGTTGTATCAAATAACTTTTCTATATATCTTTTTCTTGTATCTTTAATATTTATATCCAAAGATGTCTGAATTTCATGGTATGTCACATGCCGATTTGTTTACGTAACTTTAGTGGTAACTACAGAAGTGGATGGACAACCACCATGAAACTCGTCACAGAGGCAGGTGCGGCCACGCTGGAATTCGGCAAACCAATTATGAACTATCGTATGGGAACTGGCGGTGGTGATACAGTGTAACTATAGCGCCACCCTAGCTATGAACTTTCTAAAACTATGTAATAAAATTTGTGCACTTCAGTACACGTGCGTGAACCCAAAGTATTCATAATTAGAGAAACCAGTATTAAAATTGATAGATAGTTACGTAAAACTATCTTGTATTTGGATTATTCTTTAAATAATGCGTTTTTGTTATGTTCTTATAGTTTGCAAAGGATGATAAAAGAAAAGAATAATAAAATTTAAGTTCAAATATTGTACAAGTATTTGTTTGTGTAAATCATTTTAAGAAAAATGTATTTTTAGTTATACAACTACTAAAAATTATAATAGTTAACATTGTTTCGGGTGGATTTGATTTTATAATTGTACTTTTAAGTCAGAAACACAATAAAAAATTGTAACTGTCACTGGAGTCACTCAAAATTATCGACGGCAACAGTTCATAGCTACGATGCTGCCATCTACGTTGTGCATTGCCCGCCTGCTCCCATTGGATGGTGCTTCATCGGCAAAAGCCAAATAAAGTCAATCAATTCACTGTTTCAACGTAGATTACATTCGAAATCATAAAAAATCATGACATGAAAATGACATATTTTATGAATAAAAATCGCTGTCGCTGATAGATTGCAGAACTTTTTACAGCAGCGCCCTATTATAGTATTAAGGTGCAATAGTTATTTACATTCGAGTGCGTGTAAATTGTATTTTACAGCGCGACAGCTTTGTTTAAAGCACGAACCCTTAAGGCGAGTGCCTTATTAGCTGGAGCGCTGTAAAATACTTCACGCATAAGAATTGTATCAAATTTTTTGGCCGACGATAATGAAAATCACTTTTTTTAATGAGATAGGTTGTAGTTCTGAAAAGGGTTAGTTTAAAATACTGGGGTTAAGTCAATTTCCAAATTTGATTTTACTTACCTTCATTAGAGTACTTCTTCTAGCGAAAATTTATCTGTAATGTTTATGACTGATAATATATTTATTTGCTCATGTTTTCTTCGTAATAAATAATAGGTAAGTGTCGATATTTGACATTTCAGCAATGTTCGCCTCGCGTATTTGACAGGTATATGGATCGGTGACTATGTCGGTAACGACGGATTTTTACAATAATGACATATTTCGCTGCCGTGATTTTGGTTCATATAAATTAATTTTAAATATAGGAAATGTTAAAGTAAAAAAATAACTTAAATAGGTAGTACTTTTTTACATGAACTTTATTATAATAAAGATGATTTCTTTTCTAAATGCCCATAAACGTCCAGTGTATTTTGATTATTTTACCGCATAGTTAGACAAGTTACAACCCAGTAAGCGTAAAATGTAGGTTACACTTGCTGTGTATACAATTCTAAAGTTCCCATTACACTTCAGGAGGGCAAAAAATTAATTTTGCATGCATTGTGACAGCAAAAATTAGGTATGAAAATATCGAAATCACCCAGGGATTTGTTAACTACTGGATGGAGCAAATGTATATCGATATATGTATTTCTTGTGTACCCGGCTAGATTAAGAGAGAACACAGGAAGTGTGAGTGAAAAAGATATAGATAATTCAGATAATTCCACTTTAGACAAGTGAATTTGATATTCATATCTGTCATATTCACATCTGTCAAATTTACGTCAAAAATTAGTTGTGTTTAAGTATATTTGATCATGAAACGTAAAATAAGTACGAATACAACCAATGCAAAGCTAAATTAGAACACATAAAAGAATATGTCATGTTTATTTGTCAAATTATTTTTTAGAAGAAATCATAATTTTAATTATAACTTACTAATGTAACGACACAGCACCGTTCATCACATATTTTGATACACAATTTTCAACACAACACCTTCGAACCATTGTCATATATTAAAATGATTATAATTCAATGATGATATCAAGAATAACCTAAAATTACTATCTCTGTCGATCTGGCTAAGTATATGGTAAAGATTCACTCGCTCCATCCAGTAGTTAACAAATCCCTGAAATCACCCCAAAAATAAAGATAGCCATGGAATATAACAAAATAATAATAATAACAAATGTTTCCTTATACCTGACAAGTTAAGCAAAAGATTGTGTAACTAGAGATTAAAATTATGTAAATAATAAACAATATTTCATTCTCTATAATACAGTTTCGAACTAGTCAACATTTTATAAAAACCAAAGTATAACATTCTATTTCCAAAATCTTTAGTTAAACTACGAATTTGAAATTATTGAGTACCTATGTAACTCCAAAGCAAACTTGATACTTTTAAGCATATTGTAAAATTAATGTAAGCAGTAGACAGTGAATAATCAATATTCGTCTCCAGTATTTGGGACGTGTTGAATTTCAGATTCCAGATTACATATTTAACATCTCCATAAAACTACAGCAAACTTAGCATGGTTTTGAGATCTCAAGTTTTATGACGCGGAAGTTCATAAAATTTCCAACAAAGAAGACTGAATCTTCATCACTATAAAGTCGTAAAATTAACACGTAAATGTAAGTACATGTAAGAGGAAGGCACGCCTTGGTAAATGTACAATTAATTACAGGGAATCAGGGAACTTTGCTTTATTCTCTTACCTAGATTAAAAACATTGGCTGGTAGAACAAGCCTTGTTTTAACTAAAACACTGTTTTAAAAAATGTCAAATTCAAATTTCAATATTTAGTTTCACCTTCATGTGTAAAGAACGATTTTTTTAAAAATATTTGTTTGGATATAAACTATGTTCTGCTTTAAAATTATATATTGATAAATTTAATATTATTTATTTTTATTATTAAATAATGAAATTTGATATTTCTTAAAACAACGTTTTAGTAAAAAGAGGGCTTGTGCTATCAGCCATTGTTTTTGCTTTGAAGGAATTTATAATAAAAAATATGATGTGGCCAGCATAAGACCTGTCGCCGTTTCCATATTAGACTATTTCTAATTTCTAATTACATTTATTATTAATATATTTTTATATTTTTTAATTCATTCTATAAATAAGTTTCCTTCTACTCATCTAAATGTTCGAAATTCTTCAAATTTATTTGCGAGATTGGTGGTATTTCTGATGAGTATATGTAATATATAATTTTACATATTTAATTAATAAAATATTAAATGTACTTCCTAGAAAACGCCTTCAGTAATGTATCTAGATTTTTGACACTGACATATTTGTGTCAATTACAAACATCTTAATTTTTCAACAGGTTTCCATGGAGTTATTTGGGCCGTGAGATTCATTATAACGGATTATATTTTTAATTCTCTATCTCTAAATCTATAGAACATATAATAAAAATGTTTCATGTATCGGATAGAGAATTTTATATTCTTTTGTAATAACATAACGGTATTTTTTGTAGGAAACTACTACTACTGGTTGTCCAATTGTTACCAAAATCTTCACAGCTCTTTCCTTAATGTCCATTACGGAATACGTAGCTAAATTGGTCTTCAGTCTTATAGAATTTGAGAAACCATCCCGCCAACATCCACACACAAACAGAGATATCATCGTAAAAGTGTTAAAATCAGATTATAGGGGTCTTAAAACGAGCTTATTCATTAAAATCTGGATATGTGATTTATAGCATGAATCCAATACCTCTCTTGGCGAGAGGTAAAAATTAGGCAGGCATCATCACGTCGATGCAAAATCTAACAGAATATGCTAAATATTTTGCTGAATTTCATAAATATATAAATTTTGGTTAGAATATTGTAGTAGAAATTCCCATATGTGGCATACCGGTAATTACTAACTTTTAGCTTTTGATCATGGATTTGGTCCCAAATGTACTTGAGATGTATATATTTAGAATTAATTTTGTTAATATTAAGTGCTTTGCTCCATCCATTAAGTAGAAGCTTGTCAGGAGAATTGCGTGGGTGATTGGTACGTAACATACGTTAGTGTGTTAAGCGTATTTCGAAGACGAAAACATAAGACGTTGAGATATTGCATAGCAAATATTAGTAATAAAGTTTATATTACCCGTTATGTAGAAAAATAGGTACTAGTTGCTTATATGAAGCAGTATTTAAACAAAGGGCACTATTTATTACATTAATAATAATCGTTGAATTAAGCCACTTTTAAATTTACCTACGCAGTCACCAAAGATGTCAAGAGTACTAGATAAAGAATTGAAAGTAGAACACATAGTTTTTATAGAACATTTTTGTTCATAATTTGTACGTGATGTATTGTAGTAAAATTTAGTATTAAAGGCCTGGATTTTCAAATAGCACAGTAACTTTCATGGTGCTGTCTCTACACCAGCTTTGAAATCTGTGAAGTAAAATCTCAATATGAAAGATGATTGGCACACCCAAAAATAGGTAATAAACCATAATGATATATTTATTTATTTAATAATTAATAAGTATTAATGGCAGTAAGTTCTTCCTATTGGTCGAGAATTTCCAATACATCCGATACCGGTAGAAGAGCACTTACTGACCACAATGCTTATTACGTTTTTTTACATAATCGGCACATAAAATTTAAAAAATAAAATTTGAAAATTAATTTGGAACATTAAAAATTTTGGTTTCATTTTGAAAGAATCAGTAATTTGTAAATCAAACTTTACCGTCTTGGAAACCCTATTGGTAAACATTAAAAAACCGATCGTGCAAAAATAATTTCTTGACGATCGGATTTTACTGTTTACTAAGAGAGTTTCCAAAGCAGAAATTTCCCTTTATTTATTAATATCGAAAAAATGTACATTGGTAATACAAGAACAAATAATTTAAAATGTAAACAAATATGTAATTAGACATCAGAATCAGAAGAATCAGTAGGTAATGTACGTATAGGTATAGTCCATTTCAGAATAGGATAGGCCTTCGCCTATTTTTTCTCAAAAAAATCCGGGAAAATACGTAACAAAATTTCTTCCCGCAAATCGTTACTGAAGGAATTTCCGGGGAAAAAACGAATTCCCAGCAGGAATTTTTTGGCGGCACATCACTAGTCACAGGTTACAGATACATGAGTCATATCACGGATATCTTCTTGAAGCAACCCTTTTCATTAAGGCTTCTTCTACTAAGTCTACAAATTCTAAAAATTATTGATTATCTTCATGATTCATTATTTAATTTAGATTGGAAATGACAATTTGATAGTTTTTTATATATTGAGTCTATCTGCATCAATCATTACTTATTACTCAAGATTGTTTGGAACTCGCCTCAAGTAAACCTTCAATCGAAGTCCGAGTGAAGAAACAAGTAGCGACAAGTAGTGTGTGACAAAAATTTCAAAGCTAGAGTAACTTGAATTTTTCTCATATATACATGAATATGTCTTTCAGGTAATATTGCTTGTAAATTTTACAAAGTTCTGAAAATTTAAAATAAACACCAAAGCAATGAGAAATAAATTGCAGATCATTTTATAGTTTAGTTAAACGCTAAATGCCTTAAAATTACATGTGAAGTAAATTACTAAAACTGAACATTTATTTGCATGAAATAGTAAATTTCCGTGGCTTAACCTTTAATTCTTTATCGTGCCGGTAATTTGATTACTCGAATACGCAGAGACGTATTAAAGAAAAATGAATCAATAATAATAAACTTTGCGCAGTATGTATAATTTTTACCTTCCGTCATCTTTAGGTAAGGAAAGTATTGTCTTTAGCTAAAAAATCGACGGTGAATTTTTAATGAATAAGCACGTTTTAGGGTCCCTACAATACGATTTTACTACTCTTACGATGATGTCTGTATACAGTAAAATTTTTGAAAGAATTCCGATCAAGGCCATCTACGAATTGCATCTATGAATTAAGATTTTATGTTGTCAAATTTAGTGGTGTCGTTTACATAGTTTTTATTAGGTACACAAGATATTCTGTACCCTCATAAAAACTAAGTAAAAGACATTGCTAAATTTGACAGCACAAAATCTTAATTCATAGATACAATTCGTAGATGGCCTTGATCGGACTTCTTTCAAAAATTTTACTGTATGTGTGTATATGTATGTGTCACTGTATGTATGAAAATAATTTCTCCTTCGATAACTCCAACACTACAACTCTAAAAATTATAATTCTTTCATATTCCTCTTTTATTCATCCATATGAAGAGCTGATTAGATTTTTGTTATAATTGGTCAACCGAAAGTACCCGTATTTGAAATTTTTAAAAGTTTTTCTAAAAAAAAAAAACCGCAGTTAAATATTCAGTATGTTTTTATATGCTTCATGCAGGTTTGATTCGACTGTTCTGGTCACACCGTATTCCGAGAAATTTTGTACGTACCTACCATTTTTTGACATTGTAAGTTATTGTAAAAATGAGAGAATAGAGTTATAAAAAGATTAACTTTTATAAATCAGCCAGGTATGTAATAACCATGGAAACTGCTGATATATTCAAATAATGGGGTATGTGACCATAATCGAATTTCAATATATGTCATAATATATAAAAACAAACCTGTATAGCTTCTCATTATAATAATAAAAACTAAACATTAGTTTGTAATAATATTGTTATTAGCAATTTAATGTTTTGGAGAAGGGATCTGTGACGTCAGTAGGGTAGAATGGTAGAAGAAGAGAGTTAGACTGAGATAGATATGTTGTGATAGGTTATGGAATGGCGAAAGTCACAGCTGCTGTCACTTACGACTACCACAATATATCTATCAGAGTCTAATGCCCGTATTCACCAACATCAAATAAATCTTCGAATAGCTTATTCATTGAATAAGAGAAAAATATCGCATCGATACCATAACACAAATGAAGGTATTTATTCTAGCTGTCATATTTTGATGCGATATTTTTCTCTTATTCAATGAATAAGCTATTCGAAGATTTATTGGATGTTGGTGAATACTGGCATAACTGTCTTCTCCTATCATTCTACCCTACTGACGTCACAGATCCCTTCTCCAAAGTTTTAATAATTATTTTCTCGTAAACTACGAATAATTAATCAATTTAAAAAAATACGGGTATTTTATTTTTTGGTCTAGTATCATATATGTAAAAATTAAAATTTAGTCACATACCCCATTCTAATGGACAGATGTCAGTGTTAAGTGCAATTTACATGGTTTTTGTTATTGGATATTGGATATATAGGATCTTTTCCAATGAACTTTTCGGTATGGAATTTGTATAAGTAGTACATGTTCGGCTTACAATTTTTCTGGATATGTACAAAATACATAGAATTAACGGAAAGTAATGTGCTGGCCACATCAGATTTTTATACCAATGAAGGAGCAAGAAAGTAACGAGAACTGTATTTATTTGTTGTGCACACGAGACAATTCGATTTTACTTCCAAATTAGATTCGAAAATGTGTGAATGCTTGAAAAACCCTGACCAAGGTGCGTATTCGGCAAAAACCCAGCGTCGTTTCAAGGCGCGGCGAACACTCCACATCAACACGATAATATTATTTGAGATTTAAATTACTTTGTTCTACGCGGCCGGCTGAACTCTCTAGTCGACGATTGACAAAACGAAATGCTGCGTAGCATTCCAATTCCAAAATAGAGAAAAAGTCTTTGTGGGAAACAACCAGAAACAAAGAATATACTCAACATCAAAAACAAATAATAAGTTTATTAAATAGAACTTCAAAGATGTTTGAAGTATTGTTAGCGAACGGGTAACTGACGCCGGAAATAGAGAAAACTTAATTAATTCTGAAAACAATACAAGAAAATGACGAAAATAAAGAGGAGCAATTATACTCAAGGGCGGACTGGCCGATAAAGTTGTAAAAACAATAATATGAGCAATAAAGAATAAATAGGAACAAATGTTTAACAATAATTGAGAAATGACAAAAACATAAACAGAGAGACATACACGGTAAAAAATTACATTGATATACCGGACAAAATTTAGTTAGCTGTATTTTTTTTTGTTATTTCAACAATATGTTTTTGCCGTGTATACGAAGAACTTTGTATTTTAAGTTTCCAAAACTAAACCATTTTTGTTGTGTATAAAAAGTATTATTTGCTGTAAAATATTAGTCATGGTAGCAAGTATTATTAGTAGTACTAAGCAGTCATTTTCTTACTTTGTTCAGATTACAAAATCATTTTGCAACAATTAAAAATATTTAATCTGTTACTGGGACAAATTTTATTTTTTTGTATCCTGGGACATTATATTTTGTGAAGATTACAAATTCTTATTCCCGCCATATACTTTGTACAGGTAACTAAAACTTTTGTGTAGACAGGGTATTCCCTGGTATACAGTATAATTCACTGTTCGTGTTATACTATACTACTACGTCGTGTCGCATTTGCTTGCGCTGTTAAGTTTTAGCCTGTCGAAAATTGTGTTTTAAAAGTGCTTGTTTCTTGTGCCCGTCAATAAAAATGGATGATTTTGTAAAAGATATTTTAAAACAATGATAATTAGTGTCTTATTGAGAAATTTGAAGGTATGTATCGATTACTGATAAATCTGTATAATTTAAATGACTATTTTTTCATTTGTTATTTTTTTTATATAATATTTGTTACATGTACAGGGTGTATCAAGATAATGGAACAGTGCCGTTTATACGTGTATGTGAAAAGATACAGAAAAAAGTGATTAGGATGTTTTGTAAGGGATAGAGGGGGACATATTTTAGCATAAACTTTATTATCATAAATTCAGTGGTACTCAAACTATAGGGCAGTATTATATATTTTTAAATGGCATTATATATATTTTATTAACTCATTAAATAGAGAATTTTGTTCTGAATTCAACGATATAATAATATCATACTCTTACATTGTGAAAAAATTTATAAAAATTAATTTAAAGTTAGTATTTCATCTCTACTGTATCTAAGTAATCTGAGCAAACATTCAATCAATAAAACAAAAAAAATATTTTAAAAGTTGAATTTATTGCCAAAATCGTAGCTTACTTCAATGTAATAAAACTAAAATAAATTTTAATTTGTTTTATTCATTGAATGTTTGCTCAGATTACTTAGATAAAGTAGAAATGAAATATTAATTTTGAATTAATTTTTATGAAATTTTTCGCAATGTAAGGGGTATGATATTATTATATCGTTGAATTCAGAACAAAATTCTCTATTTAATGAGTTAATAAAATATATATTATGCCATTTAAAAAAATATAATATTGCCCTGTAGTTTGAGTACCACTGGATTTAAGATAATAAAGTTTATGCTAAAATGTGTCCCCCTCTATGCCTTACAAAATATCTTAATCACTTTTTTTCTGTATCTTTTCACATACACGAATAAAATGCACTGTTCCATTATCTTGATACACCCTGTATATAGATTATAATTATAAATAAATAAAATTATTATAATACGCATGTATTTTACCTTACTACCTCATTAATGCATTTGTACTCGTATATCTATCAAAATTTATTAGTTTCTAAAACAAATTCATAGTTATTAATGGTAACTTATTTTATTTGTTCGCATAACAAATTTATATTTTCTTAATAGTAACTTAATTTATTTGTTCGTATAACAAATTTATACTTCTTAATGGTAACTTATTTTATTTGTTCGCATAACAAATATCTTTTGTTATATATAACAAAACTGTATTTGTTGCCACAACAATTTTTTACCAGCAAATTTACCTAGGTAAATGTAACAAATATATTTGCTGGTCCTATATTGACAAAAAAAATTGCTGCTGGAACTAATTTTTGGTAATCACAACAAAGTTTTTATTTACCGTGTACCTATATTCATATATTTTTATATAGAATATTCAAATATGTTATTACTAATTATTACAAGACATTAGACATTAATATCAAATATATGGAAAATATGTTAGCACAAATCATGAGGATTAATTTTTGATTTGATTAAATTTCTCGTGCTTAAATAATTTAAATTAAACCGGAAAGAAAATAAACCAATAGCATATAAAATATTATTCAAGTTCAGAAACATAGTAATAAACAATTGCAGTTTACTAGAAACAGAGACAGTTATTTTTCTTGCGCAGTTAATAATAAAAGTTCCTCTTAATCTGGCAAAGAAAGAAATGACCCGCATTTATCCAAGTCAAGTAGAATTCTTAATTTCTTGGGGTAATTACATCCATTAAAAATTTCCACAAAATGGCTGCTGCAATTTATCACATTAATCAATTCAAATAATATCAGCGTTGCCGTGGAGACAGCAAATAAAAGAAATGAGCATAGTGATGATTAATTACCGCATATAGCTTTGTCAGGGATATTTTAAATTTACTGGTGGAGAGATATATATTTTCATAATGTGGCAGACACGAGATGAATCTCTCTTTGTATAATTATGATGATAATGGATGATGCACAGGTACTTACAAATGTTTGGTTTGTCATCAGGATTTTCGTGGACAAATTCGCTGCGTGGAGGAGACTTATACCGCCCCATTGATCCTTGAAGATTAATTCTTCGCCTGGAAAATAAAAAGGAATAATTAAATGAGAACCAAATTAATATTTAAGCACTAAGTAATATTTTCTGACAATTCTAAAAATAGTATACATATTTAAAATTTACTTAAGTCCTAAAAATAATAAATGAGCACCAATTGCTGTTCTCAGAAATGTATTTTCCTATGACAGACTGACGTATGTAACAAAAGTTTTAAGAAAAAGTTAGACCTTTTCGTCAAATTTTTATTGTCTGGTCTAAAATGTGTTACTTATATGACTTAAACTTTTCTTCTCATGACATATTTCTTCTATCACCCAAGCAGCTCTATCGTCGTCTTATTCACAGATAATTTAATTCAGTTCTTTTTTATTTCTTTCTGATTGTGTATAGCTTTACACATTTAATCTTTGTCTTTTGCCTATACTGTAATTAGGCTTCGCCTATAGTATAGAGTATTTAATAATAATAATAATAATAATAAAAATTCGGTGGTGAGTTTTTAATGAATAAGCACGTGTGTGTGTGTGTGTGTGTGAGAGAGAGAGAGAGAGAGAGAGAGAGAGAGAGAGTGTATGTGACAAAATTTCTCCGACGATAACTCCGACACGACAATTCTAAAAATTATAATTCTTTCGTATATCAATTCTTTATATCCGTATAAAGAGCTGATTAGATTTTGGTTATAATTGGTCAACCGTAAGTACCCGTATTTGCAGATTTTAACATTTTTTCTTTAAAAAATGCAGTTAAATATAATTTTTTTGATATTTTGTGTAATTATAAAAATGAAAGAATATCTTGTTGTACATACGGTGTGATTACATATTTTCCTTCATAGTCAATAGATATCGAGTTAAAGAATTATAAAGAGATTAACTTTCTTAAATCAACCAGCTATGCAATAACTATGGAAACTGCTGATATAAGTATTCAAATAATTCTAATTGACATATGTCAGTGTCAAGTGTAATTTACATAATTTATGTTGGAGTTATAATTTTATTAGGTATATAGAATCTTTTCTAATAAACTTTCGGTATAAAATTTGTAAAAAATAGTATATGTTCGTGTTAAAATTTTACTGGACATTCTAGCTCGCACTACACTGACTATTGCGAAATACAAATATTCTTTCAAAACTTCTTCCGGCAATTTTAACATGATATATCAAAACAATTATGTATTTATTATGTCCAGTAACTAGATTAGACCTTATTTAGTAATAAAATTTGGACCGCATTTTTTTTTCTCAAAACTTTTGTTACATATATTATTAATTATTCTTTGTTATGTGTACTCACCAGTGACCCAAGTGCCATTGAATCTCAAAGGCGTGAACTCATGTCCGAGTATGTCTTGGAGTCTGACCCGGGCTCCTTTGATCCTGGGGCCCTCATCGGGCGGCGTAAGCAACACCACGGACGTGACGATCAACGCCAACACGATCACGATGACCAGCAGAGCGATCAGGATACCGCGCCAATTTCGTTGATTCGGATTGCTGGACACCAGCTCCTGGAAGGAGGGCAACACTATAGATACTGAGGAGAATATTGAGATCACTATACTATATGTTGAATCTAGCGAGATTTTTCCCGGAGGGAAATGAGAACTTTGGGGGTGTAGGCACTTGGATGCCCATGCCATTTAGGAATAATTTTATATATACATAAGAGAATTTAACATTAAAATTGATATAATGGAGGCAGTGATGCACGACCTGTGAATGAGCTTTTTTAATATTTTGTCTATTTACACATTTGAAAAGGTCCATAAATAGCTATTAAAATATTTAGAATTTAGAAAATGAAAATGGTAAATAAAATGTAATATTAGCTTTGTTCGACCAGCAGTCAGAAACTGTCACGAACTATCAGAAGCATGCGCATAAGAATTTTGGCGTTCGAGCAGCGATGAATCACAAATTCACACTAAGAATTCGGTGTTCGTGCAGCGGTTCGAAACCATTGGGGACGGTTTGAAACAGTCAGGAGAATTTGAGGATTGTTTACACATTTCAAATCCGTGACATGCGCACTAGCATTTCTAACGTCAAATCGCATGGAAAAACTTATTAACGGATTTCTCGGCGGTGATTGTAAGGAATTATATTGTTGTTATTCCATAAAGTAGTTAATTTTATTTAAATTTCCAATATTTCATTACATATTTTGTAACTTCAGGGAATAAAATAATTTATCTGTTGTAATCGCTTGACAAATTGATAAATTCGGAAACATTCAATTTTGAAATTATTATTTGTTTGTACACTGCATTGTTTTACATATTATTTAAAGAAAAAAAACTTGTAAAATTTACTCTGTAAGCGTTACATGTTGACCAAAAAGTGTGAGAATTCGGCCAACATGTGACACTCACAGGGTAAATTTTACAAGTTTTTTTTAATATTCTTTTAATATAACTTATATGTTCTACGTATATGGTCAAAATTATTTAATTAATATGTAAAACAATGCAGTGTATAAACAAATAATAATTTCAGAATTGAATGTTTCTGAATTTATCAATTTGTCAAGTGATTACACCAGTTAAAACTAATTTATTTCCTGATGAAGTTACAAAATGTGTAACGAAATATTGGAAATTTAAATAAAATTAACTACTTTACGGAATAATAACAATATAAT
The DNA here is from genome assembly GCA_943142095.1 of Ophonus ardosiacus. Classification (NCBI taxonomy): domain Eukaryota; kingdom Metazoa; phylum Arthropoda; class Insecta; order Coleoptera; family Carabidae; genus Ophonus; species Ophonus ardosiacus. The sequence goes on along the minus strand of OW964831.1, from coordinate 12,755,856 downwards.
TCGTTAATAAGGTTATTTCTTATGACAAGTAATTTTTAAAATGTCTGATTTAAATATATCAAGCAGTGATGAGTCTAGTATATCAATATCTTCAACGTCTGCAATAAACGTATTGTTTAAAAACATGTAGTATAATAAAGAAAATAATTATCCTGATTTCAAATTAGTGTCAACCTGACATCAGTCAAAACACTAAATAGCTGAGAAATAAAACAGAAAAAAGCTGGCGTCAACATGAGACAACTACCGCCGGTAAAAGTAACTAACGAGTTCGAGCAACGAAAATTTTAAACTAATTTGAAACTATCAAAGTTGGGCGCATGCGCAGTACAACAGTACGTCAAACTGTTGCAAATTGTCTGCTCGAACAAAGCTATTAGCACACTGGCACTATACAACCCCTAATAACGAAGATTTTGATATAAAGAATGTTGTAGTAATTTTCTACTATAACTATTTGCAAATAATGTTTAAACATAATTAATTGTAGGTATGACTGAAACTTGAAATACCAAAAACACGCAAAATGGTACAAGAAAATAACACTGACCTACATTAAACACATTTAGGGCCAGTTTTACCATCTCAAGTCAGAATCTTAACTTTACCTATGTTAAATAAACAATATTGAATCGGAGTATTGATAGCAATGATCAATTTGTCATTTAATAATAATAATGATAATAATAATAATAATATTAATAATAATAATATTAATAATAATAATACTAATATTATTAATAATAATAATAATAATAATAATAATTGTACCTACGACAAAATACAATAGATATAAATCAGACGTAAAATGGGGTATTCCACCATAACAAAAAAAATTAAAAAAATTCAATTTAACATAAAGTATGGCTCAATAAATAACAGTTAAAACAATGAAAATATTTTTTAAATAATTACTTTACGAGATATTTCACATTTGCTAAAAGGGAAAATTGACGTCATACAATTGTTATCTTCCTCTCGCAGCGTACTCAGAGCAGTGTGTGTGAGAAAGACAAGTATAGGGGAAATGTGACGTTACACTGATTTCTCGAAAATAAAATATTGTTAAACTAGCAACAATTAAGATTTTTTAATACTATGAATTGCTTCAAAACTGAATTAAGTTTTATTTAAAATAATAAAAAAAATTGAGTGGAATACCCCATTATATTAAATGTCACGGAAATCAATTTATAAGTAACTTACATGAATAAAATAAGAACTAGAAATAAAATTTAAAATTCAAAGTCAGGTCAGATAAAATATTCTTCCAACGAGGAAAATCTAATCTTTATGAGTGTGTTTTTTAAGATTTTAAGTTTTGGTTAAAAGTATTGATATTATTTTCCCTCTTAAATTTATTGGGTAAATGATTATAAATACGAATTGGCATATACGATGCGTTTGATGACGGGGAATAGGAATATTGTTAATGTTTCTGTTTGAGTACAAACCCGTGAAACTTGTTTACAAGTAAGAAAGAATGTGAGATTTTTCTTAATAAACAACTACTCCAAAACAAAACGCTATAGAATTGCAGCCTAATATATGTAGCTCTAATAATTCTTTTTTGTGCTAAGAAAACTTCTTTGGCAGAGGAGAAGTTACCCTAGCATAAATAAGTAAGAAGAGAGTAGACTTGTCCATAACAATACAGTTTCAATATTTCAACATCAACTTTCCCCCATTACTGTCTAATAACGTCAGGCAGTATTTAATCTCGCGCTGGAATATTGTATATGGGTAAACCAACAAAACTTTAGTTGATTTAACTGGAGTAATTGTAGCATAAAAATCTGTTGCGGCCAGCACAAGACCACTCGCCATTTCCATATTAGGCTATATAAGTATTTTATTGCACTTCGCTTTCGAACCTTCATTTTATACCAAACATTACAGAACTTTACCCAAATATTGTTTTTATTGTATTTACATGTCTTCTGCACACATTATAATTCTAATTATATCTATTTTTCATTGTATGAGGAAGTTCCTATATGTGAGAGATTCTTCCAATTCATTAACCAGGTTGGCGGTATTTCTGGTGGATATATGCATTTTACCTATAATTCCAAATATTTAATTAATAAAACAATAAGATTAAATATACTTCCCAGAAAAAAGCTATCAGAATGTCACTAAAACTGTTGATTTTTGACACTGACATGTGTCATTTACAAACTATGTTATAAACATTGGAATCTGTCAACTGGTTTCCTTAGTGCCTCAGCCTCTGCGATTAGATTACTCTGTATATAACTATTATAATTTTATAATCTTCAATATTTAATAAGAAAAATTTCCAAAAAATTATATTTAGGAGAATTTTTCTAAGAATTTTTCTAAGAATCTACTTCCGGTTGTTCAATTGTTACCGAAACCTTTTCAGATCTTCCCAGGAATGTCAGATTGAGGAATCCGTATTTAAACAGTTCTTAAGTCTTATAGTTTTTGAGGAATCGTCCCTCCAACATACATACATACACACATACACACACACACACACACACACACACACACACACACACACACAGAGAGAGAGAGAGAGAGACAGACACAGACATCATTTTAAAAATGTTATAATCGGATTCTAGGGACCTTAAATTGTGCTTATTCAATAAAATCTGGATATGCGAATTTTAGCATGAATCCTTAACGAGAGGTAAAAAGTAACAACATATTTATTTGATTTTTTCGTCATTCGTCCAGGGGGAATTCAATGACATGTAGGGGGCGGGGGATTTACCCCCCGGGCACTCTCGTATATTCAACAATGCACTGAACTCGATATATATATATATATATAACTGGAATGCGCCATGATGATGCTAGATTCCCTTGGAAACAAAATACTTCTTGCGTAACTCGTATAAGGAAGAACATTCTGCATATTAATACTTCATTATTTAGCACTCCAGTGTCTTTTCTTTTCTCCCCAAACTTTCTAAATTTATTTATCACCCAAAACTTATTTCCACAAACTTTTCAAATTTACGAAAAAGATAACATGTTGCCTTTCGCCCAGTGGCATTCACGATAACAAGTAGTATATATTATTTTTGTAAGTTAAGGGTAACAAACGAGATTTAAGAGTATCCTTTGGAGGTTATATCATAAATATTTTCTCACTTTCGCCATACTCTCACATATTCTCTATACAGTGCTCATAATCTGCTTTCCTGGTTATCACATTTTATCACATGTCCTGTCATACGGAGTAGAATTTGCGAACCTGCGGTCGTACGTGATGGTTTATCGAGGACAGTAGACATTTTTTGTGAAGTTTATGTCCAGCAAGGATCAGATCAGGAATTTTATTATTTTTTGGAGAAAGTTAACGGAGGAAATATTTTTTGTAGTCCGGAAGTTATGAGGGACTGGTTCAGGTTTTCAGGAATATGCGAATATGTTTAAAGAATTTTCTTATAAAAAAGAAGCTATTGATCTTGGTAAAAAGGAATTTTTAAGTTGTCAACAGAGAATATTGTGAGTCCATGTTTTTATGGAGAGAAATTTGAACAAACAAATATTCTTTTATTGTAAAATAAAGAACTCGGAAAAGTGTTTTCTATTCATAAAATGATATATAAAAAATCTGATGTGGCCAACACAAAACCTCCCACTATTTAATTTTTATTAATTTAAATACATACGTATTTACTAATGCTGCAAACTGTTCCATTGCAGAAAACTATTGCTTTATTTACTATTTTCTTTTTAAATGTCATTATTATTAATTTGAAGTGATTAGTTTTTTGACAGCGACATTTACTGTCATTTACATTCATTTGAAATATGAACTGTGTAACAAAGGAATTATTTTTATCTTAGGCTTCGCGACTAATAAAAAAAAATATTTATAAATTTATCTGTAAAATATATAGGAAAAGTATTAATGTTAGAGCGAAGACAAAATCCATACACATACACACACACACACACACATACATACATACACACACGTCTTGGGACGTGGTCATTTACTAAAATCTCGATATGTGATTTTTAGCGCGATCCCTATACCTCCCTTACAAAGGGTAGCGGGAGGTAAAAATATTGTTTCATAACTTCAATTCGTTTCAGGTAAAAACGAATCACATGTTTTATTTAAAATCGTGATATTCAACAGTACATATACCCCTTTTTTACCTCTCGCTACCCTTGATAACGGAGGTCCCTATACCTCCGTTATCAAAATTGCATATCGAAATTTTAGTAAATGACCACGTTTTAAGGTCCCTAGAATCTAATTTTAACATTTTCATAATGATGTCTGTATGTGAGTATGTGTGTGTGAATGTGTGTTTATTTGTGTGTACGTGCACGCGCGTGTGTGTGTGCGTGTGTGTGTGTGTGTGTGTGTGTGTGTGGGTATGTGTATGCATTTTGTCTACGCTCTATCCTAAATACCATCATTCATGAAATTCTGAAACCTTGTATTTCGAACCTATTCTAATATAGAAAGAAACTATTAGATTTTGGTATAAATCGGATAACCGAAAATGACACTTTACTTGAAGCTCATAAGGGTTTTCTTCAAAAAATACCATTAAATGTCATTTTTTCGCATTTTATGTCATCATAAAAATTAAAGATTATTGAATTTTGTACAGATATACATTAATATTTTTTTTTTATATATTTTACAGGTAAATTTAAAAAATAATATTTTTTATAAATCCCAGCACCTATGTTTTGATCACAATTCCTTTGTTACACAGTTCATATTTCAAATGTATGTAACTGACAGATAAATGTTACTGCCAAATAACTAATCACTTTAAATTAATAATAACGACAAATAAGAAAGAAAATAATAGTTATATGCAAAGGAACTTAATATAGTTTGCAGTATTAGCAAATATGTAGGTGTGTATTTAAATTAATAAAAATTAAATAGCGGGAGGTATTTTGTTGGCCACATCAGATTTTTTACAAAATATTAGTGAAACTTTAAAAATTAAAGTGTATAATGATTATAAATTAATAGGGGATTCCATCATTTTTTTTATAATTTCATCTGAAAATATTAGGAAAACTAAGACTATTGATGAAAATCCGGTGAAAAAATTCCTATTAATAAGCGAGTCTCCCGAATTTTGAAAAGATTGACGTGATGTCACGCTTATGTGTTTTTTTATCAAACTGTTTTCATCATGGACGTAAATGTTCTTGAAATATATGCTATTTTAAGTTATATTTACATAAAATAAATGAATATTATAACACTGTATAAGTCTACATACTTTATAATTACAGGTGTATTTAAATTATTAAGTTTAATGCAAGAAATTTATGTTAAAATAAAAACTGTTTGGAAACTGCAGTACAGGAATGTTAGCCCCTACTTTCGAATTTGAATTTCTTAACTTCCATTGGTAGTAATCCCCACCTCCTAACACACTATTTGTTATGCATGTATAGGCGGTCTTTCGGTCGCCAATCAAAATATTATATATAGATTTCATATTGGTGTCGAAGCGCTATAACAAAAAACCCCTTATTTCCGAAATATCTCAATTATACCATTTCATTTTTTTATTAATATTCGTTATTCAGCATATACATTCGTAGTTTTTTACTATTTTCCTTTAATTCTTTTGAGCTGGAATCCCCTATTCGTTATAAAATTCTGCGACTAATGATAAAAAATTATGAAGCCATTTCTACAGTAGGTATGCATTAGAGCAAGGACAATAACGACAAATCTAAGGTAATTTATAAAGTTGACTGCTCCACTGAAAATTGCAAAGCTATATACGTAGGTAGAAACTACAAAACGATATGTCATGATCACGTGTGCTCTTACAGAACTTTCCAATACACTAACACACTTTCGATTTGAAAAATTTCGAGATTATTGACGGAGAACAAAATTTCTCCACACGTGTATTTCTTGAAACACTACAAATCAGGGATGATTGCTACATCGGAACAACGGAATTTGATAAAATTAATAGCAATGGAAATTGCCATTTGTTTCTTCCCCTCTATTTTTCTTTAAAAGTAGGTATTGTCGATAAGTTCAAACAAAATAAGAATTAAGTCCAGTTTTTAACGTGTGAACTTTTAATCCTGTTTTCCGTTAAATTAGAAATTTCGTTATTCTTCCCTTCTTCTTTTGTAAATCCCCTAACTCTAAATTGAGTTATAAAGTTCTCGTTGTAATGTTGTTGATGGTTAGGAGCACAACGCGAGTTCAGGTTTAGTAGATCAAAGCTCCAAATTCGTAAAATTAGCATTTGAATATAAACGTTTAATTTAACCCGTTTCGAAAATAAAATTTAATCAATGGAGTCACTTCCTTTACTTTTGCTGAGTTCTAATTTAATTTTCCTTTGTTTTATACCTCTTCAGGGACTTGATAATATTTCCCGGCAAAGTTGAAAGAATCTTTCATCATTTATTTCAAAACAAAAGAGTAATCAATACTTCTTTCTTTTATTTTTGAGGAGAAACATCCGTTTCAAAGAAACAAATTTCTTTCATGCCGAACAAAGAAAGAAACTAATCATTCATTCGTAAAATTCAGGGTGCTATAAATTTTACCAACTGAAAATTTATATGAAAACACAACAATACCGTCGAGTGTATATAAATCTCGCTGAACAAAATCCCAAATCTGCATTATTTTTCGAAATTTCATCAATACCAAACCCATTCTTGCGAACTAACGCGAAAGCTAAATATTCTGTGAAGTCTGGTGAAGCTTGAGAATGTCATTTGTCTCCTTTGTGTTGCTAGGGAAATTTATTTGGTGAGTTGGAACATCTTGACGTTATAGTGTTTGTTGAAACTGTTTTAAATATATGGAAATGTATTGGACTGTGTCACGGAACTAAGCAATTTTGGATTGTCTTCGAGAACAGCGGCGATAAATCAAGAGCACGCTATATTATTTCGTTGAAAATAGGAATAAATCTGCAAGTTTCTATGAGGTTTCAGTGGTATTTTATTTTATTATAGGAAGACGGAGCGAAGTGCAAAATAATGCTATTTTTCTCGCTGTGCTTTATAGACCGTTGTAGAATTTAGATATCTAGGTGAGATCATTTTTCCTTCTTTCTGATATTGACTTGATTTACTGTTAAAGTTTAGTAAAAAAAAATAGTAAAATAAATATCCTGCCAGATCTCTATTTTTCTAGCTTTGTTCTATTGCAAAAAATAACTGTAACATTGTTAATTACAACAAAGAATATTTTGATTAGGCCAAGAATATTGACTGCAAAAATAAATCCAACAAAGGACATTTAAATTTTAATAAATATGGATGTTTTTTAGAATTTCGCAAAATTGATACCTTTTACTTAAGAAATTTGGGCGACTTCTACGAGACGAGAATGGCTTCTTTCAGTTCTTCCAATAATAAGTTCATAATCATCTCGATATAGCGCTCCGAGTTCATGGTAACAGCAGTCCCACTAATGATAACGGACACCACATGCAAGATGTTGTTTTCCACGCTTGATTTTGTCAAATGCTATGTCATTACGAACTCAAATCTGTCAATAAATATTTTCTTAAGCAATTTTGTCCTTAGCGTGTGTTTTAAGACTATTTTTTTGAAGTTCGACAAATTTAAAATTTATAGAATTACCCTTTTTCGAAGCCTGCACGAAAGTTGTAGCTCGGAACATTATCGTAAAACTTTAAGAAGAGTTTATTAACCAAATCTCGATATGTCTATTTTTAGTACGATAGCTACACCTCCTAAACTTAACACGTTCGCTGCTCATGACGTTAATGAATGTCATAATCTAACTGATCGATGCGCATGACGTTTTTTTAAACGTCAATTGTAAAGCTTGTCTAAGGAAATCAACATTCTGTGAGCACTGCGTGAGGATGCACACTTTTTCTTTGAAAACCTAGCAATATCTTTTTTGTGGTTTTTTTTTTGTTAGTGCTATTTAAAATTGTAGCTGTATATCTCATCTCTTCCAGATTCGTTCACCAAAAAATGTAAATATCAGCCACCATTAACAGAAAATTCTAAATGTTTCAAAGACGACCCGACATTTTCATTGTATAATCAATGAAAATAATGGGGCTGGTGTGATAGTGTCGAGGACAAAAATTCCGAGAGAGGGGAAGAAGAAAAGGAAAACAAAAAGAAACAAATAGAAAAGGTACTAAAGATGTCACTGTTTTCTTTTTCGATTATTTTTTTTAAATGTTATATGCATTTAGTCTTATTTCTACGCACAGAAAATTACTACAAAAATAATTCAACTCCCATCTATGCGACAAGCCAATTTTTTGCAGCAGCGAATGTGTTAAAAAGTTGGTAGGAAAAAAACAACTATGTAGATACTGATCTCTGAATACATTATGTATATAAAACCTTCACTGTTTATGCTTTTTATATGCATTTCTATTCTCTACAATGTTTCCCTCGGTTCTCGGTTGAAAGCCTACTGCCCACACCTCTAAGAACATATGATCCTATCCAAGAGCTTACTATATGATCCGGGTGTTAGCATGCAACGCCTCTCATTACCGTGCGAGATTTGCGCGGAGAACTTAGTCGAATTTAGTCAAGTACATCCGGCTCGACTAATTCAACCCATTTGTCCTTCCGCCTTGCGGACGAACTGAAAGATTACTGTGGCAGGATCAAGGAAAGGATGCGAAGGAATAGATTTTTGTGGTGGAAAACGGAACGTTATCCTTGAAGGAATCTCAAGGCGGTATCTGTTTTCGTAACAACATACTAGGCCTAGGGCGATCTATTTTTCAGAATTTTTTTTTTTATATACTTTTAGTGAGGCCCTTTACCATTTATATTAAAACTAGACATTAAGACGATCCTATAGTGACGAGGGAATTGTTGCGCTCAAAAATATGCAGTTGATTCAACTAAAACTAAGAAGACGTCTCCTACACGGTAAATAAAAACTTTGTTGTGATTACCAAAAACGAGTTACAGCAGCAATTTTTTTTTGTCAATATAGGACCAGCAAATATATTTGTTACAGTTACCTAGGTAAATTTTCTGGTAAAAATTGTTGTGGCAACAAATACAGTTTTGTTATATATAACAAAAGATATTTGTTATGCGAACAAATAAAATAAGTTACCATTAAGAAGTATAAATTTGTTATACGAACAAATAAATTAAGTTACTATTAAGAAATATAAATTTGGTATGCGAACAAATAAAATAAGTTACCATTAATAACTATGAAGTTGTTTTGGAAACTAATAAATTTTGATAGATATACAAATGCATTAATGTGGTAGTAAGGTAAAAATTAAATACATGCGTATTATAAAATTTTTATTTATTTATAATTATAATCTATATACATGTAACAAATATAATATAAAAAAATAACATATGAAACAATAGTCACTTAAATTAGACAGATTTATCAGTAATCGATACATACCTTCAAATTTCTCAATAAGACACTAATAGCCATTGTTTTAAAATATCTTTTACAAAATTATCCATTTTTATTGACGGGCACAAGAAACAAGCACTTTTAAAATACAATTTTCGACAGGCTACAACTTCACAGCGCAAGCAAATGCGACACGACGGAGTATAGTATAACACGAACAGTGAATTATACTGTATACCAGGGAATACCCTGTCTACACAAAAGTTTTAGTTACCTGTACAAAGTATATAGCGGAAAGAAGAATTTGTAATCTTTACAAAATATAATGTCACAGGATACAAAAAAATAAAAGTTGTCCCAGTAACAGATTAAATATTTTTAATTGTTCCAAAATGATTTTGTAATCTGAACAAAGTAACAAAATAACTGCTTAGTACTTCCAATAATAATTGCTACCGTGACTAATATTTTACAGCAAATAATACTTTTTATACACAACAAAAATTGTTTAGTTTTGGAAACTTAAAATACAAAGTTCTTCGTATACACGGCAAAAACATATTGTTGAAATAACAAAAAAAATACAGCTAACTAAATTTTGTCCGGAATATCAATGTAATTTTTTACCGTGTACTATATAGATGAGGTAGAGAATCGTGACGAAGTAAAATCAGCGCGTAGCTTAGGCTGTACTGTTAACTATGAGGACAAATTAATAAATATTCTAGAAAATAGTGTTTTTCTGACACCGGAGCGAAAGTACTATTTTCGCGTCTAAAATGCGGAGCGAAAGTAATTAAAACTTTTTTTAAAAAATTGTTGGATATTAATATGGTTGCGTTATTTACATTAGATATGTCAATCCACTTCTTGAATTTCTAAAGGAACCTCGTTGGAAGACATTGCAAATGGAAAGAAATGCACATGGACTCACCAAAATGTAGAACTGACAGTAAATTCGTTTTTGTTTATTTACTTAATTTTTTCTATTCCTTAGTAAAGAGAGAAGAACTACTAGATATTTATAAAAAATCAGATTTAATTATTTAATTTAAAATAAATTTTTATTATAATCAAAGGATTCAGAAAAAAAAATAATACATAACTCGTCAGTAAAATGTCTGTACTTGACTCGGAGCCGTATAATACTCGGCACAAAGTGCCTCCTATTTCAATATGGTTCCTCGACAGTAATGTACCATTTTCCTGACTCTTATGTAAATAACTCTATTATCGAGCGAAACTCCTTAGCCTCTATTTCTAGAATTTTTTTTAGTAGACATAAAATCTATGAACAATATGTTACAAACAAAATTTTAAGGGCTGGTGATATCAGCTATCGAAAAAGCTGTTTTTTAAGTAGTCATAACTAGGCCCCTAAAAAAATTTCAAAAATCTGTTGTGGCCAGCACAAGACCTCTCGCCATTTCCATATTAGGCTATATAAGTATTACAGTGCACTTCCCTTTCGAACAGTTGTTTTATAACAAAGAATTACAGAACTTTACCCAAATACTGTTTTTTATTGTATTTAACATGTCTTCTGCACACATATAATTCTAATTATATCAATTTTAATTGAATGAGGAAGTTTCTAAATGTGAGAGATTCCTCCAATTCATTAACCAGATTGGCGGTATTTCTGATGGATATATGCATTTTACCTATAATTTCAAATATATAATTAATAAAACAATAAGAAAGATTAAATATACTTCCCACAAAAAGCTATCAGAATGTCACTAAAACTGTGATTTTTGACACTGACGTTTGTCATTTACAAATTATGTTATAAATATTGGAATTTGGCAACTGGTTTCCTTAGTGCCTTAGCCTCTGCGATTAAATTACTCTATATATATTATAGTGTCTTTATCTCTAAATCTATACAAAATATAATAATTTTTTTAAGTGTATTAGATGGAGAAATTTATGTTCTTCAATATTTAATAACAAAAATTTCCAAAAAATTATATTTAGAAGAATTTTTCTCAGAAACTACTACTTCCGGTTGTTCAATTGTTACCAAAACCTTTTCAGCTCTTCCCAGGAATGTCAGATTGAAAAATCCATAGTTAAACAGTTCTTAAGTCTTATAGTTTTTGAGGAATCGTGTCTACAACATCCAGACATACACACATACACACATACACACATACACACATACACACATCCACACACACACATACCCTCACATCATTTTAAAAATGTTATAATCGAATTGTAGGGACCTTAAAACGTGCTTATCAACTAAAATCTGGATAAGTGAATTTTAGCATGATTCCAATACCTCTCTTAGCGAGAGGTAAAAAGTGTACGGTTAATTTATAGATCATACTTTCGCTTACGATGGAGGATGAGAAACCCAAAATAAAGGACGAACTTCAACACAGGAATTAGGAATGTCTGATAAATCAATATAAATGTTGTCCAAAACTCAGTGCTAGGTAGAAAGTTGCGCCTTGAGGGACAACACGCTCATCTTTATTTAATTTAACTTCACAATTTTGTTGCTTGTGAAACAGTTAATTATTAAATATTACAAAACTTTAAATAAATACATTTCTATTAAAAAAAAAAATGTTGAAATTTGTGCCAAAACTTATGGGATATAACTTGAAAATTATTTTAAAATGCGAGTTCTTCGTTTCCTTCTTGAAATTTATTATTCTTTATAACCTATATTAAATATCGTTTCGAGAATATAAAACTTGAATTTCCTTTAGAAGATTTCCGCATTTATTTAACTGCGACAAACTATATGCAGAGCTATTTCACTTCTCGTATTCTGAATCTCTTTGAGCTTTTTGCTTTCGTATGCAAAAGAAAATCAGGAATTCGAAAGAAATAGTTAAATTTTCTTTTAATATAGCCGGGTGTTCACATACAGCCATTACAAGTACTGTTGAGAATTTCTTTTCAATGTGCAACTCTGCGAAACGAGACTGTTACGATCTCGTGGAGAAATTTTGTTTCCGGATTATTTCCAACAATTTGGAATTGAATGAAGTTGGCATTGATATTCTAAGCAGGGCTCATTGCTTTTTATATGAAATGCCAGAGGGAAATTCCAATTTGCACAAGCACTTCAGATCCTCATTTACATATTTATTTATTTATTAGTATTTTACTTTTATAAGATGTAATAAATGCATCCATTAGCTGTCACTAATATATGCTGTAGGATATTGGGTACTTTAAAGGCTTATTTATAATGAAGTAACGCCAGAAGTAACACCAAAGTTGACCAACTTCCAACTTTCTGAGTTGAAGACTATTTATAATGAAGCAACGTTAAACGCAACGCATCGGCGCAAAATGACCGGTAACGTAAGCACAAAATCTGTAATTTATAAAAAAAAGATAAGCAATTAACTTTTATTTATTGTCTATACATGTACGAAATAGGTATAAATAAGGTTAATATATAATAGATATTTATACACCAAGTGAGCTAAGAAATTAAATAAATTAGCTAAACGTTCATCTCATTAATAAACATTTTTAGCTCACGTGGTTTATAAATAAATAAATAAATATATCATCACGGCATATTACCCATTTCTAGGTGTGCCAGTATCTACAACACATGTAGACATCGGTAATGATGACGATATATTTTACCGTGTGGGCGCTTACCAGGCGTCACCTCACAGGCACTCATAGCTGGTGCACTCTCCACGCCAGCAATGAGTGCCCGTGAGGTGACGCCTGGTAAGCGCCCGCACGGTACAAATATGTCATCATCATTATCGATATCTGCGATAAAGCAGATTGGCACATCCAGAAATGGGTAATATGCTGTGATGATATATTTATTTATATCACGTGGTTTATACAATATTTTATTCAATTTTGACGAAATAATAATAAAAACCATTATAATATTTAATAGTAGTACACTTACAAGTGAGTGACATATGTTCAACACGCGCTGTGATTTATCGCAAGTCATCAGGGATACATTGTTATAAATCATACAAAGCTTCTTGCTTTGTTATATGCTTATAGTCTATGTCTGATGTTGCACTTTTATCACCCTAATATCTAAATCCTAAATTTATATGCCCTAAATCTAGTGATTATTTAGGATATTAGGAATTAGGTTTTAGAGTTTTGCAGGAACACGTGCACTAATTAAACAAATTATATTCATTGCTATAATTTGTACAAAACGTCAAATTTACTGTCAAATAATAACTTCTTAGCTTCTATTTTATGAAATATAATAATAATTAGTAAAATGTTGTTCGTAGGGTAATCGCTCAATAGCAGCTGTAGACACGTGTTTCGCTCTTATTAGAGCTCATCAGTACAGCATAGCTAGTTAATAGATGGACATTAACTAGAGGTAGTAATTAGAAAACAGATAAATTGTAACAGCACTAGTAAGCAGCCAAATACACATTTGTCACTTTTTACAATTTTACTAGTTTTTATAACTTTACGCTCGCTATATATGTATATTTTCGTTTATTTACCTTAGGGTCCAAGTAACGGGTCTGGTGGGTGGTTATAAATTACCGCCGCTGCGACGTTGTATTTATCCACAAAACGTGGAAATGCTGACCGAAGTGACAAATGTGTATTTGGCTGCTTACTAGTGCAAGTGCTGCTACAATTTGTCTGTTTTCTAATTACTACCTCTAGTTAATGTCCATCTATTAACTAGCTATGCTGTACTGATGAGCTCTAATAAGAGCGAAACACGTGTCTACAGCTGCTATTGAGCGATTACCCTACGAACAACATTTTACTAGTTTTTATAACTTTACGCTCGCTATATATGTATATTTTCGTATAATAATAACATTTACTTTCAAGCATCAAATTGTATAATTCATTTTTGTTGTTCTAAAGCGTTGCCATACAAATCAATGGGTATCAATAGTGTGCCATTCGGACTTGTATTTATGTAAAGAAGACCTAAATCCTAAATACTAAATGCCAAAATGCGACATCGAACACAGCCTTAAATTTTTATTCTAGGTGTAGATCTAATTAAAGTAAAAAAATATTGGTTTAAACGGGCACCCTATTATACGTATTTTATAATTTTTTGAACAATATAATTACCAATAATTATTTTGTGAAAATAACACATAAACTATTCCAAATATCGTTCATTAATTATTATTTCAGGTCACAACGCTTTTAGTGCTTCACACATAACCTACAATCTAGAATCATTTGAGTTACATACCATACATTCCAATTATCTGACTGTTCACTTTGGCCGCATTTACTACATTTCCCGCATTTCTATTTTTCAAAAATATATTTTCATCTCTAAATTACCTATCGAATTCTCCATATTTTCTCAGTTCGGCAACAAATTACGAACTATCACCTTCCATTTCAGTCTTGCCCTCTGACTAGAGTCAAACGTGCGTGAAACTCGGATAGGGGACCGTGAAACTTGCGGCTTTCAATTGACGTTCAATCGTTCATTTCAGAATTCGATGGAGTGATTTTAGTGCTCTCTATCATGCGAGGCAGTTGTTATACGAGTAAGCGATGAAAAATAATGTGATATATTTTATTCGAGTCACTAAATATAATAAAAATAATATTTTAAATTTATTTGACATTTACTCGAATTCTGTAAATTGCTAAGGGCCAGTTTTTCAATATCTAGTTAAAATTTTAACTAAGAGCTAAATGAACAATATTGAAACGAAATGAACTGTCAAACGACAGATTTATCATTACACTCATTAAAACATTCTAGTAAAATAGAATTGTTTGCTAATTTAACAGCTCTTAATTAACTCTTAGTTCTCGAGATAGCAATAGTGGGCAAAATAAAATGAACACCCTGTATACTTATTATATTCTGTTGAAGGAAAAAGATAATGTGTACGTATGAAAATCGCTTATATAACCGAAGATTCGAAACATATTAATATAATTTTTATATGGTAATGATTCACAAAAACACACTCTTTCTTATAAAATATCTCTATTCCGCAACATATAAATTGTGATTTGCAAGTTATTCTGAAATTTTAGAGATCATAAATGTCTGTTTTATAGACATATGTGTTTTCTTTTTGTTTTATTATCCTATATAACCAGCACT
Organism: Ophonus ardosiacus; assembly: GCA_943142095.1. Classification (NCBI taxonomy): domain Eukaryota; kingdom Metazoa; phylum Arthropoda; class Insecta; order Coleoptera; family Carabidae; genus Ophonus; species Ophonus ardosiacus. The sequence continues at coordinate 12,740,425 of OW964831.1, read as the reverse complement.
TTAAATAGCAATGGTGTAAATTTATGATTGTGCAAAAAATTCGAGAAGTTTGAAATTTTACGCCACAAAGTTTTTATAGCATTCGGAATAGAATTCCGTTTTAAGTAATCAAATTAATGTTTTACGCTTTTCAAAAACAGAAAATAGATTTTATTATTTACAATATTTTTCCGGTGTCAACAATAAAAAACATTTATCTATTGAAGGTACCTATGGTAACATTCAATCTGTGCAATACATTTTTACCTTCTGTTATCTTTAAGTAAGGAAGGTATTGTTTATGGTCAAAATATTCGATGAAGAGTTATTAACACGATTTAAAATATACTGGTTGTGCCACTCTGCACAAAACGAGGGTCCAAAGCGATACGTGTTTCCTTGTTTTTTCCGCTAGAGGCGCAACGTGAGAACGACACAACTGACACCTGTCATTTGCATGTCATTTTGAAAATATATAGAAAGGTAAATAAAACAGGTTTTGAAGTACATATTTGTATTATATGTATTGTAATATAAATATTTTGTTGAAAGATATTGCAATTAATGCAAAATAAAAAGAAAATTAAATAGAAAATGTTTCATTCCTGGATGTGAAACCGGTTGCAAGAAATCCACTGAAAAAGAATCTCTGTTTGCTGCTCCACTCTTTATATCACTTTTTAAAAAATGACAATATTGACAATGTGCAATTAGTAGAGATGATCGCGAATGAAGATTGAATGATGACTGTCGAAAATATTTTCGGGAAGAAGATATTATAGCCATATAGATGGCCATTCGGTCAGTAATCTTTTTGCTGATTATTTTAAATCTGTCTTTGTAAACAATAATGATAAGAATAAGAACAATGTTGTAGAGAGTCCTACTAATTTACTTAATTTACATTCCATTGAGCTAAGTGAAGATGAAATTTTTAAGTATCTATTAAATCTCAACACTAACAAAGGATGTGGCCCCGATCAAATCCCAAGTTCATTCATTAAAACATGTGCAGTTCATCTAACTTCGCCTTTGTAAATTTTATTTAACCAATCTCTAAAGTCCGGTGTTTTTCCCGATAGGTGGAAACTGTCAAAGATTGTACCTATTCACAAAGCAGGAGATATTAATAACGTCACCAATTACAGACCAATATCAATTATTTCAACTTTCGGTAAAATTTTTGAAGCCTTAGTAATTAATCAAATAAAATCTGACTGTCATACCATTCTTATTCCGGAACAACATGGATTCTGTTCAGGTAAATCTGTTTCAACTAATTTAATTCCTTTCATTACATTCTTAAGCAAAAACATGGACAGTAGAACCCAAGTAGACGTTATTTATACTGATTTCTGCAAAGCATTTGATCGGGTGCATCTCCCTACTTTAATACGTAAATTAAAATTATTAGGCTTTCATGGTTCCTTACTTCGATGGATAGAATCGTACGTTTCTAACAGATCCCAATTCGTATACTGCAACGGTTTTAAGTCTACTCTATTTTCTGTTCTATCTGGTGTGCCCCAAGGCTCACATCTTGGTCCTTTACTGTTTCTTTTATTTATTAATGATATATACAAATGTTTCAAATATTGTCATTTCCTTCTGTATGCAGATGATTTAAAGATTTATAAGTCTATAAGAAATATTGAAGACTGCAATAAATTTGAAGAGGACTTAAACCGTTTGCATGACTATTGTATAGATAATTATTTATTACTTAATATAACCAAATGCTACATCATGAATTTTACGAGAAATCGTCATAAAATATATTATAATTATGCAATTGATAATGTCGCATTGGAAAATAAATCAGTAATTAGAGATCTTGGAATTAACTTTGAACCTACAATGGCTTTCGGATATCACTGCAACAAAATAGTAAAAGATTCCTATAAAGTTCTTGGATTCATCTTCCGTCACAGTAAACATTTTGAGAATCCGAAGTCTCTAATTTACTTATTTAATAGTATAGTAAGATCTAAGTTAGAATATGCTTCCATTGTATGGAATCCGAATTACAATAACACCATTAACTTATTAGAAAATATTCAAAAAAAAATTTGTTAGACTGTTGTGTATTAAATTTAATGTCAACATTCCAGGTTATTCTGAGAGATTGCAATATTTCGGTATTGTATCACTTAGAAACAGAGGATTAGTAAATGATATGGTCTTTTTACACAAAACTATAAATAACAAGTATGATACATTAAATATACTGTGCCTGATTAACTTCCATATTCCGAGTAGAAATACTAGACAACAATCTTTATTTCATATACAACAGTCTAACACAAATAGTTCAAAGCACTCTGGAATCAACAGAATTATTAATTCATATAATTCATTGTTTAATCATATAGATATATTTCACCTTTCTTTTCCGCAATTTAAAACTGCCATTATACATGAAATCTCATAGATATTACAAGCACACGCACAATATTTCCTTTTTTCATTACTTTTTTTATGTTGTATCACCTTTCCGTGCAATTGATATTTATATGTATATATGTACTTATTTGCAAAACTATTTGTATTGTTCGTGAGAACCTGTTATTGGTCAATTGACTGTTGGTCCTCCTTGTACAGAAAATAAATAAATAAATAAATAAATAAATAAATAAATTACCGAATGGAAATCTGTCAACGTACGGTTCTATCAATTTATTTAGTTTTTCCAATTTTAAATTCTAACAATGTATTTATTTAGGTTTCCATTAAATATATAAATTTATATTAAAAACAAATTCATTATGCATTTCATTTTTTATATTTTATGTAAAAATAGTTTGCTGTGGTAGGGTCGTTCTCAAGTAGCGCATCTAGCAGATTATTCAAGAAAACACGTATCAAGCGGACCATCAGAAACAATGAAAAACATGACAAGTGGCATAACGAGTATATTTTAAATCGTAGTTATTAATGAATAAGCATGTTTTACGGTCCCTAGATTACGATTTTACTAGATTTACGATAACGTCTGTATGTTTATGTGTTTTTGTGTGGGACAAAATTTTCTCCGACAATAATTCCAATACTACAAATTATAATTCTTTCGTATTTCTCTTCTTTACAGCCATATAAAGAGCTGATTAGATTTGGTTATAATTGGTCCCTTATTTGAAGTTCTTAACAGTTTTGTTGAAAACACGAACGAATATCTTATTATCTATGCGGTTTGATTACACATTTTTCCTCATATTCAATAGATATAGAGTTAAAGAATTATAAGGAGATTAACTTTTATAAATCAGCCAGCTTTGCCATAATCATGGAAAGAGCTGATCTATTCAAATAATTCTAGTTGACAGATGTCAGTGGCAAGTGTAATTTACATAATGTATGTTCGTGTTATAATTTTATTGAATTTATAGAATCATTTCCAAGGAACTTTCGGTATAGAATTTGTGGAAAATATATGTTAGTGTTACAATTTTACTGGATATGTAGATTCTTTTCCCAGGAACTTTTGGTATGAGATTTGTAAAAAATACATAGAATTGACGAGAGGTACTGTGCTGGCGACATCGATTTTTTTTCTGTTTTTATGAATATTAAGATTTCATATTGCCAGAAGTAGCAACTTCTGTACCAGGAGAAAAAAAAAGTTATTTAACAATTACTACGGTATCATAGAAATTGATTTTCTATCTTCCTGGTGGAAAATATAGTATTTTATATTACAAGCCAAGTAAAACGGATTTTACTGCTGAAAGGACGAAATGACTGGCGAGCCGAGTACCAAGCAGGCGAGACTTCTTTGAGGTAACGAGGAAAATTCTTAGTGTCTTCATTTGGACTGTAATATACTATTTTAGCGTCAGCCTATATGTGATTCATTATGTAGTCCATAACTATTCTATATTTCACATGTTGTTACATAAATAGTTACATATTTTATTTTACACCATTTACACAATTGCAAATTATTATTCGTATTACAACAATATGTTCCATGAACCGATAATTTGCAATTAAATTAATGGCTCACTGAAACTATTCATATTCCTAATAGTAGTTTTGGTTATAACTGAACGTCGCCCACTGTACGTGGTCTGAATGCCGAATGGAAACCGCATTTCACACAAGTAAGCTAAACCATTGATCCAGTGCTTGCTTTATAGTTAATTATACTTAACATAGATCTGTCTAGTTATATTTCAGTTGGTTTCCGGCTTTCAGAATCAGAATGTTCATATCTCTTGGTTGCAGCAGTTGAGACATGAAACAATGACATTTACTTTGAGCTACGGCAACATTGGTGAGATTAAATTGTTATTTACGGACTACAAAACTTTAAAGCCTGGAATGTAATTACTTATAAGCATATTATATATTTAATCGAAAACATATCTCGAGAATATAGGAGGCGGCAAGTGCAACCTCCCATATTTTATTACCTGTGAAATTCCCACAAAGGTGTTTTTAGACAATTTACTATTTTGTCCTAGACTCCTTATGAAATATTTTAACCCGTTGCCTATGGCAAATACACTACTGTACAAAACGAGAGATAAAATGAGACATTTGGTTTTTTATTTTTGTTATTATCTCGAGAACAATAAGAGCTACGATGTCAGTTAATTAAACAAAAGTTGTTCTATTTAGGATTTCATTTTAGCAGCGTATTGTTTATTCAAAAGAAATACATAGGTCACTACATACAGGCAAATATGTAAATTTTGCAGTTTGTTTCTTTGTTTTTGAAAAACTTTTAAGGATGTGTCCGATATTGCACTTCACGAATTTTCATTTGCTTAGCAACAAACACGAAAGCAAACTGCATGGTAAATCCCGACTCCGAAGGAGGAGGGGTTTTACCTAATGTCAATTTGCTTGAGTAATTTGGCTTAAAAGCAAAAATAAAATGAGTGCTTAAAAATAAAAGTTTATCTGAGAAAAGCTGAGAGGTCGTGTGGTATTTGGTGAGATAAATTCCAAAGACAACGTAAAATGAAACTTGACACATTAATTGTCACACTAACAGTTATAAACAATAACAACTGTTTATTTACTTGGTAGCGGAAAATTATCGGGGTAACGGGGTTTTATCAGAATAATACTGTTCCCATTGGTTGAATTTTCAAGTGATTTGCATCATGATTGGTTAAAAACTAGTCGTTGGAATTAACCACCCTAATATCTAAATCCTAAATTCATGTGCCCTAAACACATCATTATTTAGGATTTAAGGAATTAGATTTTAGGATTTTGCAGGAGCACACTTGAAGTTGACGCGCACTATTTAAAAAAATCATGTTCGTTGCTATAATTTGTTTGAAATGTCAAATTTACTGTCAAAGAATAACTTCTTAGCGTCTATTTTATGCAATTTAATTTTAACATTTAATCTGAAACATCAAATTAAATTTAATTGTATAATTCACTTTTGTTGTTCTGAACTGTTGCAGTACAAACCTATGAATGTCATTAGTGTGCCATTCGGAGTTGTATTTATGTGAAGAAGACATAAATTCTAAATACTAAATGCCAAAATGCAATATTTTTTCGTCACTACTGGATTTAACACTACACTACCAAACAAAGCGGCGTGGACTCACTCCAATGGTTAACGGTAAAGGTAAATGGTTAACGGTTATCTGTCTAATGTCAGGTATCAACTGCCAACGGTAAACGGTAAGGGTATACGGTTAACGGTTAACTATCAAATTTCAACTATCAGCTGTCAATAGTAAACGGTTTTTTCCACGCCGCATTGTTGTGTATTGTAGCTTGAAATCCTGTAGTGCAAATCAAAATCTTTATTCATAGGTATTTGCCTCTATCTAGTGACCTATGCTTTTCGTCTTAATAAATAATACATTGCTAAAATAGCATTCTAATATAGAACAAATTTTGTTTAATTAACGACATCGTAGATCTAATAGTTCTCGAGATAATACCAAAAATAAAATAATAAAAAAAAACAAATGTCCCATATTTTTGCCCAGCAGTGTAGCTCTTGAATGAAAACTGTCACTTACTGTCAACAAAACAAGACAATGTCATATTTTAGTAGTAGATAACACGAAAATAATTTTTCCTACGACCACTGTTAAAAGCAGTCTTTTTATTGATTGTTTAGCGAGTTAAAAATAACAGTTTATAACACAGTGAATACTTTTAAATCATTGTCATTGACAACGGATTAAAAGTAAAAAACAAATTTACTTTTAACACTAGTGTTAAAAAAGAACTAAATCTAGTTACATTTAGTGTTAAAAATATAACTAAATCTAGGTACATTTAGTATTCATAAGTAAATGTAGTTTCCTTTTATATTTATGTTTGTACTGAAATTATTTATATAGGTATTTTATTAGAAGTACACATTATTTTGAAACGTTTATTGTTATAGTACAATTATTACAATTGTTTATAGTAATTCCTTGCAAGGCGCTTGAAGAATTGGAATTTAAAACAGTATTGTTGGAAGTAGAGGTTAGAATAAACAATTTTCAGTTGTTCATAGCAAATACAAAATGACCTGTCATAAATGTCATTCTATAATTTTTAGTTTTTACTAATACATAGGAAAAATAGTGTATGATATTCGTGTTAAAAGTGATTTTATTTCGTTCGTGGGGTTTGTTTTACTCGGCTTAACCTCGTTTCACAAACTTCCCCACTCAGTCATAAAATGACACTTTTAACACTTATATCATAAATAACTATTATATAGAACCGGTAAATAATGTTAACTTTATTTGTCAAAATCATAACTTAATGTGCTTTATTATTTATCGAGGGAAATAAAGTACTCCCTAGGGAAATAAAGTGATTCAAGTTCTTTGTTAATTGATATTGATTAACAAATAAGGAATAATATCAATTATATTTATTTTGGAAAAATATAATCATTTTTGTAAAATTAAATTTAAAATAAATGTTTTTCTCCGTTTATAGAAATGTGCTTCACTCTTACTAATTTTGCATGCTCTTTTGTTAAATAACGAATTTTTCCGTTTGTATATAACACGGGAGTAAAGTTTCATTATTTGCCTCAAGCTATTGCATCCCTCGGGCTACGCCATTAGGATTCAATCTTCGCTCTCGACAAATAATGACGAACTTTACTCCCTTGATATATAAACTACTATTAAGTCCAGTAAGAAAAAAAATTACAATGGGGATATTCTGTAAATAAATAGTCTGCTTCATAAACGAGTAAAAATTTTTACGAATAAATGGAATTCATTCCCCGTAGTCTACAAAGGAAAAAATGAATTCAATTCCACCTCAGTGAATTTATATCACATTCACATTGTATTAGTAAAGTGTGCCCTCAATACAATTTAAAAATAGATACAATTGTTCCATAAATAATCCCAATACAAAGCACCTTGAAACAAAACTCCCAACACAATGCTTCTGCTCACAACGATTTCCATTCTACATGTTACAATTTTCATCTAATTTGCTAGCTGTACGTATCAAACGTCGAATACAGCATACCAAGAAATGAAATCCAGATCCAAAGGGCGGTTAACATGGTTGACGTGATGCGACTGTGTATAATCCGCGGGGAAACAAAAGCAACTCGGCGGTCGGGAGTCGAGACAGCAGACAGTCGCTTCACCTAATGACCTCACTATCTCACAACACCAAGGGAATCAATATTTTAAAGAAACTTTTCATATGAATTTTTATGCTTTAAATATTTTAATATTCAAATTTAAATTCTAGAGTTTGAATTCTAGAGAGTAACTTTGAAAATAACAGTCTTGAGCAAATAATGTAATTTAGTTATCGTTAGACTTACAACGTTTTCGATTTATATATTAAGTGCGAACTTTTTTGTATATAACTCGTTTTTCATTTATATAATCAAAGAGCACTAGCTGAATTTTGCATGTTCCATATATACTTTTCGAATAAACTGCACCTTACTGAGTGCGCACTTTCTTGAATTTACTAGTCCGTTAAATTCGTACATTTTGAGTTGTAAAAAATATCTGTGAAAGTACAATGGATCTAAAAAAAATTATGTCTTTGCAGCGCGAATCTTGTGCAGTGACACCTATTGCTAGGTAACCTTTCTATTTGTCAGTGACAAACTTGCACTGGACTTTTGTAACACATACACTTCTGGACAAAATTAACGCATCACTTTTAATTTTTCGTTTATTTCACAAAGTTAGCTTATTTTTGGCATGTTTTATGGTTTTTTAAATTAGTCCTTTACAGGTAATTAAAAATTTGTAGAAAATAACGCAACATAATATACCTTTAAATTAAAAACTACAATATTATACAATATGAAGACAATGTGATTTTTTTTAAATAAAATAAAATTTAAAATTTTATGGGAAAAAAGTATATAGTATTACCACTTTTTACATTAATTATGGCTTGCTTTCTTCGTCCCATGCTTCGAAATAAATTTCGAATTACACGGTGAGGTATGTTTTCCCATTCTTGTAGCCCAACATTCTCTAGCTCATCTAGAGTGCATGGGACGGGTACAAGACCTCTTTCGCTTCTTTTCAGCATATCCGTGCTCTATTGGATTTAATTCTGGAATGCTAGGTGGCAATTCCATATGGTTAATTCCTACCGTATTTCAATATACATCTACGCCCCGAGTCCGATGCGATCTTACATTATCATGGATAAATATGAAAATATCTCCAATTACCGACGAAAAAGGAGTGACATGGTCTTATATGACATCCTGCACGTATTTCTGTTCATTCATTGATCTTCCACGAAGCACCGCCAACTCTGTGCGTCCCTTAAAACAATTAGCTCCCCGAAACAGTATTGAATCACCAAAGCAGGGCTCTCGTGGAGCAATTTCTCACTGAGTATATCGCTGTCCAGGTCTCCTCCAGGTATGATCTCTTTCGCCTGGTAATTTTAAGCTGACTCATGTCTCATCAGAAAACAAAACACGGTTCCAATCAGCCGAATTCCAGGGAATATGTTGTCTTACAAATTGTAAGCGAGTTACTCGATGAGTTCTGGTGAGACACGGTCCTGTGTTAGTACATCTATTGGCCAGTCTTGCTTCCTTTAGTGTTCTTCTTACCACACGGGTAGAAATCGACGCAGCACGGGCTTCAGGAATGTGATTATTTTGCATTTTACTTGTAATTTGTCGTCTTCTCAGAGTTTCTAGAATTAGAAATCTGTCGTCTCTTTCTGTCGGTGGTTTCGGACGACCTTTCTGTGTCTCCTAAAGTTGAATCTAGTCTCTTTAAACCTCCTTAAAGCTCGTCCTACAGTACTGAGATCAACTACCAACATCAACCTCTATTATTTTTCCCAAATCAATTTAATGTTAATTTCGTAGTAAAACACAAAAACATGAAATCAAATTTAAATTAAACGTAAAAACACTTTTAAACTTTTCCATACTTTTTCCTTGTCAACACAGGAAACAATAAAATACTCATATAAAAAAGAATTGATTCTTAATTGTTATTATTTTCATATGTCTAGAACCCTAAATTTTCAACTGTACCCTAAGAAAAATTCATATGTTTTAAAATAAATCGCGAAAATATAAGTGATGAGATAATTTTGTCCAGGAGTTTATTATAAGTAAACTACACAAAAAAAAAACTAAGCAATAAGTAGTGATATTACCTATATTAAAAAGAAGTACCTTCAACGAAAAAAGTCGCGAGAAATATTTAATCAATTCGGTTTTGCTAAAATATTATTTTAAAAAATCTGATGTGGTTAGCCCATAACCACCCGCTGGATATTTAACCACGCAGAATAAATAAAGCTATCATTTTCTTCAAATATTTTTATATTCACTCATAACAATTTTTATTTTACATTTAATAAATATATCGTGCACAAAATAAATTTCACAAACATTGACGAAGCTAATAGAAAAATTTAAGAAAAATTCAAAATAGTACTCATATCTTTACACAAAATCTTTTCAGAGCCGTACCCTGAAAGAATTAAGTAAATCAATAGTACATCTAATGTTTATGTATGATGGAAAATATATTATTTTTACATACCTTAATTTCATCAAAATCAAATATTTTTCTAGTATGTTCTCCTTAACACGGTTTTATTATTCATTTTAATGTAATTGCTCCCTGACAGTGACATTTGTTTATTACGAAATTGTTTTTAAAGTATTATGTTTTGTTTGACGCATAGGCAAGATGATGTTTAAAAACAAATTATTTTAAAGTTATTTACTAAATGCTGTTATCGTAGAATTGAAGATTCAATTTTTATTAGCAAAAGTTGCTGAAAAATTATTTTCAATGTATTTTTTCAAGAAAAACTGTTAAAAGCTTGTATAAATGAAACTTCCGGATATCTGATATACACTAAAAACTAATGAGCTCTCCCCAGATTAGTATAGAATAGGTATAAAAAATTTCAAATTTTTTTGCTTGATAGTATTTGAGTAATCGTGTCCACAGGATCCACACATCCACACATCCACACATCCACACACAAACACACACACACACACACACACACACACACACACACACATACGCACACATACCCACAGACATTATTGTAAAAATGTTAAAATCGGATTCTAGGGACATCAAAACGTGCTTATTCACTAAAATCTCTATATGCGATTTTTAGCACTATCCCTATACCTACCTCCCTTACCTAGGGTAGCGGGAGGTAAAAATATTGTTAAAGAATTTAAATTTTGTCGTGTAACAAAAAATTCTAAAAAATCTTTGACAGAATTTCAGAAAAAATACACGTCGTCCTGTCATTTTTAAATGAATTAATATTAAAAATGTAACTCCAAGTTTTTATTTAAAATACTTGGTAAATAATTATTCTTAAACGCATTCCTGTGAAAATGAACATAGCAACGAAATTCCAGAACATTTTGGGCTTAATACACCTCTGCTAATAAGATTTTCTTTATAGAGTTAAAAAGAAAAGTTTCATTAGTAGTTTATTCCAAATAAAAGCAGTCATAACAGCGTTAAGGGAAATGGATTGAACTAATTCTATTAAATTTACTTTATTAAGTAAAACTTAGAAATTCTAATTAAGGTAGTGTACATCACGTCTGGGGCTTAAGATGATTATATTACAGGATAACAAGATTCAACGTCAGATGTTACTGGTTTTACTTGAGAGGTACTTCATGTGTTCTTGAGTAGTTTCTTGCAAAATCGCTGTTCGTTGTTGGCAGGACTTTGTAATACTTGTAAAAAGATCAGTTTTATCCCAGAATAAATAAGATCATAACTCATAAGTGTCATCTCCAGTAGATAAAAAGAAATAATGCCATGATAAATTTTTATTTAATATGTTATTTGTTTTTATTATACATATTTAAAGCGCCTAAAGGTCGGAAAGTTTGGAAAAATAAATAAAGTTTATACATAAATATCATAAATCGTAAAATCTTTACAGATTTGAAAATTTACTGCCCATATAGGTAACGGGTTTTCCAATAGCAAATGAAATAAACAGCATAAATCGAAGGCTTAATGCAAAAACGACCAATGCCCGACATTTAATAATTTTAGGAATGAGTAATTATATTAAAAATCAAACAATATTGTTTTTACTTCCTTGTACGTAGTAAAGGAAGTAGCGTAATGCCGAAAAAATTCTGTTTTCAGATTTCAGCGAAAATATCCATTTTGACCATCCCTGAATTCATTTCGTCTAATTTCATCGTGACGTCTGAACGTACGTATATGTGCGTACGTACGTATCTCGCATAACTTAAAAACGGTAAGCCGTAGAAAGTTGAAATTTTGTATTTTGGTCTGCTATAATATCTAGTTGTGTACCTCGCTTTTTGGTCATTGCATAACTTCCAAAAGTGGTACTTTACTTGAAGCGTATAATAGATTTTAATGAAAAACTATATTAAAATATAATCCAAAACTTTTCAAATTTGGTATATAAGACTTTTATATCAATGGAAATAACATAATAGATTTTTGTTAAAATGGTCTAACCGGAAGTGATACTTTACTTGAATCTGTTATCAGTTTTTCTTGAAAAAAATGGTGTTATTTTGATTTTAGAAATAAATGCTTCAAATAAAAGTTTTAGAGAATTGAATTCTGCGTCTAGCACTCAATTACATTATAAATCTTAGGTGCTTTGCGTTATTCGTTGTTGTATTGTCGTTTATTAAATTTTACCTGACTATTTTCTTGTATTTATTCTATTCCGGTTTTGTACAATAGCCGCTAAGTCAAATACAAGTTTATAAAAGTGTAAATATTGTATTATAAGGTAAATCTAAGTTAAAAACCTTTAATTAATAAGGATCTAACTGCTGTCCGTTCAGCTAATATTAGTTTGCATTATCTTATGTTTGAATGATATTTTACCGCTCTGCCATTTTTTATTGTAATATTTTTAATTCAACTTTGTACCTTAAATATTATTTTGTAGGTATATATTTTTATTGTAAAACTAATTCTATTTTTGTGTTCACTTTAATATATTTTATTATGAAGAATTGTACTTATAAAAGCTTTGTTGTTATTCCAAATTTCTGGTAAATTATTTTTGATCATTCTTTAGGATTAATTATCTAAATTCCAAATTTGGTTTTGTTTTTCTTTACCAATAAATAGCTTGGTGGCAGCTAGTTAAAATTTACTAGCAGACACTGATTTATTTATATTTATTCCTTGAAGTTATAATATTTACGAACCCATTTTGAAAGTTTTAAAAATTATAATGCAGTTTCAACGATAATGCAGCTCTATGTCATTTGTAACTTGTAACTAAAAATATTTTTCAAATGTCACAATAGGAATTCTTCATTCTTTGTGAGGAAAATTAGCGGACAACGAATTCTGTTTTGGTTCGTTAAGCAAGCATTATATCAACTGACATTATATTACATTCCCTCTGCAAATAAAAATGAAAATGACAGATGAAAGAACTGCTTAATGTATGTTTTTTATTCGAATATAATTTCCTCTGTTCCTATAGTATAATTTCACATTTAACATGAATAAATATTGAATTCTGAAATTGAAGTAAATGTTTGTGAATTGTGAACGAAAATTCGTATAAAATCAAGTACGATTCATGTTATTGCGTAGAATATTTGCTTAGTACAAATTCAACAATATGATATTACATCATACAGGAGCAGTTTGTAAGTCAACATCCTTAAAACTCAAGAATAAGTCTACGAGCAAATAGATTATTGGAAAACAAGCATTCCAACAACTTAAGTACAAGCAGTGGCAATCAAAAGTTTTCAACTAAATCTATCTTCCTGTCTACCGTGGGTAAAAAGGTTTTGGGATTTGGGATCATGTTAAACATCGTATAGTGAGATGTACGCAGAACACGTTTTCATGTCCTTAGAATTTGATTTTAACATTTGTGTACAGAGTGTAACACAAAAGGCGAGTCATAGGCGAGTTAAAACCGGAGAAAACAATTTTTCCTTGCGCAAAGTGCCTTTTTAATTTTGAACAATATTGCTTCAAATAAATGCTGTAAATAATTATTTAATTCAATAATCACATTTTATTTTGCACGTTTTTTGCCTCATGCTAAAAATCGCATATCCAGATTTTAGTGAATAAGCACGATTTAAGATCACTAGAATCAGATTTTAATATTTTTACAATGATGTGTGTGTGTGTGTGTGTGTGTGTGTGTGTGTGTGTGTGTGTGTGGATGTACGTGTGTGTGCGTATTTTGGAGGGACGGTTTCACAAATTCTCTAAGACTAAATACTAATTTAACTACTGACAATAATGGGAAGAGCTGAAAAGGTTTGGGTAATAATTGGACAACCGGAAGTAGTGGTTTCTTATTTATATTAAAGAATATAAAATACTCTATCCGATACATTGAACATTTCTATTATATCTTCTATATATTCAGAGAAAGAAAATTATAAATATATAAAATAATCCGTTGTAATGAATCGCACAGCCCAAATAATTTCATGGGAACTAGTTGAAAAATTAAAATATTTGTAATTGACAGAAAAATGTCCAAAATCCAGATACATTACTGAAGGCGTTTTCTGGGAAGTACATTTAATATTTCTTATTTTATTATTAATTAAATATTTAAAGTTATAAATACATATATTACATATACGCATCAGAATTACCGCCAATCTCGTCAATGAATTTGAAGAATCTCGAACATTTAGAAGAGTAGGAGGAAACTTACAAAGAATGAATTAAAAATTTTAAAATATATTAATAATAAATGTAGAATTCTTATGTGTGCTCCAAAAATATTTAAAACAATATGTACTTATATAGCCTAATATGGAAATGGCGAGAGGTCTTGTGCTAGCCACAACAGATTTTTAACCAAGCAAACTGAATTTAAAATTTTGTAAAGACTTCTTCTTTATAGTGCTAGTCATGGTGTTGAAATAAAATCATAAACAAATACATATAACGAAATGATAAAATATAACTCCATTTTCAATAATGATGGTGACTCATTTTTGACAAGTAAAATACGTAACGATGTAACGAAACGATGACATTACATTTGTTGATGATTTTATTTAAATACCAAGGCTAATACTATAGAGAAGTAAACTTAAGAGTAGAAAAAATAATACTTTTGATATACAGGCGTTATATTGACTGAATATAAAATCAGAAAAATATGTTGCCAACCGTTATTCTCTAACTATTTCTAACTTATTGGAAAAAAGTTTTTTTTTCAGCAGACTATTGTCGAATCTTTGTATTGTTTCGCAAAATTTAATCGGCTGTAGTGTTTTTTATTTGGAAATCAATGGTATTGTTTTCAAAACAAGTCAACCAAAAAGTTACTTCACAAAAACGTTCAGACACAATGATATGAGTTAAATTAGCACGCTTTTCGCGATGAAAAACTTGTGAGAGATGTGGATAATTTTCTAAACATTCTTTACGCTTTTTCACACATTTCCAACAAATTTTGTCTACACGTGCGTAAGTTATTCAAAAGCAGCAGCGTCGTTTTTGAAATAGCTATTTATGTAATAGGTTGCGAAAGGATAGTGTTTAGGCACGCGATGTGAAATTTGTACGCACGAGAGTAAGCGAGTGATACAGCACGTCAAGTCCCTAAAAAAACTCATTTCGCAATGTATTATATACAAGATTTTTTATAATAGCGTTTTAAAAGAGGACACTTATTCTCAAATATCATTTTGAATTTTTCAAAATTAAAAAGTAAGCAGACGTCCGGGTTCATCTATTCGTTGCTAAATGAAATACTTTTAAGCACTAGTGCTTAAAAGTAACATTATACCCATTAAACTGTCACTTTTACGTTTTAAAACTGTCATTTTTAAACACTAATGCCTAAAAGTATTCCATTTAGCAACGAAAATGACAATCAAAAAGTTGTTGTTATAAAACGCTAGTATAAAAAAATTGCTTAACACGTTCACTGCCGATCATCTGCCCTGTTACTGCCAGTTATGCTGGGTCTTAGTTGTGGAAACTAACTATTTCACAATTATTTTTACTATGCCATATGACAGAACACTTGTGTCATTACATTTTTGGTAATGGGACTCTAGAAATTAGTGATGTGAGATGTATTATGAGTTTTTTATACCAGCTCATGGTTTTCCTTTCACTGGCATGTCAGCAATTTACTCCCGACATATTGATTATATTACATTATCGCTTTTGGTTTTCTAATACTTCTCCAAATTTTTTGTTCTGTAATTCTGCATCTGATATAAGCTTTTTGTAACGACAAGAACGTACTTTCTTTTGCATCGATGGTCCCGGCAATTGATTGTCCATTGTAGAACTCAGAGTGCCCAAAACCCAAAACCGACTATGTACCTGTATAAAGTGTACCTGAGGTACCTATAAGAGGGCAACTGTAAGTTCCTAATGCCTGTGAGATACTGAAGCATAGAAGAATGTATATAATGATGGCACAGACGTTGTGTCATCGGCATAGCACGCAAAATACCAGATGACACAACGTATGTGTCATAGGCAGTGAACGTGTTAAACACTGAATATATGAATAAATACATTTCTAGATTCTATAAATCAGTTTACCCGTAATGTAACAGTCATAAAATAAATTGGTCTTGAAAGTATTGGTTTTAAAAGTAGAAAAACCATTTTTTGGATGAAACTGGTATTTAAAACCGGTTATTCAAACAGGTTTTTATATGAGGCAAGCTGATTATTTAATTCCTATGTATTAATGTCATCCATTATGGGACAGAAGGGTAGTATAAAATAAATTGATTCCGAATCAAAGAATAAATAAACATTGTTTAAATTCCGAGAAATATGTAGTTCCGCCGGATATTATTGTTTGCGTTTTATTTGAATTTGTGCTTTCAAATAAATGATTAAATTTTATACATCATGCTTTATAATATATCAAACTTTGTTTAATTAATTTGACATCGACTACGGTGGTGTAGGTCGACGTGATATCGCTCCGAGGTACAAAAATTGTTGCGCCGAGTAAATAAAACACGAATTTTTCACCTTACCATTCCATTTAAGCTTAAAATTTCCAATATGGAAAATTCTACATATCTGGAATGATTGCAACATCACCGCAATAACTGATATACAAGGCTTATATAACATATATTTTGGGGTATTGAAAAAAATCATAAAGGAACAAGCAAATTTCAGGCCACAATAACATTTTTAACATTCCTTACGTACATTTTATTTAAATTTATAAAATAATACTATAGAATCATTGGTTTATCGAGGATCTATGAGTCCGTACCGACGATGTCACCAAAGAAACAATGCACAAGATTTATCCAGATGTTTCCAGATTTATTCAATTCTTTTGTCGATTTTGAGAACAAACAAAAGAGCCTATTATGTAACTCAGTGGTTAATTTTTAAAAACAGGTTAAAAAAATCTTTTGTGGCCAGCACAAGACCTTCCGTCAATTCGATGTATTTTGTACAAATCCCATGCCAAAAGGTCCTTGGAACAGATTCTATATAATATCATGTAAAATCGAACAAGAACACATAATATTTTTTACAAATTCCATATCAAAAGTTCATTTGAAAAGGTTCTATAAATCCAATAAACATACACTAAGTAGAATGCACTTGACACTTCCTTATTTCTTCTTCAGCTTCCCCCTATTTTATTATTTATCCTGTCCAACGCATCTTCTTCGCACAATCCTTCCTTTCTCAAGTCCTCTACGATACAGTTCTTCCATCTTCTCTTTGGCCTTTCTCTGCATGTCACTTGCGAGAAACACTATGACATACCAATTTTTGATCCTATACTATCCATATTTGGTTTTGCACTTACAACTGACATCTATCAATTAGAATTTTTTGATTATATCAGCTGCATCCATGATAAATAGCATAGCTGACTAATTTTTGAAAATTAATTTCTTTAAAATGCTTTATATTTACATCTAATGAATATGAAGGAAAATGTATAATCAAACCGGATAGAGAAGAGTATTTTCTTTAATATATAATAAAAAAATGTAAAAAAATAATATTTAACTACGTTTTTTTAAGAAAAACTGTTAAAAACTTCAAATAAAGGTACTTCCGGTGGATTAATTGTAACCAAAATCTAATCAACTCTTCATATGGATGTACAGAAGAGGAATACGAAAGAATTATAATTTTTAGAATTGTAATATTGGAGTTATCGTCGGAGAAAAATTTGTCACATACGGACACACATACACACACACACACACGGACACACACACACACATACATACAGACATCATCTTAAAAATAGTAAATTCGTATTGTAGGGACCCTAAAACGTGCTTATTCATTAAAAACTCACCACCGAATTTTTTGATCAAAGACAATACCTTCCTTACCTAAAGGTGACGGAAGGTAAGAATTATACAATAGATACTTATTTGCCAACTAAAAATCATTGTGATAAAAAAAATCGGTGGCGAGTATTTAATGAATAAACATGTTTTAGGGTCCCTAGAATACGATTTTACCAGTTTTACGATTGTATGTGTTTGTGACAAAAATTTCTCCCACGATAACTCTAATACTACAATTCTAAAAATTATAATTCTTTCGTATTCTTCTTCTTTACATCCATATGGAGAGCTGATTAGATTTTAGTTATAGTTGGTCAACCGGAAGTTTTCTTATTTGAAGTTCTTAACAGTTTTTCTTAAAAAAACGCAGTTTAATATCACTTTTTTGACATTTCATGTGATTATCAATATGAAAGAATATTTTATTGTCTATACAGTTTGATCATATATTTTCTTTCATATTCAATAGATATAGAGTTAAAGAATTATAAAGAGATTACCTTTCACATATCAGCCAGCTTTGCTATAATCATGGAAACAGCTGATATATTCAAATAATTATAATTGACAGATGTCAGTTTCAAATGCAATTTATATGGATTATGCTCGTGTTATAAATTTATTGGATTTATAAAATCTTTTCCAAGGAACTTCCGGTTTGAATTTGTAGAAAATAGTAGCACATGTTCTTGTTACTGTACTGGATATATAGACTCTTTTCCAAAGAAACTTACTGGCCACATTAGATTTTTTTAGCAATGTACACGCTGTTAGAGACTTAATCCTCTTTGATAATCCATCTATCATTTTATCCTATCTTTTTTCCTCTATTTGTCTTGACATTAATCCTTGCTATCAGCTCCATATCATATCTAATTGGTCGGTTCCGTTTGCTTTGCGGGTTATCGAATTTAAAAGCGCTGCGACACTGCTGAGCTCAACAGGGCCAGCAGTGGAAGGAATAGCAGCAGGACTCTGGCCCGATGCCAAGTCCTGCTGTAGGAGAGTGAGTCTAATGAAAGCGTAAAGCAGAAGTGACAGAACTGGGTGAAATCTGATTGGACTTGGCCTTCCAATATGACAACTTAGATTGGTTTGATGTTTGATGATTTTAATTGGAAGAATCGTCTTCTAATTATCTTTAGAGTTGGGAATTTATACTGAAATAATGAACATTTTGAGGAAAAGGCAAATTACTGACATTATTTGTTGCAAAAAATTCTTAAAAAGACTTCGTTGTTACTCATTAAGTCGCAATATTTTTTTTTCAAAATTCTATGACGTATATCACTTTGTTTGCAAACATTGGATTTCACCAATAATTGGAGCCACATAAATTGATCTAGTTCAACACTTACAAAATATACAAATATGTTTCAATTAACTTTCGTAGTCAGTACTTGGAAATACCTATGCATAATTAATTAATAATAAAATTAATAAAAATAAAATAAAACAGAACTACTTATAATTATAGTAACTACGGGGTATGTTACAAATGAATTTAAATTAACTGCAAAGAACTGCTTTATTCGGTACAGCAAATATAATCAGAAAGGTGCTTACATAAAACTCTCGGACCTGAACGGCATGGTACATGGTATATGCTACTGGAACGAGAATAGCGAAAGACCTAATTGCTCGTTACTACAAAGATTTCCAAATCATTAGGAACCACGAGAGAACCAGAAGACCAACAACAAACAAACTTTATGTATATTCCATGTGATCAAAATATTCTATATATTCACTAATTTTAGATATTTCCACAATCACGTAAAGATACAGTCATACAAAAAAGTCTCCGTACGACACGACAGTAGTTATAATGTATTTTAGGAAAATTATTATATTTATTCAGCGGGAGTACGAAAATTAGTAATTATTGCAACAATGGATAGCAAAGGTTACTTCGATATTTTAAAAGAAAATTTAAAACAAAGTGCCAAAAAATGGAACCTTAACAGACAATTTTAATTTCATGCATTAGAAAAATTCGACAAATAATTCGCGTCTATAAGAGAATGCGTACTGTATAATATTAAAAATATGCTTAATCATCCCTTACAGTTTCCGGACTTTAACCAGATTGAGAAATAAAGGAAAATTCTTAAAATAAATAGGAATATAAAGCAAAAAAGAATTTAAAATTAATTACAAGTAAAATGGCAGAATATAATGCCATCGGTGACCAAAAATTTGGTAGATTCAATGACTCATCGCTTAGATACTGGTGGAAAAACCAAAAGAAAACCCTCCAAATATTATATTTCTTTATAAAACATAAATAAATATTTTATTATTTAAATGTTTTGGTTATCGTACGGAGACTTTTTTGTCATGAAATTATGAATACTTTCAATGTTTACCCCATAACATAAATAAATTAAATAAATTATTTGTTTATTTTATATTAATAATAACGTAATATACTGCGTTTTATTTTGGATTAAAAGAGAATTAAATATATTGGGTTTTAGACTGCTATTTTACTTAAAATACATTACGTACGGATACTTTTTTATATGACTGTACATAAAAGTATTGTATACTTATATAATTGACTTCGTATGATAATGCACATTACGATAACTCCAATACTAGAATTATAAAACTAAAATTCTTTCTTATTCCTCTTATTTACCTCGATATAAAGAGCTGATTACATTTTGGCTATAATTGATCAACCTGAAGTTCCCTTATTCGAAATTCTTAACAGTTTTTTTTGAAAAAACCCAGTTAAATGTAATTCATTTACTTTTTATGTGATTATCAATATGAAAGAATATCTTATTGTCTATACGGTTTGATTATATATTTTCCTTCATATATATTCAATAGATACATAGTTAAAGAATTATAAAAAGATTAACTGTCATAAATCAGCCAGCTTTGCTATAATCATGGAAACAGCTGACATATTTAAATAATTCTAATTGACAGATGTCAGTGTCAAGTGTAATTTACATAGTGTATGTCCGTGTTATAATTTTATTGAATTTATAGAATCTTTTCCAAGGAACTTTCGGTATGGAATTTGTAGAAGATAGTACATGTTCATGTTACAATTTTACTGGATATATAGAATATTTTCCAAGGAACTTATGGAATGAGATTTGTACAAAATACATAGAATTGACGGAAGATAATGTGCTGGCCACATCAGACTTTTTAAATTCTAAATTGTCGAGTTAATTTGCCTGATGAAGTTATAATTTTGAATAAGTCTGCTGATTCGACTTGGTGGCAAAAGTTCGGGTCGGCGCCTTTTTGGCAAATATATAATACACCTTTTTCACTTTCCCGTATTGTTCGGTAAATAGTCGCCTGTCCAATATTTTGTTGCCAAAAAACAAAAATCTCTCTAACCCAGGGGCGGATTGTCCTATCGGGCGATCGGGCAAATCCCGAAGGGCCGAGTGGTCCAAAGGGCCGGTTGGCCACCTCCAATTAAATAATGTAGTCAGAATATATTTTTTTATAATTTAAAAATATAAATTTTGGACAATTACTCTAATATTTGGAAAACATGTTATTTTTGCGTGGAACTTCGATAACTCGAAATTGAATACGAGTATGCCAAAAAAAAAAAAATGGATATCTGTTGGAATAAAAAAAAATTTCTTCCTGCACATACATATAAATTTTTCGTCCAGTTTCAAAACTTACAAATCAAACCAAATAAAAAGAACTAGAAGTTTCCCCAAAATATTAGACTTAACGAAGTTCTGTTTCTGATGGATTCCAGTTTTCGGTTAAAGTTACCAAGAATTTCGAGTAATTTTAAGGTCGAGTTATCAAATAAAAATTATATGCATTTTTTACCCCAGGCATTATTGCCAATGTATTTTGTTCCAAATATTAAATACTAGGTTTTTTTTTTATGTTGGTATCATCGGAAAATTTGATTTTCAAAGCCAATCCTATTAGCCTATAGGCCTAGGCCGGTAACATGTTTCTGGAAATACATTATATACAATTACTTACCGGATGGAGACACAAAAAATATATACATATAACAATGTGATAATTTTCATAAATAAAAATTATTACACTGATGGATAAAAAAGTCAGACACTTTGATTTTTAATTTTTATTTTTGTCATTATCTCGAGAACTATCAGAGGTACGAAGTCGGTTTATTAGTGTAGCGTGAAATACAGTAGTGACAAAAAATGGATATCGCCATAAAAAGTGTCCTACAGAAGTGCAAATCAAAGTCTGGAATCATTTCATATTTAGAAGTTTTCAAAAACAAAAAAAAAATATCTATAAAATTTACATATTTGTCTGTATCTAATGACCTATGTGTTTCTTCTGAATAAACAATACATTGCTGAAATGGCATTCTAATATAGGACAACTTTCGTCTAATTAACCGACAGCTCTTATAGTTCTCGAGATAATAACAAAAATTAAAAATTAAAAAAATAAGTGTCCGATTTTTTTTCAGCAGTATACATACATATACGAGTATGTAATATATCATTTTCACTCTGAAAAGGGCCGGACTAAGAATAATCGCCCGGGCCGATTTACTTCTCCAATCCGCCCCTGCTCTAACCTATAGAGAGATTTGGGTATTTGAAATTTGCATTATTTATTTTAAACTTAAAAAAATTTTATCACATAGTTTTACTGTCTATATTTGTAATAGCGCAAGCACATCAAAAGGTAGTATTTTAATTTGTAAAAAGTGCATCAAAAAGCACAAATTCCACGATTACACTCGTTATGTGTTTGTGTTTGTATAAACCAACAACTGTAAAACAGTGGAATATTGTGTTTGGTGTAATAGACAATGCTGTTAAACAAACATTCGGATAATTCGAGAGCTACATGTGTGGAGGAAAATTCAAACCAAATCTACTAAAGATGCGGTTGAATGGACATTACAATACGATTGGGGTTTCGAACGCCAGCTTTTACAAACGTGCAATATTGTTATTCTACATCCAACTACATAAATATTACATTTCACATTTACGCACTATTTTGTTGGGTATATTGTAAAACTGTTATTTTAAATGTTGAATGTTTTAAAATGTTACTAGAAGAAGTTATTTGAATTCTAACGTCATATTTTACAGTGTGTTCAAAAAAAAATTCCTAACTCGGAGTAGGCTATGAACAAAAAAGCATGTCAATTTGAAAATATGTAATTAAAGAGTGAGATATTGTCAAAAATGTTATCTAAAGAAATCAAAGCTTTTCTTTTTGAATCTTTATTTTAGAAATAGAAATAAATTAGAAAATGGTGAATGGCAATATTTGTATCCTTCTTTATTCTTCTTCTTAAAATTACATTTCACGATCAATTTTGACAACTTGACTTTTTAATTGAATAATAATCAAACATACGTTTCTGTGCCTACTCCCCATCCGGTCCCTTGCCCTGCGGAGTTGCCGCTTCTTCATAATTTAGCATTTTCAACATGACCAATGGAATTGGCAACAGTGTAGAAATCTCCAGTTCATATTTATTTGACGGCAAGTATAATCATTTGTTATATTTGATGATTATTATTCCATTTTTGTATAGGAAAAGGAATAGCAAGATTTAATTTTTAAATTAATTTATCTTCGGTTAGCCATCTTTATTGTGATTTTTCGTTGAAATTTAGTTATGGCAAGCCTGAATCAGGAATTCAATAAGATTGCTAAATGATTTTTTTGCATTTTAATGAAGTATTTAGGATTCTTGGATAGAGAAAGCTTCCAATTGATGAGTAAATGTTTATTAAATCAAAAAGACGACGTTTCGGACGTGGTTACGACCATTTTCAATAGAACAATTAATAAAGTTAACAATTTAATTTTAAGAAAAGTTATATAATTAGTTTTTTTACTAATAGTGAAAAACAATTGTTATAAACTGTTGAAATGTCGAAATTTAAATTAACATAATGTAATTTTATTTAAATACAATTCAGCCTGAACAGGCTGAAGAGTCAAACTTGACTGAAATTTAAAATAAAAACCTATCCGTGAAACATGGAATCAGGTGTGACATCTATGTAATTTAACAAGAGACTGAATGTCAAAACCAGTGGTGCCACGTTCGGATGTAACGAATTCGGGAGATTGTTCGTAGAATTTCGGTAGATTTCAATTTTCGGTAGATTATTTTTTTTTGTATTATTTTATATATAATTTATTTGTTGTGTTTGTTTTATGGATTTTTTATACAAAACACTAACGTAAATGAATAATTTTTCAAAAAATATAAATTTATATAAAAACAAGAAAAAGTTCTTATGAAGATTGATGGATGTATGTATCTTCATAAGAATTTTTTCTTTTTAAATTAGAATCATCATTTTGATTAAGATTAAGAAATCGGGAATTCCCCTAGTAATGTTTGTACAATTTGTCAATAGAGGGAAGAGCGGTAAGGAAGCGTACGTTGAGTACCTTTAATTTAAATTTTGCTAAATAATAAATGTTTGAAATAAGGCAACACTGGTCAAAACCACCAACAATTGGAAGCTTTCTTTATCCAAAATTCCTAGATACTTCATTACCAACCGCAACTTCAGAAAATTTCAACCTTCATTTTAATGGTTATATGATACTATTGTAAACCATCTTTGTCTAATATAGCATCCAAATTAGTATGGAACAGGGAACAGATAGATTCTATTACCTACCATCTGGATTACAGAATGCATATTTGAATCAAAATTTGAATTGCATAAATGGGGTCGTGGTTCATGTGTTATTAATTTCAGCTTCAGCATACAATTATGGTAAAAATATATGTAAAATAATGAATTTAAATTTGCTCATTAAAAATTATACAGCTGCTGTCATTTACACAAAATTTCATTTTCAGGAAATATTTGTATAAATACATGAAAAATATCACGTATATTAAAATATTTATTAAATATGTAAATTCACCGTAATGATATTTTATAATATGTGATGTGGCCAGTCCATTAGCTCCCGCCATTTCAAAGTATTAATAATTTTTACTTCCTTGTACGAAGTAAAAAAAGTATTGTAATCGCGAAAAATTTCTGTTTCCAGATTTCAACGGAAATATCCATTTTGACTAATTTCGTCGTGACGTCTGTACGAACGTATCTCGCATCTTAAAAACGGGAAGCCGTAGAAAGTTAAAATTTTGTATTTAGGACTGTTATAACATCTAGTTGTGCACCTCCCTTTTTGGTCATTACATAATTTTCGGAAGTGGTAATTTACTTGAAGCCTATAATAGATTTTAATGAAAAACTATATTAAAATATAATCCAAAACTTTTCAAATTTGGTATATAATACTTTTATATCAATGGGAATAACATAATAGATTTTGGTTGAAATAGTCTACCCGGAAGTGATACTTTACTTGAAGCTGTTATCAGTTTTTCTTGAATTTAATAATAAATATGCTTCAAACAAAAGTTTTAGAGAATTGATTTCTGCGTCGAATACATCAAGTATGATTAAATTAGCACTTTGTATAAGCGAGATTTGTAAATTTAAAAATTATATACTTTTTAGTTTCTATGATTAAGTTTGCTATGAATTAGGACGAAAAATAACAAAAAAAATCTGATGACAGTATTTGAGTTAGAGCGAAGACAAAATTCATACACATACACACATACATACATACATACATACATACATACATACATACATACATACACACACACATACATACAAACATACATACACACATACATACACACACACACATACACACATACAGACATCATCGTGAAAATGTTAAAAATGGATTCTAGGAACCTTAAAACGTGGTCATTTACTAAAATCTCGATATGTGTTTTTTAGCTCGATCCCTATACCTCCCTTACCAAGGGTAGCGGGAGGTAAAAATAAAGAATTTAATGTCATAGTCAAATACGTGCAATTTTGTGATTAGGTCTGTTATAATACATATATTAATTATTAACAAAATATGTACAGTGTAACAGGCGTACAAGGAAGTCATGTGGTGTCCACATCAGAAATTTTATTCACTAGGTATACAATATTACATTAATTTACATATTTCTAAAAGTAACATTTATTTGTTAATTAAATATAATGATCGGACGTCATCATAGAATGTTGAAATCCATATCTAGGGTACTCAAAACGTGGTTATTTACCAAAATTTTGATATGTAATTATTAGAACCTCTGAGTTCATCTCTGATGTAATTTTTCATGTTTGCAATAACGGGGTATTGTATCCCTGTCTATAACTTTTCATATTTTTAGAATAGCATCGCAAACACTCCTGAGGATAGTACAGACCTATGAACTGGCTGAAGGCAACGTCGATATAGATGGATCAACAGCTGCATTTGACGAGAGAGAGTCAAGTAGCTCTCAGAATTCGTTATCGCTATCCTAGGATGCTTCAGAAACTTTTACCCCATTTTCACAAGAGGGCATTGTTTTAAAAATTAATTAATTTTTTCGCGTGTATAACTCGCATGGTATGTATCAAAACGTTTAAAATTGTAATTTTCAAAAAAAAAGAATAAAAATAGAAAGCTGATATAGTTTCAAGATGGTAATGCTTTTTCTGTGATAAATAAAAATACGAAATTTGGGATCCCACCACTTATTGTCCTCGGTATTGTCAAAAAATTCGGTGGTGATGTTTATAATGAATAAGCACGTTTTAGGGTTCCTAGAATACGATTTTACTAGTTTTACGATGATGTCTGTATGTGTGTGTGTGTGTGTCTGTGTTGTGCGACAAAAATTTCTCCGACGATAACTCCAACACTACAATTTTAAAAATTATAATTCTTTCACATTTCTCTTCTTCTTCCGCGTGCCTGAGTGTCTGGTCGGGAACCTGGGGGAACCGGGTTCGATCTCGACAGATGCCAAATATTTCCAATTTTAAATGGCATAAAAGTGACCCCTGTGGTACACTCTCCACGCCAGCTATGAGTGCCCGTGAGGTGACGCCTGGTAAGCGCCCACACGGTAAAATATATCGTCATCATTACCGATGTCTACATGTGTTGTAGATACTGGCACACCCAGAAATGGGTAATATGCCGTGATGCCGTTCTTAACAGTTTTTATTGGAAAAACGCACTTAAATATAATTTGTTTACATTTATATGATTATCAGTATGAAAGAATAACTTATTGTCTATACGGTTAGATTATACATTTTCCTTTATATTCAATAGACATAGAGTTAAAGAATTATAAAGAGATTAACTGTCATAAATCTGCCAGCTTTGCTGTAATCATGGAAACAGCTGATATATTCAAATAATTTTAATTGACAAATGTCAGCGTCAAGTGGAATTTACATAGTGTATGTTCGTATTATAATTTTATTGGATATATAGAATCTTTTCCAAGGAATTTTTGGTATGGAAGTTGTAGAAAATAGTTATGTTCATGTTACAATTTTTACTGGACATATAGAATCTTTTTCAAGGAACTTTTGGTATGGGTTTGTTCAAAATACGTAGAATTCACGGAATGTAATGTGCTGGCCACATCAGATTTTTTTCACTTCATTTCGATTTTGGGATAGTTATAGCTATTCTATAATACAGGTACTTTTGTAATTTTATGTTAGTACTACTATGTAATTATTTTTCCTTCTACTCATATTTCACGTGGAATGAAAATAAATTTTTAATGTTAGTACCTACTCTATATATGGCTGCATAAAAATCAGTAAAATTTATGTACAATCCTGAAATATATAACCCGCGTAATTGCTAGGTCAGAATAAATGTTGGTACAGATATTACGAAACCTACACGCCTGAATTATTTAAAAATCTATAAAATATTAACGGAACAACTTTCAGAGTGGGCTTTTGTTTAAATGACGTCAGCAAGGGGTGAAAATCATCCTGCAGATATGGGATGCTAATTATTTTTCCAATATAGCTAAAATGTCATTTATACTGTAATTATAAAATTGATTGTATTTTAATATGTCTTCCGGAATTTGATACAATAAATTTTTATACCCAATCCATTATTAATTATTTCACGAATAATTTCATATTTTAAATTAAAATGTTAATATTCTTGTATGAAAATTAATACATACGTAACGTTCCAAACAAAAACATTATAATGCCCCGATTTCAAATTTCATTTTGTATTATTAATTTAAGAACATTATCGAAGTCCATAATAAAATATAATTATATCATCACGGCACTCTACTACAACATACTCAAACTGGACCCCAACTGAAGATCAGGAGGGGAAACAAAACATAAAAAATCTGTTGTGGCCAGCACAAGACCTCTCGCCATTTCCATTTTAGGCTATATAAGTATTGTATTGCAAATTAAAGAACTTTACTTAAATATTGTTTTTGATTGTACTTAACATATCTTCTGCACACATATAATTCTAATTATATCTATTTTTCATTGTATGAGGAAGTTTCTAAATGTCAGAGATTCTTCCAATTCATTAACCAGATTGGCGGTATTTCTGATGGATATATGCGTTTTACCACAATTTTACCTATAATTTCAAATATTTAATTAATAAAACAATAAGAAAGATTAAATATACTTCCCAGAAAAAGCTATCAGTATTCAGAATGTCACTAAAACTGTTGATATTTGACATTGACATGTGTCATTTACAAACTATGTTATAAACATTGGAATTTGTCAACTGGTTTCCTTAGTGCCTTAGCCTCTGCGATTAGTTTACTCTATAAATTATAGTGTCTTTATCTCTAAATCTATACAAGATATAATAAAAATTTTAAGTGTATTAGATGGAGAATTTTATGTTCTTCAATATTTAATAAAAAAAACTTCCAAAAAAATATATTTAGAAAAATTTTTCTAAGAAACTGCTGCTTCCGATTGTCCAATTGTTACCAAAACCTTTTCAGCTCTTCCCAGGAATATCAGATTGAGGAAACTGCAGTTAAATATTTTTTAAGTCTTATAGTTTTTGAGGAATCGTCCCTCCAACATCCATACATACACACACATACACACACACACACATACATACACACATCCACACACATACACAGACATAATTTTAAAAATGTTATAATCGGATTCTAGGGACCTTAAATCGTGCTTATTCAATAAAATCTGGATATGCGAATTTTAGCATGAATCCAATACCTCTCTTAGCGAGAGATAAAAAATTAGACAGAAACGCAGTTCGAATTTTCGTAGTAGTAATAAAAAATAAAATCTAACTACAATAACAAAAATTATGCTTGGTTACATAAAAGCTTATTTAAATTTAATTCATTGTTAAATTTAACGATTTACATTTTGACATAATTTGATATATTTAGAAAAGTGTAAAAATTAAATAAAATGTGTCTAAGTACATTTTAAATTAAATATGTGTTGAGTATGCATACAATAAATCCAGTGTAATTAATTTATATGCTCTAAGTGATAATATTTATAAATTTTTCACAATTTGACATTATGTCAAAATTTAGCATGTTAGATTTAGCAATGAGTTAAATTTTTTATGAAACCAGGCATTAAGATAACACAATTACGACTACAAAAAATAAATGCACTATAATAATTTCATACAATGGAAAAAAAAATCTGTTGTGGCCAGCACAAAACCTTCCGTCAATTCAATGTATTTTGTACAAATCCGATACCAAAAGTTCCTTGGAAAAGATTCTATATATCCTGTAAAATTGTAACACGAACACACTATTTTTTACAAATTCCATATTGCAAGTTCCTTTGAAAAGATTCTATAAATCCACGAATGTACATTCTGTAAATTGCACTTCACACTTCCTGATTCCTATCCAACGCATCCTTCACACATTTCTTCCTCTCTCAAATATTCTGCTACACAGTCCTTCCATCTTCTCTTTGGCCTTCCTCGTACTTCCGACATTGAAACTGCAAGTCACTTGCGAGGGACACTCTGTCACTTATGTTGCTTTCTGATCCTATACTTTCCACTTTGATTTTGCACTTGACACTGACAACTGTTAATTAGAATTTTTTGAATATATGGAATATATCTACTGTTTCCATAATTTTTGCAAACCTTACTGATTTTAGAGAGTTAACCTCTCTTAATCTCTCTATAACTCTATACCTGAAGGAAAACGTATAATCAAATCGTATAGAGAATAAGATTTTCTTTCATATTAATGATCATAAAATGTCGAAAAATGATATTTAACTGCGTTTTTTCCAGAAAAACTGTTAAGAACTTCAAATAAGGGTACTTTCGATTGACCAATTATAACCAAAATCTAATCAGCTCTTCATATGGTTGTAAAGAAGAGGAATACGAAAGAATCATAATTTTTAGAATTGTAGTTTTGGTTATCGTCGGTGAAAAATTTGTCACACACACACACACGGACACACACACAGGCACACACACAGAGACACACACGGACACACACACACATACAGACATCAATGTAAAATTAGTAAAATCGTATTCTAGGGATCTTAAAACGTGCTTATTCATTAAAAACTCACCACCGAATTTTTTGACCAAAGACAATACCTTCCTTTTGACGGAAGGTAAAAAGATCGAATTCAAATTCCATACATTTAAATATTTACGAAAAATTATTAAGTGTACTTTTACAAAGAAAAAAGAACTATGAAAAATAACAGCTAGCCAGACTGAAGATAAAAAAAGGTAATAGACAAAAGAATGAAAGTCGTTTAATTAAAGAAAACAAAGATCTAGAATAGAATTTAGTAAAAATTGCTACTTTTGGCAGCCGACAAAAAAAATAATTAAAGATAAGATACTCAATCGGCGTCCAACGATAAGATATTAATAAAAAAATATTATTATTATTAATAATAATATAAAAGAAACGATACAATTTTTAATTACGACAGTATAAATACATATTAACATACTTTACTTATACGCGTAGAGTATAAAATATATTGTTTTATCAAACATAACCATCTCAAAATAATATTTACATCTTTTTCTTTTAAATCTCTTTGTACCTATATATTCCCTAGCCTCTTCACGATTTTTTCGTATTTCCAGGGCACTGGTTGGCATCTGAAATGTTTACAATTCGCTAGATAACTTTTGAATGTATTCAGTTGCTCCAATATGCTTCAATCGGAGCTCGTAGGCAACGGGTTGTTAGGAAAACAAAACTTGTTTATAGAAAACATTGGATAACTTACATGCTCTACTTTGCTTTAAGATAAACTTTATTAAATTTGCAAGAAACTTCAAAGCTAACCTAAAACGAGGAATTTATTACTGTGTTTTGAATAAGGTTTGAATAACACATATATTTTGGAATGAATGGTACCAGTTTGAACAGAGTGAAAAGGAAGTTTAACAATAAAATAATAATTTATCATCTCTCCAATTTGCAATTTCTACATTTGTTGGCAACTGTAAAGAAGAAATTATGAGCAGAATTGCAATGTGGGTCCAATCTTTAATAGTTTTCGAGTTATAAGGCAGTAAAAATGAGTTATTACGGGGTTTACCTCTGCTATCTCGAAAACTATAAGTGTTACGATTTCGATTCAATGAAACTTTTTCTTTACCGTTGAGAGGTCATCTTAGATGTGCTTTCGTTTTAT
Source organism: Ophonus ardosiacus (assembly GCA_943142095.1). Classification (NCBI taxonomy): domain Eukaryota; kingdom Metazoa; phylum Arthropoda; class Insecta; order Coleoptera; family Carabidae; genus Ophonus; species Ophonus ardosiacus. The sequence continues at coordinate 12,709,138 of OW964831.1, read as the reverse complement.
TTTTTAAATCAAATAATTGTACTAAGTAAAATGTGGCAACTTTGACAAATATTTAGTTTTCAAATAACTTTTTAACTATTATAAATTGAGAAAAAATCATTATTAAATTTTATTGTATTCTCATAGCTATTTGCTGGCATAGACAAAATTTTATTTTATCACTGTCTTTATTAAGTTTCATTCCCAGCTACTGTTTCAACGCGTATTGAATAGCGCGTAGTAGCTAGTACGTAATTCATAAAAGCTTGTGCAACGGTACAGCTCAGAAGCATTGCTAGCTGATTTTAAGGGTAGTGCGTTGTGCACTGGTTATTTGAAAAGGATGCTGAAAATCAAATAGTATGTGAAGTCATAGTTCAAAGAAGAAAGCAGTTGCTTAAGTAATTTCAAATTTATTTGAAGATTTTACAAATGTAACAAACAAAAGTAAAAAAGCATCGAAAACACCAGTGGTGAGTTCACCTAATAAATAGAACACGTTTGTTGCAAGGCGATTGGGATAATTTGCTTCGTGAAATGAGAATGAATGATCTTATTTTTCAATTAAACAATCATAATTTGATGAACTTCCATGGAAAACAGACTTAAAAAAAATAGTTCACTTAGGCCAATTAATCACAAACAAATTATAGTCGAAATTCTTGAAATTTTTTGACATTACATTATCAGTCAGATATTGATACTGTCGATTTACGAATTGAAATATTTGCTTAGAATGGTCTAAAAACGTCCTACTAAGCACTATGAATTACGCTTGATCTTGTGTGTAACTCACTATCCATTATACATTAGTGACTGGAAATGAAGCTTTAGGTTTTCTTCGTTTCTAGTGAAAAATCGCCTCTTTCTCAGAAACTGTTAAACATCAGAACTATGTTGATTAATTTTTTTTAAAACTTATTTAAGTTTGTATACGTCCTGCATAGAATATTGTGGTGTATGGATGCGATACATTGACCTTGAGGAACAAGGACAAATAGTACTTGGGAAGTTTTGAGATGTGGTTGTGGCAAATGTTCGAAAAGAATGAGTGAAAAGAGAGAGAGAGAGAGTCAATAATGAGAAGGCGTTGAAAAGGATTGGAGAAGATTTTTTTTTAAAAGAAATAAGAAAAAGGAAAGCTAAATGTTGACAGATGTCAAAAAAGGAGGTAATTATGAGGGTATGAAGCAAGAAGCGCAGGAAAGACTGGTGTGGAGGCAACATTTCCGCTGTCCATAAACAGAATTTATTTATTTATTCATTTTTATTTATTTACATTTTGGCTATTCTGCAGGACATATCCCAATTACAGAATAACACTAATTAATTACTTGTCTGCTGTATATTGATGAAAATAATTAACAATGTTAAAAAGAAGCGGACCAAAATGTGATCCCTGAGGAACTCCGCAGGGAGCCTCTTAAAATTGGAACTGAAAACCATTAAAAAAACACACTGACTTCTTCCCGTTAAATATGGCCTTAACCAATCTAGTAAACTGCCGCACAAGCCAACATTATCAAATTTTCTGATGTTATGATCGATTTTGTCAAAAGTTTTGCTGAAATCAGTGGATAGAGTCCACTTGTACCCATTCATCCATCGATTTTACGATATAGTCAGTGTAAATAAGTAAAGTAGTCTCAACTGATCGACCTGGGAAAAAACTGTGTTCGTAGATTATTTGTTGTAGATAATATTACTTTATAAATACATAAGTTTTCGATAACTTTTTTCAAAAATAGAGCTTCGATACAGGACGATAGTTCTCTATACAGTTTTTATTCCCCTCTTAAAATAGGAACAATGTACGCGCTCTACCATATTGTTGAACAATGTCCGTTACCCATAGATTTATTAAATATTAGCATTGGGGGATAAGATAGTGACTCAGAAGATTGGCAAGTAAAGATGATGACAGAGGTTTAAGAAGAAAAAAATGAGTAAAATAAAGCAGCGTTATACTCGCAATTTATTATTGGTAGAAGAGAAAAAATTCTGGAACGCTCTTTGACCATGAGTATGTCTTTTAGATAAAGCGCCCGTGATTTATTTTCATTTATCTTCTATTCACTTTCCCTAAAAAATATCAGTTTCAGAATCCAATATGTTGTAAGAGATCCCATCACTTCATGTCAAAAACACCAATAAAATCTTCCGAGACATTTATTTACCTCTTCAAACAAAACAACATTTACTAACATATTCGTTTCCACGAGACATCAAACTGGATATTCTATCCGTAATCCAACAAGAGAAATAGTTGGTAACTTGAATCTTTAGGACTGATGAAAGCAGGCGAGCATATCAAAGACCCTGCTCGTATTTCAATTTGAGAAGCCGGACTTTAACACTAACGTATTATTTCTAATATGTACCCGGACGTTACTGTTATTGAGTTTCATTCTGACGAAAGATGATTGAGTGGGAACCTATGAACTTTCAATATGTCAAAAGTGAAAAATATTTTGATTTTATTTCGGATATAAATCTTTTACATTGGGGAACAATGAACATGGATTTTTACTCTTTGTTGGAAGGGTTATTGATGGAAACTTGAAAGGATTTTATATTCATTAATAAAAGTATTGATTGACATATTTATTAACGATAAAGGACAATTTTAAATTTGTTGAATATGAAAGCAATGTAAATTTAATTTTAAAAATAGAATTAATCATTGGAAAATTGTAGTGGATTGGAAAAAATTCATGTCATGTTTTAAGGACGTGCTTTGATTATTTTTCAATTAAATTTTTGTTTTTATAAAAGCAATTTTTATATAAAAGTGAAATCAATTTGCAACACACAATTTTCAACTTTAATTAAATTTTTCATAAAACGTATATAGTGTCCTAGAACCTATTCGCGAGTGAAGAAGAGGAGGAGCTTAGCGCGTGACGTAACAATATGGCCGGTTTAAGGTAGATGCTTCGTTTCCCGCAACTGTATTCTTATACACTGCGGCGTTTGAAATACAAAGTAATATTAATATTATAGTTAATAATAAATAAAAATAATGTTTCTAGTATGAATAAAATTTTGAATTTTACGAACTAGTCCGTTTCATATAAAAATGATGTTCAGCATTCTCTCGAATTTTGAATTTACATGATTCGAGTCTTTGTTTTCTTGAATCTACATAGTACTGCATTATTACAATCTTTGGTAGATTAATGGAGAGATAAGTATTATTATTTTATTGTCATCTTTGTGCAGGCAGGTCTACAAGTTTAGATTTCATTACGAAGTATTTTAATAAAGACACTAAGTAATTATTATCTTGTAGTTACAAAATGCAAAGAGCAAGCATTATTTTTACTCGGTTCCTTTCCCATTTTTAAAAGATGAATGCATAACTTTCGTCTACCAACTATTTCAAATTGGCAAATTTCTCTAATAAATTTTTCTATATAATTTGGGTTCTTGTTTTCGGGAAATCATGGAAATTAATTATTTCTGGATTTCTGCGTGCTAATGACGTACATAAATTAAACCCTACTAAATCGTGTTGAAGTTTTAGATTTTATTATACTTTATTTCACGTAAGAATAGCGTTGGTTTAGTTAGGGATATATAAATTCTACCCTTTGATTGGTCAGAATATAAACCTATTTCACAGAAACGAAACAAATATCGCCTGTCAGTTGTCAAATAAAATCTACAGAATTAAGTGATGTTTAACCATATTTTGTTGCAATTTTAGATTTTGACATTTTTACAGATAAATATATTTATTATTGACAAAGCTTGGTTTCACAAATTTAAATTATTTATTCAATGCATGTAAAAACGGTCGGCTCTTAAGAGTAATCTACTATTTTTTTTTTACGTAAAATGAAGTATAGCCTACAAATTTCAATCCACTCGTGATTTATTTGTTAAATAAGTGACAGAAACGATGCGTTCGCCGCTACCTCGGCTAGGACCTACTACCATGTACTAGTTCATATTTTCGCCGCTAGACGTCATATTGCACTATTTCACTAGCGAATATCACGAAAATAACTATACAGTAATGTTCACTTATAACGAACTCCACTGGACCGGCACAAACGGTTTGTTATAACCGAAAACTATTAATAGCACTGTTCTTATACAGTTTGTACTTTTGAGTTAGTTCGTTTCACCCGGTAGTTCGTTATAAACGTGTCCGACATAAGCAGACATTTCTGTAATTTTACTAATTTATTGTGTACTGTTTCTGATATGTTATTTTGTTAAATATATCGTTTTTACTTCCTTGTACGAAGTAAAGGAAGTATTGTAATCGCGAAAAATTTCGGTTTCCAGTTTTCAACGGAAATATCCATTTTGACCATCCCTGAATCCATTTTGACTAATTTCGTCGTGACGTCTGTACGTACGTATGTGCGTACGTACGTATGTACGTACGTACGTACGTATCTCGCATAACTGAAAAACGGGAAGCCGTAGAAAGTTAAAATTTTGTATTTAGGACTGTTATAACATCTAGTTGTGCACCTCCCTTTTTGGTCATTACATAACTTTCGGAAGTGGCACTTTACTTGAAGCCTTTAATAGATTTTAATGAAAAACTATATTAAAATATAATCCAAAACTTTTCAAATTTGGTATATAAGACTTTTATATCAATGGGAATAATATAATTGATTATAGTTAAAATGGTTTATCCGGAAGTGGTACTTTACTTGTAGCCTGTAATGGATTTTAATGAAAAACTATATTAAAATATTATCCGAAACTTTTCAAATTTGGTATATAATACTTTTATATCAATGTGAATAACATAATAGATTTTAGTTAAAATGGTCTAACCGGAAGTGGTACTTTACTTGAAGCCTATAACAGATTTTAATGAAAAACTATATTAAAATATATTCCAAAACTTTTCAAATTTGGTATATAGTACCTTTATATCAATGGGAATGACTTAATAGATTTTGGTTAAAATAGTATAACCGGAAGTGATACTTTACTTGAAGCTGTTACCAGTTTTTCTTGAAAAAAATGTTGTTGTTTTGATTTTAATAATAAATGCTTCATATAAAAGTTTTAGAGACTTAAATTCTGCGTCGAAAACATTAAGTATGATTAAATTAGCTCTTTGTATAAGCGACATATGTAAATTTAAAAATTATGTACTTTTTGATTTCTGTAATTAAGTTTGTTATGAATTAGGACAAAAAAAATAACAAAAAATAAAGAATTTAATGTCAATGTCAAATTATTTCAAATACGTGCAATTTTATGATGGGTCTGTTATAATACATATTTTAATTATTAACAAAATATGTACATTTAGTGTAACTGGCGTACAAGGAAGTCATGTGGTGTCCACATCAGATATTTTTTTTAATGTGAACATTTTTATTACAATTTGACTTGTCAAAATCACAATAACATTTTAGATGTTGAAAACTGACATTTAGCTAATCGGGAAAGTAACAGTTACCTAGTCGGAAAAGTATTTTCCCGAGCTGAGAAGTGAAGTAAACAATAAATTACTTCCCAACTGTATGGCATGTTAAAAACGCATATATTACAAACTGATTGTGAATAATAGCATATTTTACAACAACGGCATAATGATGCTCATAATAATAGCCATTACAGCGAAATGAATACTATACTTTATATACGACTAATGTATTTTTCACATTTTCATAATACCAATATAACAATTCGACAAGACGTATTTTTTCATTAAAATTAGGTCAACATGATTTTGTGATGTAATTATTGTAATGCACTCTCCACGCCAGCAATGAGTGACCGTGAGGTGACGCCTGATAAGCGCCCACACAATACGAATATGTCATCATCATTACCGAAAGCAGATTGGCACACCTGACAATTGGTAATATGCCGTGATGATATATTTATTTCATATTTATTTGATTATAAAAATTTTGATTGGTGCATCAGAGGGAATAATGCCCTTTACTAAAACACAAAGATGTCTTTTGAATCTTTTGTACCATTTAAAATTCAAACCCGGATCCCGGATTACCGCCCAGACATTCCGGGACACCGCCAGTAATAAATTTGTATAAAATTATATTAAATTGTTTGGTTCTCGTTGAAATAATTAAAAAAATTAATGTAAAGAAAGACACTCACTAAGTTTCAAGTAGTAGATAAGCGATAGGAATACAAAGAAAACGATGCGTAAGATACGTGAAAAGACTGCAGAAGAATATGATAAACATGAAACAAGAAGAGATGCCATAGGTCTGAAAAAAGTTAAATATTCTTCAAGTCTTGTCGAGCTAATAATAAAATGATAGTATGCATTTAATAGTTCTTTGATTTCAAGTGCTGCTGTACAAAATCTTGAAATTCAATTTGTATATTGATTTTTACAAATCAAAATATTTACCCATATTTTGTAACAAGGTGGGAATAGTGAAATAACAAGTAAATAACTTTAATATAAACTCTTCTAAATTATAGTTTCAATATCAACATTTTAATTCTGTTATCTTTGGAAGTCAAAATTCTGTTTAGAAATAATAATCATTATGCTCTCATATCTTTGTTTAGTCTAGATGTCAACCGAGTAGACATTTATTGTTTTGACAATTATCTGTATAACTTATTGGCTAGTCTACGTGAAGTCTTGTTATTTTACTATGGAGGCTACACCCTCGCACCCTTCTTTAGATATACGTCTGAAGAGATAAACTTTTGTTTTAAAGCAGTCGCGTTTTAAGATTGAAACGAGTCAGGTCAGACATGTAGTCTGTGTTAGTTTTTGGGCGTTTACGCCATGACTCGTAATTAGGATTTATATCAGTTAGTTAGTGTAATTAATAATAATGATTTAGTAATTATGTAAATAAAATAAAGTTAGATTAGTAGCTTCAAATATATTGTGTGTGTGTCATCTATCTAAGATGTGTTCATCATCTATCATCAAGTGTTGAGTGTTTAGTGATAGTGTGAGCGTTTAAGGGTGTTCCTCCTCAGTATAGTGGTGGACAAACCAGCAAGTGTCCACCAGTGAGATAAAGTAAGAGATAAAGTCATCGTTGGGTAAGAGAACAAAGAGTAAACAGTAAGAACAAAGAAGCTTGAAAGACCCCCCTCCCTGTTACAATTTTTACCTCCCGCTACCCTTGGTAAGGGAGGTATAGGGATCGTGCTAAAAATCTCATATCGAGATTTTAGTAAATGACCACGTTTTAAGGTCCCTAGAATCCATTTTTAACATTTTCACGATGATGTCTGTATGTGTGTATGTGTATATGTGTGTATGTGTAAGGATTTTGTCTTCGCTCTAACTCAAATACTATCACTCAGAAAATTCTGAAACCTTTTTTATCTTCAGCCTGGCCAGCTGTTATTTTTCATAGTTCTTTTTTAAATCCCGCTACCCTTGGTAAGGGAGGTATAGGGATCGTGCTAAAAACACATATCGAGATTTTAGTAAATGACCACGTTTTAGGGTCCCTAGAATCCAATTTTAATATTTTCACAATGATGTGTGTATGTGCGTGTATGTATGTGTGTGTATGTATGTGTGTATGTATGTGTGTGTGTGTGTGTGTGTGTGTATGTGTATGAATTTTGTCTTCGCTCTAACTCAAATATTATCATTCAGAAAATACTGAAACCTTGTATTTCTATCCTATTCTAATATGAAAAGAAGTCATTAGATTTTGGTGTAAATCAGATAACCGGAAATGGCACTTTACCTGAAGCTCATAGTGGTTTTCAAAAAATACCATTAAATGCCATTTTTTCGAATTTTATGTCTTATGAAAATTAAAGATTATTGAATTTTCTACAGTATTTTTCAAATGAATGTAACTGACAGGTAAACGTCATTGTCAAAAAACTAATCACTTCAAATTAATAATAGTGACATAGTAAATAATAAAGAAAATCTTTCAATAGTTATATGCAATGGAACATAATATAGTTTGAAGCATTACTAAATACGTAGGTATGTATTTAAATTAATAAAAATTAAATACCGGGAGGTTTTGTGGTTGGCCACATCAGATTTTTATTTTGTTATTTTTAAATAAAATTATTTCATTAAAGAAGGGAGAATGACCACGTTTTAATGTCTCTAGAATCCAATTTTAACATTTTCACGATGATGTCTGTATGTGTGTGTGTATGTGTGTGTAAATAGTAAATAAAGCAATAGTTTTCTGCAATGGAACAGTTTGCAGCGTTAGTAAATAAATACGTAGGTAGGTATGTATTTAAATTAATAAATATTAAATAGCGGGAGGTTTTGTGTTGGCCACATCAGATTTTTTTATTATATTTAAATGTTTCTTGTAATTATTTTTCTATTGCATAAATCCTGAACGAAACAGAAACAGAAGTTATTTATTTACAGCTAAAAACGAGAAGTAAATTACGGAGTTACGTCTTGTTTTCATAAAGAGAAAACAAAGTTGGCTTGTCTAACCTTTACCAAAGGGCAGTGTAAAGAACAGGGGGCGAGAATGGATCGTAAATGCCGAGGACAGGCGGAAAGATGTTTCTCTTTGCGGATGGGAACACCGGAATATTGCCGAATTTTCGGGTGTTAACTAACACATAATGAGGATGAGAACGAAAAGTATATTGAAGAAAGAAAGAACTGCCTGTTTTCAGACATGTTTTGCTTAACTTATTAATAAAAGTTACAAAATAAATAAATCTTAATATGTCATCTTATAATTATATGAAAAATTCATCGGTACTTGAATCTCAACCCAGGGCATCAAACCCGTACCTAAACCGAAACCAAATCGTAATATTTTAAGGAAACTCAAACCTGAAATCAAACTTCAGATATATTTTTCAATTGAACCCGAATTGGAACCTAACCGGATATTAAAATTCGGGATCAGGGTTCAGCTCCGATTCAGAATCATTTTTCATTTTGAATAATAATACTTCCAATCAATCATTGACGATTTCTGAGTCTGTGTTGTTACTTGGGTTGAATGTTCGTGAAAATTGCGTTTGTATTGTTTTGTTTTACATTATAAATTTCACACACATTTTAAATCATTACCATATAAATAATAGTATATTATACAACGACGCTATAATGGATGCTCTTATTCCCGAGGATGAAGTTTGCAACCCGAGCGAGCGAAGCGAGCAAGGGTTGTAATCATCCGAGGTAATAATAGCCATTATAGCGAGTTGTATACTATACTTTATATACGACTAACATATACAAGTAGTTTAATAAAAAAATAGTCAATTTTTATATAATTTATTATCTATTAATTTTACATCTATTTACGTAATAAATTTACATCTAATTGAAATGTAAGTTTATATTATTACAATTAATAAATTGAATTGATGACGGTATGTTATGGTTTATGGTGCGATTAACATTACTTTCTAGAGTTTTTATATTATCGGCATTAACCGTATTGGCAGTAGAAGTAGACGGTACTGAATTGGTCATCTGTTTTGCTATAATTTCTGCAGTATTTAATTTATTTTTTATTGATTGATCGAGGTACCCTTCTGCTACGGTTGAAGATTTCCATCCCCCGTGACGTTTTAAACCAGTTATATCGCCACCTCCGTCAACGAATAATGTTGCAGAAGATCTCCGGTAACAATGACCTGTATATTGTTCGGGATTTGGCAATTTTAAATAAGTTGCTATTTGTTTTCCCATCAGTGCGAATTTATTCTTTCCAATTCTTTGAATGGTGCATTTTCCTTTTTGGTAATTCAGAAAAAACGAGTTAATTTGAACATGTGATGGCCGAAGATCTATATATTTTTTTACAATTTTATAAAATTGATCTGTGACAGCAAAAGTTCGTATAATTTTAGTTTTTGTTTTCGGTATTGTTATCAAAAATGTTGTTTCCAAATCCTTAACGTCTTCGACTTTCATTTCATAAAGCTCAATAGAACGACATGCCCCCATAATTCCTAGGATCAATACGACCTTAAATATAATAAGTTTTGTCACATTTGAAATGCTTTCAAAAAACTATCCTATAATTTTACCTTATGTACAAGAAAAAAATCGTCTGGTGCTTCTGTTATAAATTTCCTGATTTCAAATGGTGTTAAGGGTTTAGATTTTTTAGCTTCATATCCCTCAGATTTTCTTTTCAAAAATGAGCGTAGTTTTCCATACTTTTCTATGTCTACATATTGGTTTATTTTTAAAACTGCTTTTAACATGGAGTAAAAAGACCACAATGACGATGATTTGTATTTTTCACCTAATTCAGTAAAATATGCCAACAATACATTTTCTGAAAACGAATTTGTCTTCATTTTAATACACCAATCCATAAAACTTTGGTATGCTTTATCATAGAAATTTTTAGACTTTTGCGGTAATAAACCATTTGTAGTAGCGTCAGCTATTTTTGTTATTTCTGGTGGTGTAGAAGATATATTGTCTTCTGTAATACTGTCCATTTTTTTTAATTACTTACAGTTAAACCCAATAATTTAACCAATTTATCACAATCTAGAACCGTTTTTGACAACTTGTCAACGATGATTTTGTTTTGTTTGTATGTTTCAATGGTACGATGATCCACGTTTTCAAGCATTTTGATTGGTTCACGTGTGGGAATAATTACCATTATTCCCGACTCATTATTCCCGGCGGGATTATATACCAAAAAACGCATATATAATGATAATATTATTAGTTAGTCGTATATAAATATATGATCACGGCATGTTACCCATTTCTGCGTGTGCCAGTATCTACAACACATGTAGACATCGGTAATGATGGCGATATGTTTTACCTCACGGGCACTCATAGCTGGTGTGGAAAGTACACCACAGGGGTCACTTTTGTGCCATTTAAAATTGAAAATATTTGGCGCCGGTCAGGATCGAACCCGGTTCCCCCAGGTTCGCGATCAGACACTCAGGCACGCGGCCACGGGACCCCATCATTTCTATATAATTATTGTTATTAAAAAAAAAAACAATAATTCAATTATCATTAGGTCGAATCGAACCTAAACCCAGTACCTGTACCCGGAAGAACACCGTAAATTTTATTAATGCTTAAACCAGAACCGCATCCGAACCCATCTCTCAAGAAACAAAATAACCATAACATAACCCAAACCCAATTTTTGGCAAGTTTGAAGCTTTGCCTCAAACCTTCATATCTCTAGTAGAATGCTCTACCAAGAAAGCATCGTACTAGATATCGAAAAATTGAAAGATCCTGGGCTCAAATCCCGGTTAAGTCTATGATGTTTTAATAATAATAATCGTTTAGGGATCTGAGTGTTATAAAAGTTATTTACATAATCAGGTTATGAAAAGAGTGATATTGTTTGATGAACATAATATCTGCCAAAACGAGCGAACCGGGTCAAACAATATCACGTTTTCGTAGCGTATTATGTAAAACTTTGTATATAATTTTCGCTAAAATAGTTTAAAATACACATAATTGTAGGATTTTCTATAACAGCTCAATATACATATTTCAAAATCAATTAATCAAGAGTTGCCGTGAAAATAAATGAATTTAATTTTTATGTCAGTGCATGCGTATCATCATTGAAAATGAGTTCCAAATATATTCTGAAAGCGATGTAGATCTTCCTTCTGATGTGAGGAATTGAGTGTGGGTCAGTAATTCATAAATTGATATTAAAGAAATCATTATTGATACATTCTTGTTTCTTTTTGCATCAATTTTCAGTTGGTATCTAATATTTTTAATGAAAAATGAAAATTAATTTTGTGATATTTATATGGAAACACTAGATACTGTATGTACGAGGACAAATTCTTTTCGATACAATTTTTCTAACACTCATAATTTGAAAATTTTCGTCCGTGTATAAATTTTCGTATGTACCACGAGCGTAACTTGCTTTTATGGCCTTTGACGTGTTTTTATCCCTCGGCTTACGCCTCGGGCTCAAAATCCCGCCTCAGACCATAAAAGCCTCCTTACGCTCTTAATACATAAATAACTATTACGTAACTCAGTTATGTAAAGATTTTTGCAAAAGTTATTTTGTTTCAATTACGTAAAAAGTGACAATTCAAAACAACATAAAATTCAACTTTTTAAAACGAAATTAGATAAAAATAATTGTAACCTAGTTACTACAAATCAAAGCTTGTCGTTCTTTTGAAAAAATCTTAATTTGTGGGTTGAAAGCCGCACTGTCCAAAAGAAAGAGCCGCCACTGTTTCCCGGCTGTAAATAAATAAATTCTGCTTGTGTTTATACAAGATGCCGATCAAAGATTTAAATAGTACCTGAAACTGAAATTGGCTCGTGTTGTTTCAAAATTGAATTCAGACAGAAAGTAAATATTTCATTTAACTTTTTTGTAAATATTTATTTACGTTTGAACTCGTAACTTGTAAAATGATTTCGGAATGGATTGTAATACTGTTCTCTTTGATATGTGCGTTTGGCAGGTGACGTTCAAAATATTTACACAAATACGCTTCGCAAACATTAAAATGTACCAACGTTTTCAGTATGATGTAACAGTATAATAATAATATAATTTATTATTCAACAGGACTATATCCCAATCAGAATTGGGTAAAACTTAGTCTGAATGATGACTGAAAACTGATTAGTTTAGTCATTCCAAGATTGATTTGTTTTAGTCAAATAATCTTGAATGAAAAATATGACTAAATTTTTCTATACAGTCGACATCTCTAAGTCGGTAGCTAACTATATTGAATTCCAGATAAAAACAGATTTAGGATGTAAGAAAGCGCTTACGATTCCAGTTTTCTGATTGATCTAAACGCGAACCAAGTTTAAAATAGCGAAAAAATTATAACAAAACGTTTCAGTCAGCTGTTATCTGTCAACTGGAGTTGCAATCAGTGTGAATCTCGTAGCAGAAATTACGGACAGAAATTTGCAAGGTAGACGAGCAATATCGATCTTAAATAGTATTCTGGGATCAAACAATATCAAGAGGAAAAAATTGACATTTCGAGCTGTCAAGTGTGTCTTAAATGAAACAAAGTTAATTCATGTTTTATGTTTGTAAAACAGGCTGGCGCAGCGCCACCAACTCCATTCTTTTACGGAATACAGCATAGTTATATAATCTGCGCGAATTATTGAATTTTCTACAGGTCTGCATTAATACTTGTATGATATGTTATACAGATAATTTTAAAACATATTCTATTTTATAAATCCCGGAGCCTATGATTTAAAGTTATACACAATTCCACAGTTACACAATTCATATTTAAAATGTAATGTAACTATAGATAAATGTCACTGCCAAATTATTATTGATGACGTTTTCAAAAGAAAATAGTAAATAGAAGAGAACAATAGTTATGTTATATGCAAAGGAACTTAATATAATTTGCAGCAGATATTTAAATTAATTAAAATTGAATGGCGGGAGGTATTGTGTTGGCCATATCAGATTTTTTTGTATACCTTCGATTGTATTTATCAAATATTGTTATGATAGGTTCTATATGGAAACAACAATGTGATGAATTGATTAAGAAGTTGAACTCTATTACTTTTCAAATTAAACATCTACGGCAATTTTTAAACATTACTCAACTCTTAATGTTCTATCATGCCTATGTAGAATCACGACTTCGCTATGGGATCTATTTTTGGGGCAATTCTTCTGATTGTGTCAACGTTTTTTTCAGCCAAAAGAGAATTGTGAGAGCCTTAGTTGGAGCAAGATATCATGAAACATGTAGAAATATTTTTCAACAATTAAAATTATTAAAGTTAACAAGTATTTATATTTTTGAGATGTGTCTTTACATACATAAGAATAAGAATTCTTTTACTTTAATTTCAGCTAAACATGACCATGATACTAGAAGCCAAAATAATTATTATATCCCTAGTTCAAGACTAGATATTGTTAAAAATTCTCCAAATAGATTTGGTCTTATTTTATATAATAAACTGTCAGACTTAATAAAATCGGCTGTGTTCGAAAGTACTTTTAAAAAGAATTTGAAATTGTATCTTCTAGAACACAATTTTTATAATGTTAATGAATTTTTAATCTTGTAGTACAATGTATCCTAATTTTATATATTTTATTGACGTCTTCTATACACTTCTTGTGTCTTCAGAAAATAAATCTATTATTATTATTATTATTATTATTATTGTTATTATTATTATTATTATTATTATTATATATTACAACAATAATCTAATTTACTTATAATTGAAGCATGAAATAAAGCAATGAAGTAAGAATTATTTTTAAAACCCGAAGTTGAACGAAGAATGAATCCAAGTAATTTACAATATGAAAAATTAAAGTTAATTTCGAAAATTTTGAAGATTTTGGAGAAAATAAATGTAAATGGTTTTGAAGGCTCTATACCCAAATCGTTCAAGCAGTCAATGCACGTCATCACTTAGTGTAAAAACCTTAATGCATTAAAATCACTAATAGTGAAAAATGAAATAAAATTTCAATCATTTTTAACCATCAAAAAGTGTATGGCCTTATATAATTATTATTAAGATGAATAGTAGAGTTCATTACTTATCGTATATGACATGAATAACATATAAATAATGTACATCTACTTCATATTCATATTATTTATTTATTTGTTACTATAGTTGGCAACATTGATAATTTGTATGTTTATACTGTCAAAGTTATTATTTGACAATTTGAAAAATATTTGCATCGTGTTTGAAACATTTTTGTGCGTTGAAAAGACGCAGCGTGACCGTTAACGCAAACACAAAATCTGTGAATTTGCCAAAGGTAGCACTTCTAATCAATTAGAAGAATTCAGTATATTTCTTTGAAATTCGGCTCACTTTTATTTATTGTCTTTATATGGCATACATAAAGGTTAGTATTATAAAAAAATTTAAATAGAAATGGACAGTGACTAAAATATAGTATTTATTTTGTAGATGTGACAGTTCATTAACATGTCGATAATACAGATTGCAATCTAAAACCTCTGAAAACGTACCAGTACATGACGTCACACATCTAGTTACTTTTATTCAATTTTTATTAATGACGTGCATTGGCTGCTTGAACGATTTGGGTATATCTTGCATGGAACAAAGTTTGAACATATTTATAATACTTTTATTTTCTACTGGATATATTCAATAATTGCCCGAGACATTATTTGAACCATTGGGACTCAAAGGCTTACCTACTGAACAAAGAAACATGCCCATCTCTTAGAGTCATTGTTCTAAAATTAAAACCTTTATCTTTGAGAGTGCACCACAGATGCCATTATTACTCTAATTATTTTGAGAAATATATGACTACTTATTTACAATTATTAACCTCTTCATTATTTTTGTGCTTCAGTATATTTTTCCGTAAAAACTTTTTTCCACTTCATCAAAGGAAAAGCTTTTAAACCATCAATTAATTCTTAAGAAATGTGAAGTATTCTTCAAATAAATATTAAATCTCAACAAGGTGCACGTACTTTTACATTAGAATTTCCTCTTCTCAAACTTTCCGCACTTCATCGCAACTTTAATAATTTCCAGCGTTGTCTAAAGTGGAAAGAAGCTTATAAATAAAACGAGAAACTAGAACTCCGCCCTTGCTCTCAAGAGAGTGGAGCATTTTCAACGGACTTTTTGCCGTTTGCCGCTTTTGCGGTGGTGGAGAACTGTTCGCACTTTTAGGATTAAAATATACAAAGTGGGCCCCAAATCTGGCATTCCCCACATGAGCGAAAGAGAAAAAGATATGAAATGGAATTGAATTTCCACGCGTGACCTAAATATGTTTCTATGAATTTACATATAATTATGATTGTTGTACATTAATTCAAATTGCGTTAATTAGCAATCAAAACAGGAGTAATGTGTTTGAAATTACGATTAAATCAGTTTTCTCAATTTATTTAATTTGAAATTAGTGTTCTGATTCAGCTGTGCCGAGATTCTAAAATAACCTTAATAATAATCCCACTTATTCTTCCATCTACTTGTAATTGTAATATTAACAAATAGTAATAAAAAATCTGATGTGGCCAACACAAAACCTCCCGCTATTTAATTTTTATTAATTTAAATACATACCTATGTATTTACTAACGCTGCAAACTGTTCCATTGCAGAAAACTATTGCTTTATTTACTATTTTCTTTTTAAAATGTCACTATTATTAATTTGAAGTGATTAGTTTTTTGACAGTGACATTTACTGTCAGTTACATTCATTTGAAATATAAACGAAATGTAAATCCATACACACACACACACACACACACACACATCCATACATACACACATATACATACACACACACATACACACATACAGTCATCATCGTGAGATTGTGGCACACTCAGAAATGGGTAATATGCCGTGATGAAATATTTATTTATACTTCGAGGATGCTATTTACCAGGTCGAATATGGAAAATGTAATAAAACATACATTGGAGTAGGTAACTCTCAACCCCTTAAGAAAATAATGTATCAGCAAATATATCACAGCAACTTGCTAGATTCGAATTACAGTACACTTACCAACTACATATTTAATACCGAACATAAATTTAAATTCGACGATGTTAAAATAATTGACAATAAGTCGAATTCAACACTCTTCTTTATGGGGCCCCGTGGCCGCGTGCCTGAGTGTCTGGTCGCGAACCTGGGGGAACCGGGTTCGAGCCTGACAGACGCTAAATATTTTCAATTTTAAAATGGCACAAAAGTGACCCCTGTGGTGCACTCTCCACACCAGCTATGAGTGCCCGTGAGATGACGCCTGGTTAGCGCCCAGTGAAATATATCGTCATCATTATCGATGTCTACATGTGTTGTAGATACTGGCACACCCAGAAATGGGTAATATGCCGTGATGATATTTCTTTAATTAAAGAAGTTTATTTAAAAATAACAAAATAAAAAAGGACATATGCATTTATGCATTAATAAGAGAAAGAAGCAAGTTGTTTTCATGGTTAATAGAGAGGTAGACGATCACTGCATTAGTGAAGAATTTGGCTCAATGTGAATTACAAAAGCCACGGTTTACTTAGACACACTTCACATAAATTTGAATAAAACCTACTGTGTCAATTTCCAAACAGCTTGTAAACATAAAGTAAAGTAAAATACATCAACAATATTATTGACAAATTAAAAAGTTGCTAACTACCTCCTGTATGAATTCATTATTTGTGGTTATACTATTTGGTTTGCTTTCTAGCATTTCATAAATTCCGATATGATTCGGGGCTAGTAGATGTTCTTTATCTTAAAATTTTGTCAACGTAGTCAAGAATAACCGTTGTATCTATTACAATTATTGAAGATTTTTTGTATAACTTAATCAAAAGTTCTCTATATTCACTAATTATGCAATAAAAGATTGCAGTGACGAGAACGGTTTACGCAGCAACATTTTCAAGTTAAATATGAATCTAAGTTTTATTTCGATAAACTAATTATATTACAATAATCTAACATTCAGACACATCATTGAAGATGGAACATCTTCAATATCATCTATTTGAGAACTATTTTAATTAGACATTCGAAATTGCATGAATTTTAATTTTAATTTTTCAAATGGTTTCCATGAAATTACAAGTGATTATTTTATATAATTTATAATTCTCTATCTCTAAATCTATAGAAGATATAATAAAAATGTTCAATGTATCGGATAGAGAATTTTATATTCTTTAATATTTGTAATAATATAAATATCCAAAAAAATAATATTTAGAAGATTTTTTTAAGAAACTGCTGCTTCCGGTTGTCCAATTTTTATTAAAACCTTTTCAGCTCTTGCCATTATTGTAAAAATGTTAAAATCGGATGTTTAGCATGAATCCAATATCTCTCTTAGCGAGAAGTAAAAATTATATAATTAGCTGAAGCCTTACTCTAAGCCCGAAACGTCCAAATATTATTAAACTTCTATGTGCACCATTGAAATAGGGCTGTTGCAAGAATTTTTATATGACTTCTAAGTATTAAATTTTAAAAGATGTTGTTCTTTAAAGAACCTCAAATTTGAAAATATCACGAAATATCTTTTAGATATTTTATACTGTGATACGTGATCTGAAACAGAATGTGACGTCAGAGTACATACATCTTCAGCGGTTCTAAGGTGTCAAGTGTATTGTCAAAGTAGTCAAACAAATGTCAAATTTTTAGATTGGTTCAAGTTGTATAATATGTAGGTAATAAAAAGTTCAAAATAAAATGAGTAATTTACGATATTGTATTGTGCCTTCTTACAAAAATACTGTTAGGAACAAACCTACTAGAGTTTATAAATTTTACAAAAGATGCGAAGAAAAGAAAATTGTGGCTAGAAGCAGTAGGTCGAAGAGCTGATAATTTGTCAGAAAAATCGTGTCTTCATGTTTGTGAAGATCATTTCAACTTTCATCCACCTTCACGATAACAGTATATTTTTGTTGCTTCACTTATGATAGATCTACATGCCCTATAGCAGAAATATATTATCAATTTATATAGTAAATTCAGTTTTTATATTTTATTTTACCTCAACTCTTTAACACCCCTTATTTCGGTAGCAGTAAAACAATATAAATTCAGTCATCATCCAGCTATCGACCTTCGGTATATTGTCCGATTTAGCTTGAGTGTAATTTGAATTAGCCATTATTACTTTATTATTCAATTACAATGAGAAATGTCAGCGTCAAATGTCAAATTAAAATTTTTTTTTAACATGTGACAAACTTTAGCCTATGTTTATTTATATAAATAATATGAATAAACGTAGGTGATGGAAAAACTATTTTCCTATTGGCTATTAATGATGTAATGTATGTGCTTCTACGTCACAGGAGTGGGGGGGTAGTTTTTCAGGACGCCAATCTTTTTATTTAATTATTTCCACAAATAACAACAAATTATTAAAATAAAAATTATTACTAAGAAAATTATTCCATAAACTTTCATTTAAAATAGTTTTTGAAAAATGTGAAACAGGCTCATTATTTCTCTATACCTTACAATAAATCAACGTTAGGTGCTTCGATTCCTTCTACAATATTTTATTAATATAATATTTTTTTGTGAGAGTACTGCCCCCTACAAAACTGTATTAGGGGGCACGCGTCCAATTGCCCCCCACAAATCGGCGCCACTGTTCTGATTGATCATACTCGTAGCTTATCGTTTTGTGAATTCGCTATTTTCTCGTGATTGTTGCGTGAGTATTCACACTGCTCACGCTATTCATAAACATTTGATTGTTACGTTCAGCCCAGCACACTGTGATGTCGAATAGAAATACGAACATTACATATCTCACGCGAATAGAAATTATGTTTGTTGTTAGTTGCTAGCGTTCTCAGTATCTCAGTTTTCCAAGCTCAAAGGGTTTTGTGTTGATTCAAACTGCTTCAAGCTTCACTAATGTTTTTCATTGTTAGAAATTTAATTATTGTGTGTCGGGATGATATTTCGCTGATTGAAATTGATACAGTTTTAGTTAGTTTAGTACGAGAGATAGGATTAAACAACAAAGTACATACATATACAATAATATAAACTTTTGAATTATATAATCGTATTAATATAATATTATTAACTAGGCTAGAAAACTAAAAGATTAGAATAGTGGCGTTGCGTCAGATGAGGCAAGTGTAAATTTTTATTTTTCATTAAATTGTTTTGAAGTAATATAAACCTACAAATATGAACTCACAATAGCTATTTGTGTATTAAGAGCGCAAAATGCGACATTGTCGATCGAGAGGTTGTTGCCGCGCGACGAAGAAGCGCGGCATTCTCTCGAAATCGACAATGTCCATTTGCGCTCGAAACACACACAAGATTTTTTCTACAGTCGCCACAATAGGGTCCTCCACCATAACAAAAAATAATAAAATGTACACTTTATACTTACAGTACTGCTCAATAAATAACGATTGGCTAATACAAAAGATACGGTTTAAACTTAAAAAGGCTTTTAAATGATTATATCGTTATATTAGCCATCTATTCCATAAAAAAACCAAAATTAGAGCGTGGAAGCAAGGATTTGTGATGATTTGATGAGTTTTTGTAGCAAAATGTGTGGTTAGTTGTCACGCCTGTCACACTGAAAAAATTAACAAATATTTCAAGGAATTTGTGATTATATAGACATGTATGTGCATTGACTGACTTCTCGCAATTATTTAAGTAACGAAATAACTAATAACTTTATTGTAATCAAAATAAATAGTTAACTAGAGATCAGATGTCAGTACGACTCGCAACTATCCTACTGCCATCTGTGTACAATCATACCTATTACTAAACATAACTGTTCACACAATTTATTTTATATTTAATTTTATTTTATCGTTATTTTCCATTCTTCTTGAGTTTTTATTCAATCTAATCTAAGCATTTTATACTTTCGTTTTTGTAAATGAATGCCCTATTTCATTTTCACAGCAGTGTGGCATTTTGTTAGGTTATGTTAAATACCGACAGAACATATGTCAAATTGACTTGTGAACGTGATAAATGTGTAATTACAGTGTCCTAACTAAACATTTTCATTAAGAATGTAGACAAGTGACATTTCTCAACATTGTATACTTAGAAATTTGGACAGCGAGCGTTTTTTCTACTTTGTCGCGCATGAGCGGCAAAGTGACATTTTTCATTGAGAAAAGAGAGCGCAAATGGCTACTTTCTATAGTGACTGTAGAAAAACAAATATTGTTACTATAATATTAATTAGATTTTAATAATATTAATAAAAATATCATGATTAAATATCATTTAACATTAAATAATTAGGATTTAAGCAGATGCAATGACTCTAATTATAGCCTACTGTATAAATATCTAAAAACAAATTACTTAACAGAAAAGTATTTAAAATTAAATATAAATTTCGCACAAATAATTTTTAATAATATTAAATATAAAATAAATATGAATAAACAACAGCCAGAAAATTCATTCCATTTCTTCACATATTACCCAATTTACAACTCGTAGCGTACTTACTTAAATATCTTAATTCCAACTAATGAACGGTTTGTGCATACATTATTTGACAACTTAGTAGCTGAGAATGTTCGAAATATATTTTTTCGTATTTTGTACAGTAATCTTCTATTTTAATATATTCAAAATCGTAGAGTAAAGGGTTACTTTATAACATAGCAACCGTTACTGCATAGCATTAATAGTTATTTAAGATATAAGTGTTAAAAGTGACATTTTATGAGTGAGTGGGGAAGTTTGTGTAACGAGGCAAAGCCGAGTAAAACAAACCCCGCGAACTAAATAAAATCACTTTTAACACGAATATCATACACTATTTTTCCTACGACCCTAGTTATGTATTAGTAAAAACTAAAAATTATAGAATGACATTTATGACAGGTCATTATGTATTTGCTAGGAACAACTGAAAATTGTTTATTCTAACCTCTACTTCCAACAATACTGTTTTAAATTCCAATTCTTCAAGCGCCTTGCAAGGAATTACTATAAACAATTGTAATAATTGTACTATAACAATAAACGTTTCAAAATAATGTGTACTTCTAATAAAATACCTATATAAATAATTTCAGTACAAAAATAAATATAAAATGAAACTATGTTTACTTATGAACACTAAATTTAACTAGATTTAGTTATATTTTTAACACTAAATGTAACTAGATCTAGTTCTTTTTTAACACTAGTGTTAAAAGTAAATTTGTTTTTTTACTTTTAATCCGTTGTCAATGACAACGATTTAAAAGTATTCACTGTGTTATAAACTGTTATTTTTAACTCGCTAAGCAACCGTTAAAAAGACTACTTTTAACAGTGGTCGTAGGAAAAATACATTTTGAAACAAGGAATTGTTTATTTTTATTTTTTATTGTTTATCTTATAAATCGTTTTCCCTGTTCTTTTCATCATCTAACTAGAGCTATCGTTTTGCAAATTGATTTAAAAAAATTAGGTTGTAATGTACAAAAAACAATAACTGTCAAGTTACTTTGTTACTGAGAATCAGACTACTGTTTTCTTAGATGTTTTTAATTTAAATATTATGCGGCGAAAAATTCAAATTTTAATACTAATATAAAATACGTAAAAATAGTGTACGCACCGCATCAGAAAAGTGATTTTACTGTACTCGTATGGCATTTAAGTAATCGCTATCATTTCTACATAAACTTCCCATACTCGTCTGGTAAACTATCACTTTTCTTAACTTGGAACGTAATATACTATCACTATACAATAAACTCATTAAAGTTAAGAATTTCATAATATATGAATAATGTGAAAAGTATAACAGCTCCCAGTTCACTGAATATCCTTTTGACAAGGTAAATAAGTATACGAGTATTTTAGTTTGTACGCAAATAAATCGCTACATTCATCGTAGAGTTTATATCAAGTGAATTTTTGCATCCATGCATTTAAAAAAATCCTTTTTCCTTCTATTTTTCCATTGTTGCATGGTGTTATTCTAACATAAGGTAACATAATATGAATTATGTAGATTACTGTTATAATTTGTATATTTTGCCAATCAATTGTATGAGTTTTCTAAAACAATAAATTTATATTTATTTAATATGTCAAATAACCGTTCAAATAGTGTTATTTTCACACGAATTTACGCAAAGAGACAAAATTATGCTGTCCTCATGAGCAATATGTAAGTGCGAGTAAAAAGGTAAGATTTTTCCTCAACGCTCCATCATACCGTCGGTGAGCCACGCGGTGACATCTAATATTTTCTTTATTAGTTCTTTTCAATGGGGGATTCCACCATTTTTTTTTATATTTTCATCTGAAAATATTAAGAAAACTAAGACTATTGATGAAAATCCGGTGAAAAAATTCCTAATAATAAGCGAGTTATGGTCTCCTGAATTTTGGAAAGATTGACGTGACGTCACATTTATGTGTTTTTATATCAAACTGTTTTCATCATGGACCTAAATGTTCTTGAAATATATGCTATTTTAAATTATATTTACATAAAAATTAATGAATATTATAACACTGTATAAGTCTACATACTTTATAATTACAGGTGTATTTAAATTATTAAGTTTAATGCAAGAAATTTATGTTAAAATAAAAACTATTTAAACTGAGGTACAGGAATGTTAGCCCCTCCTTTCGAATTTGAATTTCTTAACTTCCATTGCTAGTAATCCCCACCTCCTAACACGCTATTTGTAATGCATGTATAGGCGGTTTTTCGGTCGCCAATCAAAATATTATATATAGATTTTATATTAGTGAAAGAACACTTGATACAATATAGAAATAATTCTATATTTATTTTTTATTTTTTCAATTTTCCGTACATTTGCATTAGGTATTATCTAATTGTGTTGATTATTTATGTAGCATTCAAAAATATTTGACCTTAAAACAAAAAAGAATTATTTGTTTTTTCAATTTGGCCTCATCTCACTAAATTCACGCACGCCACTGGTTTAGTGTAACATCAACTCACCAGACATATTCGTGTGGATAATATATGTACCTACTAAAGTGTAAGTTTCATAAGAACAGAAATTTGTACAAGTAAATGGATGTGTAAATAACTTCACTACTACTGAATACAATTGTAACTGGCAAAGAAAACAATAAGCGAACTTATTTCCATAAAAATTTAATATAAGAGTGCAATTATACAAACTCGCTTAGAGATTTTTACATAATCTTTTAGTAAAATGGCAAAATTATGCAATTTAGTTTTTAATAAAAGCAAGAGAAATTAGTTTACGAGTAAAACCAAAACACTAATTGAGAAATTAATTAAGCAATCCAGTTGTGCTGAAATCAGAGCGATACGGCTGAAATCCGGAAATTTCATGAAAGTAAATTAACTTTTTCGCAGCAGGACACGTGATTACAAAAGTTGGAAATCATGGCGTTGAAATCGAAGAAAATTAGAAACTTTCGACAAACTATATATTAAATTTCCTGCAGTTTTTACTTTAAAATCCGGAATTTTACATCTGTAAAAATAAAAAATAAAATAATAAGTGATTAAAGAAGTTTACCCATCCTTGTTATCATTAAAAAGTTACTTTAGTTTAAAAAAATCAGTAGACAAAATGCCATTTTTAGAAAAGAGTAATTTAAAGTAACAGTTTAATCAAAGGATAATAGTTTGCGCTATTTGACCGCAACATCTTTCATTTCAGCATAAAATGAATCCTGAAACTTGGAACTACCACCACGACCTGTGTTTTATTTTGTAATATTTCTTCACTTATACGCAATTATTTTTGAGCTATTTTTGCAGTATGAAATACGGAGAGCTATTATTAAAACAGCAGGTTTATTGGTACTGCAGAATCTCTCTTGGAAAATCTGACTTAGGTTATAAACGATTCCACTTTAGGTTAATGGAAATTGCGTGCGAGGTGGCATTTTGTCGCGATTAAAATACAACTCTAATTAATAATAAAATATGCAAAACAGTTAATTAACAACACGCTATTAATTTAAACTTTGTACAATCATTTAGGTTGGAAATTATAAAATTTTATGTTTGAAATTATTTTGATATTCATGAACTCGGAAAAAATTCGTAAAAAATTACAGGGCTAAAATAAAATTTATGATGTTTTAAAAGAGGCTCGCTACAAATTTTTTAGCGCATGAATTATTAAAAAAGTTTGCGAATAAATTATGCTGTAAATCCGATACGGCACAGTTTTTTAAAATAGATTAGATTAAAACTTTTAATTGCTAAGAAAATTATCTTTAAAGAACGCTTAGATGGATTAAGAATTATAATTTCATTACTTTTTATAAAGACATGCATTAAAATTAAAGAAAAAAGTAAAATAAAACTCAATATCTACCTATAGATAAGAAATCCACATTCGTTCGTATATTTTGTCGAAGGTAGCTAAATCGAATTAAGAGAAATTAGTAAAAAAAGCGAAGGTATTAATGAATATACTAAATAAAGAAATAAAATGATATACTAGTTATTTGACATTATGTCATCACTATTACCGAAATCTCTGTACAACGCAGGCTGGCACACTCAGAAATGGGTAATATGCCGTGATGATATATTTATTTTATTCAATTTTGACGTTTTAAACTGTCATTATTAACTCCATAGCAACAACTATAAGTAACACTTTTTTCACATGTGAATTAAATCTTTTTTTAAATCACTCTCACAAAATTTTAACTCACTCTGGCATTCTGCAACAAAAAATGCATTTAAAAATAACATCAAGAACGAAAATAACAGTTACCACATAATTTATCAGACATTATCAGCCCTTTTCATTATTTTTTACGACATAAATGACAGACAATGAAGCTTTTTAAATATGTGACTTGACGTCTATCAGCGACGATTGTCATGCTTATGGGTGTATTCTAAACACAATCCGTTTACTTCTAACGGATTATGTTCAGAATACTCCCATTAGCCTACTAACTGATCAATTTTTTATTTTGTCAAAATTAAATATTATAATGGTTTTTATTATTATTTCGTCAAAATTGAATAAAATATTGTACAAACCACGTGAGCTAAGAACGTTTATTCACTCGAAGAATTTAACTCACTCGCCCTTCGGGCTCGTGAGCTAAAATTTCTTCTCATGAATAAACATTACCTTAGCTCACTTGGTGTGTAAATATCTATTATTTATTTATAGTTATTTGATGGTTACATATAATCACGAATATCACTTTTTAAAAAAATATGTTGCACTGCAGTACATTTCATTTTATCTTTCAGATTTTGCCAGCGAGGTATACATTCTGTAACTACAACATTATTAGTAATAATTAAGAATAAAAATCAAAAACAATGTTACACTAACCTGTCTCATTCAAGAACTAGTGACATTTTGACATAACACGTAAGGATGACATAAGAAACAAAATTTGGTCATTCTTATGTATTATGATTATAATGTCGTTTAAGTTTTATATGAAAATTTCTTTTATTCCTCATGAAAAGTTGCACAAAACAGCTTTTATACAGCGATATAATATTATTATTTTTTTTTTTTTATAAATATTTAATTTGGAAATAGTATATATTTCAAGAACATTTAAGTTATAGGTTCACGAAGAAAACAGTATGATATATATATATATATATATATATATATATATATATATATATATATATATATATATATATACTCCTGTGTTAACAGATAGCCTAATGAAACTTGTTTTTTAATATACTATTTTTCCAGGCGGGGCATCGAACCCGATCCTGAACCAAACCAAACCGTAACATTTTAGCGAACCCAAACCCAGAACAGAATCGCAGATATATTTTTAATAGAACCTGAGTCGGATCCGATTCGGGTATTAAAATTCGACTCCGGGTTCAGTTCCGGTTTAGGTTCATTTTCAGTTCGAAAGGCAAGCGTAATTGCAATACAGCTGATTTGCGTTTTAAATTATTTCTTTATAAAGATTGATTTTCAAAAAACATTAATTCAATTTTCATTAGGTCGAACCGAATCTGAACCCGCAAGGAAACCGCAAATTTTGTGAACCAGAACTGCACATGAACCCATCTCTCAAAAAACAAATTAACTTGAATCTGAATCAAACCCAGTGTTTGACAGGTTTTAAAATAATTCATTCATTTAGTACAAAGTAGTTAAAAATCGAAAAATGTGCATCTTCCCTATCTTTTATTTCGGTTAATATTTATCGAGTTCGACTAAATTTATAAAATCACGTATTTGGACATAAAATACTGGTTAACGATTTTTCTGGCAAGGCAAGGAACAGAATTTTTCAAATGTTTTTTTAATACTCCTACAGTTGATTAAATTTGGTAGATTTGATTTTAATATAACCACATTTTCAAGCAGAACTGTAATGTGTAAGGCATCATTTAAATTTTCTAATTACACCCTGCAATATTTAAAGATTTAAACCAACGTTTATTGTAATCCAGATAAAACGCTGATATTTACAAAATAAAGAAAATTATTCATAATTTCCTCTTTAGCATCTGCCCGGCGTTACATGAATCCATTTCTCGTTATTCAGCTGTTTAAACAGGGACAAAAATACCGCATTTAATAACTTTGTCATTTGGAAGAACAATCACATTAAACCAACAAATGGAGAGAAATGGAAAATAAACTGGACGAAATTAAACTGTTCCCATATGGAGCCGTTCCATTAGGCTTAGTATCGTGCGATTTATTCGGGATTTAATATCGCGTCGCATATATCACGGCATAATATCCATTAGATGAGCATCTGCGTTTAAATTATACCGCGGGAACCTTCTATCCTAACGTTCGAATAAAATCGACTAATTTGAGTAATTACAAAATGGCGGCTTAGGTGACAAAAACACAGCAAGTTGATGGAAGCTAATTTATTTGGAAACTAATTAATTGAACAGTGTCTATCGTGTCTTAGACAAAGGTATTAAATATTTTTTTGTGGATTAATGCAGAACCAATGACATTTATGGGCTAAGAAATATTAATGTTATGTAGGTTGTGTCCGATTTTGGCATTTAGTATTTAGGATTTAGATCTTCTTCACATAAATACAACTCCGAATGGTACACTAGTGACATCTATTGGTTAGTATTCAATTAAATATTAATACTATATTTCATAAAATAGAAGCTCAGGAGCTATTCTTTAACAGTAAATTTGACGTTTTGTACAAATTATAGTATAAAGAACATGTTTTGTTTAATTAGTGCGCGTCAACTTCAAGGCATAGTGTGCTCCTGCAAAACCATACAAAATAAATCCTAAATAATTACTAGATTTAGGGCATACAAATTTAGAATTTAGATATTAGGGTGTTGAAAGTGCAATATCGGATATAGCCATAGATACTTACCTACTGTAACAGCCAGTAAAAAGCAGTCCATAGCCAGATTCAATATTTTAAAAACGTACCTGCAACAAAGAAAGAATGTTTAGATAATTTTAAATGAAATGTTTACGTAGAATAACTAGTAATTAGAATTTTTATTCTCGAGATATACCACAAACATAATGAGTGGTAACACAAGCCTAGTTTTAACTACAAAACGCTGGTTTAAAAAACACTGTTTTAGTTAAAACAAGGATTGTGCAATCGTGCTATTTAATTCTATTTTATTTTACGGTATTCTTTTATGAGATCACTCGCCAAACCCTATTAAAATATTTCGTCTGCAAAAGAAAGCAGTGAGAATTCTTTATAATCTATGTTTTAGAAACCACAGTAAAGAAGCTTTTTTATTTGAAAATTTTGTCGTTACCTTGTCTATTTTTTCCAGACACTCATCGATATTCATAAAAATAAGGATAATATATTAAAAAATGGATATGTGCACACTTACAACACCAGATCTATAAATTTAATAAAAAAAACCTTTTTTGAGACAACAAAAATTATTAAATAGCACCTTAAATCTACATTACTATAATGTTTTGCTCTCCAGGATTAAAAATCTAAAATTTAAAGCATTTAAATTAGTAGTTAAAAATGTTTTATTAAGATATTATTTTTATTCAATTTTGACGTTTTAAACTGTCATTATTTTTTTTCTACCCTCCTGGCCTTTGGTACGGTGCCGATTGGCCAATGACAATTTTTATTTCGAAGTATAATTTAGGACATACACAAACATCCAAGCCCCTGGTGGGAATCGATCCCACGACCCCAAGAGCATTCCCTGCCAAGGGCCGAGCGGTGAAGGTCGCTTGAGCGCTACCTGTAACTGCTCGACCACTGAGGCGGCTAACTGTCATTATTAACTCCATAGCAACAACTATAAGTAACACTTTTTTCACATGTGAATTAAAAAAATTTTAAATCACTCTCACAAAATTTTAACTCACTCTACAACAAATAATGCATTTTAAATAACATCAGGTACGAAAATAACAATCACCATAAAATTTATCAGACATTATCAGCCATTTTCATTATTTTTCACGGCACAAATGACAGACAATAAAGCATTCTAAATATATAACTTGACGTCTGTCAGCGACGATTGTCATGCTCAGCCTACTAACTGATCAGTTTTTTATTTTGTCAAAATTAAATATTATAATGGTTTTTATTAGTATTTCCTCAAAATTGAATAAAATATTGGACAAACCAAGTGAGCTAAGAATGTTTATTCACTCGAAGAAATTAACTCACTCGCCCTTATGGGCTCATGAGCTAAACTTTCTTCTCATGAATAAACATTACCTTAGCTCACTTGGTGTGTAAATATCTATTATACGACTGAAGAATATTTAAAATTAAATTTTTATGATTTTTATTAAATGTACCTATCATACTACAAGAATGTATAAGTTCAAATTCAAATACAGTCAAATATTTATTTATTGTTTTAGAATTGTATTTTATTACTAGTCACTTTTATTCCAATTTACGTAATACTACTTACATTGTTACTTACTTTATGTAATATTGCATTTGTTCTCTTTTGACACAATCGACTAATGATTATTTATTTTGAAACATGTATTTGTTAAACTATTTTTATTGCCAATTTCGTTGACGTACTATAAACATTGTAATAATGTAAATTAGTGAAATAAAATAAATAGTAAATACCATCAGCCATTGTTTTTATTATTTTTATCACTTCTCCATACTAACGGCCAACATATTTGTTTAAATTACAACAATTTTGGCAAGTCATTCTATAAACATTCAAAAACCACTGCGAAGGTTAAACTCATGCGTCTAGCAACAACAACGAGAATCATTGTATTTTTCACTTTCGTATTGATTAAAAATTGCCAAGTTAGCAAAATTAACGAAATGGGTATCAGAAAATATGTTTTAATTTATTGAACACAAGCTCTGTTCGATGAGAAGTGCTTGCAGTGCAGAGCAGAATAGTGCAGTGCAGTGTAGTGTACACTAGTACAGTCTAATTCTTATGATTTCATAAAACACACTAGTGTATATTTGGGTAAGTTTGCTCAGCTGTGAGTAATCAAGCCAAGCGTAGCCAAAGGTGTAAAAGATTAGGTTGTTTATAAACACAGTCATATCATAAAGCTGCAAAGAAGTGACTGCAGAAATGCCTGTTTTAAAGAGCATAGTGTTTGAACTAATAAACGAAAACGATTCTGACGAAGATCAATCATCACTTGATTCTTCATCAGATTTAGAGACAGATATATTAATTAATTCTTTATATAACAAAACAAAGAGAACGTGCATTAAAAATTATTTAGTATAGAATTAAAATGTCTACCGAACAACATTTAGTAACCCCCACTCCTAGTCTGCACTTTCTATACCATCTTGCGAGTCAGGTCAGAAACGTGAGCACTAGTTCTTAAAATTTTTGTCAACGAACAGGCTGCCAGAAGCTGCCTGTTTCTTATAAAACACGTTAGTGTAAGAAAGTTAACACTAGAGCGGCCTAGTACATGTCATCGCACAAAGCTACATACAACATTAACATAATTGAGGAAAAAAAAACACAAAAAAGGTTTATTTATTAAAATATACACGTTTTAGATAATCATCATGCACACAATATCTCAACTGTTTATATTGCATTACTGTGTTTACAAACCTGGCAATTATACCGTTAATTATGAAAGAATTTTTTTGATCTACGTTTTACTTTCTGCTGAAATGAAAATCATCCCTCTTCGTTTGCTTTGTTGATTGATACTGGCAGACCTGCGTATTTTATTACCATGCAAATTGCGAGGTTGCGTATAATATTTAGAAATGCGAAATTATGTTTAATTTTTAATAAGTTGACGTCAGCATGAGAAAAGATAAGGAGGATGAATTATCTCGCTTAATTTCTCGCTTCTTTGTGTGAATTATGCATTGCAGTAAAATTAAACGAGTTGAAATTATTTCCGTTTGTTTAAAATGTATAGCGGACAAATCTAAAACACAGTTTTACTTTTGTATTGTCTTGGATTCAGGCCAAATAGTTAGTAAAATCTGTTGAATCAGTTTATTATTCGTGAGATTATTTATCGCGAAAATGTGTCTACAATAGTACAAGTAAAATGTGAAAATGGATTATTTGGACTACAGTAAGATCTTAATAAATAATATAATATATTTCACAAATTTTCTTGTTTTCTTTATGTTTATGTGGGAAATGATCCAACTGTTTCACAGTTTTATACTACCTTTAAAAGAGCAATATAAAGTAGTAAATTTAATGTCAGTAGTGAAAACAAATTTACATCACCTTTCTCAAGAAAAGAACGAACTATTTTCTTGGTGCAACTCAAGTATTCTATTTTACAGCTTCTCCCCATAAATGAAGTCTATTCTGCACAATTTCCTATAATTTGTAGGACATTTTCACTCGAACATAAATTGCTGTCGAACGTGAACGTGAATTACCCGTTATCTGTTACGTTACTTTACATTACGTCGCCGTGGATGTTCCGTTAACGATAATGGAGTGTCACAGGAATAGTGTACAATACACTGCTCCATCATTTTGTGCTCAAATTTAATTTGAAGAGGGGTATTATTGATGACACTAAATTCAATTATTAAAATAAATAGTTCGGTACAGAAGTAGATTTACTTTGCAAACAGGTTGGGTATTTTTATTTTTGGGTATGTTTTGTATTTGATAGTTCTAATAAAAAATCAAAGTTTTCGACCTTCAAATATTATCAATAATTATTTATTTTTAACTAATAGGTAGGGCAGACCGGGCCTGGTTGTCACACGGGTAAGTTGTCCCAAGTCTCATTTCTCAGTCACTTTTTGTTCAATGAAGTCAATGTCTCAACTATTTTTCTGTAAATCTATAAGGTTGCATGATGTTGCTCTGTATCAACTCTGAGGTTAAGTTATATGTCATTTCCGCCAAATCGCGATTTGTCTGAAATGTATATGCAGTGCTGGTTGTCACAAAAATAAAACCGGGGATGGTTGTCACGCGTGAAAAATGGATTCAATGTGTGTAACTGGGCTCGCGAATCATGTACCCTCGGACTGTAATAGTTATTTATGTATTAAGAGCGTAAGGAGCTTTTATGGCCTACGGCGGGATTTTGAGCCCGAGGAGTAAGCCGAGGGGTAAAAACACGTCAAAGACCATAAAAGCAAGTTACGCTCGTGGTACATACAAAACTTTATGCACGGACGAAAATTTTCAAATTATGAGTGTTAGAAAAATTGTATCGAAAAGAATTTGTCCTCGTACATCCAGTATCTAGTGTTGCTATAAAAGCGGAGAAAAACAGTTTATTGTTTGTTTATTAGTTATGTCAATTGAGTTTTATTTTGTGTATCTCCGTGCTTTCCATATAAATATCACAAAATTTCATTTTTCATTAAAGAATATAAAAATTTTCGATTTGTAATAAAAACTTTTCATGTTGCCTGTTTAAATTGTTTATATTGTAGGTTATAATTTGGTTTGACGTTTCATTATAGCCCGGCGGGCTATAATGAGGCCCGCGGGTTATAAAATGACGTTTATGTTAAAGAAATTCGTGTATAATTGTCAAATTATGATACGTCCGTGCATAAAACTTTTTATTTTTTGCTAAGAGAGGCATTGGAATCATGATAAAATCGCATATCCAGATTTTAGTGGATAAGCGCGTTTTAAGGTCCCTATAATCCGATTATAACATTTTTACGATGATGTCCGTGTTTGTGTATGTGTGTGTGGATTGTGGATGTATATGTGGCTGTTGGAACCTCGGTTTCTCAAATACTATATGACAACCGGAAGTAATAGTTTCTTTAAAAAAATCTTATAAACATCATTTTTTTAAAAATTCTGTTATTAATAATTTTAAAGAATATAAAAATCTCTATCCAAAACATTTCAAATTTTTATTATGTCTTCTATGGAGTTAAATATAGAAACATAAATATATAAAATAATAGGTAGTAAATATATCTTGCAGCCCTGAAAAACAAGTGAAAAAATTAAAATGTTTGTAATTGACAGATAAATGTGAGTGTCAAAAAGCCAGAGACATTACAGAAGACTTTTTCTGGGAAGCACATTTAATATTTCTTATTTTATTATTAATTAAATATTAATAATTATAGATACATATATTACATATACCCTTCAGAAATACCGCCAATCTTATCAATGAATTGGAAGAATCTCGATCATTAGAAGAATAAGAGTGAATAGAATGAATTAAAAAATATAAAAATATATGAAGAAGGTATGTGTTTTTGTGTGTATCAGAAATGTCAAATATGTACATTACTTATATAGCCTAATATGGAAATGGCAAGAGGTCTTGTGCTGGCCACAACAGATTTTTTACTTGTCAAAATTGTGAAAGTTCGATCGAAAGTGACTAATGTGTCCTAAATTTAGACCTAGTCGTCGAAATACCTCCAAATATCTTCTGTCCTAAATAAAATTGATTGATAAATTTTGAATTTTATTATATTCTTCATTTAAATAACCCTTGACACCTAACCTAACCCCAAAGTTTGTGGCAACCAAACCGGAATAGGGGCAGATTGCTACAAAAATTTATTCAGGCAAAAAAAAACTGATGGATAGGCTAATGATAAAAAGGGTAACTGTAAACCCTGCCTCTTAAAAAATTCAAAAACAATAATTGCGTACCAGTCCGCGGTCTCCCCTAAATTATGCATTATATCGGATACTATAAAATATTTATGTATTCAATAACTAAATCCGAAGCATTTTGAAATATTCATTTTGTAAATTCCACATACAATGTCCATATTAATCTCCCGAGTATGCATTTCTGTCGATGACAAATTATTAATGTCCGGTGCCATTAAGGTAACCGGACGTTGTTCCGGTATATACGTCACATCCGCTTGTACACAGGGGCATAAATGCTGCAATAAACGTGTCTCGTGTGCTACTAAAATGTTGTCAGTGCAGTAGACGCAGTAACAGCTACATAGAACCCGCCACGAAAGTGAACATTTTCCAAGTTTAATGGATGTTTCATGTTCAGACTTTGACAAGAATGACTTAGTTTATAAGAGAGAAAAAAAAAGAGATTTAGAAATATGTTTAAAATTTGAGGTGGATCTTTTGTAGGCATTAAAAAAAATAGGCTACAGTCTAGTCGTGGAGTTTATTTATTTATCCCATACAAACGGTCGGGAATTTTTAATTTTTTGATATGTTTTATATTTAAAGGTCCTATTATAAAACTAAAGTTTTCAACCATGCTGTACTTCCGGAAGCATCTTGGAACGATGGTGCAAATAATCAATTTTTAAATATGTCGTTTCCCTCTTTCCATGTTTAAACAGAAACTTAAAAATAAGCAATTATTGATAATATTTGATGGCCGATGATTTATTTTGTTTCATTGGTACACCACAACAATAAATACTACTACATTAAATTATTCTATATATACAGGGTGTATCAGGACTAGTGTAAAAAAATAGCATATTCCTGAACTAATTTTGAACAAAAAATGTCATATGAAGGTATGCCCGGAAACTTTTCGTTACAGAGTAACAGGCCTTTAAAAGTACACCTCAATTGACATATTTTTATTCATAACTCTGATACTAGTTGCACTAAAATTTTGAAACTTGATACGAGGATACTACTTATTGAGATGCATATTTAAAATTTCTTTTGTTTCTGTACCTCAACCAGAGGCGTCTCATACGGGGAAGTCATGAAGGATTTTATCCTTATTTCTTTACCTATTAAGATTTTTTCATTTTTAAATATAAAGTAGTACCAACAATTTAAAAATACACAAACATGTACTTTTGATAAAAATTGATAAACGCAGTAGTTTTTGAAATATTTTAACTTTTAGAAAATGTCACGTATCGAAAATAGTTAGTTAACAATTAAAAATCAATCAATTTACCATAGAAAATAGAACAAAATAGAAAAGCGACACAAAATCTGTTTATAACTATTGTTTAATTATTTATTTTCAATATTAGTCATTTTCTGAAAATTAAAAAAAGTGTAAAAAGTGTTGGTGAATATGTAGATATGGTGTTTATTTATAGATATTATAAAAGTAATGGTTGTCCTAATCCAGAGAATATCTACGCGGACACCAAAGAATGAATTTGTGTGAATTTCATTGTTTCTTAATAATTGTTACCTAAATTTTTTGCATAATTGATTTTTTCTAAAAATTAAAATATCTCAAAAACTACTGTGTTTATCAAATTTTATCAAGAGTACTTTTTTGTGTATTTTTGTATTGTATGTAATATTTTATAGGTAAAGTTGAAAAAATGTTAATAGATCAAAAAATAACGATAAAAAACCTTCATGACTTCCCCATATGAGACGCCTCTGGTTGAGATACAGAAACAAAAGAAAGTTTAAATATGCATCTCAATAAGTAGTATCCTCGTATCAAGTTTAAAAATTTTAGTGCAACTAGTATCAGAGTTATTAATAAAAATGTGCTTCATGAGGTGCACTTTTAAAGGCCTGTAACTCTGTAACGAGAAGTTTTCGGACATACCTTCATATGACATTTTTTACTCAAAATGATGTCGGGAATATGCTATTAATTTTTTTACACTAGTCCTGATACACCCTGTATATAAAATTTCCATAAAATTATATTTAGAAGATTTTTTTAAAGAAACTATTACTTCCGGTTATCCAATTGTTACCAAAATCCAATCAGCTCTTCCCAGGAATGTCAGATTAAGGAAACTGCAGTTAAATATTTTTTAAGTCTTATAGTTTTTGAGGAATCGTGTCTACAACATCCAGACACGCAAACCCACACAAACACACACACGCACACACACACAAACAAACACACACACACACACTCTCACACACACACACACACACACACACACACACACACACACACATAGAGAGAGAGAGAGAGAGATATCATTGTAAAAATGTTATAATCGGATTATAGGGACCTTAAAACATGCTTACCCACTAAAATCTGGATATGCGAATTTTAGCATGATTCCAATACCTCTCTTAGCGAGAGGTAAAAAATGTGCCCTAAAGAGGTGCAAGTCAAAGTTCAGTATTATTTCGCCATTGGAAATTATATGCAAAAATAAAAAAAAAACTGCCTAATTTATTTCCCCTTTATATCTGTGCTGTATACAATTTTTCTTTGTTTTAAATAACGATACACCATAAAAGTGTATGTCTTCTATTTTAACTGATTTCCTGTCTTTTACAATCCTCGAAATTCTTATGCAGAGGATTTCCTTTATATATGAATACCTGACCAATGTTTTAAAACTCATACAAATAATTAACAATGAAGCAAATAAAGAAATAGTATAATGACACTTTTCTACCACTAGTCATTTTATTTGTTGTAATCAGATCTTCTTTGTTTCAATTCTGTATGTATATTATTTTATTATAGTTAATTATAGTTTTTGTTAATATTAATTTAAATTACCGGTAGTTATTCATTCGCTACAGTTCTGATTTGTTTATATACAATTAATTATACAGTGAGTTATATTGATTCTTTTGTTAATATAAATCAATGTAGCATTAATTATGTATACACGTCAAACAACAAATTTATTTGCAGAAAATGCACATTGTCATACCGACCGATATTTATTGTTTTATTATTTCGCACAATATATGAAAAGTCAAACAATTGAATTTTACATTAATAGCCAAAAACAACAATTTATCATGAAATTGTTGTATACTTATACAACAAGTATTTTTTGTGTTACCGTTACCAAAAACCCTTTATCAAATTACATATAATTTATTTGCGTTATAGTAATATCGTGATGTATACATGCAAATTTTCATGCTATTACTTATTTTACCAAAGAAATATATTTACTTGTTCGTTGAGGTTGATACTAAACCTATTTTATATCACCCATAGCACGAAAACACAAAAACTTAAACATGCTAGGTCACATTTGCACGAAATATGTTTCAAACACGAAATTTTGCAAGCAAAAATTACTGAGATATATTTTCTAAATGTTTCCGTTTTTTATTTGGAGCACAAGATTATAATTGCTCCAGATTACGCGAAATTATGAATAAATTATATTTTTAATGGGTAGATAAGACCTTAGAGAAATTATACATTATTCAAAAGTAAACTGTTTAGAATATTATCTACCTAACTCATGAAACAAAAGATAAGCAATTGTAGTTTTTTACTGCCAAATTAATGTGGCATATATCTGCTTATTTACTACGATTAGCTGTTTAAAACAAAAGAATATAGGCATGTTATAGATCGTTGAAAAGTTGAAAAAATCTCTTTTCAGTGTCGATACTACTTTCATGTTATAATCCAAAATGTAAGTGATAAAAAATTAGCATCGCCATTTGAAATAAAAAAAATTGATGGGGCCAGCACATTACCTTCCCTCAATTCTCTCCACACCAGCTATGAGTGCCCGTGAGGTGACGCCTGGTAAGCGCCCACACGGTAAAATATATCGTCATCATTACCGATGTCTACATGTGTAGATACTGGCACACCCAGAAATGGGTAATATGCCGTGATGATTTTTTTTTTTAATTCTATATGTATATTTTATACAAATCGCATACCAAAAATTCACTGGAAAAGAGTCTATATATCTAGTAAAATTGTAACACGAACATATACTATTTTCCACAAATTCTATATTGAAAATTCCTTGAAAAAGATTCTATAAATCCAATAAAATTATAGCATGAACATACACTATGTAAATTGCACTCGACACTGACATCTGTCAATTAGAATTATTTGAATATATATCAGCTGTTTCCATGATTACAGCAAAGCTGGCTGATTTATGAAAGTATATATTTTTATAAATCTTTAACTCATTGAATTTGGAGGAAAATGTATAATCAAACCGTGTAGACAATAAGTTTTTTTTTTCATATTAGTAATTACATAAAATGTTAAAAAATTATATGCAACTTTTCTTTCAAGAAAAAGTGTTAAGAACTTCAAATAAGGGAACTTCCGGTTGACCAATTATAAGTAAAATCTAATCAGCTCTCCATATGGATGTAAAGAAGAGGAATACGAAAGAATTATAATTTTTAGAATTGTAGTATTGGAGTTGTCGACGGAGAAAATTTTGACCCACATACACACACAGACACACACAGAGACACACACACACATCATAAAACTAGTAAAATTGTATTCTAGGGTCCCTAAAAAGTGCTTATTTATTAAAAACTTACCACCGATTTTTTTCACCAAAGACAATACCGTCCTTACCTAAAGGTGACGGAAGGTAATAAAAAAATGCTCTAAAGTGTAACCAAAATTCAGTATTGTTTCATACATGGAAGTTATTGGCATAAATTAGATTCAGCAAAATTTATTTTTTGACAATACCTATTGGTTTTAAGCTCTGTAGTTCGCTATTCATTGGCTATAGAAATGATGTAGGGAATTTTGTCTTCTACAAAATTGATAATAATTATTTTTGCTCTGATACTGCGATGAGGAGGTATTTTTTGAAAATTGATTATTTGCATCTTTCTTCGAAGATGGCGATGCTTCCAAAAATGCACCAAAGTCAAAAAATTTGAATTTTTTATTATATCCTCTAAATATAAAATATTTCCAAAAACCAAAAATACCAGATCTTTTGCAGGGTAAATCTACCCCAGTACTGGACTAGTAGATTACTAAATTTGTTTTTTTTTTTTTTCATTTAGTAATCGAATGCTCGTATTGACAGAGATAATTTCCATATTCGTTCTTCTCTTTCAATAATCCGTAATTTGATTACCGCATGCGCAAATAAAATTCGTATGTGAAACGAATTTGACAAATGATACAGGATGTACTCTCCCGTACGCGAGGAATTTATTACGTTTGATAAACGCAGACATGCTGGAATATCATCTTTCATAGCGAAAATTCATTTCCGTATCACAGGGATTAAATTTGAATCTGCGTCGGACATGCATGAATATTTTGCGCGATATTATTCAATTCTTGATAATCGCGGGGAATAAAAATACGCATATACGGATTAAATGAACATTTGGGCAAATGAATTTACTTTATCGAAAACGAAATTGTGGAAAAGGGCGGAAATAAAGTTCAGCACAATTTTTATCGTATTACTTTGTACCTACGTAAAAGAGATTACGTTGAATGAAAATTCGTTATAACATCTTTATGTTGATGTTGGAACCACAGTTTCTCAAATACTATAAGACTTAAGACATGTTTAACAGCGGTTTCCACAATCTGACATTACTGAGAAGAGCTGATTTTGGTAACAATTGGACAACCGGAAGTACTAGTATCTTAAAATAAAATTTCAAAATATTATTTTTTGAAAATTTATGTTATTACAAATTAAAGCATATAAAAATCTCTATACGATACATTTAAATTTTTTATTAGGTATATCTTCTATAGAGTTGGAGATAAAGAAATAAAAATATTTAAAATAATAGGTTGTCATTACATTTCATTAAACTCACAGCACATGGAAAACAAGTGGAAAAATTAAAATATTTGTAATTGGCAGATATATGTCAGTGTTAAAAAAAAAGACATTACTAAAGACTTTTTCTGGGAAATACATTTAATATTTCTAATTTTATTATTAAATAAATATTTATAATTACAGACACATATACATATTACATATACCCTTCAGAAATTCCGCCAATCTCATCAATGAAATGAAAGAATCTCAAACATTAAACCTCTCGCTAAGAGATGTATTGGAATCATGCTAAAAATCGTATATCCCGAATTCAGTAGATAAACAGGTTTGAAGGTCCCTAGAATTCGTTATAACATCTTTATGTTTATGTTGGAACCACAGTTTCTCAAATACTATAAGACTTAAGACATGTTTAACAGCGGTTTCCACAATCTGACATTACTGAGAAGAGCTGATTTTGGTAACAATTGGACAACCGGAAGTACTAGTATCTTAAAATAAAATTTCAAAATATTATTTTTTGAAAATTTATGTTATTACAAATTAAAGCATATAAAAATCTCTAAACGATACATTTAAATTTTTTATTAGGTATATCTTCTATAGAGTTGGAGATAAAGAAATAAAAATATTTAAAATAATAGGTTGGCATTACATTTCATTAATCTCACAGCACATGGAAAACAAGTGGAAAAATTAAAATATTTGTAATTGGCAGATACATATGTCAGTGTCAAAAAAAAAAAAACAGAGACATTACTAAAGACTTTTTCTGGGAAGTACATTTAATATTTCTAATTTTATTATTAAATAAATATTTATAATTGCAGATACATATACATATTACATATACCCTTCAGAAATACCGCCAATCTCATCAGTGAATTGGAAGAATCTCAAACATTAGAAGAATAAGAGGAAACTTCTTCATAGATTGATTTAAAAAAAATATAAATTTATATATAAAGAAGATATGTGTTTTTTTGTATACCAGAAATGTTAAATATGTACAATATTTATATAGCCTAATATGGAAATGGCGAGAGGTCTTGTGCTGGCCTCAACAGATTTTTTAAAAGTATTTTAAATGAAAGTTTATACAATATTTTTCATAGTAATAGAAAAATAATAATCCATTGTTATTTTCGTAATTAAATTAAAGATTGGCGCCAGAAGTAATCATGAAAAACAACCTTCTACTCTTGTGACGTCGGAGTACATGCATCACGTCATTCATAGCCAATAGGAAAACAGTTTATCTTATGTATATAAAGAAAAGTAGGCGATAGTTTGTCACATGTTAAACTGTATGTACTCTGACATCACATTCTATTTCTAATCACGTGACTATGTTAAAATATTACACAAATTTCAAAATTTAATTGTAAAACATCTGAAGGATATTTCGTCATATTTTCTAGTTTGAGGCTCTTTAAAGAACAATATCTTTTTTAGTATTTAAGATTTAGGTCTTCTTCACATAAATACAACTCCGACTGGCACACTAGTGATATTCATTGATTTGTATGGCAACACTTTAGAACAGCAAAAATGAATTATACAATTTGATTCAATTTAATGCTTGAGAGTATATGTTAATAGTATATTACATAAAATAGAAGCTAAGAAGCTTTGACAGTAAATTTGACGTTTTGTTTAAATTATAGCAACGAACATGATTTGTTTAATTAGTGCGCGTCAACTTCAAGGCATAATGTGCCCCTGCAAAACCCTAATGTAATGATTTGGGGCATACAAATTTAGGATTTAGATATTGGAGTGATAAAAGTGCAACATCGGACGCAGCCTTAGAAGTCTTTTAAAATTTTGTGAATCATACATTTATATGCATAATTCCTGCTGTGCTCTAGCTATTCCTAGATTAAAATTCCTGCAATAAACACAACATTCCATTCGTTGTAAGATAAGCTAAGCCGTGTTTGCAGGTTTGATGTTCCGGGGGTCTGACTTCATGCTGAGGGTCATTATTTAAATGAAACGTGTTTATATCCCGACTCGTAAACATCTATGGACTATTCTGTTTCGTGAGGAAGAGAAAACCTCATTTCCGGTGGTTCCGGAGTTGGCTGGTTTACGGTTAAGGTCAGGTTTCACCACGACACGATATGGTATCTATGTTTTGTTTACGGGCTCATCACAGTTAAATAAACACGAGGGTTAGCTTTAACATAAAGCTAAAATTTAATGAGTTGTATTTGGAGATAAAATAAATACAAAATAACAAAGTATTATACGAAATTTAATGTGACATCTAACTAATTATTTTTTTAATTCTTTGTAGTTCACAATGCGTCAATTCAATTTTTGAAACAAACAACAAAGTTAGCCATTTCAATTTTCTTACAGTACCTACCTTCACAAAAACTCGGTGTTGCAGGATCAAACTTACTATAATGAATTGTCAAGTCTCAACTACACAAATTTTATAAATTTTTGTACGATGTTGAAAAACAGAATGTAAAAACAAATATATATATACAGGGTGTTAATACTAAGTCGTTACACCCGAAAATGGTAGTTGGAAATCATTAAAATAAACAACTTTTTTTAGTTCCAATTTTTGATTTGGTGCCCCGGTTTGTAGTTATTGGAGTTTTTGTTTTTCAAAAAATCGTCATAACTCCCTTATTTTAAAGACTATTGCAAATTTTTTTCTTTCAAATTTACCTTTAGGCTCTCTAAAACATTTGGCATATACAATTATTATTTATTTTTTCAAATGACAAAATGGCGATTGATCATAAATTTCAAAACGTGATTTTTTGATAACCACTCCATCGATTTTTGAAAGTAAAACATTTATAAAATCCTTAAACTATCTACTACAATATTTGTCCTAAACATTTTTTTCGATCTATCCCAAAAAAAGTTTTTATTCATTTAATTGACTTATAAGTACAGTGTTTTCAAAATTAAACCTAACGCGGAGTAGGCTATAAACAAAAAAAAAAAAAACGTATATCAATTTGAAAGTATTTAATTAAATGTCAATTTGACACGAGATATTGTCAAAAATGTTATCTAAAAAATATTCTCGTATCCTTATTTTAAAAATAGAAATAAATTAGAAAACGGTGAATTTTTTTCTCCTTATAATTACATTTCACGATCAATTGTGACAACTTGATTTTTGAATTGAATAATGATCAGACATACGTTTCTGTGTTCATAGCCTACTCCGAATTAGGTTAGGTTTTTTCTGAACATACTGCACTTATGTAAGTCAAGTAAATGAATAAATACTTTTTTTGGATAGATTGAAAAAAATGTTTAGAACAAATATTGTAGTACATAGTTTAAGGATTTTATAAATGTTTTACTTTCGAAAATCGATGGAGTGGTTATCAAAAAATCATGTATTGAAATTTTTGATCAATCGCCATTTTGTCATTTGAATAAATAAAAAATAATTGTAAATGCCAAATGTTTTAGAGAGCCTAAAGGTAAATTTGAAAGAAAAAAAATTCAATAGTGTTTAAAATAAAGGAGTTATGACGATTTTTCGAAAAACAAAAGAACTCCAATAACTACAAACCGGGGCACCAAATCAAAAATTGGAACTACGAAAAGTATATATATATTGTGTACATGAAGTATGTAAATTTTTGTAAGATCTTATATTATTTTTCAATAATTGTATACCGAGATGAAGGTAAACAGTGTACCGAAACGTCGGTTCTGAAAGAAAAAATATATGCTGCATGATTGAGAATTCGAGTTATTGTTAATAGCTAATCTATCCCACAGTCAACAAATTTCTCACATTTCCTCTTTATTATTTTTATGTTCTTCAGTAGCTTTTATTATTTGCAAAAATATATAAAGTACCTACTACACAAACTATAAAAGAAAATAATATGTATGTAATATAAAAATGACATGGTGTGATAAGTGCATCTCCCTGGTAAGCCAGCATTTTTTATTATTGCTTGAAGTTGTAGGAAACGACGACGATGGAACGATGTCAGTGCAGTTTCAGATCATTTTATCCGTCACATTC
This sequence comes from Ophonus ardosiacus, assembly GCA_943142095.1. Taxonomy (NCBI): domain Eukaryota; kingdom Metazoa; phylum Arthropoda; class Insecta; order Coleoptera; family Carabidae; genus Ophonus; species Ophonus ardosiacus. The sequence goes on along the minus strand of OW964831.1, from coordinate 12,665,826 downwards.
AGTAGAGTGAGAGTTAAGTGCTGGTCTCAACAAGTTGCACCAAGTGAAAAATGGAATATTCTTTCGAAACAGCTGATCTCACTCTTGTTCAAATTTCAAATTATATTTTTACCTTCCGTCACCGTTAGATAAGGAAAATATTGTCTGATCAAAAAATTAGATGGTGATTTTTTAATGAATAAGCACGTTTTAGGGACCCTATAATACAATTTTACTAATTTTACAATGATAAAAATTTCTCCGACGATAACTCCAATACTACAATTCTAAAAATTAAAATTCTTTCGAATTCCTCTTCTTTACATCCATATGAAGAGCTAATTAGATTTCGGTTACAATTGGTCAATCGGAAGGTCCCTTATTTGAAGTTCTTAACAGTTTTTCTTGAAAAAACGTAGTTAAATATTTTTTTTTTGACATTTTGTGTGATAATCAATATGAAAGAATATCTTTTATATACAGTTTGTTTTTATATTTGCCTTCATATTCAATAGAAATAGAGTTAAAGAATTATAAACAAATTAGCTTTCATAAATCAGCCAGCTGATATATTTAGAGATGCATTCGGGCCGGGCCGGGCTTTCAGGTTTGGATCGACTCGGCCCGAAAATAAAAATTACCAGTTCGACTCGAAGATCGACTCGACAAAAAAAATTAGCTAACCCGGCTTGAATATTGACTCGAAATCGGGCCGGGCTCGTAATTGCGTGCTAATGTTGATTTTTATATTAAAGCGAAATGTTTAATTTTTTTCATGTCAAACTTATAAAAAAAACCTCTACATTCTTACAACTTTCAACATTAGTTAACATAAGTAGATGAAAAAAACCTTCTAGTGTAAGTTTGTTATAAAAATTACAGACCTATGTGTATTTAACACTTTGTTTACCAAAGCCGTTAGTCCTCAACTTTGATTATTCATATTTTTATACGTTACTATAGTTATTTGTAGTTCCATATGTATTGTACTCATCCAAGACAAGTTTTACATTTTTTGACGATTTTCTCTCTGTGATATGTTGGTTTTAACTAATTATTTATTTATTCATATTTATTTATTTATTTTTTTAATTGTCCGTGCTGTATGTTCTGTTATCCACATGTGGTTTCCTTTTTTCGACTAGACCATTCTGTAAGTCTGTATTTTATATTTTTTGTAATTTATATTTATTTTGTGTTCATATGTTACTATTTTGCTTTTGTATCATATTTTAGAGCCCTAAAGAAGACTATTGTATAGTCGAAACGTCGGCGAGAATAAATTTTATTAATTGACTGCAAGTCCGAAGAATTCTTACTTTCCTGTATCTACCTCCATCCTAACACAGTCGAATATTGATTTTTCAACTCTAATAACAATAATAATAGCAGCATCACAATATAATTATTATGCTTTAATGAATAACCTTGAATTCTTGAAGTAAAATAATAATTTTTATTTATTAATATGTGAAGTTTGTTGTTATTAAATAATTGTTGATCCTTTTTAACTTCATCCATTTTCATTAAAATATTAAGAAAACTGTGCATTTGATTGAACTATAAGATTTTTCGGGCCGGCCCGAAAAGCTCGAATTTTTGGGCCGGGCCAAATCAAAAGTCCGACTCGCCTTGATTTTTGAAAATGATTAGCCCGATTCGGCCCGATAAAAAATATTTTCGGCCCGGCTCGATAATCGACTCGAAACCGAGGTACTACATAATTTTAAATTTTCTTTTGTTGCAGACTAGATATGACCACTGAATTTAATTTGGAAGAGAGAAGGAAGGTAGTAGCTTGGATGGAAGTGTTTGGATCACTCTCAATAGTAAGAAAAAAATGTCAGCAAATATAACTATCCGTCGACTGCATAAGAAATTTGTGCGCACTTTTTTCTTAGTATTAAGGGTGACCCGAACACTTCCATCCAAGCTGCTACCTTCTTTCTCTTTTCCAAATTAAGTCGGTTGACCATATCTAGTCTGCAACAAAAGAAAATTTAAAATTATGTAGTACCATATAAGTGGTAACATCTTTTTGACAACCCTGTATAGTATAGTTTATGTACAAGTATCTAGCGGGTGGTTACTCTTGCGTAATTATATACTATATTTAAAAAATCTGTTGTGGCCAGCACAAGACCTTCCGTCAATTCGATGTATTTTGTACAAATCCCATACCAAAAGTACCGTGGTACAGTTTTTATATAATATCATGTGAAATCGAACACGAATACATACTATTTTTTTTACAAATTCCATACCCAAAGTTCATTTGAAAAGGTTCTATAAATCCAATGAAATTATGACAAAAATAAACACTACGTAAAATGCACTTAACACATTTCTTTCAGCTTCAGCTTTCCCCTACTTTATTAGGAGTCGCTGTTTCCTCTTCTCTTCCACTCATTCCTGTCCAACACATCTTCTTCACACAGTCCTTCCTTTCTCAAATCTTCTGCGATGCAGTCCTTCCATCTTCTCTTTAGCCTTTCACTGCATGTCACTTGCGAGGAACACTATGACATACTAATTTTTGATTCCATATTTTCCATATTTGGTTTTGCACTTGCAACAGACATCTGTCAATTAGAATTTTTTGAATGAGCAGCTGTTTCCATGATAAATAGCAAAGCTGACTAATTTTTGAAAATTAATTTCTTTATAATGCTTTAACTCTACATCTATTGAATATGAAGGAAAATGTATAATCAAACCATATAGAGAAGAGTATTTTCTTTAATAAATATAATAACGAAATGTCAAAAAATAATATTTAACTTCGTTTTTTTTAAGAAAAACTGTTAAAAACTTCATATAAGGGTACTTCCGGTGGATCAATTATAACCAAAATCTAATCAACTCTTCATAGGGATGTACAGAAGAGGAATACGAAAGAATTTTAATTTTTAGAATTGTAGTACACACACACACACACACACACACACACACACACACACACACACACACACACACACACACGGAGACACACACATACGTACAGACATCATCTTAAAAATAGTAAATACGTATTGTAGGGACCCTAAAACGTGCTTATTCATTAAAAACCCACCACATAATTTTTTGACCAAAGACAATACCTTTCTTACCTAAAGGTGACGGAAGGTAAAAAAATCATTCTGAAACTAAAATTAATGGCGAATATATTAAGGGAGTGTCATACTCAGCGCCACCAATATTGTTACATTTTTGAGCGCCACCATTACAAGGTTAACTATAAATGATAGTAGTTAGGTACAATGAAATAAATTTTACAGTTTTATATTTTTTGGCAAACTACTGAACACGAAACTACAATAGGAAAATTGAAAATATTTTTATTATGAGTAACAATTTTTCACTTTATAGATCATCCCAGAAAGTAACTTCAAATTTATACCATTTTAAATCTCCCTATTCTAAATTAAAAACTTAGAAAAGAATCCCCATCCACATATTTCTCCAGTGACAAATAAATTGAATATAAAAGTTTCCTGGATGGGCTTACGATCTCCATGCGACCTGCACATTTAAATCAGTTCACCGGAATCCTGGAGTTGGTGGCCCGGAATCCAGTCCTGCTGTAAACACGTCAGGAAAGTACGCGATCGCATGTCGACGACAGTGGACGCCGGTGGATGGTAATTGTTCTCGTTTAGTTTGTGAGTCGCAAAGGAAATTTCTGGGGAAATGTATGAGTTGGATGATTGCAAGTTTCGTGCCAATGGCTTTATGCAGGGTCGGACTTAGAAAAAGACTTTTGAGCAGGGACCTGAAACGTATTTAAGGTTCTAGTTAGTTTCAGGTTCAATAAATAAAAGCTGGTTCAGTTTCATTTTCGATTTAAGGAAAAGAGAATTATAACGGTTCGTCGATTTTTGCTTCGGGTTCGAATATCCGCTCAGAGCAAAGAACAAAAAGATGGTAATATTTATAATTTTTAAAAATTAGTTTGAATTTACAATATTTAATTTTATGTTTAGCATTTCTAAACCGAATTTGTATTTAAAACGGTTTAAGTTTCGGTTCAGGTTTATTGACTTTGAATACTAAAGGTTTGGTTCGGGTTCAGATTCATCTAAAATTTGGGTTAATTCGGGTTCAGTTTCAGGTCCCTGTTGGAGAAAAGAAAAGGAAAAGGAGAAAAATATTTAGAAAGATTTGGGATGGGATTGTAGCGAAGGTTGGAGAAAATTGCGTGGAGAGATAAAGAGAGACTTAGGATGAGAAGGCGTTGAAAAATTTCGCGAGAAATATGAAAAAGGAATGCTAACTGTGTTGGATATAATTATTATAGAATTCTACAAAATAATTTTATGTTACATAAATATTGTATTGTACTTCGCTGTCGAAACTCTATATTTATTGAATATGAAGGAAAAAGTATAAACAAACTGTTTATAAAAGAAAATATTCTTTAATATTTATATAAAATGTCGAAAAATGATATTTAACGACATTATTCAAGAAAAACTATTAAGAATTTTAAATGAGGGTACTTCCGATTGATAAATTATAACCAAAATCTAATCAGCTCTTCTTATGGATAAAGGAAGAGGAATTCGAAGGAATTATTATTTTTGGAATTGTAGTATTGTAGTTATCGAAGGAGAAATTATACACACACATATATACAGACATCATCATAAAATTGGTAAAATCTTATTGTAGGGACCCTAAACAGTGCTTATTCGTTAAAAAAATCACTATTTTTTTACCTCCCGCTACACTAGGTACGGGAGGTATAGGGATCGTGCTAAAAATCGGATATAGAGATTTTGGTGAATAAGCACGTTTTGATGTCCCCAGAATACGATTTTAACATTTTTACAATGATGTCTGTAGGTGTGTGTGTGTGTGTGTGTGTGTGTGTGTGTGTGTGTGTGTGTGTGTGTATGTGTGGATTCCGTGGACACTATTACTCAAATACTATCAATCAGAAAAATTTGAAATTTTGTATACCCATTTTATACTAATGTGGGAAGAGCTCATTAGTTTTTAGTGTATATCGAATAACCGGAAGTATCATTTATACAAGCTTTTAACAGTTTTTCTTGTAAAAAAAATCCTTGAATATAATTTTTTAGTAACTTTTACTGATTAAATTTGAATATAATTGTATAATCTTCAATTTTACGATAATAACATTTAGTAAATAACTCTAAATAACTTTAAATATGAATATATAATATAATTTATTTTCATATATCATTTTGCCTATGCGTCAAACAAAAACATAATTTTAATAACAATTTTGACATTTAAATAAATGTCACTGTCAATCACTGTTAGGAAGAAATTGCATTAAAATTAATAATGAAATCGTGTTAAGGGGAATATAATGGTAAAATATTTAATTCTAATGAAATTAAAGTTTGTAAAAATAATATATTTTCCATCATACATAAATATTAGATATACAGGAACATCTGATTTAATTTTTTTCTATTTTTGCAGCACTATAAAATAATATTAATTTACAACTACAATTTACGAAATGGATCGACGAAGAATTTACAAAGATTGCGTTTTAAAGCACCTAGAAGTTGATGCTGATTTTTATAAGAATGTGTGTGTGACGATTTACCCTTAAAGTCTATTAAAATATGATTCAAAACTTCTCAAATTTGGTATTTAAAACTCATATATAATTTGAAACAACATATCAGATTTTAACCATTTATTGGATGTGGTACTTAATTTGGAGCTCCATTAGATTTTTGAGGAAAAACAATAAAACATAATCCTAAATTTCGTATTACAGACTTTTGTATTTATTGGACAACAAATTAGATTTTATTTACAACCGATCAACCGGAAGTGATACTTTACGTAAAGCTTACAGCTATTTTAAGCATGGAATTGGCGGGAGGTCATGTGCTGGCCACATCAGATTTTTTTAAAGACAATACCTTCCTTACCTAAAGATGGCTGAAGGTAAAATTTATACATACTGCGCAAAAGTTTATTATTATTGATTCATTTCTCTTGAATACGTCTCTGCGTATTCGTGTAATCGAATTACCGGCACGGTAAAGAATTAAAGGTTAAGCCACGGAAATTTACTATTTCATGCAAATAAATGTTCAGTTTTAGTAATTTACTTCACATGTAATTTCATGGTATTTAGCGTTTAGTTAAACTATAAAATGATCTGCAATTTATTTCCCATTGCATCGTTTTCATTTTCAATTTTATAGGACTTGTGAAATTTACATGCAATATCACCTGAAAGACATTTTCAGGTATATGTGAGAAAAATTCAATTTACTCTAGCTGTGAAAAATGCGTTTTTATTGAGGTATAAATTACATTGTAATGAAAAATCTATGTGGGTATATACATGTATCAACTACAGTAGAGGTGTTATCAGTGTTGCCAGAGGTGGTACAATTGTATCAGATTTGGTACATTTTATAAATAAAAATACATTTTTACTATATTTGCAGATTAGGTCCATTTCTGGTACAAAATGCAATGCAAAAGCCAACGTCTTCGAAATTCGAAAATAATCGCAGTTTGTGTACATTAACGCAAACGCAAAGATAAATGAATGCGTAAAACATTTAAATTGAAGACACGGCATTCTTTTTGTGTAGCCATCTAGCGATATGTGCTTTAATTGACGCATTAATGGAAGTAGTCTCTCGCTCACCCCTGGGGGCTCCGACTAGCATCGCAAATGTCAAATGTTTAGTAGTTAGCATTTGTGTTGTTGTTGTTGGTTGACGTAAAGTGTATACTTCATCTCAGGTAAGAAAATAGTGACGGGAAGATAGGTGCAGTTTGATCTTCCTGCCAGTATTTTCTTGCGTGAAATGAAGTACAGGTATTATTATTTTTGAAACATTTTTATTTAATTAATATTTGACTCCATGTTACAAAAAGAATAGGTAGGTATGTATATATGGTTATAAACCAGCATCCCGCCATTTTAAAAAGATTTCTACATTTAGTACTAAATCTGGTACATTTTTGAACTAAAGTTGGAACAAAATATTTTTACATCTGGCAACACGGGGTGTTATATGACTCCAATACAATAACACAATTGGTGTTTTAGTGTTCACAATTTCTCGAAATCTCAGTCATACAGCATTTATTCTAACAAAACTAAAGTTTCAAAGTCGACAAATTAAGAGTAATAAGTTGAGTGCCTGTGAGGTAACGCCTGGTAAGCGCCCACACGGAAAAATATATCGTTTTCATTACCGATTTCTACATGTGTTATAGATATTGGCACACTCAGAAATGGGTAATATGCCGTGATGATATATTTATTTATTTATTTATTTATTTATTTATACTTAGCGTGTGTGTTTTAAGATAAATTTATAAAATATAAAAATAAAATTATCCTTTGTCGAGGCCTGCTTGAAAGTTATAGCTCGGAATATTCAGGAACATTATCGTAAAACTTTAAAGGCCGGTATTTCAATCTATGGTTAAAGTTTAACTTCCAGTTAAGTAAACAAATTGCATCGTTTTGCCGACAGCAATGATAAATCTGTCATTTCCAAGTTCATTTCGTTTAAATTTTCTTTATTTAACTCTTAGTTAAAATTTTAACCAGATATTAAAAAACTGGCGTTTAATTAAATAAAACTCTAGAAGTAGGCGTTTCTTTACGTTTAACTAAATAAAACTCTAGTAGTCATTTCTTCATGTTTAGTATTTTTCATCATTAATTTTCTTCTTCTTAATATGTTTGTTTTTAGACATAAACTATTAAAGTGCAATAAATGTTCTAATCTCAAACATAATCACAACTATCACAATTATGTAACATCACTGTACATTTGTTACGCTTTATATTACTCTAGTCCGTAGTCAGTTAGAATTTGCTTCTGTGTGTTGGAATCCTCAATATCAAATTTATATCGACCGAATAGAAAGTATTCAAAATAATTTTTTAAAGATATTGTTTAAAAAATTTCCCACGCACAGACCAAACTTACTATCTCTAGAAAATAGAAGGCAGTTAAATGACTTATGTTTTATGTATAAATTATTTAATAATGTCATATTATCCCCATGTTTAATTAGTTCGTTTAACTTTCACGTACCTAAGTATCCCAGCAGACATATACGTCTTTTCTCAGTGAATTATTGTAGAACAAATTCAACTATGAATTCGCCGATTGTCCGCCTTTCTTATCTATGCAATAATTTGTATTGTAGTGGAAGAATGCCGGATTTAGTTTGTGAAACATTATGTAGCTTTAAAAGACTGATTAAATTTTAATTTAAGTAGATCAAATCAATATTTTCGTATTGGGTTAGGGTTAATAATTGGTATAGGTTTATATTTTGTATATTTCATTTACTTGTTGTATTATTATTGCTTTGTACACAGTTTTTTGTTAATTGGTCTAGTGCCTCTCTGTTATTGGGAAATATTTCCTGTTGAGAAGCCAAAATTGTAAAATAAATAAATAAATAAATAAACATAACAATAATACCTTCTTTACTTGTACATCTAGAGATAAGCTGGATATAAAACTCCATTGCCACTATCCTTCCTTTATCCATTATCCTTTATTATCGCCACTCGGGCTCCCTCACATCTAACCCTTCATTATCCCACACTCCATGACCTTAACCCTATGTTCTCCAATACACAACAATCAATCTTTCAGCGGCTGTGACATCGAGCAGAGCATCGGACCACAGCCGCAGTGGGGCGATTCCTGATAGGCCCCACACTAGGCAGGGCTTGCCGCAGACCGCAATAAGGACCCAGCGGGCGAAAGGGGCCATAAAAACTTGATTAATGGTCAGGTCAGTGGGTGTCAAACGGGAGAAAGAGAAATGGATCATAATAAAGGATATATCTGTAGGTATTCTGTAAAATATGAAGGGATTAATGAACAGCACCGTTTAGTAATTACGGGAAAAAATATAAATAAACAATTATAAATTCAAGATGAATATATTTAATTAAACGATGTTACAAACATTTAACTGAGTAAAATTATTAAGTGAATTAAAATATCTGATTCTTCAAGAATCAGAATTCAGGAATCAATAATGTGTTGACAGACTCCGGGTATTCTATGTATTAGCTTTTATAACAGTGCAAAAAAGCAAGATGTGATAATTCCCTATTTTTACCTTCCCTAAAATACGATTTTAACATTTTGCCAACGCTGTAATTCAAGTACTATCATTTAGAAAATTCTGAAACCTTATATGGCACTTCTGTTGAAGCTCAAAATAGTTTTCTTCGAAAAATATTTTGAATGTAATTTTGATTTATTATTTTTAAAATTAAAGATTATTAAATTTTCTACAGGTATGCGTTCATACTTTTTCTATATATTTTATAGACAAATATATAAAATAATCCATTTTATAAATCGCGGAGTTTATGTTTTAAAGACAAACACAATTCCTTAGTTACACAGTTCAAATTTAAAATGTATATAACTGACAGATAAATGTCACTATCCACCGACCATTTCAAATTAATATTGGTAACGATTAAAAAAGATAGTAATAGTAAATAAAACAATAGTTATAGTTATATTATACGAATGCAAAAGAACATAATATAATTTCCATCAATTATATAGGTATATATTTAAATTAATAAAATTAAAAAAATAAATATAAATAATAACACTCGGTTTAATTTCACAAGAAAAGTATATTCTTACTTTATTGTACAATTTACCCAGTTGCGGTATCATCAGAAGTACTGGCGGGAGGTATGGTACCTACTGGCCATATTTTTTTTAACATACTCGTATATGAGCCCAAATTCATAATAGTGCGACCGGTTTATATTTCCAAAAAACAAATTATAAAATCAACTCAAAGGGTAAGAAATTTCTACAAATTTCTTTCGGCTAGTTTAAAATAGAGATATTAAACCACAAAACCTACAAAAACTGAATGTTATTCAAATATTCCACCATTTAATATTGATTTACATCGCATCTATTTTTAATACCAGCTTTAATTCTTTTTGGCATCCCTAAGCCCTGCACATTTTTCTGGGAGAATTATGCCATTTGCAGGGTTTTACTGAACGCACTTGATATTTACATAGTTGTTTTTCATTGTGCCAAAAATAAAGGGTCTCGATAGAAGCTAAATCTAGACTAAGAGACGACCCTTAAAATATCGGTCGAAATATTACCACTATTCATTTGGCCCACAGATTTTTAAAGTTTTGAGTTTATATTAAAAGTTGCATAAATTTTTAAACATTTGTCTGGATATTATACTTTGAAAATGTAAACCGGCCGAATTATGAGTTTGGACTCGCTATTATACCGTTAATCTTATGTGCGGTATTACAGTGTTCTCTACTATACGAGTATAAATTCTGGAAGTACTGTAATCCCTCTTACAACACACTCTAATTGCTGAAACCATTTTGTCAAAACGAACTCTTTTTGGTTTGTGAAATGTATCGTCATTTGAAATTGTAAAGAGCCAGAAAGCCTATTGGCGGTTGTAATTTCATAGTGCGTAGAAATTTTCCCGGTTTAATGAAATGTGAGCGGATGTCTATTCTTCTTTTATCCTTTCTGCGAGACTAAACGAGCTGTAAGGAATGATCGCCTCGCTTTCATGCTAAATGAAATGAGAACCAACTGCTTTTGGAATGGCATTAATTGATTTTAGACTGACAGCACGGAACCGCTTGTCTTTTCACGGAATTTTTCTTTATAGCCACTTTGCGGCCGAAGTTTTAGCTTATCAAACATGGGCTGCCAGTCACGAAATAATTGATTAAATCGCGCACGAAAAGGAAGTATTATGTATTTTGGTTAATGATGGCATCAACACTATGGAAATGTTTCTGACGTGGTAACACGGTAACAGAAGTAAAAATAAATTTGGGGTCACTACTATTCTTGTGACCTCATGAACGTGAGCTTTCTGAGTTAATTATCAACCTACACTCTGGGTAATAATAGTTACACATAAAACCCCTAAATCTACTTTAGTAAAAAAAAATCAAAATCATAGAAAAACTGTTTAACCAATTTCTAGAAGATTAATTTTATGGGTTTTTAACAGTGTCTTGATCAATAAATAGTAACAAACAAAACTGTTTTCTTTATTATAAACACACAACACACAATTTCAAAAATAGTAGCGTTTCAATAAGTAACTGTTCTTATATTCTAAGAACAAGCCATTATTTTATTCATACAAAAAATTCCTTGAAATGTCTTTTATTATATTTTATATACTCGTACTAATTATTTATTCTCAAACACATTTCTTTTTTTGGCAATATATGAAATCGTCTTTTAAGAAATAAAATGTTTAAAAATTCCGACTCGTTTTTCGCATGAAAATACTTTTATGAAATAATTATTCACAGAGAAATTTAAAATGCTGGGATTATTATTGAAAAATAAAATTCTACCTTGTATTCAAATTTCTTTAACGCGGGTATACAGAGACATCGGTCTGTTTTTAAATGTAATGGAAAAAAATTCTAACGAAATACCTATATTTTAAATTTGCAGTATTATTATAAATTATAAGTAATGGCGAATGGTTTAGATAATACATTTTTATTAAATAGAGAAGTTTTGCTTTTCATTATTTTTATATCAAACCTTTCAAATTTAAAGAAAATTAATTTAATATTTCATCTATATAAATCCGATATATCATTATTACACCTGTTATTTAAAGTTATCAAATAATTCTAATTCAGAAAATAGTATTCAAAGCCTTATTCTAAATTTGATAAAAATGTAATTTTAATCATTCGCCATTGTACTTTTTACTAACATAAATGATAGTTTTTATACTATTAGATAGTAAATTTCATGTAGGTACTTTTTATATTTGAATAAATATATACCTAAATGTTTTATTTGAAAATAAAAAGTTACATACCAATGCCTGTAGAAAAATATATGCTGCATATTTATAGACATTTTAATTTAAAATAAACTTCGTTTGAAATTTTTTTGTAATATTTCAAAAAATCAAGTTATTAAAAAAGTACAGATCGATTAATTAAAAAAACTCACATTTATAAATTATTTTTACAGCGAAAAACTGTAGGATATCAATTATAATTAAAAACAACTTATGATAATAAATGACAGTTTCCTATCAGATGAGGTCCACAAATGGCAAATTAATAAAGCTTTGGTAGAATATAAAATGATAATTTTAAAAATTTATCTTATCTCAATAAATTCTGGTACTATCACAAAAAAGTTACAGGTATATTATATTTTGAAAGTAATCAATTAGATTCAAACCATTGTCCTGTAAAAGAGTTTGAAATTTCTTAATTATTTTTTTCATGAAAATCTAGAAGTTCTTAAGGGTGGATTACACGATGAAGTTTTTCTTTTCAAGTGACTTGAAAAGTGTTTTTATAAGTGACTTTACAAGTATATTTACACGATCAAGTTTTGCGTGAATTAAAATATCCAAGTTTCAAAATTTAAGTTATACCTACATTAAATTGCTATTGAATTTTTATCGTATATAGCCATCAAGATTTCAATTACTTCTCTATCCCATTTTGCTATTTTTCAGTTTAATATCGATCACTTAATAATGCTACTTGAATACATCAAAAATATAAATACAAATGACATTTGACAGTTACTTGACAGTCAAACTTATAGGGACTATTAAGAAAAAGTAGCGCATGTTCCAGTTATTTTAAAAAGTTTTTCGTGAAAAGTCTATTCATTTTGCACTCAAGTCACTTAAAAAAAAAGTTCAACGTGTAATGCACGCTGTACTTATGCTAATATTATTTTATTTTTCCTTTTACTTATCCGGTACAAGTTAAACATAAATATTTCGATTTTCTGGATCATAAATAAAAATATTCCCGCTTATAGAATATTGCAAGCAATAAATTGTTAATAAAATACTTTACCGTAAATCTATTCTGTATGCAATTTTATATCTCCCCAATATATATATTTCTTGAGCTATCATAACTCCTTTCATAAATAGCGTAAAATATCGCTTTAGGAAGATAGTAGGAAACAAATTTTCCGTGGATTTGAGGTAGGGATTTACTGTGAGCAATCCTGCGTAAATTTGTTCCCCGGAACAAATGCAACAGGCTCAACGTGTGAAGGAAACCTCAACAAACTTCCTCGATTCTCCGCCTAATCTGAGGTGGTTTCAGACTAAGACGGCCTGAGTTGCATACAGACAGAGAGAGATCTAAAATTAGAAAATTTAAATAGGTAAGTACCCAATTTTAGATAAAATTAAGAAAGATTCAAAATTCAATTTTCTATATTTCTCAGTAATTGATTCAAAATTTTAATAACTTTTGCAGACCGAGGTCCAGAGATTGCCACCAAAGCGTACCAAGGGCTGAAACTACTTTAGGTGTGTTATACTCCATATTTTTTCTACGAACAAAAAGATTAATCGGTTTGTAATAGACATTTATGTAACAAGAGTAAAGAGTATAGTCTTAATTTACGAATATGAAAGTATGACCGAGCCGTAGCCGAGTTCGTCAAACCCTAAAAGTGAAATTAAGACAATTTTTACCTCCCGCTACCCTTGGTAAGGGAGGTATAGGGATCGTGCTAAAAATCACTTATCGAGATTTTAGTAAATGACCACGTTTTAAGGTCCCTAGAATCCAATTTTAACATTTTCAAGATGATGTCTGTATGTGTGTATGTGTGTATGTGTGTGGATGTTGTCTTCGCTCTAACTCAAATACTATCATTCAGAAAATTCTGAAACCTTGTATTTCTATCCTATTATAATATAAAAAGAAGCTATTAGATTTTGGTGTAAATTAGACAAACGGAAATGGCACTTTACTTGAAGCTCATAATGGTTTTTCTTCAAAAAATAACATTAAATGCCATTTTTTCGCATTTTGTCATTATGAAAATTAAAGAATATTGAATTTTCTACAAGTATACATTAATAATTTTCTTATATATTTTCTTATATATTTTACAGATAAATTTAAAAATCATTTTTTTCTTTTAATCCTGAAGCCTAAGATAAATACAATTCCTTTGTTACACAGTTCATTTTTCAAATGAATGTAACTGACAGGTCATTGTTAAAAAACGATTCACAAATCGTAAATAAAGCAATAGTTTTGTGTTATATGCAAAGGAACTTATATAGTTTGCAGCATTAGTAAATATGTAGGTATGTATTTAAATTAATAAAAAATTAAATGAGTGTCAAAAAACTGATCACTTCAAATTAATAATAGTGACATTTTAAAAAGAAAATAGTAAATAAAGTAATAGTTATAAGCAATGGAACAGTCTGCAGCATTAATAAATACGTAGGTATGTATTTTAATTAATAAAAATTAAATTGCGGGAGGTTTTGTGTTGGCCACATCAGATTTTTACTCTAGTTGCATACAATTTGAAAAATTGCCTTAACATTTTATTATTTCACTCATTTGCGTTAAAATAGTGCACCTTTTTACACGTTTATTGTGTTAAAAAGACATACTTTATAAACCCATTTTAATGAAAAAAGTTTGCTTCTTTTTACAGACGTAAAATATAAATACCTAGGGAAACAATATACACCGGTCTGCCTTTTTTGCAGACTGTTCCTATTAGAGCAGTCGTGGCCTGCAATTATTCACTTTCTATAATCAAATGTCTTTCGAAAAGCCTACTTTTTAAAGGATCATATTAAAAATATATGTACAAAAGGTGTATAAATTTTTTTTTAGGCGACCATCACAAGAAGTATTACGAGTATTAATTAATAGTTATTTATGCAATAAGAAGACATTTTTTACTCGAGTTGCATACAATTTTTGTTTACATCTGCAATAAAAGTGTGAAAAAAGTGCCATAACTTTTAATTATTTCACTCGTTTTCATTAAAAGAGTGTACTTTTCTTCACACTTTTATTGTGTTAAAACTGACTTCACAAACCCATTTTAATGTAAAAAATCTGTTGTGGCCAGCACAAGACCTCTCGCCATTTCCATATTAGGCTATATAAGTATTGTATTGCACTTCGCTTTCGAACCGTCGTTTTATAAAAAAAATTAAATAACTTTACTCAAATATTGTTTTTTATTGTATGTAACATATCTTCTGCACACATATAATTCTAATTATATCTATTTTTCATTGTATGAGGAAGTTTCTAAATGTCAGAGATTCTTCCAATTCGTTAACCAGATTGACGGTATTTCTGATGGATATATGCGTTTTACCACAATTTTACCTATAATTTCAAATATTTAATTAATAAAACAATAAGAAAGATTAAATATAATTCCCAGAAAAAGCTATCAGAATTCAGAATGTCACTAAAACTGTTGATATTTGACATTGACATGTGTCATTTACAAACTATGTTATAAACATTGGAATTTGTCAACTGGTTTCCTTAGTGCCTTAGCCTCTGCGATTAGTTTACTCTATAAATTATAGTGTCTTTATCTCTAACTCTATACAAGATATAATAAAAATTTCAAATGTATTAGATGGAGAATTTTATGTTCTTCAATATTTAATAAAAAAAAAACTTCCAAAAAATTATGTTTAGAAGAATTTTTCTAAGAAACTACTACTTTCGGTTGTTCAATTGTTACCAAAACCTTTTCAGCTCTTCCTAGGAATGTCAGATTGAGGAAACTGCAGTAAAATATTTTTTAAGTCTTATAGTTTTTGAGGAATCGTCCTTCCAACATCCATACATACACACACACACACACATACACACATACATACACACATCCACACACACACACAGACAACATTTTAAAAATGTTATAATCGGATTCTAGGGACCTTAAATCGTGCTTATTCAATAAAATCTGGATATGCGAATTTTAGCATGAATCCAATACCTCTCTTAGCGAGAGGTAAAAAGTGTACACACATATAAAAATATATTTTGTATCTGATTATTTCATGTTCCTTGCAGAGTGCTTTATTGTCAGATACACAACTTACAAAAAAATCTATTTCCTGTCAAAATTATGACCTAAAAGTAAAGTAAAATAAATAAGTAAATTTGATAAGCAAAACAATGAGCTATAAAAATAACGACAACGATTTTACCAATATTCCGTTTTAAATCTAAAACAACAATAAATTTATTTGTTATTTAAATAAATGAGTAGTTATAGCGTCTGCAAAGTTAAAAACAGGCCTGAAATAAAAGAGTGCGAAAAGTTTGCAGATGCCAATAAAATGTACTTCACTTTTATCAAAGTATATGTAAAACAACTATTTATGCAAAAGCTGTCTAAGAACCGGGTTTTCAATGTATGATTAAAATTTTAACAAAGAGTTAAATAAACAAAACTGAAACGAAAAGAACTGCCAAATGACAGATTTATCACTGCTGTCAACAAAACGATGCAATATTGTTTACTTAACTAGAAGTTAAAATTTTAACCAGACATTGAAAAACCGACGCTCGAATAGAAACATTATTTTTCAAATACAACCAAAACCATCAAAAACAATCAATAACAAAAAACAAATGTTCTCTCCGTCTGGCAGTTTGGTTTTCCTACGTCGGTCCCAGTGAAGAACAACTTGAACGGTACAGAGTGATAGATGGCGTGTTCGTGCATGGATCGCCATCAGTTAATTACATTCCAGCTAGTGAATCGACGCACGCGGCCTAATGAAACACTTTGTATGGAAATTTGTCGCAAGTGAAGCGGTCATACGTGGCGCGAAATTAATTCACACGGGCTTGCAACTTGTTACTTTTAACACCTCGTCTACTAAGTACTCGCGACATACAAGAGATTTTTCATGTAGGTGCATATTACTAGAGATTTTTTTATTTTGCATGAGACAGAAAGAATGAAATGTTTACACAATGTTACTCTAGTGTTTTTGGAAAAAATGAAACAAAGTCAATTTAAAGGAAAATGTCATGTTACACGTGGAAGAGATTACTGTGAGTTATGAATTTTTCCTTTGATGCGATAATATCAATTTTCAAGCCTGCGAATAAAAGCAGACTGGCACACCCAGAAGTGGGTACAAATAATTATAAATAATTACTTTCCGTCACCTTTAGGTAAGGAAGGTATTGTCTTTGGTCAAAAAAATTGTGTTTTCAATGAATAAGCACATTTTAGGGCCCCTACAATACGATCTTACTAGTTTTACGATGATGTCTGTTTAAAAAAAAAAACGCAGATAAATAACATTTTTTTATATTTGAAAGAGTATTGTATTTTTCTTCATATTTAATAGATAGGAATTATAAAGAGATTAACTTTCATAAATCAGCCAGTTATGCTATAACCATGGAAACTGCAAATAATTCTAATTGACAGATGTCAGTGTCAAGTGCAATTTACGGATTATATGTTCGTGCTATAATTTTATTGGATGTATAAAATCTTTTCCAAGGAACTTCCGGTATGGAATTTGTATACAATTTCCTTACAGATTTTTGCCCAAGAAACTTTTGGTATGTAATTTGTGCAAAATATATAGAATTGGCGGAAGTTAATGTACAGGCCACATCAGATTTTTTAAACTCTTAACAATTAAAATTCGTATCAATAAATAATGACGATTTAAAGTTTATTTAAAATAAAACTAATAAATGAAGAAATGGGGTCTTCCATATTTTTACCTCCCGCTACCCTTGGTAAGGGAGGTACAGTAAAATTTTTGATCCGATCAAGGCTATCTACGAATTGTATCTATGAATTAAGATTTTGTGCTGTCAAATTTAGTAGTGTCCTTTACTTAGTTTTTATGAGGGTACGTAATATCTTGTGTACCTCATAAAAACTATGTAAACGACACTACTAAATTTGACAGCATAAAATCTTAATTCATAGATGCAATTCGTAGATGGCTTTGATCGGACTTCTTTCAAAAATTTTACTGTATAGGGATCGTGCCAAAAATCACATATCGAGATTTTAGCAAATGACCACGTTTTAAGGCCGCTAGAATCCAATTTTAACATTTTCACGATGATATCTGTATGTGTGTATGTGTGTGTGCGTATGTATGTGTGTATGTGTGTATGTGTGTACATTGTGTTTCTACCCTATTCTAATATGAAAAGATATCATTAGATTTTGGTGTAAATTGGATAACCGGAAATGGCACTTTATCTGAAGCTCATAATGGTTTTTCTTCAAAAAATACCATTAAATGCAATTTTTTCGCATTTTGTCATTATGAAAATTAAAGATTATTGAATTTTCTACAGGTATACATTAATACTTTTTCTATATATTTTACAGATAAATTTAAAAATCAATTTTTCTTATAAATCCCTATGCCTAAGATACACACAATTCCTTTGTTATACAGTTTATTTTTCAAATGAATGTAACTGACAATAAATGTCACTGATAAGTAAATATCACTGATTTGAAATAGTAAATAAAGCAATAGTTATATGTTATATGCAAAATGCAAAGAAACTTTTGCAGCATTAGTAAATATGTAGGTATATATTTAAATTAATAAAAATTAAGTCACTGTCAAAAAATTAATCATTTCAAATTAATAATAGTGACATTTTAAAAAGAAAATAGTATTTAAAGCAATAGTTATATGCAATGGAACAGTCTGCAGCATTAATAAATACGTAGGTATGTATTTTAATTAATAAAAATTAAATTGCGGGAGGTTTTGTGTTGGCCACATCAGATTTCTTTTATTTTATTTTCTAAAAATGTAAGCAAAGCCATTAACGTAGAGCCATATCCTTTTAAGTACATAACATTTCAACTACGAATTTTTGAAATTTTTAATAAAATTTAACTTGACATTTAATTAAATACTCTCAAATTGGCATAGCCTACTCCGAGTTAAGATTTTTTTTAACACACATTTACACACAACATTATAATAAAATCATAAGTGACCGGTTGACAATAAACAAACAATTAGATAACCAACATGACCAAGAAGAAACTTGACTTGACATAAATGACCTCTGCTCTATATGATATTTCGCAAACATTATGTATAGAGATACAAAATAAAAAAAGAAAACATAATTAATACGATATTAGTTATAGTTCACAAAAAGCAGTAACCCACACAAATTCAGTAATAGTTGAATATCTCCATTAAATTAGATAATAATTATTAATCATATTAACAACAATGGAAACGAAAAGTAAATGATGTATCAGCTATATCATCTAATTTTTAATTCGTCGTTAAGTGATGTCACGAATTGATGCTGTAGAACTTTATTAATAAAACTGTGAATGAAAAGTTCAATATTTTTGAGATATATTGCATTATATATGATTGAAATAACTTAAAGTTACATTTCGAACAAAAAAATTGAACTTTATTTTTTTGAGAAGACCCCATTAGCTACAGAATGTCTTATTTTCTGAGGGTTTATACGAAACAAGAACATAAAAAAAAGTTTTTGTCGATATTCAATAGGTGATTGATTTATGTCATTAATCATTGTTCTTTTCTCGATCGACAAAAGAGCTCCTACAAATTCTTAAGTTCATTCCCGCCTAATTACGTAGCTCGTTCCTACGTCGCATTGTTACATTTTGGATGTAATTTCCAATTATTTTTCGCAAATTAACTCCTTTCATTAGAAACAAATCCTCCATTTTAATCTTCTATCTTAAAACCCATCCCTGCTAATGGAAACAAATGGTGGCAGGCTTCGGTCCAGCGCCTACTACGTACAAAGCAATCGCCGCTGAAATGAAGCGGCCGTCTGCAAAATTAATACAAAATGATTCCCTAGCGTCGCTACGTATGAAGGGGGAAGCAGGGGGGATAAAGTGACCCGGATGTCGGTGTGGGAGCAAGCGGAAGCTAATAGAATGGATCAGGATAGAAAAAAGGTGAAAATAACAAGAGAGAAGGCGAAAGCGTAATTATATTTTGATTGTTTCGTTGTGCGTATTAAGCAGTATGCAAAAAATTGTTAATTAGCCTTATTCTCGTGTCCATGGTATTGAATACAATATTGTATAAAATACCATTATTGCTTTCAATACAATAATTTTCCGAAATGGTATTCCGGTAACCATTGGTTCCAATACAATGTTGTTTCCAATACAATAATTATATTCTATACGATATGGCATGAAATTCGTATTCAGGTGACCATTTATTATTAAAACGTCATTGTATACGAAGCAATTATCGTATAGATTCATGGTTTTGGTAAAGTCAAATTTTAGTTCGCGTTAAGAAAATTGTATAGTAGAAAAAAGTTTTACTATTTCATAAAATTAACTCGGTAACATTATTTTTTTGGAAAGTTTAGTGAAAAAATACTAACTAATAAAAAAATAATAATCATAAAAATGGATAATAATGGTTTTATTTTAATTTTTGACATGCTCGAAAATGAAAGAAATCGGTAAGTTATTAATTAATAAAAATCTGTTGTGGCCAGCACAAGACCTCTCGCCATTTCCATATTAGGCTATATAAGTATTGTATTGCACTTCGCTTTCGAACCGTCGTTAACAAAATATTACAGAACTTTACCCAAATATTGTTTTTTATTGTATTTAACATGTCTTCTGCACACATATAATTTTAATTATATCTATTTTTCATTGTATGAGGAAGTTTCTAAATGTCAGAGATTGTTCCAATTCATTAACCAGATTGGCGGTATTTCTGATGGATATATGCATTTTACTACAATTTTACCTATAATTTAAAATATTTAATTAATAAAACAATAAGAAAACTTCCCAGAAAAAGCTATCATAATGTCACTAAAACTAATGATATTTGAGGATTACATGTGTCATTTATAAACTATGTTATAAATATTGGAATTTGTCAACTGGTTTCCTTAGTGCCTTAGCCTCTGCGATTAGTTTACTCTATAAATTATAGTGTCTTTATCTCTAAATATATACAAGATATAATAAAAATTTTAAGTGTATTAGATGGAGAATATTATGTTCTTCAATATTTAATAAAAAAAAAAACTCCCAAAAATTATATTTAGAAGAATTTTTCTAAGAAACTACTACTTCCGGTTGTTTAATTGTTACCAAAACCTTTTCAGCTCTTCCCAGGAATGTCAGGTTGAGAAAACTGCAGTTAAATATTTTTTAAGTCTTATAGTTTTTGAGGAATCATGTCTACAACATCCAGACATACATACATACACACACACATACACACATCCACACACACACACACACACACACACACACACACACACACACACACACACACACACACACACACAAACACACACATCATTGTAAAAATGTTATAATCGGATTCTAGGGACCTTAAATCGTGCTTATTCAATAAAATCTGGATATGCGAATTTTAGCATGAAACCAATACCTCTCTTAGCGAGAGGTAAAAATGTAATTTTTTATAAAAAATATTTTTATTTAGACATGATTTACGTATAAATAGAAGAGTTTTGCGTGATGTTAGTGATCCCTTAACTCTTTCAGAGAATGTGTTCAGTGGCATCTTCAGGCTATCGCGTCAGTTTCTGATTTAATTATAGAATTGGATCCATTCTTTCCTACTCCGGAGCGCGCAGAAATTGCAATTCCTACAAATATAAAGATTGTAAAAGCTTTACAATTTTATGGTCAAGGAATCTACCAAAAATCAGTTGGCCAAGATTTTTAAATTTCTATGAGTCAGGCGTCCGTCAGTTGCAGCATAAAAGAAGTGACACTAATTATTGTTGAACTTCTGAGTTTTGTAATACGTTTTGAGGCATCCCTGGGGTTAATTTTTCTGTTCGTAATAAACTGTTCTTTTCGTAATAATGTAATTAAATTTGAAGTTGTTTTTTAGAAACCTTCTTTTTAGAAGAACCCATGATTGGACTACACTATTACCCCAGACAAACCCAGGTTTGTCTGTGCTATTACACACAAATTTCTCTTTGGGGATGTTTGACTTCACACAAACACTTTTGTCATTCGCTAACTTCAAAATGTAAGCAAATGTTAGGTTAGGTGTCAGTCACTGTTACCAATTATCACATGAAATTCATCATATTTATTTAATAAAATTTATCAATATACATATTAATATTTGCGTTATTTTACTTCAAATATCAATCCTGCGAATGTAAATGTAATAACATTGTAAAATTTATTTGTTTACATAAAATAATATTAAGATTTTATTACAATTTTCTATAAAGCGACATCACTGCAAATAGGTGAATACAATATTGTATTCATTACAATAACACTTTCATACGATTACAATGTGTGCACCAGAATACCAAATCTATACGATGTCTTATAGAACATTGAAATTATTATTGTATAGATTACAATATTGCTTCGGATACAATGATCACCAGAATAAGGCCGATTGTGTACTGTACAAATAAAAAATATATGTTAGTAGGTACACATCTGCTGATTTGTGAAAATATGTACTCAAAGTATTATATAAGCTTTATATAATTCCTAATGACAGTTACAAAACAAAATAAAACTGATCACATGTATTATTTTTGCCATTGTTTATCTTTACTTCTTTTTAATCCCGTCAAATTCATTGATTGATTGATTGAGTGATTTGGCAATGTATGACTATTGGCTATTTTTTGGATTAAAAAGAAAAAACAGGATAGAAGGTTTCCATTTCAAGAAGAGATTGATTCAGCAATAGTGCAATTCATGATTACTTTAAAAGCATTCCTAAAGAAGATTGGTTAAGAAAAAAATGATGAAATATATTATTGTGGAAGGGAAGTACTTTAAACATATTTTTAAAAAAATCTGAAATATATGAACCATTTATGTCTTTCAATATTTCTAACATGACACATGACCCTTTGACAGTGACGGATCAATGGGAAGGATGAAAGGGTAATTATCCCCCTAATGAAATTGAAAATGTATGGTTATTTAAATATTTAAAAAAATGAAAAAAATACTGTAGCATTCCTCAAGGAACGACGAGAAACATAATATTTCAGTATAAAAGTACCGAAAATATTGAGACGAACGTTAAAACTGGACATTTTTCGATTATTAAGAAAAGGGATACCTAATCGTGCTGTAGATGATCGTCGAATTCCTATTCCAGATTTACCTATCAAATGGGCAAATGTGATTGTTAGACCGATCTATAAAGACGCTTGACTGAGAATTATGAAAAAAAACTGAGATATGGATTCTATAATGTAAAATGAATCATAATAAAACGATCCAAACTGGTAACTTTTTCATCTAGACGATGAAAATGTCTCTCTTCATACAAAAATAAAGCAAGTTCGATTTTTTCTTCCGGGACTCAATTTTTATTTCTTTTACCCACAAAATTGCAAATTACATCATTACCCCTCTAAACTCTTACAGCCCGATTCACAAAATATTTTAAGCTAATCCTCATTTTTGGATTAGTGAATTTTACTCTATTTCGGTATTTAAAATTTAATCTTCATAATATTATCAAATGAGGTAGGTACTAGGAATTGATTAGCCTATATTTTACGATATAACCTGTCAAAATTAGAGTAGAATTCGCTAATCCAAAAATGAGGATTAGCTTAAACTTTTTAGTGAATCGGGCTGTTAGATTACATTCGCTCCTAATATATAATCTCTAGAATTGTCGCCTTAAGAGGTATAGTATGACAAGCGAATGAAAGTTGACGTTTAAATCATTTTATGGATGTGGTTTCTTTTGAAAAGTTTTTCGTAGGCTTCGAATGTGAAAGGAAACTTACATTTACGTATTCTATTAGAGAAAATTATAATTGCATAGGTCGTGCCAACTTTTAGTGCTTTCATTCGCTAGTCGTACCATACTGGTCTACTATATGTTATATTAACAGTTTAGTTTTGGGAAATTAAAATTTGAGAACTGACACGTTGAATGTTTATAAGAAGAAGTAGGCCATAGGTTCCATTAATTGATGTAACGTCATTTTCAGTACTGAGCTTGCCGTCCTGACATTAACATGTATTTTTATATTTCAAGTTGTCTATTATGGTTCTTAATAGACCGTGGGCGTCATTTTAAATGCTTATGTTAAAATTTATAACAATTGCACTTTGTTGTATTATTTCATTCACTTTTATGCTGAAGATGGACAAATTTTTATGGTCCGAAACATCCAACTAATATTCAATAAAATTATAAAATGACGTTAAATTAATTAATGGAACCTATGGCTCACTTCTCCTTATGAAACAGTTTAGTTTTTGGAATAAAATGATTTTTATTATACATGCAACATGCTCTTTAAAACACGCAAAAGCGTGCGTAAATCGACCATTAAAACACGCTAAATTTTTGAGTTACCTAGGTAACGAAAAATGACAATAAATATGAATAACAACTAAAACAATGAAATAAAAAAGTATTGACTTGTTGACTTAACGTAAACAATACCAATAATTGCTAACTGTCTCCTTGGAAACGCTCAAACTCACTAGATCAAAAATCAAAACCATATGATTTGCAATAATTTTCAGTTTTAAATGGTTATGATGCATTTATAATAAAAAATAGCGTATGATACACGTGTATAAGCTAGCCTTTAAAGCACTACGAGATTTAAACTTGTCGTGCGTGCTTTAAAGGCTAGCTTATACACTTGTATCATAATATACTATTATTTATATATTTTTATTTTTAATTAATTTTTTACCTTTCGTTATTTTAAATAATTACTTAGGCTTTCACGGTCGGCGTCTATTTCAGGCAGGTTCTTTTATTATTATTATCATTATTATTATTATTATTATTATTATTATTTCATGCTAAATAAATTCTGAGCGATAAAATTGGAATAATACCAACACCTAATAACCTTATCTGCAGTATTGCGATCTATATTTGAATGGATGCCAAATCACTGATTTGAAATATGGATTATGTCAAATTTTGACAACCGTATTAGAATTCTAATTAACACTGTGCAATCTACATATGCTTATCTATTAATTAATTATTTTAATGAGTGGACTAATCTTGTACTCGTGAAATAATTTACCATTTTCTACAATTGTTACATAATATTATAATACATATCAATAAGGAATTAAAGCACAGCATAAATATAAACAGTAGTTGCACTCCCCGTATATTTGGTTACCGAAATATTTGTCCACTAGTGATGCCGCGAGATCTCGCATTTTTGAGATCTCGTCTCAAATTTCTCGATTTTTCGAGACGAGATTAACCTTATTCTCTGCTCGATATTTCGAGACGAGACGAGAGTAATTGTAATTGTACTATTTTTTTATATTACGTAAATATTTCTAATGAAAATATACAAAATAACAAAATATTTGTCGTTATAAATAAATATTTTAATTGCCTCTTCATTTACATTCATATTTATTTATTAATTTTAGATTTATTGCGTTTTATTAAAGACAATGCACAAAAATGACATCTATGGTATGCTCTTCACGCTAACCTCAAGTGCCCGCACTATACGAATATATAATAATAATTACCAATATTAGCGTACAAAGCAGATTGCTACACCTAACAACGGGTAATAAAGCCCTGATATTATAATTTTACCTACCATTCAAACACCAGACGGTAAAATAATGTTTTAATCAGTGGTACCCGTTTATTAAATTCATGTTGCTTGTAATGGTAATTTATTTTCAATTTCTAATTATAAATTCGAGAAATTCGAGACTCTCGAGCTGAGATCGAGAGAAAGTAAGAAAAAATATGATGAGACGAGATGCAGAGAAATCTCGTCTCGAAAATTCAAGACGAGACGAAAGTGGATTGTTTCTCGCTATATCTCGTCTCGCGGCATCACTATTGTCCACGAATTTGTTAGCTCCACATCTTGATGTATGAATTTTTGTTTAGCTAGTAATCAGGAGGCAGTGCTTAGTCGGTTTGCTGCCGAATCGCTAGATCAAAGTCTACGCTTCTATAAACTAAGAGACGGAACTTAGCTGCTGTTGAATCGCTAGGCATCGCTGAGGAGTGCAACTATTGTTTATATTTATATTGTGACTAAAGTGTGTTTTTTAATCACATGACTCGCTTGGCATCATTTGATCTCGACATTGCTATTAAGGCTTGCAATATATTTAATTAAAGAAAATCATTATTTAATATGTTCCATGAAACGCTGTCAATATGATTTCATTTAGCGGCTTGCCATTTTTAATTAAATTTGAATATAATACTACTCAAAGAGGACAAATTTATTCAAAAAATTTTTTGAAAAGGCTACTGAAGATTTATTATTAAGAAAATTATGAATTCGACATTAGCTAATTGTAATAATAATTATTATAATTTAATAATTCTTTAATGTATATTACAAGTTATTACAATTTTTGATTAATTGATGGGGGTATTTCAAAATTTATTGACTATATGACAATTTTGTGTGATTAATAGCAAATTACTTATTGTCGACTATATTTAAATAAATATTGGATCTATATATATATATATATATATATATATATATATATATATATATATATATATATATATATATAATTACAATATTGTCCAGAAATATTGATATATCTTACAATTATCAGAAAAAGATAATAAAGAAATATGATGTAGCCAGCACACATTACCTTCCGTCACTTCTATGTATTTTGTACAAATCCCATACCAAAAGTTGGAAAAGATTCTGTAAATCCAATTAGATTTATTTGAATATACAGCTGTTTCCATGATTATAGCAAAGTTAGCTGATTTATGAAAATTAATCTCTTTATAATTCTTTAACTCTATATCTATTGATTGAATATGAAAAGAAATTCACTTGACACTACCATTTAGAATCAGAATTTTTTGAATATATCCGTTGTTTCCATGATTGTAGCAAAGCTGACTGATTTTTGAAAGTTAATCTTTTTATAATTCTTGTAAGATTCACTTTTCGGCTGCGTGCCGGTGGTTTGAAATGCAGGCAGAAAGCACTTGACTTTCCAAAGTATAAACACATTCCTGGAAAAATAAATAACGCTCGACGCTCCAACCCTTGGAGGCTGGGTGACTGGGTCACTTGTGTTGTGACCAGTGTGCTATACAGATGTGTGTGTCAATAAGACGAGCAGTTTGCTGTAATGAAAGGTGAGTGAGAGCTCACAGTCATTCTAATTATTGTACAGATAAGACGATCGAGTGCAAATCAACAGATGCTTGATTGATATGCTTATACACTATTTGTGTATTTGATATGCATGGTATTTGTGAAGTATACATTTGTATTATTTGTTTGTGGCCGCAAACGTGTGTATTTCCTTATCCGAAGGGTTGTCTGGGACAACCCTGGGTCCATGAAGTCGTGTGCTCCACGGTGGCTAGTGTACCTAGTTGTGAAACACCGATAAGTGGGAGGCTGAGATTCGCTAGAGGTCTGGGACCTGGTGATCTTATGCTAAGCTCTCATACATGTCTGGGACATGTGAAGGTGGCTAGAGTACCTAGTGGTGAAACACCGTTAAGTGGGGGCTGAGGTCCATGATAGGTCTGGGACCTACGTATGGCCGTAAGCTAAGCTCTCACAGGTCTGGGACGGACCTAATACCTTTTCCCCACTCCTGTCTATGTTATTAGATAATGATGCACGACCTGTAGTAAGTGTTGTGATTAGAATGACAATGTGTATTTATAACACCTAGGGAAACGCGCCCTAGAGGAGCTGTCCGATGCTGACGAGCTCGTGTGCGTGTGAAGAAGAGGACGCCGATAACAGGTCAATAGAAATGTGAAATGTATATTATATTAATGCATGTATTATCGCCCATGTATTCCTGACAATGCATAGTTCTATAGTAATTAGCCCAACTCTACATGCAATGAGCATTAATAGTTCTGACTATCAAGGAAAGAAAAGATTATAGTATAATACAGTATGTTTATATCATATCTCTCTCCTATATTCAAGTTAATAATAATTGAGAAAAATTAATTAATTAACCACCTACCCTTTTCTTATATCTTTTATTCTTTAACTCTATATTTATTGAATATGAAGGAAAATGTATAATCAAAGCAATAAGATATGTCAAAAACTGTTATTTAACTGCGTTTTTCAAAAAAAAAAAAAAAAAAAAAACTGTTGAGAACTTCAAATAAGGGAACTTCTGATTGACCAATTATAACCAAAATGTAATTAGTTCTTCATTTGGATGTAAATAAAAGGAATACGAAAGAATTATAATTTTTAGAAATATAGTGTTATGGAGTTATCGTCGGAGAATTCTTTTACACACACACACACACACACACACACACACACACGTACAGACATAATTGCGAAACTAATAAAATCTTATTCTGGGGACCCCAAACCATGCTAATTCTTTAAAAATTCATCACCAAATTGTGTGACCAAAGACAATACCTTCCTTACCTAAAGGGTGACGGAAACTAAAAATAAAAAAAAAAATTATAAATACGACATGAATATATTTATATCAAGCTGTCAGTTTCGAAAAAACACCCCTGGCTTCAAGAACGGCTTGATAAATTATCTCTTTTTATTAGTTTGCCTAAATCATTGCTTTTGATAAATTATTGATTTATTCTATAGAAATTCGGCAGTGTCAAAGGAAGCAACGATCAAAGTTAAAGACGACAAAAATCAGATAGAATGCTTAGTTTTATTGAATTCAGGAATTATACCAAGGAAACATATAAGGTATCGAATATCCAATCATAGTAACTTTGTCAAGCTTACATGTACATATCTAATAAAAATATTTGAAATTCTATAAATATGATAAATTTTTCGTGTATTGGAAGTCATGTATCGTTATTGAACATTTTTATAAAATAGTCGAATATTTCTAGGCACGTACAGAAAACATGTAACACTAAAATTGCGCATTTGTTCTATTTTACAATCTACGTGGCAACACAGGAGGCGGTGGTGCAGTAATTTAAAAATGTTGAAAACATTCATGTAATATGTCATGGCAATATATCACATAGTTCTAATAAAAACACTGCATACGTGTACCTACGCTAACAATTGATTTATATGTTTGCGTATTCAAACACAAACAGAAATTATGCTGTGATCGATTTCCTAAAACATTGGAATTAATTACTGTCCTTGATCGAAGCAAATAAATCCTGAAAGATTTTTTTTATTTTCGGTTTCAATGATTCAATGAATACTGCAAGTCGTATAATTTCAGCTGATTGTGAGATCGTAACAAATGAATTGAAGTCTTGAGAAAACACGGAAAAGGCGGAAAATCAGATTTTTTGCCAAAAAGGCGGGTTTGTCCAATAAGTCAAATTGCTTTTCTATCCTTGAGCTTTAGCTGAGCAAGCTGGTTCCGTATTCTATATAAAGTACAGGCGCAAGAAATATTTTAGCTTGTTAAAATGAGTTTAATTGCGAGGGTTTGCTAAACTACAAAAAGTATTTGTTGTTGTACTATACTCTGTTTTTAAAATATAGACAGTAACTAGAAATTCTAGTGAGAAAATCAAAGCCTGTGATTGGCTGCTGCGCTATTTCGTGAAACCGCATTTAACCAGACGAAATTTCTGGCCCATTTTGCAACATGGTTTGGAATCAAGCCTCATGTGCCTATTTTTTCTGTAACAATTTCGTCACCACCGTAAATAACCTATATTTTTTAACTGGTTCCTGATGATGAGTTTTTATATACTCGAATCTGGTGCTACTTAAAATTTAATAAATTTTAAACGAGAATTAAGACTTATTTTTCAGTTAGTAATCATTGCACTTCATTTGAGATTTATATTCATTTATGATAAAATTAAAAATATTTTCAAGACTTTTTACCTATTTATGGATGAGCCAACTGCTTCTAGAAAATAAATCTGCTTTAGAGTGCATCGTAGGAGTTTCTTTAGTTTTTTTTTTCTTTTTTTGAAAATTGGAAATACATAATTTTCAAGTTGCCAGTTGGACGACGCTCGGGATCGATTTCGGGTAGTCTAAATTCCAACCAATAAAAATATGAATCGTAATGCCTTGGTATACGAGTTAAATAACCTTGTTTAACACTTCGGAGGTGGCGTCCAGTCTAACAAACCAAACCGATTTTATAACACTGTGAATTTTTTTGTTGAAATATATTTTGAGGATTAAATTCTTATTTGTTGTATTTCCTTACCCAAAGGTAACGGAAGGTATTGTTTTTGGTCAAAAAATTCAGTGGTGAGTTTGTAATTAATAAGCCCTAGAACAGAGCTGTGCACAAGTACAAAAAAAAAGAATTTAAGTACAAGTACACGTACTTTGCTGAAAAATGTACTTAAGTACAATTACTTTCATTTTAAAAGTATTTAAGTACAAGTACAGTACTTGTACTTGCAATTTCAGGTATAAGTACAAGTACATATAGGTATAAAAAAAGAAAATTGGAAAAAAAAACATTTAGTTCATTTTCTTTCACTTGCTTTATGAAACATAAATAAATGGTTTATTATTAAAATGTTTTCGTTATCGATCGGAGACTTTTTTGTCATAAAATTATGAATACTTTCAATAATAACCCAATAAAATAAATAAAATAAGTACATTATTTGTTTATTTTTTATTTATAATAAAGTAACATAATGCTTTTCATTTTGGATTAAAAGAAAATTAATATATTGGATTTTAGACTGCTATTTTTCATTAAATATTTTGAAACTATTGTCGTTCGGAGATTTTTTGGATGACTGTATATCTAATAATTTATTGCAAAATACTAAGAGCCTGTACATTCACCGAAACGAGTATTTTTCTACGGAACTGCGGGTTTCAAACAAAAAACTAACATGAAGTACAAATTGTTAATTAATTTTTATAGATATTTATAGATAGTACAAGTACATTAAACACTACATTTAGTAAAACGTATTATTTAATTTACGAAGAAAATAAACGGCTAAGAACTACAACTAAAAGCAAGGAATACATCCGCAGTTTGAAATGCAAATGAAATGATTTTATAACTTAAATAATACAACGTATTGCTTTGTTCGAGAATACGAGACAAACTGGATAAATATTTTCTGCTGCGTAATTTTGCAGGTTGAAACGTGCAAAGCAAAAGTACTTGTCCATGTGCTTGTAAACACACAAGTACAATTCCAAAAATATTGGACTTAAGTACAAGTACAATTACACATTGAAAAATTGTACTTAAATACAAGTACAAGTACAATAAAAATGTATTTAAGTACAGTTTAAAGTACATGTACTTAAGTACATGCACAGCTCTGCCCTAGAATACGATTTTACTAATTTTACGATGGCTGTGTTTGTCCGTATGTGCGTGTGTATGTGTGTCGGTGTGTGAAAAATTATTCTTCAACGATACTATAATTCTAAAAATTATAATTCTTTCGTATTCCTCTTCTTTACATCCGTATGAAGACCTGATCACATTTTGGTTATAATTGGTTCCCTTATTTAAAGTTCTCAACAGTTTTTTTTTTTTTTTGAAAAACGCAGTTAAATAACATTTTTTGACATTTTATGTGATTATTAATTTGAACGAATATCTTATTATTTTGATTATACATCTTCCTTTATATTCAATAAATATAGAGTTAAAAAATTATAAAAAGATTAACTTTCAAAAATCAGTCAGCTTTGCTACAATCATGGAAACAACGGATGTATTCAAAAAATTCTAATTGACATGGTAGTGTCAAGTGCAATTTACATAATTTATAGAATCTTTTCCAAGGAACTTCCAGTATGGAATTTGTAAAAAATAGTATATGGCCGTGTTACAATTTTACTGGATATATAGAATCTTTTCAAGGAACTTTTGGTGTGAAATTTGTACAAGATACATCAAATTGACGAAAGGTTTTGTGCTGGCCACAACAGATTTTTTATGTAAAATGTTCGTTTATAAAGAAGAAAAGTTTCAATTCATTAATCCATACCATTCTTTTGTAACATAAATACTCCGGTACTATTTTTATTACCTGAATGTCTCTGGGTCTCTCAGACCCGGCGCCAACTACCATGTCATAGAAATGGACGCTACTTTCGAAAGGTTAATGAATTTTGTAATTAAGGGAATTTTATAAACAAGTATGTTTTAATATTTTTTAACAAAATATGAGACTTGGATTAAATAAAAATTTTGAGGTTTCAAATTCATAATGATTCTACCATATTGTCCACATATTATATATCATTTGAATTTATGGCACTATCTACCCCACTAATAACAAATAAACAGCAATTCATTTCTTCCTACTCTAATTTACTGTGCTATTAATTACGTCGTAATGTAAGTTTAATTACAGTATCTCCTCTATCAATCACTTATTTCGCTTTCTCCCAAGGCCGCCTTAACCATTTAATTTGGCACACGAACTGCGTGTTGAACAATTGCCTAACACGCGAGCTCGTCAATGTCGTCCTGGATCCTGCGAAATGTTAAACCCACCGTCTTGTTTATGTCGATTGAGGATTATTTACGTACCTTGTTTTGCATTTTAATTTAGACGCTATGCCGCCATGTTGAAAGGCGATTAGATATAATCTCAAGGCAAGATTAATTGTAGGATATAAATGCCAGATGGGAAATAGATTTTCAAGTTAGCCGTGTGATGAAAAGTTGATAAATGAGGATGTGGTATTCAGATATTTCGAAGGTAACGTGTTTGTTTCATTAGAATTTATCAGTCGGTTGAATATACAGTCATATACATAGTAATTATACCGGACATTAATTCCACGAGGGAAACCCAAAAAGTAAAGGGACATCTGAGTAGGTGGTTAGTAGAATTATTATAATGTAACAATTATTATTCGTATGCAAACTATACTACAATACAACATAATAAACATATAAGATATAAAAAGAAAAAAAAAATAATAATAACAATAATAATAATAATAATAATAATAATTAGAAAATGAAAAAAATGGTAGAAACAAAGGCTGGTTTATGTAAGGTGTAACCTTAAGAATTTAACTTAGCATTAATAATTTGAGTATATACAAATGCGTGTTTCACTTCGTTCATTTTCATAACGCTCAAATCTACAAAACGTTCATCCATGAATTTGGCGCGTATAAAAACGTTTATTTCTCGCGCGCTTCCAAATTTAAACAGTACATTCTAAAGAACAGAAATAGTTATTTACATTCGAGTGCGTGTAAGCTGTATTTTACAGCGCGACAGCTTTGTTTAAGGCACGAGCCCTTAAGGCGAGTGCCTTATTAGCTGGAGCGCTGTAAAATACTTCACGCACGAAAATTGTATCAAATTTTTTGGCCGACGATAATGAAAATCACTTTTTTTTAATGAGATAGGTTGTACTTCTGAAAAGGGTTAGTTTAAAATACTGGGGTTAAGTCAATTTCCAAATTTGATTTTACTTCCCTTCATAAAGTACTTCTTCTAGCAAAAATTTATTTGTAATAATAGACGTTGTTTATGACATAATATATTTATTTGCTCATCTTTTCTTCGTAATAAATAATAGGTAGGTGTCGATATTTGACATTTCAGCAATGTTCGACTAGCGTATTTGACAGGTATATCGGTCGGTGACTATGTCGGTAACGGCGGATTTTTACAATAATGACATATGCCGCTGCGTGATTTTGGTTTATATAAATTAATTTTAAATATAGGAAATGTTAAAGTAAAAAAATAACTTAAGTAGGTAGTACTTTTTTACATGAACTTTATTATAGTAAAGATGATTTCTTTTCTAAATGCTCATAAACGTCCAGTGTATTTTGATTATTTTACCGCATAGTTAGACAAGTTACAACATAGTAAGCGTAAAATGTAGATTACACTTGCTGTGTATACAATTGTAAAGTTTCCATTACACTTCAGGAGG
Source organism: Ophonus ardosiacus (assembly GCA_943142095.1). Lineage (NCBI taxonomy): Eukaryota > Metazoa > Arthropoda > Insecta > Coleoptera > Carabidae > Ophonus > Ophonus ardosiacus. The sequence continues at coordinate 12,632,127 of OW964831.1, read as the reverse complement.
GCAAAAAATATTTTACTCTGTATAGCCAAATTTGCGAGATATACATACCTTGCCTTGTACATTTTCATAACATACAAATATTGTCTTGTACATTTCTTAAATAAATTCGTAATGCACGTAGATCGCCCTGTACATATCTGGACGTATAACTTTTATAAAAATAATCTTAAACAAACATAACCTAAACGCACACCCGAATTTAGGTAGACAGTGATGTACTGTTTAATTGTGGAAGAGCGCGAGAAATAAACGTTTTGATACTCGCTAGCTTCATGGATGAACGTTTTGTAGATTTGAACGTTATGAAACTGAACGAAGTAAGAATTGAACATGTTGATGAATTAACATTAGGACGATGCGTGTGTTCCCGAAGTGGGTTCTACTTTAGCTGCGCAAGTAACACATTTTCACTCCATACTTACCGACTTGAAGAATTTAGAATTTTCCAAATAGTTAATTCTTCATTACTATACATATTATTCCAACATTAGGTATCTTATCACATTCTTATTTCCTATTGCAAGATGCACTAAGTTAAGGAAACTGTTTTAATGTGATACGAGATCAAGAAAATTCTTGAGCGAATAGCGCTCCATACTGGAAGACAATCGTATGGGAGACCGGGGCTTGTTGTCACACAGGTAAGTTGCCCCACGTCTACTGGCACGTAGAGCGTACACGCAGTTTTATGTGCCCTGCAACAATTCTATGGATTTTATTCGTTCTTTTGTCTTTTTGGAGCCGCAAGTATTCGTTTAACGAAATAATTAACTCTGATTATTCACTTTCTATTCAATGAAGTCAATGTCTTAACTATTTTTCTGCGAATGTATAAGGTTGCTTGATGTTACTCTGTATCTCTGTACTTTAAGGTAACTTATATGACATTTCCACCAAATAGTAACTTGTCTGAAATGTCTGCACTGGGTTGTTACAAAAACCCGGGGATAGTTGTCGCGCGTTTCAAAATGGATTCAGTGTGTATAACTGAGCTCGCTCCCGGACTGAATAAATCGTCGCGTTCAAGGCAAAACGGCCTAAGCGCCAAAAAATCGTAATTTGCGATTTTGGTACCGTTCGATAGATTGGCGTAACCTCCATCTATTAAACACAGTGGCATAAGTACGAAAAATTTATTTAAGTAGATATTTCACTTTGAAGTTGCGCAAGCGACAATCACAATTTTAATACGCAGGCTTAAAATGGCATAAGCTCCATTTCTACGTAGTTTCTTATGGGTGAATGCAGAGTGAAATGGCCCGAGTTATTGATGTCAAAGTAAGTGTTTTAAAAAATCTGCTTACTTTTAATGCAGTTAAGACATTAAAAATATATTTGTATAAAAGCGCAGACAGTTTTTTGTGTCTCCTGGCTTATTATGTAAATGGCGCTTGTGTCGTTTTGCCTTGAACGCGACGAAATGTTATTCTTGTGAAAATTGTGAAAGTGCGGCCAAAAGTGACTAATGTATTATTGACCATTAATTATTCACTTAAATTCTTATTTCAATCACAATATGTGTCTTAAATTTAAATTACTGGCATCCTATTAATGTTTTTCTTTATCAATAATTTTTAGCGTTGGTCTGTCCTAAATAAAATTTATTGTAGGGGTAAATTTGCTCAGGCAAAAAAAATACTAACCCCTTAAAGCTATGGTATCAAAACTGCAAGAAAACAAAACTAAGGGTACACATTAAAGGATAGGCTTATGATAAAGAGGGTAACAGTAAACCCTGACAAACTGATGGTCAGTTTGGGCATTCGAAATTTGATTGTTTTCTAGAAGTTATTAAAACACTACAAAGACTATTTACTTTTACTAAAAGTTATGGAAGTTCGGTTATATTTTGTAGATGTTAAAGCGTTAAAAGTAAATTTATAATAATAACTAACAAATTAATATGTATAATACTGGGGTTGCTGATAAGAAAGTAAAGTGTACAAGTTAATAAAAAAGACATTTAAAAAAGCAGTCTTAAAACATATTTTAGAAAAAAATGCTATTTCTCATGGAAAATTTTTAGGAGATGGATTTACCTTTTTGCAAGGTAATGATCCAAAGCATGGATTCTAGTTTGGCAATAATTTCAAGTAAATGGTTATCCGAAAAAAATCATACGAGTCACTTAATTTTTTCTTGCCTCTTTTACTTTTTCGATAGGAGTATAACATCAAAAGCAAAATATATCGACATGACTAATAGTTGTCCATCGGGAGATAAAAAATAGCCGACTTTATTGAGTAAATTCTCGAGTTTCATTTTGACGGGGGTCACAACTTCGTGTGACGTATCCCAGAGATATTTCGCACTAACAGCTGCGTCCATCATTGTCGAAAATTTCCCATTTTTCTTTTCCATCTTGCGATAATTTTCTTTTCACTTGGGTCTACATTCAACTCGTAATGTGCTTGATATTGTGTAATGTAAACGAGGCTGTTTACTTTCGAGGGACTTTCGTTTTCATTTTATTATACGACTTTGCATAATAAAGTGAGATATCATCTTATTGTTTTACGTGGTGGCTGTTCTCATCAAGAATTCCTGAGGAGTAATGTAAATGAATACAATTAGTAATGTCGTAATTGAAAGATATGAATTTCTGGGACTTTATACAATTTATTTCAATTTCCAAAAAGATGTTTGTATATGACAATTGTAATTTATTTAATATTAATTTTTTATTCATTTCTAAGCGTCAAATTTTTTTAAGATATGCTTTCGGTGTAATGTAAATTTTTTTTGTCCTCCTGAAGTGTAATGGGAACTTTACAATTGTATACACAGCAAGTGTAACCTACATTTTACGCTTACTGTGTTGTAACTTGTCTAACTATGCGGTAAAATAATCAAAATACACTGAACGTTTATGGGCATTTAGAAAAAAAATCATCTTTACTATAATAAAGTTCATGTAAAAAAGTACTACCTACTTCAGTTATTTTTTTACTTTAACATTTCCTATATTTAAAATTAATATATATATAAACCAAAATCACGGCAGCGACATCTGTCATTATTGTAAAAATCCGCCGTTACCGACATAGTCACCGATCGATATACCTGTCAAATATCCGAGGTGAACATTGTTGAAATGTCAAATATCGACACCTACCTATTATTTATTACGAAGAAAACATGAGCAAATAAATAGATTATCAGTCATAAACAACGTCTATTATTGCAGATAAATTTTTGCTAAAAGAAGTACTCTAATGAAGGTAAGTAAAATCAAATTTGGAAATTGACTTAACCCCAGTATTTTAAACTAACCCTTTTCAGAAGTATAACTTATCTCATTAAAAAAGTGATTTTCATTATCGTCGGCCAAAAAAATTGATACAATTCTCGTGCGAGAAGTATTTTACAGCGCTCCAGCTAATAAGGCACTCGCCTTACGGGCTTGTGCCTTAAACAAAGCTGTCGCGCTGTAAAATACAACTTACACGCACTCAAATGTAAATAACTATTAAAGAAGTCCGATCAAGGTAATTTACGAACTGTATGAATTAAGATTTTAGCTCCACTCATTCTGTCAAATTCAGTAGTGTCGTTTACTTAGATTTTATGAGGGTACATAAGATACTACTATTATTTTATTATTATAAAAAAAATATTACAGTAAAAATTTTCAAAATTCAAAACTAAGTCAAATAAATAAATATAATATCACGGCATATTACCCATTTCTAAGTGTGCCACTATCTGCATTATCGCAGATATCGGTAATGATGATGACATATTTCGTCGGATTTCTGGTAAAAAGACTTAACCGCCAAAAAATGATAAAATGAGTTATGCACATAAACGGATACGTCTCTTCACGACGCATGCTCTAAACGTCTAAACACAATATCTGAGCGCCAAAAAATTTATGTTAGAAGGTAATTCATTCTAAAGTTTCGTAAACACCATCTGACACTATTTGATGCGCACAGAAATTTTATACAAAAGTCTTAAACGCCATTCTGTGTTAATGTAATGGGAGATGTTAACGAGTTGTGTTCCACAAAAGTTAATTTATTTTGATATTATTTATTAATCTGGTGTTCACAACTATATAAATATTAAAAATTTAGGTATTAAGCTATATTGAACAAAAAAAAAAACATTTTTATTAAATATTTCATGATATATGCTTCAAAATGTTGCGAAAGTATGTTGAAAAATGTATAAAATATTAATCTCATCGATATAACACAATATCTTGTTAAATAAATCAATATTGTAAATAAAAACAAGTTTTTCCTGTTTATCTCAAAACTAGTCAAATGGCGGTTAAGTCTTTTTACCAGAAATCCGACGATTTGTACCGTGCGGGCGCTTTCCAGGCGTCACCTCACGGGCACTCATTGCTGGCGTGGAGAGTGCACCACAGTGGTCACTTTTGTGCCATTTAAAATTCGAAATATTTGGCGTCGGTCGGGATCGAACCCGGTTCCCCAGGTTCGCGACCAGACACTAAGTCAAATGGTAAGTTTATTAGCAAATGTAAAACCAAATATGTGAAAAAAAGATAATGGCACAGTGTCAGTGACTCTGACAGAACGTTTTGCATAAATTATAGATGATTTGCTTAATTAGTACACGTCAACTTCAAAGCGTAATGTGCTACTGCAAAACCCTAAAATCTAATTCCTAAAATCATAAATTATGACATTATTACGGCATATAAATTATAGATTTAGATATTAGGATGATAAAAGTGCAACATCTGACAGCCTAAGAATCTTTTAACATAAATGTTACTAATGATTTAAATATATAAATTTTGTAATATTAAATTATTTCAAAAATAAAATAATTTTGTAAACTTGTTTTTTATTTATATTAAAAAAAAATATCTGATGTGGACAATACATGACTTCCTTGTACGCCTGTTACACTATACATATTTTGTTAATAATTAAAATATGTATTATAACAGACCCAATGATAAAATTGCACGTATTGGACATAATTTGTCATTGACATTAAATTCTTTATTTTTTTGTTATTTTTTGTCCTAATTCACAGAAAACTTAATTACAGAAACCAAAAAGTACATAATTTCTAAATTTACATATATCGCTTATACAAAGAGATAATTTAATCATACTTGATATTTTCGACGGAGAATTCAATTTTCTAAAACTTTTCTTTGAAGTATTTATTGTTAAATTCAAAATAACACTATTTTTTTCAAGAAAAACTGATAACAGCTTCAAGTAAAGTATCACTTCCGGTTAGACTATTTTAATCAAAATCTATTATGTTATTCCCATTAATATAAAAGTATTAAATACCAAATTTGAGAAGTTTTGGATTATATTTTAAAATAGTTTTTCATTAAAATCTATTATAGGCTTTAAGTAAAGTACCACTTCCGAGTAGACCATTTTAACTAAAATCTATTATGTTATTCCCATTGATATAAAAGTATTACATACTAAATTTGAAAAGTTTTGGATAATATTTTATTATAGTTTTTCATTAAAATCTATTATAGGCTTCAAGTAAAGTACCACTTCCGGTTAGACTATTTTAACTAAAATCTATTATATTATTCCCATTGATATAAGAGTCTTATATACCAAATTTGAAAAGTTTTGGATTATATTTTAATATAGTTTTTCATTAAAACCTATTATAGGCTTCAAATAAAGTATCACTTCCGAAAGTTATGTAATGACCAAAAAGGGAGGTGCACAACTAGATGTTATAACAGTCCTTAATACAAAATTTTAACTTTCTACGGCTTCCCGTTTTTCAGTTATGCGAGATACGTATATACCTACGTACGTACATACGTACATACGTACCTACAGACGTCACGACGAAATTAGTCAAAATAGATTCAGGGATGGTCAAAATGGATATTTCCGTTGAAATCTGGAAACCGAAACTTTTCGCGATAACAATACTTCCTTTACTTCGTACAAGGAAGTAAAAACGCAAAAATCAGTAATAATTCCTCCGTGACTTCTCAAATTCTCTCTCGGAGCGAGTAATGTGGTACAATAGTTATTTCAAATAACCATAGGAACAAGTATATGATGAGTCGGCGATGGATAAATTCTTTTATTAATTCACTACACCAAATTCAATTTCGTATTGTTATATTCACACTATCCATCTTTTATTATACACCTACCCTTTCTTTCATTTATGAGTTCCGCTACCCATTTAATTATTTCCAACCCTTATTAGTTACACATTATTCCTTCCTATACATTATCCATTCCTAACCTTTATCCTGTTTCTCCCGAAACGAATCGATAAGCCACGATGTCTCCCGAACCATACAACGTCCTGCTGTGGTTACCTTCGCATATCCTGCTATCGTCCTACAGGCTCACGACGCAGGAAATAGAAGTGGTGGATATAAATAGTGGCAGGACGAGATACGAGGCAGGAAAAGTTTATCCAAGGAAGGATATTGGGATCTGGATAGTTATGGAAAAATTGGTTTTGGACAGTGGATTGGAAATTTGAATTCGAAGAAAAAAATATGGAAATTTAAATAAAATTTGTAGTATAATCTAAACTCGATTTACATAGGATTATTTATTGAAATATTGTACACCATTATTTCTACTTTTGATAAGGTATATCAACGTTCTAGGGTCAATTAGAATGTCATGTACCTACTACCTACTAATGGAACAAAAGTCAAGACACTGTAATCGATTGAAGATAATTTTAATTCTTAAGTGCGGAAAATCTGAAGACGTATAAAGAATAATATTATAAATGTTGAAGATTTGATTTTACAGAACAAAGTGTGAAAGTTGTAGTGATTACAAATTACGTGGGGATTTCAGAAATATCTAACTAAATAAAATATTGCTTTCAATTAGTTTCCTTCATGGCTATATAGATAATATTGTAAATATCCTCTTATTAACGAGCATTCTATAATATTTATACAATACCAAATATAAAAGGAATAATTTATTATACGAGTGTAGAATGTAACATATTAATTACAAAAATGTGTACATTCCGCTAGAACATATTACAACAAAAATATGCAGATTGATACGTCCTCTACTGTATAGCTGAGGTAGGGAAGCGTAACGAAGTGAAGGTAGCGCGTAGCTAAGAATGTACCACTGAATTATGAGGGCAAATTTATAAATATTCTAGAAAATAGTGTTTACCTCGCGAAACTCCTCAGTTTTTATTTCTAGCAAGTTGAGTATAAATTATGGTGTTATTAATATGAAAACAACATGTTCCAAGAGAAATTTTGAAATTTTGCAAGGGATTGATATCAGATATAGCCGTTTTTCAAAAAGTGTAAGGTTAATTTATAGATCATCCCTTCTTCTTTCATAATTTGTATAGTTTGTAATGAATAGTTCAATAGTACAGGCTGGAGCATTTGCGCAAATCTCATGTTTTACAGCATTTTGAGGACTGCTGTAGGATCGTCTTAATTTAGAAGCACAAGCAACATCTTTGAATTTAATCCCGGAGCTAGCAACCACAAGCTCGTTTTCGTTTCATCAGCCGTAGATGACAGCTGGCATTGTGCAAAAATATGTAAGTATCTTTTAACATAAATGTGAATATTAATTTAAATAAATAAATTTCAATCACAAATTGCAAATTTTTTATTAAGGTATAGGCGAGTTCTTTTATTCACCGATGGATCGTGTGCGTGAAGCAGAAATTAACCAATGGGTCTTTTTATTCAGCGCTTTAAAAGCAATGAATTTCATCAAAGCGTTCCTATTTTCACCGATTAGTTAAACAGAAATCCATCGGATCCATCAGGTTTGAGTGTCGATGGATTTGATAATTTCTGATGAATTAATAGTGGGGGTGTAGTTTTCAGGTTATGTTCACAAGTTTGTTGACGTTTTAGCCGGTAGTTAGTGAAGAAAAGTCGTGAATTATGAATGTTGTAGAAATGATTTCATTGCCATCACATAATTTTATTAAAATATATTTAAATTATTAATAGAGTTTCTAAATTGTCACTACTTGAATTAGTAGAATTTTCTTCATTGGAAAATGAGTCCGAATCGTAACAATTTAGTAATTTTCCCACTAAAAAGCCCTTCATAACTTCTCTAGTGACAGCGACCATTCTTACTCTAACCTACAATATGTATAACTTCCAGCACCTTTTCATCAAGTAGTTCCTATTTTCACCATCTACCTGTTCCATCACATATCCATCGGTGACGTCATTATCAAATTGCAATGAATTTCACCGATGAATTTGTCGATGAATAAAAGAACTTGCCTTATATATGAAAAAAACGATAAATCAGTAATATCCTCCGTGACTTCTTAAATATTATCTCACGGAATAAATAACGTTATACCTACATTAGTTACTTCAAATAACCATAACAAGTACCTATAATATGAGTTGGTGTTGGATAAAATAGATACATTATAAATTAATACTTTGTATCTTTTTAAAACTTGAAACTTATATTAGTTCATCGATTTTATATTTCTTTTTTGTTATCTATACAATTTCTGTAGATAATAGATAACCTTTATATGCAGCACAGGAGTACCAGGTATATCTAGTTCATACTCGATTAGTTTTCAATTATTTATTTTCAATTTGTGATACTTGATTCCATAATGCTGAGAAAATTGAACTATAATCCCTATACTGCAAAATTGCTTATAAATGTCACACGTTTAGATTCTAGATTACAGCGGGGAAAAAATATTAGACAAAAAATAAATCTGAAATATGTTTCATTATTTATTATGACCCCAATAGGTGAATATAGGAATTATTATTACTTATATAATATTTATGTACCAGGGAAAATGAAGTATATATAAAAATGTTACAAAACGGTATGAAGTGTAATCCCAAATTAGGATTATAATCCTTCCCTTCACATGAGTTTCAGATGAAACACAATTTTAACAAAATAATACCACTAAACGTCTACATTCTCCTGTCACTAACTAGACATTTATCTCATTTCTGCTCAGTAATTCACGAAATCTAATTAATATTATTACAACGCACCACATACAAACATTAATTACTCAAGAAGCATACATTCACGTTGCACGGATTCAATTACAAAGTTAAACACGATAATGCTGCCATCTCGCACTTGCACTGCTGCATTGCAGGCCCGTATTAACTGGGATTTCATCCACCCTTGTAGGGGATATAAGCTTATTTGTCCAAAGATGAAAATATCATACAGAATATGAAACGATGAAAACGCTTTGTGCTAAGATGAGATATTACATACAGGGTGATTCTTGATTTATACCCAAGTAACAATACTTGACCGCGACGCAGAATCGACGTTGGATAAACGTACATATTTGGTACTATTCCGATAGTCAGAAAAAAACATCATAATTACTTTTGAGTTTTAGTTCATTTGTGACGGTCATAAAAAATCTAAAAATTACGTCTATTTAACGTCAGATTTAGTAACTTGTAGACGTCATAGATTTGTAAAATAATACCAACGAATGGCAATAATTTTGATATCTAATTATATGTATCACATACACCTTTGATCGAATTCTGATTGTCAGAAAGAGACGTCATAATTACGTTAAATTCAAATTAATTTCTGACAGTCTTAAAAAAGCGAAATATTACGTTATACTTTGTAATATATATGTAAAATAAAAACGTCAAATATTGATAACTTTAATGACGAATTAACTCTTATAATGATGGTACATATGTCACCAAACCGATTAATGGGGGTGGGAATAGTAAATATAAACAATAATTTTGTTCATTGGAAAACAAAAATTTATTATTATCAATTCTGAATCCTATACAGTTACATTTTACATCATGTAGAAACACATTTGCAGTAGGGTTTTTGATATTAGATTTTACATTTTCTATACCTAATTCTCTATAATATTTGGGATATTGAAAATGACTAATATATTCTAATTTTTGTACACTTAAGTATTCTTCAGAAATATTTACAACTTTGCATATAGTATTATTTTTCAGTTGTACAAAATTACTGGGAACACAAGAAGTGATCAGGCAATCTTCTATTTTAATAATTGTTTTAAATAATGAATTATCGAAATTACTTTTCGGGCTATTATTCATATGAGTGATATTATTCAACAAAAAAGTTTTTTCGCACCTCTTTATGATTTGATGTTCTGGAAGTGCCACACATCTTATAGTTTTCTTTTTAATTGTCCTAAAAAAAAATTCAAATTTAAATGCACTCCAACTGTGGAAAGAACCCAAATTTCGCAACGTTATATGTTAACATAACACTAACGTTATACTTTTATGTCACAAAACGTTATATTTTCACGTAGCGACAACGTTAAATTTTCATGTAATTGCAACGTCATCGATAGACGTCCCGTTTACGTCGTATAATAACGTGCAAAAGGATGCCATTACGACGTGTATCCGACGTTTTAATTACATAGTATACAACGTCATATGACGTCAGTATGTTGCTTGGGTACGCATAAATGTGAAGAATGATAGTTTGTGATAGGTAATGACAGATAATGAAAAAAAAAATTAGTAAAAGTTGTTTATTTACTGAGATAACGAATAAAGTTTGAAATTATTTTAGAAGCAATAAACTTATAACAAATTAATTAACTAGGGTGCTGTGCATTAGTATCATAGCAATTGTTCGAAGTTATTCCCTTCATTATCTTTCTCTACCACGCTGCACCACTCGTAGAAAAACTTCTCGTCCCGGGTGATGTCTTTGGCGAAACCTTTGTGCATAAAGGCGAGCTGCAGCTATTGAATTTTGTTCTGCTCATCCGTACGCTAATATCATGTTCACAAATTCTGCGTTGGTGAAATGATGCGCCATAATAAAAACTCAAATACACGAAAGATTACGAAATAATGACAGACACGATTGAAAACAATTGCTATGACACTAATGCACAGCACCCTATTTAATTAATTTTTTATTAGTTTATTTCTACTAAAATAATTTCAAACTTTATTCGTTATCTCCGTAAATAAACAACTTTTACTATTTTTTTTTTTTTCATTATCTGTTATTACCTATCACAAACTATCATTCCTCACATTTATGCGTATAGGTCAAGAATCACCCTGTATTTTGGAAGGAAAACATTAACATAGACATTAACGCTCAAAATTTTGTGTTGTCCTCCTGGATTTCTGGATTTGAGGTGGAGGGTGAAGAAAGAAACTGCACGCGCACTTAGGCCTCACAAATGGGCCCATTGTACTACCTCCTCCTATAGCACAGCTTCCGACCTACCGATCTTGAAGCCATTCTACGCTCAGGAAGAAGGCTAACAAGTTAGCGGGGGAAGTTGAGCTAAGTGCGGCCATGGAAGGCCAGAATTCCCCTAACATGGATCCTCTCTTTAACGCTAGAGCGGGACACTCGAGAAGAATGTGTTCCACTGTTTCGTCATCCATCTCACAGCCTCTACAAAGAGGACTGTCGGAGATTTTTATGCGGTACATGTGTTTGTTGAACCGACCATGTCCCGTAAGGACCTCAACAAGAAATTTAAGGTTGTTCCTCGAAAGTCTGATGAGATAATTGGCTAACTTATAAGTTGGTTTAGAAATAAGGTTTCTCGTTTGTTTACAGGTGGATATATTTCTCCAACCAGCTGAAAATTTTTCAAAGGTAATGTTTCGAGTAATATTGTGAAGGAACGATTTGGCTAGGGGTAGCATGGGCTCTGGGCCCCAGGGTAAACCAGACGAACCCTGTTTAGCTAGATTATCGGCACAGATGTTACCTTCAATACCATTGTGTCCCTTTACCCAAGCGAGTTCCACGACATTGTTTTTGGATATATCCGACAGTGCAAGATGACAAAGTTCAATCAGACCTGAAGTGAATTTAAATCCACTAAGGCTTTTAAGAACTGTTTTGCTGTCTGAAGCTATCCTGATGTTCTTGTTCTGAACTTTATGTTCTTTAATTAGTAGTGCACTATGCAATACTGACAGACAGGTTCATTTGTTCGGAGAAGATTCCTGAGCCGGACCCTCCGCTTCTATTTCAATATTTTATAATATTCTGGAAACTTGTTACTCAAAGAAATTCGTATGTAACCTGAATAGAGATTTAGGATCATTATTTTATTCGTAGGTAAATTGGTCTCCTAATTGTATCTCCATCTTATTTTTTACTTCAGTGAATACCGTTTTTACCTTCGCACCCCACATTAACCTTCTTGTTGCAGTATTGGTTTCTTCTAGATACCAAGTTGAGAAACTGTGTCTGCATTTTGGTCAAGATTATTGGATGCTAAGAAATGTAACCGTTCGATGCGCTCTACCATACTAGTCGCCGACCGTCTAATTTTTGATGACGCTATACCGCTAAGCAATTTTAATTGGTTGACTGGTGTAGTTATCTGATAAAAACAGATGCCAGTTTTAGTGAAATTAAAAAATGATCTTTGTTTGCTTGGAAAGTTTTGTTAAAATTGCCATTTTTACCTCCCGCTACCCTAGGTAAGGGAGGTATCGGGATCGTGCTAAAAATCACATATAGAAATTTTAGTGAATAAGCACGTTTTGATGTGCCCAGAATCCGATTTTATCATTTTTACAATGATGTCTGTAGGTATGTATGTGTGTCTGTGTGTGTGTGAGTGTGGATCTTGTGGACACGATTACTCAAATACTATCAATCAGAAAATTTTGAAATTTTGTATACCCATTCTATACCAATGTGGGAAGAGCTCATTAGGTTTTAGTGCATATCGGATAACCGGAAGTATCATTTATACAAGCTTTAAACTGTTTTTCTTGTAAAAAATTCATTGAATATAATTTTTTAGCAGCTTTTACCAATACAAATTAAATATAATGGCACAATCTTCAATTCTACGATAATAGCATTTAGTAAATAACTTGAAATAACTTTATATTATATTATAAAATAATTTATTTTTGCACATCACTTTGCCTCTGCGTCAAACAAAAACAATACTTTAATAACAAATTTGACATATTTAAACAAATGTCACTGTCACGATGCAATTTTCATTAAAATTAATAATGAAACCGTGTTAAGAAGAATTTAGTAGTTTAAATATGATTCTAATGAAATAATATATTTTCCATCATACACAAATATTAGATATACAGGATAATTCGATTTAAGTTTGATGTTTGCAGCATTATATATCAAACAGCTCTCAATAAGAACGTGATTTCAAAGTGTCAAATAATAGTTTGCAACTACACATTTACGAAATGGATAATGTACGGCGAAGAATTTACACAGATTGCGGTTTAGAGCATAAGGAAGTTGGTGATGATTTTGACAATAATATGTGTGTGACGATTTTTCTTTAAAATATATTAATGATCCAACACTTCGTAAAGTTGGTAGGTATTTAATACTCTTATATAATTTGAAACAACATATTAGATTTTGACTATATATTATAAACCGGACGTAGTACTTAATTTGAAGCTCTAACAGATTTTTCAGGAAAAACATAATAAAATATAATCCAAAATTTCGTATTACAAACTTTTCCATTTATTGGAACAACAAAGTAGATTTTGTTTACAAACGATCAATCGGAAGTGAAACTTTACTTAAAGCTCATTGCTATTTTAAACATGGAATTGTCGGGAGGTCATGTGCTGGCCACAACAGATTTTTAATTTAATGAACACAAATATACTATTAGTACACTATATTGAATAAATTCATTTATCTAATTCTGTTTTTACATAATTTGATAAGAAATGAAACTGACAACTGATAAAAAAGTAACCAGAATATATCAATAAAAATTTCTTTAATATCAATTTATGAATTATTGACTTACACCCAATTCTTCTACATCTATATAGGTTTCAGAAGACATTGAGAACTCATTTTCAATGATGATACGCATGCTCCGACATAAGGATTAAACTAAAATATGAAATTCCTTTATTTTCACGGCAACGATTTGAAAAATTGATTTTGAAATATGTGTATTGAGCTGTCATAGAAAAACCTAGGATTTTGAGTATTTTAAAATTATTTTAGCGGAATTAGATAAAATGTTGAACATAACGTTTTGAAAAAGTGATATTTGACTCACATAATTTGCAAAACTCGGTTCGCCCGTTTTGGCAAATATTATACTCATCAAATATCACTCTTTTTATACCTCATTATGTAAATAACTATTGAATTTTAAGAAATTGTACTGTATAGTCTTTACATCCTGCTTGTACAACATAATTTAGTAGATTTATATTACATTCCTAACATTTCCACTACATTACGACCCTAAACAAACACCTTCCAAACCCTAACCTAATTCTGCTGCTTGTCTACACCTCTCGTAGCCATTCCTTGTCAACGCCAGCTCTGGGACAACTGCAGACGACTCCGGGTAAGACCCGGACAGTTCGGGATAAAGGTGGAATCACCCGGACCCAAGCGCGCTGGACACGACAGTCAAAGAGGCTTTATACACTGCCGTATTCAAATAACTCGATGATTTGGGTTAATTAAATTAGGTATTTGGGGATTGTTTTGCATATAATGGAAATGGAAATAATAAAAATTGGTTTGTATCTTCTAAATTTGCAAGTAATGTATCAATATCGGTTTCTCTATGCCCGAATAAACCAAAGTAATGGAGCCATAATAATTTAACCCTTAACTGCTCTGGTGAAATATTATTTATTTTTAAATAGTCTGATAGGGTACACATGGATCTCAATTTAAAAAATCTGATGTGGCCAGCACATGACCTCCCGCCAAAGATTTCGCGTATTTGTTGTTCCCACAAATAGAACGGTTTGTACTACGAAATTTTGGATTATATTTTATTATGTTTTTCCTGAAAAATCTGTTAAAGTTTCAAATTAAGTACTACATCCGGTTTATCATATATAGTCAAAATCTAATATGTTGTTTCAAATTATATAAGAGTATTAAATACCAACTTTGCGAAGTTTTGGATCATTAATATATTTTAAGGAAAAATCGTCACACACATTATTGTCAAAATCATCACCAACTTCCTTATGCTCTAAAACGCAATCTGTGTAAATTCTTCGCCGTACATTATCTATTTCGTAAATGTGTAGTTGCAAACTATTATTTGACACTTTGAAATCACGTTCTTATTGAGAGCTGTTTGATATATAATGCTGCAAACATCAAACTTAAATCGAATTATCTTGTATATCTAATATTTATGTATGATGGAAAATATATTATTTTTACAAACCTTAATTTCATTAGAATCATATTTCAACTACTAAATTCTTCTTAACACGGTTTCATTATTAATTTTAATGAAAATTGCTTCGTGACATTGACATTTGTTTAAATGTGTCAAATTTGTTATTAAAGTATTGTTTTTGTTTGACGCAGAGGCAAAGTGATGTACAAAAATAAATTATTTTATAATATAATATAAAGTTATTTCAAGTTATTTACTGAATGCTATTATCGTAGAACTGAAGATTGTGCCATTATATTTAATTTGTATTGGTAAAAGTTGCTAAAAAATTATATTTAATGAATTTTTTACATGAAAAACTGTTAAAAGCTTGTATAAATGATACTTCCGGTTATCCGATATACAATAAAAACTAATGAGCTCTTCCCACATCAGTATAGAGTGGATATACAAAATTTCAAATTTTTCTGATTGATAGTATTTGAGTAATCGTGTCCACACGATCCACACACACACACACAGACACACACACATACATACCTACAGACATCATTGTAAAAATGTTAAAATCGGATTCTGGGGACATCAAAACGTGCTTATTCACTAAAATCTCTATATCCGATTTTTAGCACGATCCCTATACCTCCCTTACCTAGGGTAGCGGGAGGTAAAAATCTGTTGTGGCCAGCACTATATCTCCCGCCAATACTTCTGATAATTTCACAAATGATGAAATTGTATAATAAAGTAAAAGTACATTTTTATTAATTTAAATACATACCTACATATTTATTGATGCTCGACTATATTATGCTCTTTTGCATTCCTATAATATGTAAAATTATTGTTTTATTTACTATCACAATTTTCTTTTTAAATCGTTACAAATTAATAATTTGAAATAATAGATTCTATGACAGTGTCATTTATCTGTCAGTTATACATTTAAAATCTGCACTACGTAACTAAGGAATTGTATTTATCTTTAAAACATAGGCTCCGGGATTTATAAAATAGATTATTGTATATATTTATCTACAAAATATACAGAAAAAGTATGAATGCATACCTGCAGAAAATTTAATAATCTTTTTATAGTAACATAAATCGCAAAAATTACATTCAAAGGTATTTTTCAAAGAAAAACTATTTTAAGCTTCAAGTAAAGTGCCATTTCCGGTTATCTGATTTACATTAAAAAATAATGGCTTCTTTTCATTTTAGAATAAGGTAGAAATACAAGGTTTCAGAATTTTCTGAATGATAGTATTTGAGTTAGAGAGTTGATAAAATCCATAGACACATACACACACATACAAAGAGAGTGTGAAAGAGCAAGAGAGAGAGTGAGAGACAGTGAGAGATTCTAGGGACCTTAAAACATGGTCATTTACCAAAATCTGGACATGCAATCCCTATACCTCCCTTATCAAGGGTAGCGGGAGGTAAAAATGCATTTTAACAAATTAAACACGAAACTTAATTCAATACAGTAACTTACACAAACCATCAACACTTTTTTTCTCAAATAACGATACACGACTAAAATGATCTCCTAAGTTTTAATGCTATTTTTACCTTCCGTCACCTTTAGGTAAGGAAAGTATTGTCTTTGGTCAAAAAATTCGGTGGTGAGTTTTTATTGAATAAGCACGTTTTAGGATCCCTACAATACGAATTTACTATTTTTAAGATGATATCTGTATGTATGTGTGTGTATGTGTGTGTGTGTGTGTGTGTGCGTATGTGTGTCCGTGTGTGACAAATTTTTCTCCGACGATAACTTCAATATTACAATTCTAAAAATGATAATTCCTTCGTATTCCTCTTCTGTACATCCCTATGAAGAGTTGATTAGATTTTGGTTATAATTGATCCACCGGAAGTACCCTTATTTGAAGTTAAATATTATTTTTTGACATTTTGTTATTATATTTATTAAAGAAAATACTCTTCTCTATATGGTTTGATATACATTTTCCTTCATATTCAATATATGCAGAGTTAAAGCATTATAAAGAAATTAATTTTCAAAAATTAGTCAGCATTGCTATTTATCATGGAAACAGCTGCTCATTCAAAAAATTCTAATTGACAGATCTCTGTTGCAAGTGCAAAATCAAATATGGAAAGTATAGGATCAAAAATTAGTATGTCATAGTGTTCCTCGCAAGTGACATGCATGCAGTGAAAGACTAGACAGAAGGTGGAAGGACTGTATCGCAGAAGACTTGAGAAAGGAAGGACTGTGTAAAGAAGATGCGTTGGACAGGAATGAGTGGAAGAGAAGAGGAAACAGCGACCCCTAATAAAATAGGGGAAAGCTGGAGCAGAAAGAAATGTGTCAAGTACATTTTACGTAGTGTTTGTTTATGTCATAATTTTATTGGATTTATAGAACCTTTTCAAATGAACTTTTGGTATGGAATTTGTAAAAAATACATAGAATTGACGGAAGGTCTTGTGCTGGCCACAACAGATTTTTAATAATTATAATTATTTTTATTTTATAAGTATTTTATTTCTTTGGCTACCACTTTAGTCACTCTACTATAACTTAGTATACATTATATAAATTGTATAAGATTTTTCAAAACATATTGTCTATATTTCATTCCATTTTATTTAAAAATTCCATAGTATAAAGCGCCTTTGAAATACATATTTTATTTTGCTGAAAAGTTAAATTTACACCATTCAAAAGGTAAACAAATTTCTATCTTGATGTTATTCCACAAACTTTCGTCTTTATTGTCAACTTTAAGCAAATTTTATTATAATGAAGTTGAAAGCAAATGAAAAATGAATTCTAGTGTTGCAGAATAACAAGTGCGCAGTAACGAGCTTAGAACTGACAACGACGAACGGCGTATGAAACAAAAGATAAATTCACGTGAATATTTACTCGTTTCTCGCGTTTTACGTAATGCTGAAGCTTTTCGCACATACGTCATACTCGGCACAGCATAAATCAACAGAACATTCATTAACGAGGGAACAAATTTGGAATACGTCAATAAATCTCGTCTTGTTTGTTGTTGAATATTAGACGTCATTTGGATACAATGATAAAAATTTTACTGGTACTTCTTTTTCATACAATGAGTTGTTGTACAGTTTGTTTTCTTTGCTTTGCAAAAGAATAAGAAGGAATATTTTAAACGTATTTTTTATTTTTACCTCCCGCTACCCTTGGTAAAGGAGATATAGAGATCGTGGTAAAAATCGGATATCGAGATTTTAGTAAATGATAAATAAATATTGATAATCACATAAAATGTCGAAAAATGATATTTAACTGCGTTTTTTCAAGAAAAACTGTTAAGAACTTCAAATAAGGGTACTTCTGGTTGGCCGGTTAAAACCAAAATCTAATCAGTTCTTCATATGGTTGTAAAGAAAAGGAATACGAATGAATCATAATTTTTAGAATAGTTTTGGAGTTATCGTCGGAAAAAAATTTGTCACACACACACATACACACACACACACAGACACATATACATACAGACATTATCGTAAAACATGTAAAATCGTATTCTAGGGACCCTAAAACGTGCTTATTCATTAAAAACTCACCATCGAATTTTTTGACCAAAGGCAATACCTTCCTTATCTAAAGGTGACGGAAGGTAAAAAGATATGTTATTTTTTTGTAATATCCCGGTTAAACTGATAAATCAGAGCCAGTCACCCAACCTTGGTTAGCAATCAAAGTTTGCCGGCTTCTATTTTCTAAAGTCTGTGACAGTATCTACTACTATACCCTGTTTTTAAACCAGGAGGAGTAATTTAAATTTTAACCGCTAAAACTGACGCTTCTGATTGGCTAGTGCTTCGTTAGGTTTACACTGTGCAAAAGATTTTACATTTGATGTATTAACTGTCACACTTTTGAGGTTATCATTTTCTGTTTTAGTTTTTCGCATTTTTGTGACTTTAAAGTAAATCAGTTCTTTTAAGAACTAATAATATTGATTATATCGATATTATTTGTTTTTTTTTTTCATTTAGTTATTTTTATATTCGAGTTTTCTTTTACTCGTGATTTTTCATTTACTTTCTTAAATTCGTTTTGCTTTTACTCGTGTTTTGTCATTTAGCGTTTTATATTCGAGTTTTGCTTTTACTCGTACTCGTGTTTTTTACCTTCTGTCACCTTTAGATAAGGGAGGTATTGTCTTTGGTCAAAAAATTCGTTGGTGAGTTTTTAATGAATAAGCACGTTTTAGGGTCTCTACCATACGAATTTACTCTATTTTTAAGATGATGACTGTATGTGTGTGTGTATGTGTGTGTGTCCGTGTGTGTGTGTATCCGTGTGTGACATTTTTTCCTCCGACGATAACTCCAATACTACAATTCTAAAAATTATAATTCTTTCTTATTCCTCTTCTTTACATCCATATGAAGAGCTGATTAGATTTTGGTTATAATTGATACACCGGAAGTTCTCTTATTTGAAGTTTTTAACAGTTTTTCTTGAAAAAACGCAGTTAAATAGAATTTTTCGACATTTTGTGATTATCATGAAAGAATATCTTATTCTCTATACGGTTTGATTATACATTTTCCTTCATATTCAATAGATATAGAATTGTAGAGACATTAAAAGAGATTAACTATCAAGAATTAGTCAGCTTTGCTAAAATTATGGAAACAGCAAATATATTCAAAAAAAATTATTTGGCAGATGTCAGTGTCAAATGCGAACCAAAGTTGAAAGTATAGGATCAGAAAGTTATATGTGAATGTGATAGAGTGTCCCTCGCAAGTGCAGTTGCAGCCTCGCCTCAAGATTGGAATGCCGGAGTACGAGAAAGGCCAAAGAGAAGATGGAAGGACTGTGTAGCAGAAGATTTGAGAGAGGAAGAATTGTGTGAATATGCGTTGGACAGGAATGTGTAAAAGAGAAGAGTAAGAAACAGCGACCACTAATAAAATAGGGAAAGGAACTTTCGGTATGGAATTTGTAAAAAATAGTGTGTTCGAGTTACAATTTTACAGGATATACAGAATCTTTTTGAAGGAACTTTTGGTATTATGTAAAAATACATTGAATTGACGGATGGTTTTGTGCTGGCCACAACAGATTTTTTCATTTTTTATTCGAGTTTTGCTTTATATTTGCATTTTGTTTTTACTTATTTATTTGGAATCATGGATGAAAAGTACGGAATTTTCACCTCCAAAGAAAAGAAAGCGTCTTGATTTGGGGCATTTATCTATTACCGAAAAGCAGAGTATATTAAATATATTCAAAACTTTGAACATGTGCTGACTGGAAAAATTATATAAAACACGTCATTAAGGAAGAAGAAAAATGCGTAAGGTGGACGGAATAATGGACAATTTAATAGAACCATTAAATATTTCGGTTGGCAATGATAGTGATTTCAGCTCATCGGAGAGTTCTTTTGATGAAGATAGTTATAAATCAAGTAAGAGTGTTTATTTAGATTACATATTATTTTTATTCATAATGGTGTGAAAAATAAGAACTTATAATGTCAGTTTTATTTTAAAATAAGTTCCATACGAATTATACAGTGCAGACGTGTACGGAGTTTTTGTATTTCGCTCGAAAAAAAATCTAGTAATTTTTTCTGGGAACTTTCTATAGTTTATATCTGACATTCGCATTTACTCCTCCTGGTTTAAAAACAGAGTATAATTATTACCACTAACTGTATTTAAATTTTAAAATACGGAGCACATTTGTGAAGCTAATTTAAATCTTGTTATGACCAAAAATATATAGCTTCTCATATTACCCTATCATAAACTAAATCTTAATATCCATAAATGAAGTTTTTATTACACGGCAAATTAATTAAATTTAGATTAATGCTAGCCAAAATTTAGAACGGTAATAAAACCAACCCTGGTATATTATCCGTAATGTGCGAGGGAAGAGTTAAACAATAAGAGCTTTATAATATCGATACAAAGGCGTGCGAGAGGATATTATGACGTCAGAGCTAATATGAGCACCATCTGCGGATGTGGCTGGAACTACAAAACACAGGATAAAACTTGCAATAAATCATGGAAAGCGGACATCTACTAACGCTTGTTATGTTACGTAAGAACTCAATTTCCCTATGAATATTTATAACTAATAAACGAGAACGAAGGACGACATACAAGCATAACCCATCACTGCTTACGTTGTTGAAATATTAATTTACCAAAATCTAACAGAACTTTCATAATCTGAACACCGAAAAACATTAGGGTGTTCCAACTTCAATAATTTACATTAACAAATCTGTTGTGGTCAGCACAATACCTCTCGCCATTTCCATTTTGTTGCATACGTACCTGTCGAATTTATCATTTCTTGTACACACAAATAATTCTAATTATACATATTCTTTCATTGTATAAGGAATCTTGTCCTACTCTTCTAAAATGTTCAAGATGGTTCCAATTCATTGACGGGATTGGCGGTATTTCTTAAGGATATATTCACCATTACTATTATTATTTTGGTTGGTGAATGAATATGAGACAAATAAAAATAATAATAAGAATGGCGATGGTAGGAATGAAAATACAACAAATAATAGGGATTTTTATTCATTAATATACGTAGAGGGCGTGGCTGACCAAATGAGAAAAACACTGGCGCGAAATTTAAATGTAGGTGTTGGTTTCAAACAAGCAAAAACTATTGGAAATTTATTCACGAGACTAAGGAACAAAATTGCAACTGAATATCAATCTGGTGTGGTCTACAAAATACCTTGTAATGATTGTGTGGCCCAATATACGGGTCAAACAAAACGTTATCTAAAAACTAGACTAGATGAGCACAGGAGAAATTGTTTTTCGCAAAGAACAAAACAAATAACGGGGAAATGCGTTCTGGTAGACCATGCTATAAAAAATAATCACGAGTTTAAATTTAATGAAACAAAAATACTTGACAGGGAAAAATATCTTAATAAACGGTTGCCACTAGAATGCTTCACGTACAGCAGGATAAAAATAATGTTAATTTTAGGACTGATACTATGTACATTAGTAAAATATACACCAACATAGCTTAAAAAATAAGAATAAAACTTAATCATAAAATACATTTTTCTAATCCTTAAAAATAAAAAAAAAATGAATTGCACTAACATAAATAAATAATATTTTAATTAATTAAACAATAAAAAACCTTGACTTTAGTAAGTGTCTTAACATGCTAATACTTTACTGTTTGTTCTTAGTTTTTTATAAAAAGTTTTATATAATTTATTCTTTTATCTTTTGACGAAATTCATGTGCTTTATGTTGCACTTACGTTTTCATTTTTTTCATATATTTTGTTATGCCATGTATCTAAAATTTTCATAATTCTCATGTAAGTAATTTAAATTTTTTGTTATTTCTGATTGTTAAATTGTAATGTTTATTGTAAATATTATTCAGCTCCTGAGGAAGGCTCATGTGGAGCTCGAAACCGGTTGACCCGAGAATTTAGTAAATAAAATTTTGTGACTGCAATCCAGAAATTTTTATTACCTCACTTATACATACCTACCTACAATTTTAAATATTTAATTAATAATTCAATTAGAAATATTGAATGTACTGCTCACAACAAAGCTTTGAGTAAAGCTTGTAAAACTGTTGATTTTTGACACTGACATTTATCTTTCAATTACAAACATTTCAATTTAACAACTGGTTTCCTTGGTGTAGCGATTTATTGCAACATATTATTTTATATATTATATTTCCTTCTAAACTTATAGAAAATATAATAAAAATTTTAAGTGTCCAAGTTGGAGAAATTTATGTTTTTCAATATTTGTAATAAAAAAATTTAAAAATAATATTTAGAAGAATTTTTTTAAGAAACTACTACTTCCGGTTGTCCAGTTGTTACCCAATCTAATCAGCTCTTGCCATTAATATCAGATTGAGGAATACGTAATTAAACAGGTCTTATGTATTATAGTTTTTCAGAAATCGTCCTTCCAACGTCCAGACACACATACACACATATCATAGTAAAAATGTTATAATTGGATTCCAGTGACCTTAAAACGTGCTTATTCACTAAAATCTGTGATATGTGATTTTTAGCATAAATACATAACCTCTCTTAGCGAGAGGTAAAAATAAAACGAAACTGTAACAGAGTACCTGTACCAAGAGTTCAGAGTAAAATGGAATTCATTATAAATATTCTGTATCTACATTTTCAGTATAAGAAAAATAAATAACAATATCATCATGGAATAATCGGATTCTGTATCTCAGTGGTTAATTTTGAGCAACTGGTTAAAAAAGTTATCCAACATTACCTGTATTGATTTGATAACTAAAAATCTATTTCTTTGTTGTATATCAATATACATGATTGGTTAAAAATTTAACCAGTTGTTAAAAATTAACTATTGAGACACGTCCGACTATGTAATGAAACCTGTGTAAAGTGTATATTGTATTTTTCAAGCCGTAATGTTATTTTTCTTCATAAAATACAAGTTTATATATTTGTCACGGAAATATATGGCCATGTTTACGTAAAAATACATAGTTTTACTGCAGTTCTGGTTCATAAAAGTCTTGTTTATTATGTTATATATTAGACCTCTTGAAACTTTTTCAGACATGAAGAAGAAAACAGTAACAGCGTTATATTTTAAATAGCTACCAGAAGAAAATTATAGAGCAGGCCTGACCAACAGGGGCGGATTGCCCTATCGGGCGATCGGGCAAATCCCGAAGGGCCGAGTGGTCCAAAGGGCCGGTTGGCCACCTTCAATTAAATAATGTAGTCAGAATATATTTAAAAATATAAATTTTGGACAATTACTCTAATATTTGGAAAACATGTTATTTTTTCGTGGAACTTCGATAACTCGAAATTGAATACGAGTATGCCAGGAAAAAATGGATATCTGTTGGAATAAAAAAAAATCTTCCTGCACATACATATAAATTTTTCGTCCAGTTTCAAAACTTACAAATCAAACCAAATAAAAAGAACTAGGAGTTTCCCTAAAATATTAGACTTAACGAAGTTCTGTTTCTGATGGATTCCAGTTTTCGGTTAAAGTTACCAAGAATTTCGAGTAATTTTAAGGTCGAGTTATCAAATAAAAATTATATGCATTTTTTACCCGAGGCAATATTGCCAATGTATTTTGTTCCAAATATTAAATACTAGGTTTTTTTTTTATGTTGGTATCATCGGAAAATTTGATTTTCAAAGCCAATCCTATTAGCCTATAGGCCTAGGCCGGTAACATGTTTCTGGACAATTTTGAAATACATGATATGATAATGTGATAATTTTCATAAATAAAAATTATTACACTGATGGATAAAAAGTCAGACACTTTGATTTTTTATTTTTATTTTTGTCAATATCTCGAGAACTATCAGAGGTACGAAGTCGGCTTATTAGTGTAGCGTGAAATACAGTAGTGGCAAAAAATGGATATCGCCATAAAAAGTGTCCTACAGAAGTGCAAATCAAAATCTGGAATCATTTCATACTTAGAAGTTTTCAAAAAAAAAAAAAATCTATAAAATTTACATATTTGTCTGTATCTAATGACCTATGTGTTTCTTCTGAATAAACAATACATTGCTGAAATGGCATTCTAATATAGGACAACTTTCGTCTAATTAACCGACATCGTAGCTCTTATAGTTCTCGAGATAATAACAAAAATTAAAAATTAAAAAACCAAGTGTCCGATTTTTTTTTCAGCAGTGTACATATACGAGTATGTAATATATCATTTTCACTCTGAAAAGGGCCGGACTAAGAATAATCGCCCGGGCCGATTTACTTCTCCAATCCGCCCCTGCTGACCAAATAAATAAATAACAATAATAAGGTCTACAATATACTCATTATTTATGATTCTTTTGCCAATAGTTCATATTAGAATCTTGTGATGAATTGATGAATAGGACCATAAGACTTATCTGTCACTTACACGCGATTTTCCATCATCAAACATATAAACAATAGTCTCAAGAGCCTTCAGTGACCTCCACTTCTCATGCTCTTATACTTTATGTTAGCCCAATCAACAAAGCACTCCCACTGACATTCAATTGGTCAACCTTCAGTCATATGATCCGTGTGTAATTATTATTATAATAATTATTATACAGTAAAATTTGCTTCTTATTTGTTATTGCTATTTATCTACCATTTGTTATGTTTCTCATGTCCATATACATAGACGCTCGTAAAAGTTTGAACGGTTTGTTATAATTTTTATCGAGTAAAAACAGTCGACACTAAAGAAAAATCGAAGTTTTTGTCAAGTTTGGTTGTATTTATCAAAAATTCTAACTGACCTTTAGAAACGAGTGTTTATGAATATGAGCATAAGGAAGTTACTTCTGTTATCGAAAGTTTACATTTCATTTTCTAAGGCTAATTTTAGTGGATTTTCTATATGCTGCAACATGATTGCCTTATAAGTAATAAACAATATATTTTCTTTAATACATCATAGTTTAATCTAATTATTTTATGGCGTTCTCTTCAAAACTTCCATAATTTACGATTTTAATTAAATAAATAAAAAATCTGTTGTGGCCAGCACAAAACCTTCCTTTAATTCAATGTATTTTGTACAAATCCGATACCAAAAGTTCCTTGGAAAAGATTCTATATATCCTGTAAAATTGTAACACGAACAAACTATTTTTTACAAATTCCATATTGCAAGTTCCTTTGAAAAGATTCTATAAATCCAGTATAATTTTAACACGAATGTACATTCTGTAAATTGCACTTCATATTTCTTCATTGCTATCCAACTCATCTTTTTGACACAGTCTTTCCATCTTCTCTTTGGCCTTTCTTGTATTCCCGGCATTGAAACTGCAAGACATTTGCGAGGGACCCTCTGTCACTTAAATTACTTTCTGATCCAATACTTCCCACTTTGATTTTGCACTTGACACTGACATCTGCCAATTTAAATTTTTTGAATATTATCTGCTGTTTCCATAATTTTTGCAAAGCTGACTGGTTTTTGAAAGTTAACCTCTCTTAATCTCTCTATAACTCTATATCTACTGAATATGAAGAAAAACGTATAATCAAATCGTATAGAGAATAAGATTTTTTTTCATATTAATGATCATAAAATGTCGAAAAATGATATTTAACTGGGTTTTTTCCTGAAAAACTATTAAGAACTTCAAATAAGGGTATTTCCGGTTGACCAATTATAACCAAAATCTAATCAGCTCTTCATATGGTTGTAAAGAAGAGGAATACGAAAGAATCATAATTTTTAGAATTGTAGTTTTGAAGTTATGGTCGGAGAAAAATTTGTCACACACACACACACGGACACACACACGGACACACACACACACACATACAGACATCAATGTAAAATTAGTAAAATCGTATTCTAGGTATCTTGAAACGTGCTTATTCGTTAAAAACTCACCATCGAATTTTTTGACCAAAGACAATACCTTCCTTTTGACGGAAGGTAAAAATAGTTAAATAAGAAGAACCTAATTCCCGAAGGGCGCGTAATTCTCCGTATAATTACGCCACTGAATAAACCAAGTTTATATTATGTTGTTTAATATTATAATTGTCAATTATCGCAGTGTCCATGATACCATTACAGTATGCCAGTAATAATTCAAAATTATTGGCAATTTTACCTATCTGGCTAATGCGGTATTCTGGTATAGTTGCGGGAGACAGAGTAAAGTAAATCAATGTTATCGGCGGCGTGGAATACGAATCATGCGATCTGTGGTGGTGATTATCAGATGTTCCGTAGTGTGGTATCAGCTTTCAACGGCAGTGGTGTCAAAATGCGGTTAATACAATACATTTCATGTAAACATAAACACAACAATTGGTCTATGAGTGAATATCCGGTTAAGCGGTTGGCAAGTGTTTCTCAATAGCTAAACATGTAGAGCGGGTCTTTATAGGCTATTATTAAGCCAATAGGTTTTAGTTATTACTGGGGATAACAAACTTTGCATAATTTAAATCTTTTGATGTATATCAAATTTTATAAGATATACAGGCTGTTAAAGAATATATGTTATAAATTAATAGGAGATGCAAAATTGACTAACTTTTACTAACGAACTCATATCCGGGATTTCACCGAGTTCCAGCTTCAAACTCTTAAAAGAGCAATTAACTGCATTACAGACGACAAATATTAATGATCATTAGTATAATTAATAATTTACCTTAATTCTTAATTATAACAGTACCTGACAGACAACATATAAATTAAATTGGAGCACATGCGCAGATTAGTTCAAATATACTCTACTGTTGGGTTGTAGATTATAATAATAATAATAATAATAATAATAATAATAATAATAATAATAATAATAATAATAATAATAATAATAATAATAATAATAATAATAATAATACATTTATTTGTTTAGAGTATAACTCTGTACAAATCGATTGGTAACAAAAGAATAATAATTATATAAACATATAGTTCATCTAGGGATCATTTTCCGAAGACTCGTTATCGTTATAGCTAAAACCGCAATGCCAAAATATTTCGGTCCGTACAGTCGACCAGTTCAGTATTTGCAATGCTGGTATATATTTTACGCCCAGTATTCGACTGGGCCTAATAAAACGATAACGAGTCTTCGGAAAATGATCCCTAAATGAACTATACATGTAGGTGTAAATTATAATAATTCATACATTTAGCGCAAATGCCCTAATTTTTAGGGCGCTTATGACATAATGGAATACATCGAAAATCTTCTCCTTGGTCGGTTCGGCGAATAAATCTCTATTGGCAATCTCTGGACTCGAGTTGCTGCAAGAAATGTGTTTCTTTATGTAATTGTTTCGAAGAGGATTATAAATGGGACAGTTTAAAAGGAAATGGTTAAGGGTGTTTTCTTCGTAGAGGTTGCATATGTTGCAGATATCTTCCTCTTTGAATATGTAGCAGAAACCTTCTTCATAAATGTAAAAGTTTTTAATGTTCGCTGTTCTCATTTGCCCATACAGTTTTAGAATTTTGAAGGGAATGTTGAAGGAAATGTAATTTTGACTTGTTATGTAGCTGCTATAGTAGGAATTTTAAGAGGAATTAGGGATTCTTCTACTGTCTTCTTCATATAATAATTCATTGAATGC
The DNA here is from genome assembly GCA_943142095.1 of Ophonus ardosiacus. Taxonomy (NCBI): domain Eukaryota; kingdom Metazoa; phylum Arthropoda; class Insecta; order Coleoptera; family Carabidae; genus Ophonus; species Ophonus ardosiacus. Next base: position 12,603,839 of record OW964831.1, on the reverse strand, counting down.
TTGTATGTTCTCCATTTCTTTGTTCAATGTTACACAGCTCTGTTTCTGCCATACCCAGTTAAAATTGCTATATTTGAGTATTAATTCGAGTTTTCTAGTCCAATTAAATTTGTGTTGTTTTTCGAGTGTGATATGAGATGTTTTGTTATTTATATTCAATAGTTCATTGTAACATATTTTGACATATCTTTTTTCTGGCATAAGTAGTATTTTATGCCAGAAACGAAATGTTCTTTCGACGATATAATAATTTACCTTAATTCTTAATTATAAAAGTACCTGACAGACAACATATAAATTAAATTGGAGCACATGCGCAGATTAGTTTAAATATACTCTACTGTTGGATTGTAGATTATCACGCTTCACATTTCTAACTTCATTCTTCAATCACAGCTTCAACTGACTTCAATTTTGTCATCACAGTTGTCACATCATTAAATATTATTTTATAAATTTGAGGTTACAATAAATTATAAGGAGATTCTGATAGTATCAGTGTGTCGATTATTCCCGAATACAAACGATCATTTTTAATTTTGTTTATTTTAAATATGAGACTGTGTTGAGTTAGTTTACGACATGCTAAGAAAAATTACAAGCGAAAATGTCCAATTTTCATTTTACTATTTGTCTAGTGCCTAATCATTTTGGAAAAGCCTAAGCATATTATAAAATGGTTTTACAATCTGCCTACGACATCATGTTATTTATGCTATATCTTGTAGCAAAAATAAACACAATAGGTTCATAGAACGGTTTGAAACCGTCAGCAACAGTCAGAAGCATGCACAGTTACATAAAAGAGTTCACAAAGTCACAAATTTCAAACTCTGACTACTATTTGGCTGTTCACAGAAGTTTTCTGACTGGCTGGGGATTAGTTGGCAACGGTCAGAATAATTGCCAACTTGGCTGGAAATTTATATTATGAGTCATGCGCATTTATATTTTTCAGAAATTTTGACATTTCCACATGTTCAAGTTTGTTTCGTTTGCAGAAAATTAGGTTATATGTGAAATTGCTGTGTAATATATTGATAATAAATTTATATTTATTATTTTAGTGTGAGTATATTATTGCAAAATAATAAGATACATATAATATTAAAATTTACTTATGCCCGGTTTTTCAGTCACGGTTTAAACCAAAAATTTGGTTCAAGTTCAGGTTCAGGGTTTAAAGTGTTTTTCAGTCTGGCTTAAACCTTGAACTCAGCTCAAATTTGACATGAACGTGAACCGTCAACGTTTCTAGCTTAAGTATCGAATTTTTGGTTCAGTGGAATATTTTGACAGTAATTTGGTAATTCATTTATTAATTTTGACATATTTTGTTGACATATTGATATCTTGTCATATGTATTTTAACCGGTACCATGTTTCATAAATGTACAATTTTTATCATTTGATATTATTGGAACACTTTTGATTAACCACGGTTAAAATTTGTTATTTTTGGAATATACCCTTATAGATAACGGATTCGGATAGGGGCATGTCCAGTGGAAATTTTGACTTTCTAATGGCCGGTTTTTCAGTCACGGCTTAAACCAGAAATTTGGTTCAAGTTCAGGTTCAGGGTTTAAAGTGTTTTTCAGTCTGATTTAAACCTTGAACTCAGCTCAAATTTGACATGAACTTGAACCGCCAACGTTTCTAGCTTAAGTATCGAATTTTTGGTTCAGTGGAATATTTTGACAGTAATTTTGTAATTCTATTATTTATTTTGATATATTTTGTTGACATATTAATATATTGCTGTTAAAATAAGGTATAAATAGAATCATAATACGATGAATGAAGATATTATTGATTTTATTGAATACCTGGGCCGAGATAGGATACCAAAAATGATAGACCTACAATAATTCAGTTTGTTTAATGAGAAGATTTTGATTATTTTGTAAGATATCGATTGAAGAAATGAAATTATGCGAATACCACAAGAAATTGTACCAAATACGTTTTCGTACTAATTGGCCGTTAAAAATATATAAAATAAAAAATACATTAATATATTAATGAATATTCAGGAATTCAGTGGTAACATCTGGACAAATGTTACTTTTAACATTCGGTTTTTTGCTACAATTCTTGTATTTTATTATCAATTACAATAGTAGGTAAAACATGAATAAGAAGTCTGTCACTACTAGATAAAATAAATACTTTTCGTTTACCAATTTTTATTTTGAGCCTTTTAATTTTCATACTTTTAAATAATACAGAATTTCGACACCTATGTTAATTAATTTAATTAATAATTTCTTCTCAACACTTATTTCCTTTGCCTTTATAAAATATCTCATCCGTCTTTCTACATTCCTTAATAGTTTTTTTTACTATATCCATCAACATATCTATTTCTTCAGGGTAAAAATTTGTTGCTTTCTTATTATTTCCATCATTATTTTCCATTTTTACTTCAAGAATAATACTTAAATATCTTTCTTATATGTCAGCGTGGAGTGATGGAGTGTCAAAATGACATATTAATTATCAAAAAATTGAATAAGAGCGCTTATTACACAGCACATCTTCAATATTATGACATTTGGTTGAAGTTCAACTGAACTAGTTCAAATATACACATTATAAACAAAAAAAAGTTCAGGTTCAAGTTCAGGGTTCATCTGAGCTGAAGTTCAAACGGCCACTGAAAAACCGGGCATAAATGATTCTTCTAGGTAACGATTATGAAATTGCTGTGTAATACATTGATAATAAATTTATATTTATTATTTTAGTGTGAGTATATTACTGCAAAATAATAAGATACATATAATATTAAAATTTACTTAATAATAGATAACGAATTCGGATAGAGTCATGTCCAGTGGAAATTTTGTTTTTAAAATGATTCTTCAAGGAGACGATTTTGAAATAATAACTATTTGAGAAAAAAGAGAATTATTTGGAAATGTCAATACTTCAATATTCTAATGATTTTGTTGAACATTTTGGTGTTGCAAACAAATTGCAAATGATATTGTAGAAAGATTTATAATTTCATAGTATTTCCATCATCAAGTTGGAGAAAACCAACGAGCTATAAGTAAATATAGAGTGGCGCATCGCATGCTGAACGCATACTTTACCCGTACACAGTTGAATGCTTAGGTCGGCGGCCATTACTATAACTGAGCGCTCAGCTCAGACGCTATACGTTGTTTTTCTCAGCGCTTATTGTACTATTTATTAAAAATGCCCGCAAAGAGTGTTGTTCCTCAGTGTGGAAACAGACAAATTAGAAATAATTGCAAGTCGTTTCACAAGTAAATTTTATATTCAAAAATTTTAACTCAAAGTTTTAATTAGCGACGGATTTACGATTTTACCGCCTGTAGTCTGATAATAGTTTCTCGCCTAAATCCAACAACGAATATAATCAATTTATTTTTATGTAATTACTAATATTTATTATTACAATCAAATTCTTATTATTATTACAAAAATTTCTGTTGTAATTAAAATAAATACAAGAACAATTATTATAGGTAGTCAATTTTTTGTGTAAATAGTAGGACTGTTTCTACAGATATTCAAGGAACTAACAATCGACAATTTTTGACCAAAACAATCATATTTAAAGGTCAATAAAAACATTATTTTCTATTTCATATATGTAGTGATTATTTTCACAATTTTGTTTATTTTATTTAAAGAATATGTTTTTGTTATTGTATTTTATATGTTATATTTTTTATATACGTTATTATTGTCATAATAAAATATATAATTTATTTTTCACTATTATCGTTTTTATGTATCTATCTACCTACCTTGCTACTTTTTCAATATATTGTATTAATGCAGTTACATTTTTCATATTAATTGTTATTTATTATCGTAAAATATTATAACAAAATAAGGATTCGCAGTAAAAATTCTTAAATTATATTAATTTATCAATAGTTTCACATCATCCATATTATATATCTGTGAAACTAAATATGTATTAATTTATTTATTTATTTCGAAATATGATATATGTCAGAATAAAACTTTTCGCCACAAATTGCATTATTTCTATTTATAATTCTAACATAAAAGGTAAATTATTTCGTTAAAAATAATTGAGAAATATTACTGATAGGCTGCAACCTGCCTGGCAGGTTATAGTAGACATGGCGTCCAAGTGTGTACGGCCAGCAGCGCTCATCCGCCAGTCTATATTTACTTATAGCTCGTTGGAGAAAACCATAAACTAGATGCTTATAAATGCATAGATATTTTTATAGTGTTCAATGAAAAATTCAAACCATTTCATTTGCAAATAGTTTGAAACCGGGCATGCGCATTGGATCTGAAACTCCAACCGTTTACAAATCATTCTAAGAACAAAGCTTATACCAGATAAATTAATCTATATCAACTTATTACTAACCCATGTTTAAAATTATGCATATTTCATTGTAAACTATAATTTGAATATTGTAGTGAACCCCAATGTGGCACAAATTGTTCTCTATGCATGGGCAACATTTGTATTAACGTACACGTCAATATACATTGCACAAAACACCTACTTTTTTATAACTGCAATAAGCTATCTACTCTAAAGCCACTGATGAGTTTTTTAAATGATTTTCATTGTGAAACATCCATTATCCATTCGACAGTTTTTTGTGTAATATGCCTGATAACGATAGTTTTGTGTTCAGCTTCAGAGTTGCAGCGTGAAAATGCGAATGGAAATATAAAAATTTCTCGTACAACATTTGCATTTTATGGTTAGTGTTGCGTACATGACCGTATAAAATGAAATCATGTGTGGAATATGTTTGGAATATAAAAGAATAATATAATAAGGAGACCCTGGATGTTGTTTACGTGCAGATAGAAAACATTCATGTTTTGCTAAAACAATTAGCTTGTATGGAAATGAAAATAAAAACTTTATCAAAAACTAAAACTACATACTATTAAAATACAGTATTCTTTTCATAAGAATGGCATTGCGCAATAATATTTCCTTTATAGGTAGTTCAGAATTATATCAATTTTCTCTATATAATCTGACAAACTATCTTTAGCTAAAATCGAGAATACCTACTACTTATGAATTTTATTTTGATGGTTATATATAGTTGCAATACCATTAAAAATACTAAATTCCACAAGAATTAAAGGGCGGAAAGCAATATTTATAGCGATTTTGCCTTTTCTTCTGAAAAAAGTAGGGTTAAATTCCTATAAAATGAATGTAAGCATCCAAGTTTCGTCAAATTGTTTTGTACGTTATATTACTGTTACATTATAGTTATTTATGTTTTAAGGCACTGAAGTTTAATTTTTTATCATGAATTTGTCGAGGTCCTTAGGGCCGAGGAAAATAAAACATGAGTGATAAAAAGGAATCGAAAAATTGTGAAAATGAAAGATATATTTATTTTAAAGGTTATGTTTAAATAGAATCTGTCAGTCTAACATTCAATGTTGCTAACTTCGGGCATTGAAGTCAAAAAAAACAACTCAAAATTATGTGTTTTATTCATTGGAATTATTTATTTCGTTCTTCTTCTTCTTCTTCTTGCACATATTGTTCATCGTACACCTGTCCAAATTATCTTACATGTACAGCAACTATTATAAGGTTGGCAACACTGAAATTGCATGAAATCGTCGTATAATAAATTACTTTAGTGCTGATTTCTGAGGTTTTATGATGATTTTTGTGCACTTTACTGACGATTTCAAATAACAGTATTTCTTTTTAAATTTGCAAGCTAAAAAGTCACATTCTTCACAAATACAGATTTAAAAAATAATTACTAATAATTTCGTCAAATTGAGTTCTGTGCTTTATGTTACGTTACGTTCAAGTATTTTTTGAAAATTTACAAACAAAGAACTCATAATTATGAAGTACAGCTTTTAGAATAGATAAAATCTGACTTTATTTTTGCAGAAAAGAAAATACCTGTATATATCAGCGAAAAGAAGAAATTGCAATAAAAAAATTCCAAGAATGGTAAGTTACCTAGAATCCCACCATATATTTTTCTGCAAATGCAGACAAGAACATTATTCTAACACTTTTCGATAGTTTTCTTTTTTATATTTTTTATTGATAAATAACTAATCACCACAAAAATATTAAAATATATGTACAACTCCAAATTATTTCCAGAGTTTTGACATGACATACGTCACATTCAATAATCTGAAAAGAAACTACGTCAATTACGTATATCGTCAATTATCATACAATTTTTATTTTTATACTATTGAATTACAATATTATTAAAAATAATTGTAATAGTTTATTTTATTACAATAATTCAAAACGCATTTTTACTATGTACCTATAATTATTATGGAGGCGTACGCGACAGTAAGCCAGAATTATTTTATAGTTTGTGATATTTTCTATTTTACAATAAACAATTCTTGTAAAAATTCCTTCCATCATAAAATTCCACTACAAAAGAAAGTTCATCAGCACGTACCTCATCATCGAAGTTATGGTCGTGTTCAGTCATGTCGCCGTGTTTCTCTTGTTTCTCGAACGATGCGGTTGACCTCTTGACACTTCAAGTGTCACATGTCGCACTCAGCTCATCACACCTGCAATGAAACACACACTTGAGTTCACTTCGCAAGAACCAGGTAGGTACATGAAGATGGAAACTTTAAATGTGGAGAGCAGGGTTATCTTAAAGGAGAGAAAACAAAATGCTCATGTCGTGTGGAAGATAAATGAATGTTTTTATGAAGAGCAAATAGTTGAAGAAATGGGAATCGATTTTAAAATTTGTTAGAGGGTTAAAGAGATGTCTTATATCATCACACTGCTAGCAAAAACAATATAACCTTACGTGCATAGAAATCGACTACTTCTCACTTCTCTTAAAACGATCCAGCCTTAATAACTTGGAAACGAATTGTGATAGGCATACCCGGTTTACCCTAAATGTTTTATCATTTAGGGGGCCACATTTTATTAATATTTTTTTTTTTTTTTTTTAATTCACTAATCTGACCCTCACTACACGCAACTTTTAAATCTTAAATGACAGTATACCCCTTGTGACATATCAAATGCTCTTGAAAAATGCTATACAGGCATATCAATAAATTGATATTTGAATAAACCGTTTTAAAGTTAGAAACAATAGTTTATAATATTTTAATCTTCGAGCATATACTGACTAGAGAAGTAATTCCCTATACCAATGTATAGGATGAAGTGATCGGAAGACATGTAGGCGGGGGGCCGGAAGTCATAGTGAATTGAGGGCAGTGTTTTGTTGTGTTATATGTCACTGCTTGTCATTTTACTACAACCAAACCTTATTTTTTGCGTGTAGTTTGTGAGTATAACTCAGAGTATATCAAATTGTAATGAAAAATACAAAGAAAGTAAGGATATTTCGTTTCATGTGTAACTGGGATTTTTTTTTTACAAATAATATATTAAACAAAGTGTAACTTTTAGGTTTCGTACTAATAATGACGTAAGAGAAACGAGACTGAAATTTATTGGAAATAAAGGTGATTTACATATTTCAAAAGCAGCAATTAGTCATTACTTTGTAAAAAAAGGTAGTACAAATATTAAGATAATACGCAGTCCGCAATACACCACGGCTTCAATAAGCAGCTCGCAATACACCATGGCTTCCGTATGTGTTGCGATCAAAACAAACACCGTAAGACGGCCTCTAGTCAGTATATGCTCGAAGATTTTAATGCATGCAGTGCTATGGAAATGACGAGATGAAAAAAAAAAAAGATTGGTCGGAGGGCCAATTGATTGGACGGCTAGTTATAGCTAGGGATATTTAAAATCAGTTATTTATAAAACTCCACCTGTTAATCGGCAAGATTTAGAAAATAGAATTAGAAGAGAGCGTTAAACAATTGCAGAAGAAACATTTAGGCGGATGCAAATAGCATTTAGTGATAGGTTATACTATTGTTTAGGTGTAAATAGCGCTCAATTTAAGAATTAGTTATAAAGTTTTAAATTAAATTAAAATTACATTATTATTTCTAACTTTAAAAAAGTTTATTCAAATATCAATGTATTGACATGCCTGTATAGCATTTTTCAAAAGCTTTCATTTGATATGTCACAAGGGGTACATTGCCATATAAGATTTAAAAGTTGAGAGTGGTGGAAGTAAGATTAGTGAATTAAAAAAAATATTGATAAAATATAATAATCATTTACTACGATTTAACATGAACCTAATTTATTTCTTTAGAATTCTTTTCGTGTTCTCAAACGAAAAGTTTTAACATGAAATGCATAAAATAAATTAACATTTACACTTAGAAAACGATACAACACTGAAAAACGAATTATGTGCAAATTATTTCAGACAATAATTGCAATTGTTATACTCATGAAAGCAACCACGTAAATATGCGCAGTTTTTATATCGGTTTCTGCACTTGATAAAAAATAAGCACCTTTATAAATTTAGGCTCGTGTTACAATGTAAAAAAATGATCTTTCAACAACGTAAGTTTTATTTTAATCAGAGGTCTAATTTCTAAAAAAAAAATTCAATATTACGAAGTGGTCGATTTGTATTATTTTTCTTTTAAAAACCTCTCAGCAGGTTTAAACCCCATTTATTGAGTAGGTTCACATACACAAACATCCATGCCTTAGTGGGATTCGAACCCAGAACCCCGAGCGCACTCAAGACTAAGAGGCGTTGCTATAAACAGTGAGCCACCGGAGCTGAAGTAAGTGTATATTTAGAAGTGTTATAGTCCTGAACGCGGATTCTGGTCACGCTCTGTAAAATATCTAAAATGTAAAAATTATAAAAAGATGTATTTTACAATTTGGCTACATCATATAAACTACGTTCAGACAGGCAAATAAACATGGTTGAAATAGTTTTTAATTTTCAGCAACGGTGCGAGTTTTCTATTATTTACAAGTTCCGTACAAGTCTAACAAACTACGCCTCATACAGGAATTTTATTTTATTTAAAGTTAAACAATTCCGCTCTCATGACTGAGTAGCCATGTCCTAGTTATTTATGGTTTAGATGTTGGTAATAAGTATTTTATTGAGAGTTATTATCAGTATCACATATTTCTTTAAAACAATAAACCTCAATATTTTTTTTTAATGTTTAGCTTATTGCTATTTTCTTTTTTAAAACATTTTGTTAAAGGAATGAACATGGAAATGTTCACTGGTTGTAACACGGCATCAAAAGATGGAATTTTACGGTCAGCCTCAAATACATGAAAAAATGTGCACAATTTGCAAAGCACGTTAGGCATGGCATTTAATTATCAGTAACACATTTACTTTGAAGTGCTAATTATTGCTCTAAAATTTAATTAATGGATAAATCGACACATATGCCTAATACGTATTTCACAATTCGCCTAGGAGAACTTATTAAAAATTACTATTTTCAATAATTAAAGACAAATGTGAATTGTTCTAATTTCTATGTTTCCAAAATTAAAGAAACACTAACGTGTTATATTGTTTTATCATAATTTTTAAAAATGACAGAGATGGCGATGACAAAACAGTATCGATATGATTTTTGTAATTTTGACAGATTAAAATAGATTCTTTATGATACAATCTGCGTATTATATGTGATATTTATAACATCAGAAGTGAGGATATACTCAATTCTCATTAGGTGATGGGTAGTATCGTTATGTTGTAACGTGACAGTGAGATATTGTCGTTTCAGAAGCATAGGTACTAAGTCATCTTTTGAGCGAGAATTAGCCTGTTATTGAAGTTATTCCATCATGTCGCAAGAGGATGTTCCTGATGTGTCTACAGGACAAGAATCCCCCAGAATCTTCGAGAATGTTCATATGGTTTTGCCAGAATTTAACCCTGTGAAAGACCATATAAGCATAAAAAGGTGGATCGAGAAGATCGAATCTTTCGGCGAGTTATATAATTGGGACGAAATAGCGATAAAACATTTTGCTTTATCAAGATTAGTAGGAGTAGCAAGAACGTGGAGAGACAGTTTACCGGATAAAAACAGAACATGGAAAGAGTGGACAGAACTACTTCAAGAAACCTTTGATGTACAAGAAAGCAAGATAAGTCTTCGATTAGAAGCTCAAAATTATAAATGGCGTCCAAATCAAAGCATAGTAGAATATTATTTTGAAAAACTGTCTAAGTGCAATAAATGTGACATGCCTGAAAGTGAAATAATAGAGTGGATTGTTCACGGATTAAACAATGCAAGATTCCGTGATTATCTTGGCCCGTTGAGCAAGTATTCAAAAGTGAATCAATTATTACCCGATTTGAAATCCGGTGCAAAATTTATAAATAATATGAAGGTTCATAATTCATTTGTGAATCAACGAAGTGATCAAAGGGACCGTAAAATAAACAAAACAGACATTGACGTATCTTCTTCAAAAATCGCGAATGTGACATGTTTTAAGTGCAGTTTAAAAGGACATTATGCTCGAAATTGTCCGGAAAAGCAAAATAAACTCTCAAGTAATTTAAAAGGTGTTCCGAAAAATGCGAACGTAATCGTGGACAGTATAAACAATGTGTTAACTGTATCAAAAGAAAAAGACTCACATTCAAAATATTTTAAAGACTCATATTTAAATAATAGATATTTAAAGTGCTACATAGACCTAGGAAGTAGCTGTGTAACAATAAGACAGGACATTGTAAAGAATTTGAACTTTTCGTTTTATGAGTGCAGTACCGAACCACTCATTGGTTTCGGTAAAGGACAAGTATACCCATTAGGACTATTCACAGCAGAACTTTCAATAGATGATGTAAAAGCGAAAGTGATAGTTCACGTAGTGCCAAGTGAATCACAAAATGTCCCATTAATTGTAGGACATCCCTATACTGAACAAAAGCATATTATGATAACGAGTAGGCCTGATAGTTTAATCATCCAGTATATAAGTGATGAACTACCTGCAAACGAAAGTATTCAAAATAGCAAAAGTACACTAACGTCAACAGCTTCAATGTATATTCCAAAAAATTATTTAGGATATATTTCGGTCACAAGTAACTTGTCAAATCAAGAAATGTATGTAGAAGGAGGTATTAGAGGAAATGGACATATAATACCGAGATGTATCGTAACAACCGACCATGAAGGACACACCAAGTTGCCAGTACTCAATTTATCAGAGCAAACATTAAACATTGGAAATCAACAAGTTATAACGCGTGGAGAAATATGTCAATGTGAAGAAGAAACTATTTCACACAAAGAAAACAAATTCAACGAACAAGAAACAGCTAATGAAGAGAACATAGAAAATATCAAGAATGAAAAGAACAAAGAAGATATCGTGCGTGAAGAAAACGGAGAAGATATTAAGAACGAAGAAATTAATTCAGACTTGACTGAAAACAAAAGAGAAAGACTTCTAAATTTATTAAATGAATATAAGTCACTAATAGCAAGAAATATGAAACAAATTGGATGTACAGACAAGATACAAATGAAGATTGAATTAACAACAAACACACCAGTCTACTACAAACCATATCGCCTGTCCTATGCAGAAAGAGAAAAAGTAAAAGAAATAATTACTGAACTGAAAGAAGCAAATATTGTGGAAGATAGTATTTCGCCATTTTCAAGTCCAATTTTACTTGTTAAGAAGAAGAATGGTGATATCCGGATGTGCGTAGATTACAGAGCACTAAATAAGATAACAGTAAAAGATAAATATCCAATTCCACTAATAGATGATCAGTTAGATCGTTTACGTAATAAGAAATATTTTACTACACTAGATTTGAGTAGCGGTTATTACCAAATACCTGTTAGCCCGGAATCAAGAGATAAGACAAGTTTTATTACCCCTGATGGAAAATATCAGTTTAAAAGAATGAGTTTTGGACTTTGTAATGCACCATCTGTTTTTACCCGTTTAATAAACTCAATTCTAGGTAATTTAAGATATGATATAGCGATGGCATATTTAGATGACATAATCATACCCAGCGAAACGTTTGAAGAAGGAATGAAAAATCTGAGAAGAATTTTGGAAGTATTAAAAGAAGCTAATTTGACACTGAACATTGGAAAGTGTTTCTTCTTCATGTCACCAACCGAATACCTAGGATATGATATTAGTTCAGCAGGAATTCAGCCGGGACAAAGAAAATTAAAGGCAATTGAAGAGTTTCCAACTCCCAAAGACGTGAAAACATTACGAAGTTTCATAGGATTAGCAAGTTACTTCAGAAGATTTGTACGTAATTTTTCTGTAATTGCAAGACCTTTAACAGATCTTCTACGTAAAGATAACCAATTTAAATGGACTCAAGAGCAAGAAGAAACATTTAATAAAATAAAGAAACTTCTACGACAAAAACCAGTATTAGCTGTATATAATCCAACAGCAAAAACAGAAGTACATACGGATGCTTGTGCATTAGGCATTGGAGGAGTTTTACTTCAAGAACAAGAAGACAAACGTATGCATCCAGTCGCATATTACAGCAGGAAGACGACGAAAGAAGAATCTGTTTACCATTCTTTCGAATTAGAAGCTCTCGCCATAGTTTGCAGTTTAGAGCGTTTCCGTGTATATTTAGTCGGTATTCATTTCACAATAAAGACAGACTGTAATAGTTTAAAATTACTAGAAAACAAGAAAGACTTGACCCCTCGAATTGGAAGATGGTTTGTGCGACTATCTGAATTTAATTATTCAATTGATTATCATCCAGGACAAAGTAATGCCATAGCTGATGCATTGAGTCGCAATGCAGTTGAAGAAGAGAAAGAAGTAGAATTAGTAGGATTACCAATAAGAGGAATAAACATAACTACAGACTGGGTAGCTGCCATGCAGAGAAGTAATGAAGAGATTTTGAAGATACGAAATAAACTTGAATGTGGAGATCCTGAAACACGTGAAAAATTTACATTAATTAATGGAAGAGTATACAGGTGCAAAAATGGAAGATTTCAACTCTATGTACCAAAAGAAATCAGAACAGATTTGATAGCAGATACTCACAAATCATTGTCTCATCTAGGAAGAGAGAAAACTTTATCTAAATTAAAAGAAAATTATTATTTCCCAAAAATGGATGAAGAAGTGACGAAATATGTCAATCGTTGTATAAACTGTTTATTTTATAAATCACCAAGAGGACAACAGCCTGGATATCTTCATCCTTTAGATAAAGGTAAATTTCCTTTTGAAACTGTGCATATTGATCACGTAGGACCCTTTGTGACTACTGAAGATGAAAATAAATATGTAATTGCAATAATTGATGGCTACAGCAAATATACAGTAATGAAGGCCGTGCCAAACACAAGTGCACATGAAGCAGTTATATTTTTGATGGAATTCATGGCACATTATGGAAAACCACTCCGAATCATAAGTGACCGAGGAACTGCATTTACAGCAGAAGAATTCGAATCATTTTGTACATCTTACGACATTAAACACTTGAAAATAGCTACAGGAAGCCCCAGAGCAAACGGACAAATAGAAAGGGTAAACGCTGTAATTATAAATTGCTTAGCAACGACTACAAAATCGGAAGAAAATGATGACTGGGATTTACGACTGTGTGAAGTACAATGGACCATAAATAATGCGGTTCATAAAGTTACAAAAAGAACTCCAGCAGACTTAATATTTAAGTACAGAAGTCGAGGTCTAACTGAAAATCCATTAACTGCAGAAATATCACAACTGAACGAGAAGATGAAAAGAAAAGAAGACAAAACTTTGAAATCCGTTGAAGAATTATTAGAAGAAAATAGGACAAAGATGAAAAAGCAATTTAATAGAACAAGAAAAGATGGTCCGCGAATACAAGTTGGAGATCTTGTACTTGTAAAATCAGATACTCCAAGTACGGGTGTTAGCCGAAAATTAGAAAAGAAGTATCGTGGTCCCTATGAAGTAGCGAAAGAGCTAAGAGGAGATCGCTTTTTAATAAAGGACATAGAAGGAGAACAACAAAGTATGAGACCATATGAAGGTGTCCTTGCAATGGATCGATTAAAATTAATCCCTAAACATTAAATTTAATTGTTATATGTATTTGATATGTAAATTTATCATTGTTCACATATGTCGGGTCGACATTTCTGTCAGGAAAGGCCGAGTTGTTATATTGTTTTATCATAATTTTTAAAAATGACAGAGATGGCGATGACAAAACAGTATCGATATGATTTTTGTAATTTTGACAGATTAAAATAGATTCTTTATGATACAATCTGCGTATTATATGTGATATTTATAACAAACGTATAATTATTATAAAATAATTATTAGTTTGCATTATTTGATTCAAAGTTTCAACATAGAATTGGTTTCACATTTGCAAGCACTATTACCTGAAATTATGTTACTATGCTGGCAAAATACAATTCGCAAATCGTAACTACCTCCGGCAAACTTAATAACAATGAATGTAAAGTTGCTCTGAACACATTTCAGATTCACATTCACCATTGGTATAAGAAACAAAGTGGTGAAAACCGATTAGGTTAGATTTAATTCCGGTTCTAAAATTATCTACTGGATTATTGGTGTGTATATAAATACCAGGTTCTTGTCTGCTAATCGTCTACTACCCTGATTCGACTTCATGACCGAACTTAACTAATAGGCTATTCCACGATATTTTTTTATTTTTTTATCTTGCACTACATAAGTATGTAAGACAATATGTGAAAATCCGAGTTTAAAATTCCTCCAAATAAGCGAAATATTGAGGTATGAATTATAAATTTCATTTGAGACGTAGGTAATGTGGGTATACCAGAAGTAAACAAACAGTGGTTCAGAGACTTACGAAAAAAATGTTGAGCAAATTACAAAATAATGTATATTTGAATTGTAATATTATATTTTATTATTAGGGAAAGAAAATATATTATTGCAATTAATTTATTTTACTTTTTTTCTTATTTTACAAAAACATTTTGACATTCTTGAAGTTAGTAGCGCACAGCGCATGGTTGGTGACTCACGATTTCTAGCAAATTTCAAAGGAGTGCGGCAGATAGATTAACGAACATGCAAAGACAAGAAAATCACCCGAACAGCATCCGAACATATCCGACACACCCGAATAATTATATTCTTAGTTGTAGCGAAGTGAGAGCAGAGCTCCATACAATCGGTGTTCAAACTTAAATCCTATTTGCTTAAACGCCCGTCCACATGTCTTACGTCATCAAAAGTAGAACTCCCCGTATTTTTTAGAGAGAGTAATTAAAAAAAAATAGTTGGTATTTTTGTTATCGTTTAACTGTTATCTTTCATATTTTTGATAAACTTTTACTCTTTTCGATTACAGTGGAATAGCCTATTCTTGGTTCAAGGACTGAATCACTATTTTGTGTGACTAACAAGCTAGTAACTTTAGTTTCAATATCAATATTTTAACTTTATCTTTGTAAGTCAAAATTCTGCTTAGAAATAATTACCAGTTCTCTCATAACTGTCTCTATTTAGTTTGGATGTCAGCCGCTTAGACATTTATAGCTCAATTCACGAAAATGTTTAAGCTAATCCTCATTTTTGGATTAGCGAATTCTACTCTAATTTTGACAGTTTATATCTTAAAATATAGTCTAATGTATTCCTAGTATCCACCTTTTTGATAATATTATGAAGATTAATTTTTAAATACCGGAATAGAGTAGAATTCACTAATCTAAAAATCAGGATTAGCTTAAACTTTTTTAAAAATCGGGCTGTTGACAATTGAGGATACATATGTCATTGCAAGCCGATGTGTAGCGTTGTTATTTGGCTATGGATTCCGTATGATAACCTTTCAGCCCGCACCCCTAAGATATGCTATGAAGGTGATATCCGTTTGTTTTCAGTTATTCTAGTTTAGAGATTCATACTGGAAAGACATGGAGTCTCTGTTGGTCTCCATGTCCAAGCGACATGTAAAGTTTTAGTTTTTGGCCGCGTCCTGCATAACGCGACTATTTTGGCATAGGAATGCATCGGCATCTTTAGGGTTTAATTATGTGTAGTTTTGCTTTGTTATGTTTAGTAAATAAATAAATAAATATATCATCACAGCATATTACCCATTTCTGGGTGTGCCAGTATCTACAACACATGTAGACATCGGTAATGATGACGATATATTTTACCGTGTGGGCGCTTACCAGGCGTTACCTCACGGGCACTCATATCTGACGTGGAGAGTGCACCACAGGGGTCACTGTTGTGCCATTTAAAATTGTAAATATTTGGCGTCTGTCGGGATCGAACCCGGTTCCCCCGGGTTCGCGACCAGACACTCAGGCACGCGGCCACGGGACCCCATGTTATGTTTAGTGTAATATAAAAATTATTAAGTGTGTTCGTTTCCATAACAGCAATCATCAATCACCTCTATAAGTGTTAAGGGAAAGTGTATGTGATCATCTTCAATGAAGTGGTCATCCAAGTCATAGTCGTCATAGGGTAAACCACGTGTTACATTTGAAACAAAAACAAATTAGTTTTCAGTTCTGAGGCCTAAACAGATTGAATTTTGATTCTGAACTTTTCGGTAAAGTGATTATTCCACATTTCAAAAATGGGTTCCACTACTATGAATCGAAGACTATTTTCAATACACGAACAGTTGTGGAACCGAGTACTCGGTACTTCTACGAGTACTAAATTTTATTTAAAAAATAATATGTAATTTCTGTTCAAACTCATCCATTAAATTTCAATTTAATAATCTCTTGATAAATAAATATCATCCAAGCTCCAAGCATAATTGATCCTTTACCAATTTCATTTTATACCTATATTACAATATTAAAATCAGTCTCGCCTCGAAATTCTCTTTCAATGTGTATCGATTACACCCAAAAATACTTCATCCCTTAGTTCTCCCTGTTATAATGATTCGCCTGTCGCTCCTGCTTTGGCGACGTTGCCACATCCAGTCTATTCCTGCCGTGCTAGATGTAAGATTACCTGAAGCCTGCGGCAACGTGACAATGGTTCGCAAAGTGACATAGATACGGAAACAATACTTATTGTGTGGGAGTGTTGTGCTGAGATGTATTGGTGGTTTTACAGAGTGTGTATGTGGGGAGAACGAGATACCTTAATAGATTATAAAAAATCCGTTGTGGCCAGCACAAGACCTTCCGTCAATTCGATGTATTTTGTACAAATCCCATACCAAAAGGTCCTTGGAACAGATTCTATATAATATCATGTAAAATCGAACACGAACACATACTATTTTTTACAAATCCATACTAAAAGTTCATTTGAAAAGGTTCTTTAAATCCAATAAAATTATAACATAAACTACACTAAGTAATGCCCTTCCATCTTCTCTTTGGCCTTTCTCTGCATGTCACTTGCGAGTAACAATATGATATACCAATTTTAGATCCTATACTTTCCATATTTGGTTTTGCACTTGCAACTGACATCTGTCAATTAATTTTTTTTGAATAATTATGTCAGCTGTTTCCATGATAAATTACAAAGCTGACTAATTTTTGAAAATTAATTTCTTTATAATGCTTTAAATTTACATCTATTGAATATGAAGGAAAATGTATAATTAAACCGTATAGAGAAGAGTATTTTCTTTAATATATATAATAACAAAATGTCAAAAAATAATATTTAACTGCGTTTTTTTAAGAAAAACTGTTAAAAACTTCAAAAAAGGGTACTTCCGGTGGATCGATTATAACCAAAATCTAATCAACTCTTCATATGGATGTACAGAAGAGGAATACGAAAGAATTATCATTTTTAGAATTGTAGTATTGGAGTTATCGTCGGAGAAAAATTTGTCACACACGGACACACACACACACACACACACACACATACATACATACATACATACATACATACATACATACATACATACATACATACATACATACATACATACATACAGACATCATCTTAAAAATAGTAAATTCGTATTGTAGGGACCCTAAAACGTGCTTATTCATTAAAAACTCACCACCGAATTTTTTGACCAAAGACAATACCTTCCTTACCTAAAGGTGACGGAAGGTAAAAAGATTGGCCAAAGTAACTAATGATAAGGGGTCGAATTCTGCACTCTTCTTTAACTAATGAAGCTTCAGTAAAAATAACAAAATAAAGAAAGACATATGCATTTAAATTAAACTTAAATGTTTTTGTGCTGGGCTTACATTGAAGTAACGTAGATTATGATCCGAATTAACGTGACGTCACTTTCGGCTCTTCCCGAGTTTACCCGAATGACCGTGACACCTGCCGGATCAGCCCTATTCACTACCCAAGAAAAAGTGTGCAAGGTGCACGTAAAGAAGTTTTCACTTAAAAAATGATTTCTGTTTATTGCTTGCACATTATTGTTAATATCATAGCCCCGAATTCAGCACTCTTCACTAGTGTAGTGATCGTCTCTAGTAAATATGGCAACAGCTTGCATCTTTCTCGTATTAATGTATCAATGCATATATACGGTTTAGCCGGCAAATCCTTTCATACCAGAAGCATACAAAGAGTATGAACAGTAATGACCAAAAAGATCCTTTTTAGATCAGTATTTACTATTATCTCTATAAACATTGAGTGTCTGTCTACGACCAAAGAAGAATTGTTATAGGATCTTTGTCAGAAATACAAATATGACGTCTAGAGAGACCCATAGAGATGGTTCCAAGAGAAGATCAGAAGTCCAGGGGATGCGTTTGGTAGCTGAGAAACTACACCGGCCATACGTAAATGCTGTCTTAGTAAAGCCTAATTATATTATAATGTATTCCTTCTGACATAATACCTTAACTATAGGTTAACAAAAAAAGTGCGTAACAAAATTTAGACAGTAATATTATTTAATGACTCATTTGATGACAATTTAACTATAACGCGGCGGTCCCACTGATCGAGTACCTTCAATCGTTTGCTATCGTGTAAATTTTAAACATGTGTATAGTAATGGCGTGTGTCGCACCGGACCACCGTTTTCTATCGAGTGCCATCGAGTTGTTTGATTTTCAAGCTGGTTTGAATTTTTACTTGATGCTCGACGACACTCGATGCCTTGACGCATGCGTATTGAAGCATTTGCACTTATGTGTAGTAAATAACAATAACCTCACTATCAAAAATCAAGTTCTCATGTTGTTCGGTCGGTTTGATTTAATTTATTGAATGAATACAGAAACTAAAATAATTGAAAAGGAATGGAGCACTGACGAAATTGATTTATTAATCAATTTAGTCAGAGATAGCCCAGATTTTTATGATCAGTCTAGGCCAGGTTATGCGAATATGAATGTAATAGATAATGTTGGGGACACATTATAATAATAATATTAATAATATTACCTTCTAAAAATCTCAAATGCTTCAAAGATTTTAAAGGTTAAGAAATCTAGTCGACACTAAATGATCGAAGCAATTCGATCAGTGAGACCGGACCGTCGATTTTTAAACGACACGGCATGAAACGATACTACACCACGTGACACGACTCGTGCAGTGAGACCGCCGCCTAAGCGGTGCAACTGGCCATGAACACACTAGATGTATGTAGATGATTCTCTCTTTTGATATACCGAACGAATTATATATTTATTGTACGTCTTCTTGTTTCTCTATTACATTTTGTCTAGCTAACTCTCCTCCGTAGTTCATAACTCCTGTTAAATATTTAATTTCAGTTTTCTTTAAGAGCTATAAATTTTTGAAAAATTAATTAACCTCGCCGGGACTCAAACCCTGGACCTCCCACTTACCGGACGAGAACTCTACACTGAGCTAGGGACCATCGATGAAGTCAGTTGGTATTTCGTGCACTAATTGTCAGTAAGGTCAGTTGATTTTTCAAAAATTTATATACCTCAAGTGACGTCGAGTCGTTATTTTCATTTACTAGTTCAATAACTATGCTAACTAATCCACATACTCCAATTTATTTACTTCTTTCTTTTTTATCGTTTCTGTCTATACACAATCGTTAATTTGATCCACCCTGTTATATTTTTTTATTCATTTTGAGATCTGTATTTTGAAGATAAACAAAGACTTTGTTTTGACAAAATCCCTTAAAAATATTTGTACAAAAATTCACAAAATTTCTTTCAGAGATTTGGACATAGTAGTGGACCAGATAAGTACCCGTAGTTTTTTAATATATTCGTATATTTAAAATCAACATACATATTTCAAAGCGGCATGGAACTAGAGTAATGTTATCCCCTGTTTCTTTTACAAATCTAATAATTAAATTGTTATATGGTACCTTGAAATATGCTAAAAAATAGGAATTTTATTTTTTCAAAAAAAATGTGTTGTATTGCGTAGGTTTGAATTCTGAACGAGTATTGTATTTCGAACTTTGCCTGCCCTAAAATTAAGAAATAAGTAACTGCAGCAAAATAAAATATTAAATTGTATTCCCTATAACAGATTTCAAGAAGATATCTGGTAAAGGAAAAACGACGAATTCCGGTTTAAGTACTACTATAGCATTATTAGAAAAGTTTTCCAATAACATACTTACAAGAAATTTAAATATAGAACATAATAATGCACTCAACTTTTTTCATATGTAACAAAGATAAAATCAAATACAACAAAGAATTTTTAGTGTTACTATACTGGTAAATAAAATATCAGCATCAGATACCAGCATACATGAGTAAATAGTACCATGCTGATTTATATTTTACATGCAGGGCCCGGACTTATAGTAGTGGAGGTCCCAGGGAGATAATAAAGTAGAGACACGCTTTGCATAAAAACAATTTTAGTTTTTACATATGTGAGAAAATAATTTTGTTGTATTTTTGGGGTTATATCATAAATTCTTTTCGCAATTAATGAATATTACTGATTGCATCACCTTTATCATTGGGACAGTAGTTTCAGGAACGTTGAAGAGAGAGAGCGGTCGGCTTTCTCTCAGCGTATTGTTTTTCAGGTGCCGATTGTGACATACGCAGAGAGGGTGTGATGCCCCAGTGTTTGTGCGCTAGTGCAATGCCATACTCAAGGTTTGAAACCCAGGTGACTGTGGAATAGTGCTGAAGTCATTGCGGATGCCATGCTTGGGACGGGTGTGATGCTTGAAGTACCAAAATGAATGCGAGTGATGATTTTGCATTCCTGGAGGGTGTTGATGCGCGTGTATATTGATAACTGAATGATTGTGTAAGCATGAAGGTGAAGTTAGCAGACGATTCGTAGCAGACGATCCGAGATTTAAGCGAGTGTGTGGCTGCCTTACGTTAAGCTTAACCATGGCCAACTCTATAGGCGCCGAGCAACGGTGCTTGATAATACACTCAAAATTTCAAATAAAAAACACTACACCGTACATTCTAAAGATATACCTTTTAAATAATATAATTAATAGTGAGTTTGTAAATAGGAATAGAATGGTATACAAAATTTTTGAATTCAATTTATATTTAAAATTAAAGAAGTATTATTTTATTGTTATAAACAATAGTCAGAGGATGAAATTTTGCATATAGTATGTCTACAACTTATTAAAATAGAGTTAGCATATATTTCCGACCACCGGTAGGGCATAGAAAAAGAATAAAAATCTAGAAATATGTATATTTTAATTTAATGAGGTATTATTTTCTTTGTTATATACAATAGTCAGAGGATGAAATTTTGCATATGGTATATCTACATAATACTTATTAAAATAGAGTAACCATATACGTCCTACTACCCGTCGGACATTGAGAATAAATAAAAATCCAGAAAAAAATGTATATCTTAGTTAAAAGAAGTATTATTTTCATTGTCATAAACAATAGTCAGAGGATGAAATTTTGTATATAGTATGTCTACATACTACTTATTAATATAGAGTAACCACCTACTCCCTACCAGCCGTAGGACATAGCAAAAATGTATATCTTAATTTAATGAAGTATTACTTTCATTGTTATAAACAATAGTCAGAGGTTGAAGTTTTGCATATAGTATGTCTATATACTACTTACAATAACAGAGTAACCATCTACTCCGTACCACCCGTGGGACATAGATAAAAATATATAAATCTAGAAAAAATGTATATCTTAAATTAATGAAGTATTATTTTCATTGTTATAAACAATAGTCAGAGGATGAAATTTTGTATATAGTATGCCTACAGACTACTTATTAAAATAGAGTAACCATCTACTACGTACCACCCGTAGGACATAGTGAAAAAAATAAAACTCCAGAAAAAATGTATATTTTAATTTAATGTAGTATTATTTTCATTGTTATAAACAATAGTCAGAGGATGAAGTTTTGCATATAGTATGTCTACATACTACTTATTATAATAGAGTAACCATCTACTACCTACCACCCGTAGGACATACAGAAAAAAATAAAAATCCAGAAAAAATGTACATCTTAATTTAATGAAGTATTATTTTCTTTGTTATAAACAATAGTCAGAGGATGAAATTTTGTATATAGTATGTCTACAGACTACTTATTAAAATAGAGTAACCATCTACTCCCTACCACTCGTAGGACATAGTGAAAAAAATAAAACTCCAGAAAAAATGTATATTTTAATTTAATGTAGTATTATTTTCATTGTTATAAACTATAGTCAGAGGATGACGTTTGCATAAAGTATGTCTACATACTACTTATTATAATAGAGTAATCATCTACTACCTACCACCCGTAGGACATAGAGAAAAAAATAAAAATCCAGAAAAAATGTATATTTTAATTTAATGAAGTATTATATTTATTGTTATAAACAATAGTCAGAGGATGAAATTTTGAATATAATATGCCAACATACTACTTATTATAATAGAGTAACCATCTACTACCTACCACCCGTAGGACATAGAGAAAAAAATAAAAATCCAGAAAAAATGTACATCTTAATTTAATGAAGTATTATTTTCTTTGTTATAAACAATAGCCAGAGGATGAAATTTTGAATATAGTATGCCAACATACTACTTATTGTAATAGAGTAAAATTCTACTCCCTACCACCCGTAGGACATAGAGAAAAAAATAAAAATCTAGAAAAAATGTATATCTTAATTTAATGAAGTATTATTTTCATTGTTATAAACAATAGTCAGAACATAAAATTGTGCATATAGTATGTCTACGTACTACTTATTAAAATAGAGTAACCATCTACATCCTACCACCCGTAGGACATAGTGAAAAAAATAAAACTCCAGAAAAAATGTATATCTTAATTTAATGAAGTATTATTTTCATTGTTATAAACAATAGTCAGGGGATGAAGTTTTGCATATAGTATGTCTACATACTAGTTATTATAATAGAGTAACCAACTACTCCCTACCATCCATAGGATATAGAGAAAAAAATAAATCTCCAGAAAAAATGTATATCTTAATTTAATGAAGTATTATTTTCATTGTTATAAACAATAGTCAGAGGATGAAATTTTGAATATAGTATGCCAACATACTACTTATTGTAATAGAGTAACCTTCTACTCTCTACCTCCCGTCGGACATAGAGAAAAAAATAAAAATCCAGAAAAAATGTACATCTTAATTTAATAAAATATTATTTTCATTGTTATAAACAATAGTCAGAGGAAGAAATTTTGCATATAGCATGTCAACATACCACTTATTAAAACTGAATAACCATCTACTTCCTACCACTCGTAGGAAATAGAGAAAAAATAAAAATCCAGAAAAAATGTATATCAATTTAATGCAGTATTATCTTCATTGTTATAAGCAATAATGAGAAGATGAAATTTTGCATCTAGTAAAATTGTAATATATTTTTGCAGATATTTTAATAATAAGCCAATAAATTAGGAGTATTTATATACTCTTAGAAGCCGAATTAAGTAATATATGTATCACAAACGCTCAAAATAGTTTTACGGGACAGATAATATTAAACGCCTTTGGCACGGTTTCAGTGTTTACACTATATATATTTAATGTCTATAATACGAAGGGATCCCAATAATAACCGGATTTATTCTTTGGTGGGTGGTAGGGCGCTAGTTCCTACTTATCTCTCTCTCTCTAGGAACCTTTGGGTACTAGACACCCTCCTGGATCTGATACCCGAGCGTCATCCGTGGGGAAACATCTAAGCGGTCAGTGTGATTATTTATTGTAAGCGTTGTTTGACGTGCTCTGCGATTTTGTAATGGCTGACATTAAAGAGCAATGTGTTACCATCAAGTTTTGTTTCTTGTTAGGAAAATTAGCAACACCTGGTACTGATACATATTCAAATGATTGGCTCTGTGGTTGTCGGAAAGTACGGCGTAAAACTATTTTGAGCGTTTCTGATATATTACTTAATTCGGCTTCTAAGAGTATATAAATACTCCTAATTTATTGGCTTATTATTAAAATATCTGCAAAAATATATTACAATTTTACTAGATGCAAAATTTCACCTTCTCATTATTGCTTATAACAATAATGATAATACTGCATTAAATTGATATACATTTTTTCTGGATTTTTATTTTTTCTCTATGTCGTACGAGTGGTAGGAAGTAGATGGTTATTCAATTTTAATAAGTGGTATGTTGACATACTATATGCAAAATTTCTTCCTCTGACTATTGTTTATAACAATGAAAATAATATTTTATTAAATTAAGATGTATATTTTTTCTGGATTTTTATTTTATTCTCTATGTCCTACGGGTGGTAGGGAGTAGAAGGTTACTCTATTACAATAAGTAGTATGTTGGCATACTATATTCAAAATTTCATCCTCTGACTATTGTTTATAACAATAAATATAATACTTCATTAAATTAAAATATACATTTTTTCTGGATTTTTATTTTTTTCTCTATGTCCTACGGGTGGTAGGTAGTAGATGATTACTCTATTATAATAAGTAGTATGTAGACATACTATATGCAAAACTTCATCCTCTGACTATAGTTTATAACAATGAAAATAATACTACATTAAATTAAAATATACATTTTTTCTGGAGTTTTATTTTTTTCACTATGTCCTACGGGTGGCAGGATGCAGATGGTTACTCTATTTTAATAAGTAGTATGTAGACATAATATATGCACAATTTTATTCTCTGAGTATTGTTTATAACAATGAAAATAATACTTCATTAAATTAAGATATACATTTTTTCTAGATTTTTATTTTTTTCTCTATGTCCTACGGGTGGTAGGTAGTAGATGGTTACTCTATTATAATAAGTAGTATGTAGACATACTATATGCAAAACTTCATCCTCTGATTATTGTTTATAACAATTAAAATAATACTACATTAAATTAAAATATACATTTTTTCTGGAATTTTATTTTTTTCACTATGTCCTACGGGTGGTAGGGAGTAGATGGTTACTCTATTTTAATAAGTAGTCTGTAGACATACTATATACACAATTTCATCCTCTGACTATTGTTTATAACAATGAAAATAATACTTCATTAATTTAAGATATACATTTTTTCTAGATTTTTATATTTTTATCTATGTCCCACGGGTGGTAGGGAGTAGATGGTTACTCTGTTATTATAAGTAGTATATAGACATACTATATGCAAAACTTCAACCTCTGACTATTGTTTATAACATTGAAAGTAATACTTCATTAAATTAAGATATACATTTTTGCTATGTCCTACGGCTGGTAGGGAGTAGGTCATCATCATCATCTTTGGCGCTACAACCCTTGGTGGGTCTTGGCCTGTTCTAGGATCAGCTTCCAGTCCTTCCTATTCCTCGCCTTGGCCTTCCAGTTTCTAATCCCTAGTTTTTTTAGGTCTTCTTCTACCTGGTCTTTGAATCTGGATCTAGGTCTGCCTTTCTTTCTGGTTCCGGCTGGGGTTTGACGGAATATGTGTTTTGGGGGTTCCGTTTCATGCATCCTTTCCAGGTGGCCCAGCCACCTTAATCTACTGATTTTGATGGATCGGACAATATCAGGTTCTTTATAAAGTTGGTACAACTCAAAGTTATAACGCCTGCGCCATGCTCCGTTCTCCTGGACGCCTTTATATATATGGCGAAGTATTTTCCTTTCAAAGCAACCCAGCAAATTTTCATCGTTTTTTGTCATCGTCCATGTTTCTGACGCGTAAGTGAGGACGGGTTTAATAAGAGTTTTATATATCAATACTTTAGTTTTTTTGGTTATTATACTAGAAGTAAGATGTTTTCTTAGCCCAAAGTAAGCTCTATTAGCTATATATATTCTTCTCTTAATTTCTGCACTTACTAGATTGTTTTCATTTAGTTGGGATCCAAGATATATAAACTCTCTTACACCTTCAAATGTGTATGGTTCTATTATCAGGTCTTCAGGTGGAGCTAAATGAGTGTTGTTAGTAATTTTCAGATATTTTGTTTTAGATATATTAACCTGCAGCCCTTGTTTCTTTGCTGCTGCTTCCAATGCCTTGAAAGCCTCTATTAGGTCTCTTTTTGTTCGTGTTACTATATCAATGTCATCGGCGTATGCTAATATTTGTACACTTCTGTTGATAATGGTTCCCCTAGTGATTATTCCTGATTCTCTTATAGCTTTTTCCAGCGCAATGTTAAATAGCAGACAAGATAGGCTGTCTCCCTGGCGTAACCCTGTGCGTGTTTGGAAGGATCTTGATACGCCATTTTGGATCTTGACCTTGCATTCCACCTTTGAGAGAGTTGTCTTCACTAATTTTATTAGGTGAATTGGTATATTAAATTCTTTCATAGCGTTATAGAGCGACCTTCTATCTACACTGTCGTAAGCGCTTTTGAAATCAATGAATAAGTGGTGGGTCACCATCCCGTATTCGTAAGTCTTTTCCAGGGCTTGCCTGAGAAGAAATATTTGGTCGATGGTTGACTTTCCTTTACGAAAACCACTTTGATATTGTCCTATTGTGCCTTCGCAGTATATTAATAGTCGTTCATATAGTATGTAAGCTAGTACCTTATAAGTGACATTTAAAAGAGTGATTCCTCTGTAGTTGTCGCATGCGGTTTGGTCTCCCTTTTTGTGTATGGGTATTATTATACCCATGTTCCAATCCTCTGGGATTTTTAAGTGTTTCCAGATGAGTGTCAGTAGCTTGCATATGTGGACTTTTAATGTGTTTATCCCACATTTTAAAAGTTCAGATGGTATACCGTCTTCACCCGGCGCTTTGTTATTTTTTAATCTTTTTATTGCTTTAACAACTTCTTCCTCTGTTGGAAGGTCCTCTTTCTCTCTTTCATCCTCTGTATGTTCATATTGTTCATCTGTTTCGTTTACTCCTTCCTGGATTCTTATATTCAATCTTTCCTCGAAGCTCTCTGCCCATCTTTCCAGTATTTGATTTTGTTCACTGATAATTTCTCCTTCTCTGTTTCTGACTATTGTTAGTCTAGGCTTAAATTCCCTTCTATTGTGGTTAATATTTTTGTAAAAATTTCTTGTTTCGTTTTGGATATTAAGACTTTCCAGTTCTTGCAATTGACATTCTATGTGTTCTCTTTTCTTTCTTTTTATAATTCGCTTTTCGTCTCGTCTTAGTTTTTTGTACTCTTCTTCAGTTTGTCTTGTTCTTCTGCCTTGGAGTCTTATATATGCCTGATTTTTTATTTTTGTGGCATGTACGCATTCCTCGTCATACCATTCTGAAGTTTTCTGCTTTTTCTTTTGCTTTCCTAATACTTCTGTTGCTGTCTCTTCTATTATATTCCTACATTTATTCCAATATTTATCTATGTCTTCCCCTATACTATTCATTTGGTCTTCCAGCTTTTTTTCAAGTACTTGTTCAAAATTTATAACCGTTTCGGGGTTCTTCAGAGCATCAAAATTGTATTTCTCTTCTTCTTGCTTTCCTTTTTCTTTTTTTGCAATAGAAATTCTTGCTCTTATTTTAGATTCGACTAGGTAGTGGTCCGAGTCAATATTTGCTCCGCGTTTAGTGCATACATTAAGTACGTCGCTAAAGTGTCTTGCGTCAATCACTAGATGGTCAATTTGATTCACAGTATTTCTATCTGGGCTTGTCCAAGTCCCTTTATGAATGTTTTTGCGCTCGAAGTATGTACTAGCTATAACCATATTCATTGAGGCAGCGAAATGTATTAGGCGGGTCCCGTTATTGTTAGACTCTTCATGCAGGCTATGTTTTCCAATAGTTGGTGAGTATTCATTTTCTTTACCAATCTTGGCATTGAAGTCGCCTAGTATTATTTTGATGTCATTTCGTGGGCAGTCCTGTATTATTCTTTCTAACTCTTCATAAAATTCTTCTTTTTCTTCGTCCACTTTATCCTCCGTTGGGGCGTGGACGTTGATTATCGAATAATTAAAGAATTTGCCCTTAATTCTTATTTTGCACAGTCTTTCGTTACTGGCTTGGAAGTCTATCACTAAGTTCTTTACCCTGCTACTGACTATAAACCCTACTCCAAATTCATGTTCTGTTGGGTGGCAACTATAGTACATCGTATATTTTTTCTTTTCAAGTATTTTCTTTCCTAGCCACCTAATCTCTTGAAGTGCGGTTATATCTGTTTTATATTTATCTAGAGTGTCTGTAAGTGTTCTCAGTGCTCCGGGTCTATATAATGATCTCACATTCCACGTGTATAGTCCTAAATCTTTGTCCTTTTTCTCGCCAGGTCGTCGTCTAGGTTTCGGTCCGGAATCTTTTCTTTGAACTCTCGTAACAGGGGATTTTTTTACGGGTAGGGGTTGTTAGCCCCTAGCCCAACCCTCCTCCTTTATCCGGGCTTGGGACCGGCAACGGTATCTGACATGCAATCCACATGTCTTCATTTACCGCAGGGAGTAGGTGGTTACTCTATATTAATAAGTAGTATGTAGACATACTATATACAAAATTTCATCCTCTGACTATTGTTTATAACAAAGAAAATAATACATCATTAAATTAAGATGTTCATTTTTTCTGGATTTTTATTTTTTTCTCTATGTCCTACGGGTGGTAGGTAGTAGATGGTTACTCTATTACAATAAGTAGTATGTTGGCATACTATATTCAAAATTTCATCCTCTGACTATTGTTTATAACAATAAATATAATACTTCATTAAATTAAAATATACATTTTTTCTGGAGTTTTATTTTTTTCTCTATATCCTATGGATGGTAGGGAGTAGTTGGTTACTCTATTATAATAAGTAGTATGTAGACATACTATATGCAAAACTTCAACCTCTGACTATTGTTTATAACAATGAAAGTAATACTTCATTAAATTAAGATATACATTTTTGCTATGTCCTACGGCTGGTAGGGAGTAGGTGGTTACTCTATATTAATAAGTAGTATGTAGTACTATATACAAAATTTCATCCTCTGACTATTGTTTATGACAATGAAAATAATACTTCTTTTAACTAAGATATACATTTTTTCTGGATTTTTATTTATTCTCAATGTCCTACGGGTAGTAGGAGGTATATGGTTACTCTATTTTAATAAGTATTATGTAGATATACCATATGCAAAATTTCATCCTCAGACTATTGTATATAACAAAGAAAATAATACCTCATTAAATTAAGATATATATTTTTTCTGGATTTTTATTCTTTTTCTATGCCCTACCGGTGGTCGGAAATATATGCTTACTCTATTTTAATAAGTTGTAGACATACTATATGCAAAATTTCATCCTCTGACTATTGTTTATAACAATAAAATAATACTTCTTTAATTTTAAATATAAATTGAATTCAAAAATTTTGTATACCATTCTATTCCTATTTACAAACTCACTATTAATTATATTATTTAAAAGGTATATCTTTAGAATGTACGGTGTAGTGTTTTTTATTTGAAATTTTGAGTGTATTATCAAGCACCGTTGCTCGGCGCCTATAGAGTTGGCCATGGTTAAGCTTAACGTAAGGCAGCCACACACTCGCTTAAATCTCGAATCGTCTGCTACGAATCGTCTGCTAACTTCACCTTCATATGTAGAAAACATATATAAAAATATAAATTTTATTTTAAAAAAGTTATTTGTTTTTTAGTAATTAAGAAAGAAAATTTTCTGTGACGTCATTATATTGAACCGAGGAAGAGAACCATGTTTAAGAATGTAACTTATAGATGGCATTGCGTGCGAGAAAGTTTTAATTTGGATTTGACATTTTGCTCTCTCTGGGCTCTCAAATATATTAATTACTTCACAAATAAACACATAGGTAGTTACATGTAATTTAAAATATCGATACGAAAAAAACAAACTAAAATACTAACCTTCAAACTATTGTTGAAACGTCAAACAAGAAATCTACATTACCCGTACAAACAAACGCTATGGCTTTGCGATCACTCATTGGTGCGGCGTAATTCTACGTCATACATGGCGGTAATTCAAATAATCAAATTTCATTATTTATTTCCTGACTAATTAATAAAAATTTTGTCAAAAGAAAAAATATGGGTAGCAAGTTTTTACCTGCTCTTCAAAAATATGAAATAAAAAAAAGGTACGCAAGTAGCCCATTAGCAATATGCTTGTGTATGTTTTATTGAATTAATTTTCTGTCTTGGGGTGTGAGGTAACGATAATTAAAGGCTACAATTAGTAGGCAAGCAATTATTATGAATGAATCAGTATTGATTTGGATACGAAGGTGTGTAGACCAGTGCCTTGTGCCTAGACATATTTGTTTTTTTAAATCATTTGATTTTTGGAAGCCACTAATTTGAGGAAACCCTGAGGCGGTGATTCGTCGCCCCTGTTGTCTCCCTATCAATCCGGCCCTGTCTACATTTACCCTGATTACATTTTCTACTTTGTATATCATACTATTTTTACACGAAATTATAAGCTGACATTTATCTACCTGCATCAAAAAATATCAATACAGCGCTGGGACACCTCCATTATAATTAAAAACACTGTACAATCGATATTAAATGTCTGTTCTTTTTTTATTATTTCCAGTTTATAAATGCTTTATAAACAAGACCTGTTTATTCGTTACTCGCGGAAATGAACAATAAACAATGTCATATTTTTATGATGAAATTACTGTTTGTACACGAAATGTTGCAATGAATTATAGAAAAATTTCATAACCACCTACTTCAAAACTGTGTCAAGAATATTTTATTATGCATTCTTATTCTTGCTCTAATTTCGACTTTATGATGTGTTATTTATTTATATTTAGTAATAATTCAAATTAATTTTTTTTATTTATCTATGAATGCCTTAATCCAAATGTACTTAACAAATATTTCTTTAATTTTCTGCGTTCATTAGTATGATCTTGAACTGTTTCCGAGAAAGAGACAATTTTGTATTAGTAAAATCGAAGAAACATTGATAAAGATAGTGATCCAACAAAATTTTGTCAATATTGGTAAATAGACTATAAAAATACAATAAAAATTTATATAAAACATTTTTTTCAATTTATAATAACAATAATTATTTGAAAATTATGTATTAGTAAGATGACTAAAGCATTCAACTTACTACAACTATGTGCTTTTTTATACAAAATGGCTCCTACGATGATCTCTCACGGGTAAACACAGTGCCGGATTACCCATTAGGCAGAGTAGGCAATTGCCTATGGACCCCTCACATTTTAGGGGCCCCGCTACATTGAATTAAAATAATATTGATTAGATTTTGATTTTTTTTATTGCAAACAGAAATCCTTAAATAAAGAAATTTTGATTACAACAAAAAAATGCTTATTTACAATAATGGAAATTTGATTACAATAATAAAATATATAAATCAGCACAAACATCACTTATTTCTTTGGACATTCTAATTTACCACTTCAAAATGATTAGTTAGACGCAGTCTTCATCGAGTTATTTAGTAAGTGAATTTAGAATATCCAGTGAAAGAAAGTTTGGAATTTTTTATAGAAATTAGAAATTAAGGTTCATTCAAATTTGATAGATGAGTACGTAAAGTTAAATTTTGACATACTAGTCTGTAAAGTTTTACTTTTAAAATTATTTTATTAAAATTGTTGAATGATAAAGTCGTAAATTTAGGGAGGCCCCAAGATTTCAATTGCCTCAGGGCCTCCACATGATTTAATCCGGCACAAGGTAAACAAAAAGTCTCATTTAATCGAAGTCATAACTCTTATAATTTACGAGATAGCAGAAGTAAACCCCATAAAAACTCATGTTTCAACGCCTTATATCTTGAAAACCATTGAAGACCGAACCCATGTTGATGAAGCTTTTTACTCATTTTGATCAGTTTTATATACCCTGAAAGCTTGTAGACAAAGTTGTGAAACATCCTGTATATGTTCAAGAATTTGTTCAACTATTCTGCATTACTTTTATTAATGTCTAGTACAGTGGCGTAACTAGAAGTCCAGTCGCCGGGTAGCAAAACTTGTACTAGCGCCTATTAATATTTAATAAATCTAAATTGGATGCAAACAAGCACACATGGCTTAACATTATATATATATATATATATATATATATATATATATATATATATATGTATAGAGTGCCCAGTATGTATGGAATATAGTATACATCTCGATAAATAACGACTGGTATAATTTTTTTTTTGTATAAAAGTTGTTTAACACTCTTTTACTTAATTTCAATACAAAATTCAATTTGCTTGTCTGAGGTCAGGGCAAAAATGAAAAATATCGATGAATTTAAAATAAATTTATTATTTATGTACAATACAATAATAACGATTTTTTATAACATTTGTTCAAAATGATCACCTATAGCAAGCAAACAGGCACGACAACGATCTGCTACTGCATTGGTCGCTGCGTGACAGTCTGACATTGCTCGGGAGATATGGTTTCGCAAACTTGAATAATTTTTCTGCGTACAGTGTCCAAATTATCTATCGGTTCATCATAAACTCTTTCTTTTATGGCACCCCAAGCAAAGAAATCTAAAAGTGTTAGATCGGACGAACGGGCTGGCCATGGTACAGGTCCTCTCCGATCAATCCACCAGCCATTTAACTGTAGCCAACAGTTTCTTTTTACTGCTAATGTAACTTCTTCCATTAAATCATTCAAATCATTATTTAGAAAATTGTAGAACCTCTCTGAATTTAAACGATCTGGCAAAAAGAAAGCCTATTAAAATATTTTCAATAATACCTAACCAAACATTACATTGAAATTCATAGTGAAAATTTTTCTCTTTAATTGCAGAGAATTTTCATGTAACTAAAGATGATAATTTCTTTGAATCAAAACCATATCTCCCGAGCAATGTCACACAGCGACCAAAGCAGTGGCAGATCGTTGTCGTGCATGTTTGCTTGCTACAGGTACAGGTAAACATTTTGAACAAATGTGATAAATAATAGTTATTATTTTATTGTACATAAATAATAAATTTTTTTGAATTCATCGATAACTTTCATTTTTGTCCTGACCTCAGTGCAAGCAAACTAAATTTTGTATTGAAATTTTCTTATAGCCAAATCATTTACCTGTACCTAATTAATCTAATTATTATGTCATAACTTAATAAGATAATATTTGATATCTCATTATAAAGGTGATTTTTTAAAGAAGCGCTGCTCCAATAAGAAAAACATGAATATCTCTGAAACAAAGCATTTACGGACATTTGCTCAAATGAATTTGTCACCTTATTTTTACCTGTTTAATCCATGGTTCAAGTTATGCCGTTTAAATCTGGGATACCTGTATATCATTTAAGCATTTGCACTTTTTTCACATTTTCGAGTTTTTTACAGCCGGTAGGCGCCTTTAGCACCTTGGCGCCGGGTTGCGACGCAACCCCTGCAACCCCTGTAGTTACGCCACTGGTCTAGTACGTTGTGTTTAAAACCTAAAATAATGCAATTATATGCAAATTTATATATCTCTGCTAGTTTTGTTTCGTTGTTCATTTAAAAAATAAATAAATAGAAAAAGTTTGTTGAATAACAAAAACCTATTAAAACATTTTAACGAACGAATTCTAAAAAAATCCAGTCGTAAAAAATTTAAAAGGAAAATTAAATGAGGAAGTTGACGAATAAAACCATTAAAAAGGAATAAATTCCAAATGTTTTCCCATTTAAAAAATTACAATTTAAATGAATTCACCCTAACCTAAAACTTGAGGAAATTCATCGTAGCCATCTTGAAAAAATGCGTATCGAAGCAGTTGAACAAAACATAACTGTCAAATGAATTTTCATTAAATCTCATTTAAAGTTGTCGAAGAATATCAACCCTCTTAATTAAATTAGCCCTTAGTGTTTCAATAAAACTTTCTGTTTCGCATAAATGAGAACCTAACAGAGCGATAAAATTACAAATTGTCATTTTAGTGCTTTCATTTCTTCTGCCGGAAGGCTCCACGGCCACCGCTGATGTCCGCGAGCAGTGAAGAACGCTTAGAGGAATTTATTATTCATGCACAGTCGAGTTTTTATGTTTTCGTCTTGAGAACCAGTGGATAACAAAGGTTCGTCATCGCTGTCTTTCTCCCTTCGCTAAGCATAAATTATCAATTTACTTTTTTAGTTTTCGCAGGCCTTCTAAACGCCTAGTCGGTTTTTATTTTATTTTTTATGTATTTTGTGCGCGATGGAATTTGATAAATTTATTCAAGGATGAAGGATGAAATTTGTAGTAGTTATTGCTTCTTGTCTTGGATGCTCTAAGGTCTAATAATTAAATTTGGCGGGCTTTGTCTGAGATAATCTAGTTGTTGAATTTTTTTGTGGTATTTGTAACTCAGTTTTCTCAATACACACAGGTTTCATAATTTTTCCTCCAATAATGTCCGGTTCAAACATTCAAAATTCCTTGTTCAGTTAGCGGATCATCAAAATAAACATATTCGAATCAATTTTCATGTTCTTATGACATTTAAATCATTGCTGTCAAAAAATCGCGTTGCACTTGTTCGTTTTGATGAACCCTTAATTGATCAAGGAATTGATGAACGTTTCTGCAAATGGGCATAATAGTATTAAATTTAATATCAAGAATTATGTTTTCTTTTTGTAAATAAGCTTTTTCCATTATCAACTTATTGAGCCCTATTGACTTTTGATGTATTAGTGACGTATTGAGTGAACTATCAGATCAACACAGTGAAGGTCTTTTCTTACCTACACATAAAAGTATGTCTAATTAATTTCTTCATTGAACCTAAATTCAACGAATGGTGATATATGAATACAAGTCTACGTTTTAATAGAATATTTCACATACTAAATCAAAGTTTACAATTTCAGTTACATTAATAAAAATTTAGATGCAATACTAATAAAAAAATCTGATGTGGCCAACACAAAACCTGCCGCTATTTAATTTTTATTAATTTAAATACATACCTACGGATTTACTAACGCTGCAAACTGTTCCATTGCATAAAACTATTGCTTTATTTACTATTTTCTTTTTAAAATGTCACTATTATTAATTTGAAGTGATTAGTTTTTGACAGTGACATTTACTGTCAGTTACATTAATTTGAAATATGAACTGTGTAACAAAGGAATTGTGTTTTTCTTAGGCTTCGGGACTTGTAAAAAAAAATTATTTTTAAATTTATCTGTAAAATATATAGAAAAAGTATTAATGTATTCCAGTAGAAAATTCAATAATCTTCAATTTTCATAACGACAAAATGCGAAAAAATGGCATTGAATGGTATTTTTTGAAGAAAAACCATTATGAACTTCAGGTAAAGTGCCATGTCCGGTTATCCGATTTGCACCAAAATTTAATGGCTTCTTTCCATATTAGAATAGGGTATAAATACAAGGTTTCAAAATTTTCTGAATGATAGTATTTGAGTTAGAGCGAAGACAAAATCCGTACACATACACACATACATACACACACACATGCATACACACACACAAACACATACACACATACAGACATCATCGTGAAAATGTTAAAATTGGATTCTAGGGACCTTAAAACGTGGTCATTTACTAAAATCTGGATATGTGATCTTTAACACGATCCCTATACCTCCCTTACCAAGGGTAGCGGGAGGTAAAAAGTCTCTTATGGCCAGCACAAAACCTCTCGCATATCCATATTAGGCTACCAAGTACTATATTTAACATATCTGGTTCTCTCAAAAAAATTCTAATTACATCTATTCTTTTTCTCCTCTCTCTTCTAAATGTTCGAGTTTCTTTCAATACATTGACGAAATTGGCGGTATTTCTAAATAGTATATATTATACATATTTCGTACCTACAATTTTAAATAAATAACTAATAACAAAATCGGTAGGGAGGTAAAATGCAACGTTGCCATATTTATTTTCACAAACACATTTTACGTTTCAACATAAAATACAATTATAAAATTAAAATAAATGTTGTCCAGTATACAGTAGTTTTTAATTGTTGCCCAATTTTAAATAGAGTCTCTTAAGTTTTCAATGTGATTTACATGTTAAATGAAAATAGGTTATATGTACCATTCTGTAATTTTGAATTCTTATACCATTTCAGAAAAAAATAATACTTAACTCGTTATTGAAGTCCCATTTCAGGACTCATTATGGTCATAACAATCTTCATATGAAAAGACGAACTTCCCTGTCTCGATAAGTAAATAACTATAAATATATCGGACGCCATCATTTAACAGAATATGCACTAAATTGGATAGTTAAGATCAAAAATATTTAATTTGTTTTGTTTTATCTATTATTTTATTTATGTATTAATTTATAAATTGTACTGTCTTTCATTCGAAATAATAATAATATATCGGATAGAGAATTTTATACCTTTCATATATCTAACTACACAAATTGAAAACAATAGTATTTAGAAGAATTTTTTTAGGAAACTACTACTTCCGGTTGTCCAATTTTTACCCAATCTAATCAGCTCTTCTCATTAATGTCAGATTGAAGAATCCGTAGTTAAAAAGGTCTTAATTCTTATAGAATTTGAGAAATTAAGTTAGAGCCATGTTACAGTAACAAAAGTGAGTAACAATTAAAGTCCTCAACTTAACAATAATAACAAACAAAATCTGTAATGAAAATTATGATTAATACGTTACCTACATTTAAAACAAAATAATAAATTTCCAAACACGTATTTCTATTTCCGCGAACTACATATTTCATGGTGTACCATAATTTAAAATAGTAATTTAATACAGCACTACGACAATTAATGTCTCCTTCGTGTACCTACTCTTTTATGACTTCATGAAAACGTTTTTAAAATAAAAGATTGCTCCAGAAAAGCCATCCTCATAGTGATGCAGATGCACACACTAGATATAGGTTAGTTTTCCGCTTTTCTGGTTTATAATGCAACACTGCAAAGCACAAAAGCTGAATCCTGAAATAGGAACAATGCTTTTAAGATGAGGACAGTGTTGTCACATCGTTGCACTCCCACAACGCATTTCAAATTTCAATTTTTGTTTTTTCCTTTCAGCAAAAATTCTAAAGAAAGGTTTCCGTTCAGTGCAGTGTAATTAAAACTTGAAATAAAGACGAGAGATCATACACAGGGAAGCCAGCGTGCTTAATGTCATTTTCACGTTTTTGTTTACACTTGATGGAATAATATTTACTTCAGGCCGCGTGCCTGAGTGTCTGGTCGCGAACCTGGGGGAACCGGGTTCGATCCCGACAGACGCCAAATATTTCCAATTTTAATGGCACAAAAGTGACCCCTGTGGTGCACTCTCCACACCAGCTATGAGTGCCCGTGAGGTGACGCCTGGTAAGCACCCACACGGTAAAATATATCGTCATCATTACCGATGTCTACATATGATGTAGATACTGGCACACCCAGAAATGGGTAATATGCCGTGATGATATATTTATTTATTTATTTTATTTTCAGTTTAGTTTGTGTAACTTTGTACGAACGCCTTTAATAGTACTAACTTTATTAACAAAATTATTATGGAAAACTAAAATTTTCTAAATGTCTTATTATAAGCTCATTGTATCATGTATGTTTGTATAAATCCAATATGTATGCCAACTTAAATATTAAGTATACCTAGTTGGCATCCACCAGAGGTCATTTGAATATTGAGTCATCTAATTTTGCTTATTTTACCCTTTAAAGTGTAGGTATTGTTTTATAAAAAATACTTCTAATGATGATTGGTTGATTCAGATGCTGAATTCTTGTGAAACATGGCGTCATGGTGAGTGTATTCTAATTCTTTATTATTTACTTAGGGTTTTGTATACCGTGAGTATTTTTTTAACGTGAAACATTGGGTTTGTCATATCCATGGTTACGAATTGATATTTGATTGACAGCAATGTATTTGCCCGTTCCATTTAAAATGAAACATAGGGAACGAATTTGACATTTGATAAGACGTTAATAGAGGTTAATTTTGTTTAAATAATTATACCTGCATACTATGTAAATTAAAATTAGTTGTAGAAAAAATATAGTGTGCACCTTGTGCCCGAGTAGTTTTCTGACTCGGCTAAATTTCATACAATATTTAAATATAATGCTTGTCAAATTCATTCCCCATGTGTCATTTTAAATGAGACAGACAAATACATTGCTGTCAATCAAATGTCAAATTATAACTTATAGGAAAATTCAACGGTTATAATCTGTCATATTGACAAGATTTCATTAGAGGTTAATTTTGTTTAAATGATTATACCTGTTTTCTAAAAATTAAATATAGATGTAGAAAAAATGCTGTGTGCACCTTGTGCCCGGAATATTTTTAGTAATCTCGAGTGGTTTTCTGACTCCGCTACATTTTTTACAATATTTAAAAATAATACTTTTGTCAGATTCGTTCCCTATCTTTCATTTTAAATGGAACGGGCAAATACATTGCTGTCAATCAAACCCAATGTTTCACGTTAAAAAATACTCACGGTATACTTAATAATGAAGATAAGAAAGAGGGCCTTGTTGTTCCACAAGTCGCTACTTTCTGCAGATACCTAACTTTAGGTTTTGGACAATATTTATAAAGATTTATCGGTCATTTCTATCTATTCTGCGTAAACTTTGCGAGATAAGAGTCCAAAAATTTACTATGGGATGAGCCTAGGGAAGGTTCAGGGATAGTCGTCTCGCAGAACAAATACAAATGACACGTTTTTATCTTGCAAGGTCTGGCCAGAACATAAAATCGTCAAATTATCAGTACACCTTTGACTATCTAGGCTTCACCTGTTACTCGGCCCACATAAAGTCTGGATACACCCCTTGTGGAAATAATGCATTATACCAACACTTTATCTGCGAATTTGGCATTTTGATTACATCAGACATTATTAGAGACCTGTGTAATATCGTAAACCATCATTTCCCTTAATTTTATAGTTGTTCAATGTGAAGTCAGAGAAATCGATATAAATGTCATCCAAAACCTAATAATAATGAAAAATACATTGAAATTTTTTGCCAAAAAATATTTGAAATATGTTATTTTGATTATTTTTTACCTTCACCTTTAGGTAAAGAAGATATTGTTATTGTTTATAGTTAAAAAATTTGGTGGTGTTCTTAATGAATAAAAACGTATTAGGGTCCTTAGAATATGATTTTACGATGACGTCTGTATGTGTGTCTGTGTGTGTATCCTTGTGCCTGTGTGTGTGTGTGTGTGTGTGACAAATTTTTCTCCGAAGATAACTCCAAAACCACAATTCTAAAAATTATAATTCTTTCGTATTCCTCTTCTTTACATCTATATGAAGAGCTGATTAGATTTTTGCTATAATTGGTAAGACCGGAAGTTTCCTTATTTAAAGTTCTTATCAGCTTTTCTTGAAAAAAACGCAGTTAAAAATAATTTTTTTGATATTTTATGTGATTACCAATATGAAAGAATATCTTATTGTCTATACGATTCGATTATATATTTTCCTACATATTCAATAGATATAGAATTAATGAATTATATAGAGATTAACTTTCATAAATCAGCTAGTGTTGCTATAATCATTGAAACAGCTGATATTCAAATAATTCTAATTGACAAATGTCAGTGTCAAGTGCAATTTACATAGTGTTTGTTCGTGTTATATTTTTATTGGATTTATAGAATCTTTTCCGAGGAACTTTCGGTATGGAATTTGTAGAAAATATATTCGTGTTTACCATTTTACTGGTTAGGTATATAGAATCTTTTCCAAGGAACTTTTGATATGCGATTTGTTCAAAATACATAGAATTGACGGAAGGTAATGTGCTGGCCACATCAGATATTTTAATTGCTGCTATTTATAAAACTTAGATCCCTTGTATTTTTGTTAACGACAAAAATTAAGACTTACGTTCGTATGACATTTTTAATTCAAAATGTATGTGTATGACAAAGATCTTAGATAAAAATTTAGTAATTCTTGCAGCAGTAATTGAAAACCTAAGTATCATCTTAGGGGAAGTAGAAAGTATGTGTTCCACAGGTGTTACCTATATGAAAATACATGGTAATCCAGAATAAGGATGGAAATTACATTGTACAAAATGTAACCGCTTGTGTGTTCTAGAATAGAACTTTATGTAATGTAATATAATCTTGAAAGAAACTACCCTTGTCGAAAGTAATTTGCATTATCCACGTGTTATGATCCTATTACAGAAAACAAAATAATTCTCTTCCATTATCAACGTTCGTATACTTCGACTGTGTACGATAATACGAAAACCCTCATACCAATAAACATTTAGCTCCCCAAAGACTGTAAGAGATAATATCTAACCATTCAAAGTTCCGAGTTTCTGCATCATATCTCTAGAACATTTAAACCAATTCTCTATATTACAACTGACCTATAATCTTCCAACTAGAAATCAACAATCACATACGATAATCGATAGTTATTTTTTGTTTACTCACGCTGTGTGGATTCTGATTCTTATCTTATTTGTTTCAGAGATGAAATTCTCTTTGTATCTGAAAACGGAAAAAGATATTGACTTGCACTTTGAATATTATCAATGAAATATTTACAGATAACCCAAGAAGCACAAATTAGTTTACTATTAGTTCTATTAACTTTAAAAAAACTTGTCTTAAAACTTTTTAACTTGTATTATACCTTTTATACAACGATAATTTACTGATTCTAACGTTTATACGGCGTTAATGTCAGGCGGGTGGGGAATCTATTCAACTAATTTACAACGTTTTTTAACTACTATATAACTTGATAAGAGATATATTCACTAATAAAACTATAATATGGGTTACTATTCAAACTACA
Source organism: Ophonus ardosiacus (assembly GCA_943142095.1). Lineage (NCBI taxonomy): Eukaryota > Metazoa > Arthropoda > Insecta > Coleoptera > Carabidae > Ophonus > Ophonus ardosiacus. The sequence goes on along the minus strand of OW964831.1, from coordinate 12,562,690 downwards.
ATACAGATTTCTCAGCAAATTATTTTCTACCGTAAATTCATATTTTATCATATCACGAGTCGTATAAGTAGTCTAAGCATGACTATGTTGTATAATTATATGTACCAAGACTTGTAATGTCTTCTGCTACTTTTTAAATCTAAGATCATCTTTATAAAGATCATATTTTTTACATATCTGCTGAACTCATTTTATAAACAAATTTATTTTTACTGTGAAATATTATATTATACTTGAAAAAAAATCAAGGGACATTATAATATCCTAAAATAAATAAAAGAAAATTTATTATATTTTTATGAAAAATCGATTTTTGTATTTTTTTAAATCATTCGATATTATAATGAATAAAGTATATTATAATAAACCATATAGGAGAATAATTACTTGCAGAATATTAAATTAAAAACACAATAAAATTAATTTATACTAAATTTTACAAAATGGCTTCTAAACCAGTTTCTGTTTAAATGCATAAATATGGCCGTACATATAATAATTCGATATTTCAGTTTTAATAACTTCCTAAGAACTACTTTACATCAGTTTTTTATTTGATGCATTAAGTTACGCAGAAACCATACTCGCACTTTCTTCTGTTTAAAATAAAACTGTTTTTTGCAGTTATTTAAAAGTTTTAAATAAATTTATAAAACTTTAATAAAACGGTAAACTAACTAATATATGTAATATATGTAAACTTTAATGCATCTATACTAAACAATTATTTTTAAACTGTATTATAAAACTTTAAAAAATCTGTTTATAAATAACTGTCAATTACGTTTCTAACACTTCTTTTAATTTAGTGCGAAAGACGATAATAAAACTGAAACAATCGACGCCAATGAAACTTAAATATAAAACGTTTTAATAACTATTATGTGACCAAATAATAAGTACCACACATCATAACTTTGTATTGTAGTTTAGCAGATTAGAAAAAAGTTGTAAAAGGCAAAATAACTTAAAAGTGTTATAATTCCGTTAAATGTAAGTTGCAGTAACAACATTATTAGTTATAATGTCTTAATAAAAACTCAGTGTTCCTTGGGAAATATTTTAATTAATTTAATTTTAATTCCAGTTTGTCGGGATGTAATTGAATTTAAAAGATTCAAGTCCAGAAATCCACACTACTACTCAAAATTTGGTTAAAAACAACTTCAACCAGTCAGATGTCAGATGCGTGGCGTAATGAATGCCAAAACCTAACAAATTCTACATGCCATTTTTTAATACAGTGTTTCCTTTATATTAACTAGTGTTTTTTTGAGCGAACTAATGACTTTATAAAAATATTATATACAAAAAATGCGTCTATTAACAAACCAAAAGATATTGACTGTAGTAAGCACATGGTTGTTATTGTTTTGTACTGTATGACTACAATACAATAAATAGCAGGAAATTACTACATTCAATATTTCCTGGTTTGTTAATAAACGCAATTTTCACATCTGTCATCAATCTCAACTTCATGTACGCATACCATAACTAGTCATTAATGATCGGGTATTACAAGAATATGGCAAGCATTACCTGTTACAAATAGTGATTCACAGTAGTGTCATATACGTATTAACTAATATATTGCTAATGCTCTTTCCCATAAGAGTAGGTGAAGGAAACACTGTGAAATGGAAATATCATTTCTGCATAAGTATATCTCTCACAAACACCCAATCGGCAATTATGCGCATGCTCGGAAATCTTGACTACTATTGGCTAACACTGACAGCGTCGCTGGCTGGGCTGCGTTCCAAAATCCACAATATTTTCGAATGTAGTTGCTCACGATTCTCAACATATGAAAGTAATTTGCCTTCTTGACGAAGAAAACATGCTTTTGGTTGAAAATAAACATAAGTAAATACGTTGGCGTGTATTACGAGCATACTTTTATAATAAAAGCGCTTTTATGGAGCTTACTTTCACATTATATTGAGGAGAGTGCTCCATAAAAGCGCTTTTATTACGGGCTTGACATTAATGTTGTAATTATAAGTAGTTTTGTTAGTTTTATAAAATTATTTTTAATTTAGTTTCAATTTTTTACTTCAACAAAACTCTCATTCGTTCCAAAACACAACACTTCATACTCTACGCTAAAACTCGGTATTCCTGGTTTTGGAACGCGGCCCTGGTGATGCAGCGAGCACATGGTTTGACTTTGACGTTTGATTTCATTTCTGTTTGTGTTGCACTTCGAAAGAATTTGCTTTGTGTTTCATGCAGTAATTTATTGTCACCTAAATAAATTAATCCTGACCAGATAGTATTCCTATTATTTTTACAGTACAACAAAGTAAATTATTTAATTCAAATTTAGCACTAGAATATGTCGATGTTTTTTATTATTACTAATATTTATATTCAAGAATTTACATACAAAATAAATAATAGGTACATTGTTTAATTTCTCAAATTCAAATTTAAAATTTCTCGCGCTAGTCGTTAATAAACAGAACTCTGTGATTCGCAAAAAGTGATCATGATTTCCTCGTTAGCCAATAGTAGTTAAGGTTTCCAAGCATGCGCATAATTCGCGGTTGGGTGTTTGTGTGAGATAGACTTATGCAGAAATGATATTTCCATTTCACAGTGTTTCCTTCAAGAAAAGCAAAGGATCCGCAATATATTAGTTAATAGGTATATGTGTAGTGTATTGGATAATGGAAGACAATATCGCCGTATCGTCATATAAGAAATGGTTAAATTACTATTTCAACTATTTGTATTCAGAGTTTAGAAATAAAATACGGGCATTTTTGTTAAATTTAAGCATTTTATAAAATCAGTGAATCAGAAATCAGTTTGCTTCTTAAAAAAATGTTTGCAGTTATTAAAGAAATGTAGAAAAATACTAAGGACAAGTTTTGGATTTTCTCTGAACATACAATCTAATCTAGAATTAGTAAAAAGACAATCGGTAGGTGTTATTATTGCAGTTTTACACGACATAAATTAGCGAACAAGAGTTTTTTAGAAACACAAATATTAAAACGAGAATGAAAAATTAGGGATATGCTTGTCAAAATCAAACCGAAATTTGTGATCAAGCAAAGATTTTTCTTTAATAACAAAATAGAATATTTACAGTGGTATAAGAAGTCATGTTTGTGTCGCGTTCCGTTGTTAAAAAGTTTAAAAGAAATTAAGTGGCCTATGCAATCCTCTATAAGTAATTAAATAATTGCGACAACAAACAATAACATAAATAACAAAACTATCTGCCAGGTGTATAATATATTTATATTTGATTATTGGGATTTTTAATTTTAACTTTTAGTCTAAACTATCAAGGAATGTACTGTACCCCACGGCATTCCACCATTTCATCCAATTTTCATTATGAACTAGTTGCCTAGCAACCGCGCATAGAATAGCAAATGTCTCCTAATATCACATATGAAGTGAGAGTATGTGGTATGTACTCAGACACGCAGCCACCTAACAGCGGAGTGTCGTACTACTTTCCACTGTTTAGGGAGACACGTAGGCAGACTGGCAGACATTACATTTGTATTTGACGGAGAGATGCTGAGCCTTACTTTAAAGTTTAATTGACTTGGATAAGTGAGATTAAGCGCAGAAATGTGTTTCTATTGCCAGGATATTCAAATGAATGTTTAAATATAAGATGAATGACCTATGAACTTACCCGCTGAATTATAGACGAAATGGAGGAGTAAATTATTTAGTTCGTACAAACGGAAAGGGAGAAATACTATGGATTATAGAATTAAATGATTTATTTTACTATTCCGGGATAAATTTATAAGAATATTTCCTGAGAAACTTATAATAACTCATTGTTTAGTACTGTCATACATTTCCATTTCCGGTAATCAATTTACGACAAATATTTTATGGAGTACAATAAATTTCACTTATTTCCTGTGCCGTTATGGTAAGCCAGTAATGTTGGGAATAAAAGACTCAATTTTTTAAACCAAATTTATACTTGAAGGGTACACAATTGTTAAACTACTCGTACTTTACCTGTTTGTATAAATGGAGTACAGTATGATAATGAAATTTATACTCAATTTTCTTTCTTTGGTTTTTGTTTTGCAACTTCTTCCAAAGTATAATATTAGCATAATTTTCACATACCGGTTGTTTAGGTACAAAATTTAAGGGCATAATACTGACTAATGAGTAAAAAAGTTTAATCAACATGGGTCCAATCTGCTAATAATTGTTTGTTAACAATTAATTTTTCGAAATCAGCTGAAGACCCCTTACATTCAAATACATATATACAAATTTTCATAAAGTACTTTTTTCTACGACCATCATGAAAAGTTGACATTTGTGCTCTATTTTGTCATCGTAAAGTTGATGGTTACTAAGGAACGAGCAAAAAAATACTTTACCGCGCGTCTCCCATAGCAACGCGCGGTAAAGTGCTCAATTTGCTCGCTTAGATAAATACATATTTTTGCTGAAATCTTAATTTATTAATATAATACTTACGAAATCTAAAATATAGGTTAGGTTCATTTTACACTAGAAACGTGCTACAAACAATATACCTGAAGTTAGCTACATTACCAATTTAGTTAGGTTAGGTATTTAATTATATATAATAACAACTCTACTGGTGAATGTACATTGTATTACAACTTTAAATATTTAATAACACACATTTCATAATTAACAAACTTATTGGATTTAATTATTGGCGGATAATGTTAAAATTGAATGTGCACTTTTGGCAGTTTTGTATATTCATTCCAGAACTTGAAAACAGCTGACGAAGATAAATTAGATTTTGTGACTGTGACACTCACTAGAGTTTTCAGTTCTTAACTGCTAGTGTTGATTTTAACATGGAATAAATGGACCAAAGAGAAGACGATTTCATTAGATTTTTACAAAAAGTAAGCTAGTAAGACATTTTCACTGTAATTCTTGATTTTTGTAACTTACACCATTCAATGGAGAGGTTATAATTCTTTTCGTATAATGCTTTTGATTTTGCAGATAATAAATTCAAGGAAATATTTTGCGCCGTTTCAAATATATCTGGAGGAGTGCAGGAAAAATCACTATCTTTTACTGACAGAATTTTGTGTTTATTTATTTGGATACTCACATCGTCATGGTTACACACAACACAAAACAGAAATTGGTTGAGGTTGAATTGAACTTACTAAATAGGTATTATTATTTTTTTCTATTTTGGTTAGTAAAGTCGTAGAAAAAATTATGTGTGCATCTCTAGCGTAAAGTTTCTTTATTACTCTCGCTCGATTGTAGCGCTCGCTTGCGAGCAATAAAGATCCACTTTACGTTCTTGATACACAAATAACTATTATTTGCAGATAATATAGTGTTGTGCGATAAAAGAATTGAAAGAAGGACAAAAAGAAAGATATTTAAGGTGGTTGTGAAACCAGTCATGATATACGTCAGTGAAAGTGAAAGAAAAAAAAAGTCCACAAAAAAAGGTTGGATGTCGGTGAGTTGAGAATATTAAGGTGGATGATGGGTAAAACTAGTGCTCGTAATACCGGTGGATCAAAAAGACCACCCGCTCGCCTATATTTCAGCGAATACGGGTCGGAGTCGATTCTTCGCCCATAAGACCAATAAGACCCGCAAGACCCATAAGACCAGTATGACCTGTAAGATGTATTACTTCATTGCTAATTATCCGTTTAAATAATCATACTGTTGTAAAACAATTTAATTTTATTTTATTTATTTTACCAAGAAGGGCTACGCAACAGGACTAGTCCCAATTACAGTGTAGCACTAACAAAATTAAACATTACATATTACAAAGTTGAGGCGAGTATACACTGTAAACACCTACATAAATGTTTTACATAAAAAAGTGGTATGAAAATCAAAATAAAGTAGGAAGGTACTAGTGGTGAACTCATGGGAGAGTTTGTCCTACAATGTTTAACAAAGAAGAGATCAGAAGATCGAGTAGAATGAGAAGGAATCAGTAAAGAAAATTTATTTAAAAGTACAGGGCTGTCAATATAAATATTTAATACTTTAAATAAAAAGGACAAATCTAAAAGTATTCGCCTTTTTTGCAAACAGATTAACAAAATCGAATTACGTGGATATCTATAATTAAATACAGGGGGTGAGATTCAGTGGGTTGTATTAGCGTGTTTTAAGCTAAAACAGCTCTTTGTCAAAAATATTTTGGCAACTTTGTAATACCTGTCAGAAAAAAGTGAAAGACCAAAGGATCAAATAAAGAAAAAAATATTATTAATAGAAGTAAGAAATCCATACAATTACGATAAAAAAGGCCAAATATCAAAACTGATCAAAACGGGGATTGAGATATTTTAAAATTCATTAGCATTCAGGTATGAAAATTTGACACATAAAATTTGACATATTTCTAACCTAATGTTGCTATTTTTTTGCAAGTTTCCTTTTACACCTTCCATTTACAATTATACTTCTTAATTTGAATAAAGGATATCTGTATTACTTTTCTCTGCGGTAAAATTTCTATATCACAATTGAATCTCATTGATAGATTTGGGAAATATTACAATGTTGCCATATACTTAATACAAGCTTTAATACAGACTTTAATACAACCCACTGAATTCCACCCAGGGAATTTATTTTAACATGCAACATATGATCAATCACTTCCATGGTTACGCACTATTGTCGAAAAATGACAGCAATGTAATATTTGTCCATTTTAACAACATACAAAATTTGTAGTTTTGTATTCTCAAAACTAATTTTCAATAAATTAGCCTACATACGATTAACAAAAAATCAAAACATGAATGTTGCACACCTTAACAAACTTTAGCTTACAAAAATTCATAACTTTCATGTAATAAATGTTAAAAAATACCCCCATTCACACTGAGGCAATGTTTTAGTCGGTCTTAATAAGAATTGACACCATTTGTGATATTGTGATGTATTCTGGAAGTATCTCCTGTGCTGCAATCATCGACCTTTAAACTAATGGACCAAGTGTTTCCTATTCTTTTATTGTTAGAATAATGCTCCAACATAAAAGGATAGAAATATATATTCTGTCCTTCGACAATACGGAAGTTCTCAGTTAAAGTATACTGCGCATGCGTTCGTACTCATTGTACATCTTTTTCAGCCATATGTTAACCTCTATACATCGCTCTCTATCACTAAATAGTTGTCAAAATCTATTTGACGTTTCGTGACTGTTTGTGTATTATTTTACTTTTTTGGAGAACATTTACAATTATTTCTGTCAACATATACGAATATGTGTTATGAGGTGTGTATGCGACAAAATAATAGGGAAACGGTGTATTTTGTGCAGTCAGCAGTACGTACGCCGTTTAGCTGTGTCATTTCATATGTAAGTTCTTATTAATTATTACTTGTCCCCTATAATATAATATGTGTGTATAATATATTGTATTAAAAATATATAATGAAAGTAATTATGCACAAAAAAATTAAATATGTACTCTTAGCGATTATGCACCAAGTATAACAAGTTAGGGACAAATCAAATTTTTATTTTGCCGCGTTTTCTTAACTTCCATACTGTTGAAGGATAGAGATACTGTGTCTGCACCGTTATGGTGGAACAAACGTTTTGCTCGTACGCTGCGTCTATTAGTTTAAAGGTCGATGGCTGCAATACTATTTATAATGTTGCATTTTAAAATGGACAAATATTACATTGCTGTCATTTTTTGACAATAGTGAGTAACCATGGAAGTGTTGAACCATAATGTTGCATTATAAAATAAATTCTCTGTATAGAAATAAATTTTCTTTGGATACTCTTGATTCTGTTTATATATACATTGTAGTACGGTGACCAACAAATAGTAGAGAATTCTAATTGCGATCGGACAAGAGAGTAATAAAGAAATAAAAAAGTTTTGTGATTTATCTGATTAAACATTTCACATATTACAATTAGTTTTAAAAGATAAGGTAATTTGTACAATAATAGGACAAGCAAAAAAAAAACTGGATTTGTAAGACAGTTACCATTATGAATAATTTAAATGTGTGTGTTTAAATTGAATAATAAGATATGTATTTGCTTGGTGCGGCAAAGTATGCCCCTTAATACATACAGTCGTACGCTTCACACATAACGTCAAGTCTTACGGGTAATACGGTTTTTACGGATCTACGGGTAATACGATTCTTATGGGTTTTGCGGGTCTTATGGCTGAAGAATCGACTCTGACCTTTATTCCATTTGGTCAGTGTGGAAATTAAGCCTTATGAACTAATCATTATGCATTAAGCATTAAAACATTCAGTGGAAATGAGGCTTAATTCTAGCTTATTCAAAAACGAAATATACGTATCTCACGATTGTCGACTGTTGGTTACCATGTCTTTCGCAGTCTATATTATACTGTATTGTAGTTATTGTGGGATAAATTTGAACTCATGACCTTTCGGTAATAATACATTTATCATTCTGCCATTATTACTCGAATTTAATTTACGTAGGTACATACATACAAAATTATGTCGTTAGCCTGTTTGCCAGATGAATTATAATTAATGCCAATTTTAATTAGATTTGTAAATATGTGAGCTTATTTCATTTGCTGTTCAAAGTACCTCATCACGTGTTGCTTATATTCAATTCAACGATGTATGTATTTCAAACATTCAACTTTCAATTTCCGTCTTGTGTCGATTCAACTTTGACGTTTTCCAATGCATGACATGTGAAAGTGACAACTATGACTTCATCTGTCTTGATATTTCGCCACTGTTTTCTTCCTAAGTGATGTGAAATTTTAACAAATGAAAATCGAGTTGCACTTTATACACCAGTATTGGCCTTGCTCCAAGAAACAAATGCATGTAAAGAAAATAATTTATCATGAAGACGTCTTGATCTCTAGATCCAACAAACTGTTGCCAATAATGAGAAGAAAAGAGTGACTTTTATTCTGACATAAAAGAAATGTTTATAGAAAGAGAAATTTTATAGGTATTATAAAATAATAGTTATTTATGGTACAAGTTGGTAAATATATTTTATCCAGAAGCGAAAATTTTATCATATGGCTATTGACAAATTTATTTATGTCGTTTTGAATAAACTTAATAAATAATAAAAATATGTATTAACTTCAAGTTTCTAGGGAATAAAGAAACTTTTTTTCATCCTCAGCATTAAAGTGTTGTTTTAATAATGAAATTCCATTAAAATGTCACATTAAAAGCAGATATTGGAAAAATGATGAAAATGTTTTCTTTATATTTTTAATCCTAAATTTGAATATTTGAATAATATCTATTCTCTTGTTCGTAAAATAATCAGAGCTTTGAAATTATTTATAGAGGAATTTGCAGAATGCAGGAAAAAAGCAAGTTCACATTTCTACTATTTTTATCCAACAGTTTACGAACTAAAAAGCTTTGTAATTAAATAACATTCCTTGTTTTTCCTTTCATCGTTACACTTAATTGAACAAAATTTAATTCAGTCTACACCTACGACAGTTTACGCCGTTGATCACAAATTGAAGCATTTAGATACAGAAGAATCTAAATGATATTTGTGTTTTAAAATAATTATACAAAAATATGTTTTTCTTCAAACGTCATAAAAATGGCATCTTTTGTGACTTGATTCACAAGGTTGAAGTTTCATTTCTACGCCGCCGGAGTAGAAATAGTTAATTTCTACGGCGCCGGAGTAGAATGAAATAAATAAATATCCATAGCAACTATATAAATTGAGCGAATAAGAAGTGACTAATAAAATAGAAACCTGTAATATAGCCCCAAGTTGCACTGTAAACACACTAGATAACCTAAGAATAAAGTTACTAAAAACCTCCAACAGCTGTCAAATTTGAATTGATAATCTACAAATTGAAATATAAAGTTTATATTTAACGAAATAACGTATTATAAAATAGTAAACTTACATATTTGTAATGGCGATAAGAATACTTAGAATTAAAGTGATAAAAAAGTTCATATTGTTTCTCAGTGATTCCTGGACATATCCATTCGATTGAACAACTTCAACGGCCGAACTTGGCAATACTTCAAATTGTGATATACATAATTGCACATAAGGAGAATATAAAATTACATAATTTTTATTTAAACGTCAAAACATGAAAATTTTTACTTGAATGTTTATAATAAAAAGTGAACAAACACGAAAGTATCCATAGCAATAGAGTAATTGAAATCATCAAACGTTCTTCACGTAAAATATTTATAATTATTGTAACGTCAAGTTGTAATTATTTTATTTAAATATGTATGTTTGAAGAAAAAATATAATGTGTCATTCCGAGTCAAAGTGTCATTGTGTGCCTCGTATGTAATTGTCCGACTCGCTTAAGCTCGTCGTTCAAACTTACATACTCGCCACACAAAGTTTCACTTTTACTCCTAATAACACAATATACTATTTGCACTAAGACTGAAATTTTATGATACTTTTCTTCTTTTCTCAAATTTGGGGATCGCTACATGGATTGTATCCCTAAAAATCTTATATTCTTTTTACCTTCCGTCACTTTTAGGTAAAGAAGGTATTGTCTTTGGTCAAAAAATTCGGTGGTGAGTTTTTAATGAATAAGCACGTTTTAAGGTCCCTGGTTTTTTTACTAGTTTTACGATGATGTCTGTATGTATGTCTGTGTGTATCTATGTGTATGTGTGTGTGCGTGTATGTGTGACGAATTTTTCTCTGATGATATCTTCAATACTTTACAAATTTTGGTTATAATTAGTCAACCGGAAGTTTCCTTATTTGAAGTTTTTCACAGTTTTTCTTGAAAATATGAAGTTAAATATCATTTTTTGTCATTTTATGTGATTATCAGTAAGAAAGAATATCTTATTGTCTATACTTTTTGATGATATTCATATGGATAGAAATAGAGTTAAAGAATTATAAAGAGATTAACTTTCATAAATCAGACAGCTATGGAAACAGCTGATATATTAAAATAATTCTAATTTACAGATGTCAGTGTCAAGTGCAATTTACATAATGAATGTCCGTGTTATAATTTTACTGGATTTATAGAATATTTTCCAAGGAACTCTCGGGATGGAATTTATAGAATCGTAATATGTTCGAGTTACTTTTGGTATGAGATTTGTACAAAATACATAGAATTAACGGAAGATAATGTGCTTGCCACATCAGATTTTTACTTCCTTGTACGAAGTAAAGGAAGTATTGTAATCGCGAAAAATTTCGGTTTCCAAATTTCATCGGAAATATCCATTTTGACCATCCCTGAATCCATTTTGACTAATTTCGTCGTGACGTCTGTACGTACGTATTTCGCATAACTGAAAAACGGGAAGCCGTAGAAAGTTAAAATTTTGTATTTAGGACTGTTATAACATCTAGTTGTGCACTTCCCTTTGGTCATTACATAACTTTAGGAAGTGGTACTTTACTTAAAGCTTATAATAGATTTTAATAAAAAAACTATATTAAAATATAATCCAAAACTTTTCAAATTTGACATATAATACTTCTATATCAATGGCAATAACATAATAGGTTTTGATTAAAATAGTCTAACCGGAAGTGATACTTTACTTATCAGTTCTTCTTGAAAAAAATGGTGTTATTTTTTTTAGAAATAAATGCTTCAAATAAAAGTTTTAGAGAATTCAATTCTGTCTCTAAAACATCTAGTATGATTAAATTAGCTCTTTGTATAAGCGATTTATGTAAATTTAAAAATCTGATGTGGCCAACACAAAACCTCCCGCTATTGAATTTTTATTAATTTAAATACATACTTACGCATTTACTAACGCTGCAAACTGTTCCATTGCAGAAAACTATTGCTTTATTTACTATTTTCTTTTTAAAATGTCACTATTATTAATTTGAAGTGATTAGTTTTTTGACAGTGACATTTACTGTCAGTTACATTCATTTGAAATATGAACTGTGTAACAAAAGAATTATTGTGTTTATCTTAGGCTTCGCGACTAATAAAAAAAATTATTTTTAAATTTATCTGTAAAATATATACAAAAAGTATTAATGTATTCCAGTAGAAAATTCAATAATCTTCAATTTTCATAATGACAAAATGCGAAAAAATGGCATTTAATGGTATTTTTTGATGAAAAACCATTATGAGCTTCAGGTAAAGTGCCATTTCCGGTTATCCGATTTACACCAAAATCTAATGACTTCTTTCCATATTAGAATGGGATAGAAATACAAGGTTTCAGAATTTTCTGAATGCTAGTATCTGAGTTAGAGTGAATATAAAATCCCTACACGTACACACACATACACACACACACATACACACACATATACACATATACACACATACACATATACAGACATCATCGTGAAAATGTTAAAATTGGATTCTAGGGACCTTAAAACGTGGTCATTTACTAAAATCTCGATATGTAATTTTTAGCACGATCTCTATACCTCCCTTACCAAGGGTTAGCGGGAGGTAAAAATTATGTACTTTTTGGTTTTTGTAATTAAGTTTGCTATGGATTAAGACAAAAAATAGCAAAAAAAATAAATAATTTAATGTCAATGTCAAATTATGTCAATTTTCTTGCAATTTTATCATTGGGTCTGCTATAATATATATTTTAATTATTAACAAAATATTTATAGTTTAACAGGCGTACAAGGAAGTCATGTGGTGTTCACGTCAGATATTTTATTTAAATACTTCAAATACTTATCGTTAGATTAACAAATTCTCCACCAATCATATATTTTAGTCCACCATAAAATTTATATTCACCCTTTTCCTTATTTCCCTGTCCAATTACTGCTTTCAGATTTTACGATTGTAGCCCACTCTAGTTGAGAGTCGAGTTCTGAAATCTGAACAGTTTCAGCAGGACGGCCAATGCACAGGTAGTAAAATCAGTGGAAACGCCGAATCGTTACAGTAATCCAGTTGTAAGTGTGGATCTAGCTCTGGTAAAGGTCGGGAACTTCAGCAACAGACTAACGGTTTAAGATTGGGGCACGATTTCAACAAGGGTGCACAAAGTGGGTAAGATGATATTTTAATATAAAGCTATTTATTGCTAATGGATGGAAGGACAAACCGTTGAGTAGTTTAAAGGTGAATCAAAAAGCATAAATGGTCCACATGTATTGTAAAATTCTTTATTACGAATGTTTCGAGCTTAAGGTAAGCCCATCTTCAGCTATAGTTACAAAAATGTTGGCGAAAACTGATTTACAAGAAGAGTATAAAATATCTCTTACCTAAAGATGAATATACAAGATAATGATGAATTTTATTACAAAATCTTAATAGTTATTTACATTCGAGTGCGTGTAAGCTGTATTTTACAGCGCGACAGCTTTGTTTAAGGCACGAGCCCTTAAGGCGTGTGCCTTATTAGCTGGAGCGCTGTAAAATACTTTACGCACGAGAATTGTATCAAATTTTTTGGCCGACGATAATGAAAATCACTTTTTTCAATGAGATAGGTTGTACTTCTGAAAAGGGTTGGTTTAAAATACTGGGGTTAAGTCAATTTCCAAGTTTGATTTTACTTACTTCATTAGAGTACTTCTTCTAGCAAAAATTTATCTGTAATAATATACGTTGTTTATGACTGATAATATATTTATTTGCTCATGTTTTCTTCGTAATAAATAATAGGTAGGTGTCGATATTTGACATTTCAGCAATGCTCGCGTATTTGACAGGTATATCGATCGGTGACTATGTCGGCAACTGCGGATTTTTACAATAATGACAGATGTCGCTACCGTGAGTTTGGTTTATATAAATTAATTTTAAATATAGGAAATATTAAAGTAAAAAAATAACTTAAGTAGGTAGTACTTTTTTACATGAACTTTATTATAGTAAAGATGATTTCTTTTCTAAATGCCCATAAACGTCCAGTGTATTTTGATTATTTTACCGCATAGTTAGACAAGTTACAACACAGTAATAATAATAATAATAATAATATTTATTTATTCCATCGATCAATAATACATGATATTGGACAAGTCGGTAAATAGAGTTGTTACACTGTTATTATAATATCTTACTTATATTTTGTTTTTTAACTACTGAGCCATATATTCTTCTAGAGAATAAAAACAATTGTTCATTAAGTACATTTTCAATTTTCTTTTATACAAATTATCATTTTCCATATCTTTTAAATTATCTGGTTGCTTGTTATACAACATCGCCCCCATGTAAAAAATATTTTTTTCAAATTTAACAGTTTTATGCCGAAGAAGAATTAAATAATCTTTATATCGTGTATTGTAACTGTGATTATCTGTATGTTTCTTGAAGGTGTTGTAGTTTTTTCTAACAAATATTAAAAGATGATAAATGTAAATACATGGAAATGTTAGTAGTTCTAAATTTTTGAAAGCATTTCTACAAGAATCATACCATCGTAATCCAGCCAAATACCGTACAGCACGTTTTTGTAGTTTAAAAGCTCTTGATGCTGTAACAGATGAACCCCAAAAAATTATGCCATAACTCAGCAGAGAGTAAAATTTAGCAAAGTAATATGTTTTCACTACAGAAATATTTGTTATTTCAGTGAGACGTCTTATCGCATAACAAACTGATGTTAATCTGCCACATACATATTCCACATGACAATCGCCTGACATATTTTCTTCAATAACAAATCCTAGTAATTTACATTCTTTTACTTGTTGAAGTGATTTCTTATTATATTTAATCAAAACGCTTTTTGTTGGATCAGATCTATTTCCAAATTTAACTACATGAGTTTTATGACTATTAAGTATAAGTTTGTTACATGTGAACCACTTATGAAGATACTGTAGGGTGATGTTTGTTTGCTGGATTGTATTATGTAATTGTGGACCAGAATTAATTAAAGATAAATCATCTGCATATGCAACAAAAGTACCATGTGGAATAGACTGTTTAATATCATTAATGTGAATTAAAAATAATAAGGGGCCTAATATCGATCCTTGCGGTACACCAATATTAATGTTTGTTTCATTAGATTTCATAGCATTAATTTTCACAATTTGCTTTCTGTCACTAAGATACGATTGCAGCCAGTGTAAGCATGTACCGCGAAGACCGTATCTTTCACATTTATAAAGTAATAACTCGGTCTATACAATCGAAGGCCTTAGTTAGATCTATAAACGTACCTATTACAGATTGTTGTTGGTCTAACATAGAAAATATTATCTTAGTGTAATCAGCTAAAGAAGATATACAATCATGACCCTTTTGAAATCCATGCTGCTCTTCTATTATAATATTATATTTATTAAAAAACGATATTATTTTAGTAAGCGTAAAATGTAGGTTACACTTCCTGTGTACACAATTGTAAAGTTCTCATTACACTTCAGGAAGGCAAAAAATTGTATTAGACACAATGATCTATATAAGCTTCGTCGATAAAATTTTACGATACAGCATTTCAACAAACCTCAGAATCAATTCGGAGTTGATAAAATACTGAAGAGGAAAGCAGGAAGCATAATAAAATAAAATTATTTAATTATTATTTTAGGACAGAATAATATACCACAGTCAAAATTTAATTATCTAGATATCTAGAGGTATTTTTTAGAAAATCTATTTAGAGCTTCAAGTAAAGTGTCACTTTATTAAAATCGAATGGATTCTTCTTCAAAGATAATTTTGGATGGTAGTCGTGGATTACTTATTATACAACTTTTATTAAAATGTAACTTTTATTTTTTTTTAACACGTAGAATCACCCATTAACCCTAATTACTCCCAGGCCTGAGAGGCCCACTGTAATTTTAATTTATCTTTTAAAAGTTAACTATAACAAAGTGAAGAAAATCAACGGATGATATAGCACTGAGGATGGTTTAATAAAAACCAAAACCTTTGCAAACAAGGAATATATTAATTTATTATCCTTCATATTTATCCATCATCAGTCGATATTCTTCATTTTAATATACTTTTTTCTACTCCCATGCGTGAAGTGAGTACTTCTCGTATCAATTTTTATGTGTGAAGTTTGATTTTTTGCACTCTATGCGTGAAGGGTTACTTCACGCACCGTTCATTATTTTAAATATTACAAACTGAATTGTATTTTAATAAAACAAAGCTGTTTAACACCCGTAACGTTGGTAACCATAGTTACACAAGTCGATAATACAGAGGCTTTACGTTAAAAGAATGACAATGTGAAGAAAAATATATTTTATTGCAAGGTCTTAGAAAAAGTATAGTATGTAACACGTGTGTGAAACCTATTTTACATTCGTGTCGCAATCGCCACCCTCATGTAAAAATTTCAGCTCCACACACTTGCCACATAATATACTATTGAATACGAACTCTACTTCAGTTAACTATAACTTTTATGTTTGTGAATTTTAACTATTTTTTTTTTCTAAAATATATTATTCATTATAATATTGCATAAAAATATTATTACACTACTACCAGTCTGTAGATACATAGTAGACTCGTGTTTGCCACGGAGGAGTCTTTGAGGCCCATATATTGTCGTTTTTCTATGTTTGCAAATGCAAAGTTGTCTCACACTTATTTTTATATTTCCTTTGTGTAGTTATCATTGCTTGTTATATCTCAGTGTCTATGGCACTTTGGTATCTGTAACATCGTATTTCGTTTTATTCGTACTTCAGTCGTGCCTTCTAAAAATGTTTCCCAGAAGAGGCCTTACTGACGAAAAGTTATTGAAAAACCTTCTTAAGAATGACACTTATTCAAATATATGAAAAAAATAATTTCAGTCTACAGTAGTAGTGGAAAAAGACGGGACCCAAGGTCAAAGTAATGATGTTGAGTCCTCTAAGAATATGGAAGAACATATTATTAGATTTTTCTTTCCAAAAACGGAAATGAAATTTAGACAGAGGCCTTGTCTTTGTGCCTACAGGAAGACGTAGTAAAAAGGACGTATTGAATGAGAATAATGTACTTTCGAGCTTTGTATTTAAATTTTGCAAAGAAGAAATATCTTACTCCATTTTTTTATTTCATCTAAAACCTTACAAGACATAATAGCCCAACACAGTCATTTTATATAAATAACTACTAAAACATCACAAAGTCAAAAATATGCAGTAAACAAGAATATATGGAAGTCCTTAAACACCCAGTAGAACAAATAACTTTCCTGATTCTTGACAATGTTATTACTTTTAATAAGAAAGAATGTTTCAAGCTGAAAATAAGATTGCAACGGTCTTTTCTATCTTGAAAACGAATATAAACAATATTTTTTGAAAAATGTGACCTGTGTTACTTGAGAGAAAATTATTCATTTCTGTAAGTATATGATTGTGATAACTAGCGCCTGTGAGCGTATTTTGGACAACCCTGCTGAATGGGTCGTAAGGAGACCTCGAAGGGAAAGGGAGAAAGTAGTCGAAGGAATTCAGTACACGCGAATAGGGTATAAATAAAGACGTCAAAGAGATGGGAACCGTGCTGCTGTACGATGTAGTAAATAGTTTATTCTTTCATTATACGGTGTACTACTTACAACTGAATACATTTTTGTTTATTTTTTTTCCTTTTTCCTGTTTTGTTTTGATGTCTATCTTTAGAACACTTAAAAAGATACATACGGGAATGAAATGAAATCGTTATGAAAAATTTACGCTGAGCTAGATTAAAGCAAAGCTACTCGAGAAATCCTTGCATATTTATTTTTCATTTACAATGTTTTCGAATTTTACGAAGAATTTTGACGTTATCTTTAAAAAAAAAAGATTTTTGTTATAAAGTTTTATTATTCAAAATGTGTAACATAATATTTCCGGATATTACACAAGCAGATGGTGTTTATTAATAATATTATTATTGTGCATAAATAGAAGTATTATTTTATAATAATATACTAATAATTCATTAAAAACACTTTCTGTAAAATAGACATTAGTGGATAAATTGCCAAAAATTTTAATTAATTTTAAAATTCTAAACCCATTGAAATATTAAATTCAATTTCCCTCTGTGTACATAAGTATGGAGCCTAACTAATCAATGAGGACTAATGACATTTTTTATTTTAATAAATCTTACCTGTTTCGTATATTTGAGTATGTTCAGAGTTAAACACACTGTTCTGCCCATGTGTAACGTTTTGTAATTAGTGAATACATATTAAAAAATATTTTATTAAAAAATTTGGTGAATATATCTCTCTGTTTAGGTATATCTTTTGATTAAAAAATAATATTTGATTAAAACAAAAAAAATGTTTGATTGCAATAAAGGAAATTTGATTACAATAATGAAAATGACTAATACCAAAAAAGTGATATATAATAATAATAATAATAATAATAATAATAATAATAATAATAATAATAATAATAATTTACCAATACTATGTAGGTACATATTTATATCAATACTGTAAATAATCTAATAAGTACCTATATAACCTTCTGATTATATCTTTTACTGTTGACAGTTTATTAATAGGTTATGTTAATGTATAGAAAATCATTCATTAATGATCCCTATTAATGCATATTTTTTTTTAATAAGCGATTTTAGTGGGTAACCACATACCATTGCTTAACAATTGCAAAACTTATGTGCAAGCGTTACCTACTAACCTACAAAAATTGATATGGTCAAAGATAAAAAAATTGAACTAATACGTGAGTTAATTAGGGATTAATAACCTCAATAATTAATCCCTCTCATTGACACACTTTACAGTTACATGCAATTAAAACTTAATTGCAATAAAGAAAATTTAATTAAGGTATTAAAGTTAGTAATACAAAAAATTAATTATAATAAATATTGCTATGTGCCTTTACTTTAATCCGAGTATACTTATTTCTATCAAAACTACAAGTGTATAATAACGATTATATGACCTTACATATCCCTTAATTTAAAAAATCTGTTGTGGCCAGCACAAGACCTCTCGCCATTTCCATATTAAGCTATACATGTATTGTATTGCACTTCGCATTCCAACCGTCGTTTTATAACAAAATATTACAGAACTTTACCCAAATAATGTTTTTTATTGTATTTAACATGTCTTCTGCACACATATAATTGTAATTATATCTATTTTATATCATTTTCATATCAGAGATTGTTCCAATTCATTAACCAGATTGGCGGTATTTCTGATGGATATATGCATTTTACCACAATTTTACCTATAATTTCAAATATTTAATTAATAAAACAATAAGAAAAATTAAATATACTTCCCAGAAAAAGCTATCAGAATGTCACTAAAAATGTTGATATTTGACAATGACATGTGTCATGTTATAAACATTGGAATTTGTCAACTGGTTTACTTAGTGCCTTGGCCTCTGCGATTAGTGTACTCTATAAATTATAGTGTCTTTATCTCTAAATCTATACAAGATATAATAAAAATTTTAAGTGTATTAGATGGAGAATTTTATGTTCTTCAATATTTAATAAAAAAAACTCCCAAAAAATTATATTTACAAATTTTTTTTTAAGAAAGTACTACTTCCGGTTGTTCAATTGGTACCAAAACCTTTTCAGCTCTTCCCAGGAATGCCAGATTGAAGAAACTGCAGTTAAATATTTTTTAAGTCTTATAGTTTTTGAGGAATCGTCCCTCCAACATCCATACATACACACACACACATACACACATCCACACACACACACAGACATCATCGTAAAAATGTTATAATCGGGTTCTAGGGACCTTAAATCGTGCTTATTCACAAAAATCTGGATATGCGAATTTTAGCATGATTCCAATACCTCTCTTAGCGAGAGGTAATAAAAAGATCTTTGATTACAACAGTAAAATGCTTAATTACAATAATGAAAATGACTGCTCAGACAAATAATAATTGCAATAATAAACCATGGGTGCCTATAAAACACTAGGTATTTTATTAGATTTTACAAAGGAAATTATAAAAAATTCTCTGTAAAAAAAAAACTAACCTAGCCTAACCTTTTTGTCGAGCATTTCATTCTTTTCAGCTAGCATTTATTCGTTTAATTTGTTCCCATAAAACAGTGTGCACAATACAGGAGTTTCCTAAAGCATTACGATAGTCCTAGTAGTCATTTCGCTATTATTTATTGTTATTGTTAGAACATTATTTATTTATTTCGGTCGATCGCTTTTATAAATGGCACCGGTCATCAGGGTTCAGGGTTCGCCCGATAAACCTTAGGGTCAGTCCACCTTTGGCCTCAAAGCCTTAAATGAATTAGAATTCTCTCCACGACTAGATTTACATCGAACAACTATTCAGTTTGTCAGTTTGTATTTTACTGCTACATCAAATCCTTTCAGTGCCGGATTAACCATGAGGCGCATGAGGCGCACGCCTCAGGGCCCGGGCCTGTTATGGGCCCGGATACGACACCATTTTGTCGAGTTTTTATTTTTTTAGAGTTATATTTTATTTACTTTATGAGTTTATTTCTGTTGTAATTGTTTTTCTGTTTGATTTTTGAAATAAATAATATTTTTGGGGTCTTATAAGTTATTTTAGGGGCCCGAAAATTGTTAGCGCCTCAGGCCCGAAAATACCTTAATCCGGTCCTGAATCCTTTTTTAACATTCATGGATATAATCCTTGCGAATTACAAAGTCCGATGTGTATTTCACGTATTCTGTTAGGAAAAATAATTCAACATCACCCGTCACTTTGAGCGAAAATTGAAATGTCACACTGGCCGATCGGTCTTCATCAATTACATGTACTTTGTAGAGTACACATATCGGAAGTCACGATCAGAGCTACTGTTTACTTTGAAACCGTCAGCTGTCGAAGATTTCAACGCTACCCTGATTGCCAATTTCTCGAACGTATAAATAAATACGGAGCTAATTGTTTAAAAAGAATCAAATGGATTTTTGATTTAGTCCAGTTTTCTCGGTTAAAAATAAATGACATTGGATATTATTTAGGTCATACTGCACCAAGATTTCTGGGATAATTTAGAATAACAGGTAAGTGTAGAATGATGTTTATGATGATTATTTAAATTTCAATAAAATTTTTTGCCTTATATAACCGCATAATATAGTTACGAGTTTTATATATAAAATATTTATATGCATATTTATTCAACAAAAAATTATATTGTTTTTAGATTAAAATAAGTAATTAACTTTCGCATAATTAAATTTTCCAAATTAAAATTTTAAACTAATCATTTATTAAATATAAATAAAAGGAAACAATGTACAGTGTCCAAACTAAAGTCTCATTTCCACTGTGTTTAGTAACTAATTCAACAGAAATGTCACAATTTTTTACCCTTATTACTTGTTATTTAGCAGACTACCATTGCAACAGCAATTCTTCTTTTCTTAATAAGTTATATACATAATTTTCTATATCTGTATTCATACCGAAAAACTAACAATTTAATAATTATAAAATAGACACAGTTAACAGTTCAGGAAATGTTAAGGATGAAAAAACTCTGAATTTTAAAAATATTTTATATATTTATACTTTGTTTGACTTATTGATTTCGCTAGTAATTTAGCATCTTCAGAGCCTTACAGCTGGAAACAATATATATAAAGATGTACATTGTGAATATAAAATATTTTAATATAATAAATGTGATATGAAGGGGAAAAATGCTGGGGAGTGATATTTATTGTATTTTGGTGTAACATGACAAGCATTTATGTAGGTAGATAAATTATTTATAAGGTATGGTTCTTAGAGTATAAAATAGGACTAGAGAGAGCGTAAAGTATAGATGTGGACAGAGTTTTTGTCGCCATGAGACGGAAGGGGAATCTCGTGGCCGCCATCTTGGGACGATCTACAATATAATGTATTTAAGTGCACGTTCTTCAGTTTTGTTACAAAAATACAATAATGTAACAGAAAATGAAGCTATTTGTAATCAGCAAGCATTAATTCAATTTAAATTTGAAAGACCCAAAAAATTTAAAATTCTTCAATTTAAAGTGAATTGCGATTAAACTTTAATAAAATATTTATAGAAATTAAATGAATAATGCATAGAACTGTTCCAATTTTATGACAATTGTAATGATTAGAATAGAAACGTACAAAAACTGGGTACCGAATAGGCAAATAATTTAAGGCTAGAAATTTCATATAAAAATATAATGATGTTCACAATACAAATAAATACGTAGCGAAGTACAAACATATTTATTACAAAATAAGTTAATATTTTTACATGAAATATGTAAAGAATATAATAAAATATGTAAACTAAACATTAATAATATGTAGAAGTAAAATAATACTTACTTGTGAATTGTGATCACCTTTTCTTTTTCTAGTTGTTTTAAAGTTTTTATGGGCGTTCGGTTATTACAACCGAAGGCACAATAGGTTGACATATTATTACAAACGTTTTACACCCAAGTAACACAAAATAGAGTCGATTATTAACGTAAAATAATCAAATAACCATAGAACGCTTGTATATACTGATCTTCCCAAGATGGCCGCCGTACAAACACAAGCTTACCCCGCATGACATCACCTTTGAGTGTTTAGACTCCCTCTATATGTATATATATTTTATAACTGTATGGTATGGTTTTATATATATTTTAAGGTTAGGTGAACATGACGATCATAGAAAGTATATTATGAGAGATTATAATAATAATAATGTAAAAATACTAACCGTCATAGAGAAATTAGGTTGTCCTTGACATATTTATTGAGTTATGTATAAAATTATTGTTTGATTAAATTGATTTTTTCATTTTAATTTAGATGTACTTCTTTACAGAGCCAGAGGAATGGAACTTATGCGGAAATATTGTTTAGCGGAAGTATGCTTTGAAATTATAGTAAATTTAGTTTTTTAGTTTTAATGTTTATTGTGAAAAAGGCGGGAGATTTTTGAATATCACTCCCCAGCATTTTTCCCCTTCATATCACATTTATTATATTATAATATTTTATATTCACAATGTATATCTTTATGTATATTGTTTCCAGCTGTATGGCTCTGAAGATGCTAAATTACTAGCGAAATCGATAAGCCAAACAAAGTAAAAAATAAAAAAAAAATAATAAAATATTTTTAAAATTCAGAGTTTTTTCACCCCTAACATTTCATGAAAATGAACTCTGATCTAGAGTCGTTCATCAATAAAATTAACAGTTCAGGTTAGATGTTTGCAATCTTTTGTTCTTAGACATTGCTCTTAGTTCTTAAGCATCCTTATGCAAAGCTGGAGATGGTAGTAAACTTTGCCATATGATAAAAAAATTTACGCATTGCGCTTAGTTATTAATTATAGCTCTTTGGACAACCGGTGGAAATAAGGCTTAATGCAGTCAAAAATACTTCGTTAACCTATTTTCTGATTAAGCGAGTAACTGGTTATTACAAGTTTCAAAAAAAAGAAAATCGGTTCAACGGTTAATCTGATTAACCGGTTATTTCGATTAATCAGGTAGCTGGTTATTACGAAATGCCGAATTGGCTACAAGTAATCAACAACAAATTTAAGTTAAATATATATGTTGATAGTCTAAATTCTAAACCAAACATTAAAATACATATTTTAAAAATGAACACAATATTACTGAATTGTTTTTCATGTGTTATGGTTAACTTGATAAACAAAATACATTTATTTTCTCCCTCAATTATTTTTATTACAGGAAACAGAAAACAAAATGGCATTACTCATGAAACAAGATGAATGACAGAGTTATGACACAAAACAATAACAAAATCTTAATTACTTGCTGACACATTTGGTTTAGTTTCCTGTTTATAATAGATAAAATCAACTGTTTCCAGTTGGTAAAAATATCATCACGGGATATTACCCATTACTGGGTGTGTCAATATGCTTTGTACACACCGGTAATAATGATGACATATTCGTACTGTGCGGCCGATTAGCAAGCGTCACCTCATATGGGCACTCATTGCTGGCATGGAGAGTGCTGGTGCTATTCAAAATTCGAAATAGTTTTGGCGTCGGTCGGGATCGAACCCGAATACCTATATTTATTTAATATAATTATTATTATTTTTATTAATGATATTAGAAAATGTTTTCATAATGCAAGATTTAGATGTACGCGGATGACTTAAAAGTTTATATGCCTATTGAATCTTTGTCAGATTGCTATGCACTCCAAGAAGACCTTAATAGACTAAATGACTACTCATCTTTGAATGACTTAACACTAAATTTTGATAAATGTTCTTGTATTACTTTCACTCGGAACAGAAATACTTATTATTATAATTATTCTTTTGATAGTAAAAATGTAAATCGTGTAAATCATGTCAAAGATTTGGGTATTATCTTAGATAGTAAACTTATTTTTGATTTGCATATTGATTTTGTTGTAAAGAAAGCCTACAAAATGCTAGGATTCATTCTGAGAATTGGAAATAAATTTAGAAATGTTCGTACTCTCATTTCTTTATATTGTTCTCTAGTTCGTTCTCAACTTGAATTTGCTGCTATATGTTGGTCTCCGGCTTACTATATTTATATAAATCGAGTCGAAGGTATTCAACGTAAATTTATTTTCATCATGAACATTAAATTCCCTAATCGTTCTATTTCATTAGTTGCTTTGCGAATTCGCCGTGTGATATTAGATTTAACTATTTTGTTTAAACTTTTAAATAACAAAATTGATTGTCCAGTACTGCTGAACAAAATATCACTCAGAATACCAACATATTCCACTAGATCACAAATGTTGTTCGCATTAGCGAGTTGTAGAACGAATTCTGCCAGTAATGCTCCCTTTCTCAGAATGATATCTACGTATAATAAATTGTGTACCAAATTTTCCTGACATATTTAGTTGTTCTCTCAAAACGTTTAAATCTTTTCTTTATAATATTTGTATTTAATTTTTTTTTCCACAATCTCGTATTATTCTTATCTACTTTATTTCATTTTAAGTATATGTATTATTTTTGTCTGATAACATTGTAATTATTATGTTTAAATTCTCCTAGTGCTGTACTGTTATTGGGATTTTTCCTGTTGTGCAGCCCAGATTGTAAATAAATAATAATAAAAAAAAAATAATGTAAAAACGGTTGGCTATCAAGCGCCATCTGATATTTATTTAACTAAAACACTTTATATATAGTTGTAATATTTAATTGTATATTTTACATTTATATTTTAAATAGAGTTATATTCCTCATACGAGAATATTCCGCATTCGACCATTACTGCATTGCGGTAAAATGAAACTAATAAATTATTACTGTCACAATTATAACTAACAAGTCTCTCTGAAAAATCCCCATTTATTCAGATAAAGTCCCCCCTTTTAATCTAAAAATACCTGCGAGATAACTTGTCCGTCGCAGAACATAATTTTCAAATGAAAATTTATTCATCGCGTTTTCCGAACTGAAATGTTGTGAAGAAAGTTTGAGATGCGATATGCATCGTAATTTTCATCAGAATTATCCAGATACCGAGCCGAGTTCGAGCACTCAACGTGTTATTTCTGCGTCGTGTATTTTTACCGTAATTAAACATGGGTTAGAGGGGGAATTTCCGATATGTTTGGTCGATGACCGACATTAAGGGATTGCTTATTTATTATGAAACAAGACTTTATTTCTGTATACTGAATTGATTTTTCAGTAGGACAATAGGAATAAACAATGAAGACAGGGACAATCTTAGTACATAAATAAAATACTATTGTGGTTTGTAAAAAGCAAATAAATAGATAAAAAAATTCGTGGGATGAAATTCCATTCTAAATAAATCTGTAAGTATTACAATTATATTATTATATAAGACTTACAAATTAGTTCAGACTTGGTCTATAAGTTTATGATTTTATTTATAATTACAAGGCAACAAAGTTTTACTTCGAGAAAGTATGGTTTGGTTGCCATATAACAACCCGATAAGATTATTTAAGTTTTATTTACATGACAAGGACGAAGGAAATAACATTTAAAATATTGAAAATAATCATAAATTAAATATTAATTCTGACCAATCAGTAAAAAAATTGTGTTCAACAATTAAGATATTGAATTTTAATTGTTGAATACACTAAGCACTGAGCCTAGGATAAATTCAAAGACTTGAATTCGCTTCGTCCATAAAATGTCTCAGAGGCAGTGAACTGTTAGTTTTTACCTCTCGCTAAGAGAGGTATTGGATTCATGCTAAAATTCGCATATCCAGATTTTATTGAATAAGCACGATTTAAGGTTCCTAGAATCCGATTATAACATTTTTAAAATGATGTCTGTGTGTGTGTGTGTGTGTTTGGATGTGTGTATGTGTGTGTGTGGATGTGTGTATGTGTGTGTGTGTGTGTGTGTGTGTATATATGTATGGATGTTGGAGGGAGGATTCCTCAAAAACTATAAGACTTAAAAAATATTTAACTGCAGTTTCCTCAATCTGACATTCCTGGAAACAGCTGAAAAGGTTTTGGTAACAATTGAACAACCGGAAGTAGTAGTTTCTTAGAAAAATTCTTCTAAATATAATTTTTTGGGAGTTTTTTTTATTAAATATTGAAGAACATAAAATTCTCCATCTAATACACTTAAAATTTTTATTATATCTTGTATAGATTTAGAGATAAAGACACTATAATTTATAGAGTAAACTAATTGCAGAGGCTAAGGCACTAAGGAAACCAGTTGACAAATTCCAATGTTTATAACATAGTTTGTAAATGAAACATGTCAGTGTCAAAAATCAACAGTTTTAGTGACATTCTGATAGCTTTTTCTGGGAAGTATATTTAATATATCTTATTGTTTTATTAATTAAATATTTGAAATTATAGGTAAAATTGTGGTAAAATGCATATATCCATCAGAAATACCGCCAATCTGGTTAATGAATTGGAAGAATCTCTGACATTTAAAAACTTCCTCATACAATGAAAAATAGATATAATTAGAATTATTTATGTGCAGAAGGCATGTTAAATACAATAAAAAACAATATTTGGGTAAAGTTCTGTAATATTTTTTTATAAAACGACGGTTCGAAAGCGAAGTGCAATACAATACTTATATAGCCTAATATGGAAATGGCGAGAGGTCTTGTGCTGGCCACAACAAATTTTTTGTTTTGTTAAACAACTTTTCTTATATTACTCAAAACAAATAGAAGTAAATTGGCATAGGTACCTAACTGAGTAATAAGCCGTAATGATATATGTATGTATTTATAATTATTTCATTTATTTAAAAAAGTTATTGTTTAATGATGAAATACAAAACTAAATAATTAATTCATAGCACTATTTCTCACTTTATGTATTGCACTTAAACATCATTACACTGGTCCTTCGAGCCGGATTACAACAGCCATCCCCTATTTGTTAGTCAATAATCTCCGCCAGCGACATCATTTAGGAGACTACCAAATCCAAAGTGTTTAAGATATGGTCCTTCGAGCCGGATAATTTGTTAACTCTTGGACTTAAAGTTAGTGAAATATATAACTAGCAGCATGACTTAATATATTTCATATATTTTTCGAAATTTTAAATACAGAATAAACACAATGCTTACGGTTACGACTCAAATGCCGTGTCTTAAACTTTACTGTACTACAGTCTGCTACAAGGTACACAGGAGCTAATATTATCTTACGCAAATAGAAACTATATGATGTGGAGTACATGTACTGTTGGATATGTAGTAAAATATTAAAGTATAAAATGAAATAGGATCATGTTTTATAACAAAATTATATGAGTGAACATAATAATAAAATTATTAGTTGTTTAAATAAAGTTTTAAAACATTGTTTCATTATTCCTAAATTTCTGATACAGATATTAGTAGTGATGCCGCGAGATTTCGCATTTTCGAGATGTCGTCTCAAATTTCTCGAATTTTCGAGACGAGATTAACCTTATTCTCGTCTCGAAATATCGGGACGAGACGAGAGTAATGCCCTCGAGATTTGCTCGAGACGAGAGTAGAAATTCAAGATCTCGATTGTACTATTTTTTATATTTCGTAAATATTTCTAATTAAAATATACAAAATAGCAAAATATTTATCGGTATAAATAAATATTTTAATTGTCTCTTCATTTACATTCATATTTATTTATTAATTTTAGATTTATTGCGTTTTAGTAAAAAGAAAATGCGCAAAAGTGACATCTATGGTATACCTTCACACTAGCCTCAAGTGCCGCCACTATACGAATATAAAATCATAATTACCAATATTAGCGTACAAAACAGATTGCTATACCCAACAACGGATAATATAGAGTACCTATTTTTTACTTACCATTCTAAAACCAGACTTAGTAAAATAATGTTTTAATCAGTGGTGCCCGTTTATTAAATTCATGTTGCTTGTAATTTTAATTTATTTACTATTTCTAATTATAAATTCGAGAAATTCGAGACTCTCCAGTCGAGATCGAGAGGAAGTAAGAAAAAAATATGACGAGACGAGATGCAGAGAAATCTCATCTCTAAAATTCGGGACAAGACGAGAATAGATTGTTTCTCGCCATATCTCGTCTCGCGGCATGTCTAGATATTAGTTAGTATTTTGGTATTTTTCAGTGATTCATATACCTACTTCATAATAAATAAAAATAAAAAGTAAAACATACATTAAATAAAATTTTACGAAGAATATATTTCTTTTTATCGAACAAAACTTTCCCCATTACAAACATGCATATCTTCACAATAACATTATTTTGCATTTTAATTCTATAATATGGTAGAATAAAGTCGCAATATTATTCATTTTTATTACAAACGTCAAAGTTTTTGTGTTCTACATAACGCTAAAATTTTACTCCGTCAACTCATAATTTATTTTCTTTGCTCTACTTTTGTACGGCAAATTTATTTAATTACTTACCTAGCTTTATGTTAGCAGCAAGATTAGTAATTAAAATTAGTGAACTAACAATTAGTTGTTGTCTATGAGTGTGAAGTAATAATAAAGATTTTAAGACTCTTGTTCTTCCCAGTGCAATATTTTTATTAGCAATTTTATCAACAATGGTAAAATATAAATACAATATTAAATTCACGATTGTTTAACCTAACAAAAAAATGTTTTCACATATTGACTAGTATTAAATAAATTATAATTTACTGACTTTTGCATGGCGCTAAATTTTTTTCACAAAATTTTAATCCTGTCGATGTGACGCCCAGTCTGACAGACCCGACAGATTTTATAGCATAGGTACTGTAAATTTTTTTATTGGATTATATTTTGAGAGGTAAATTCTTATTTGTTTTAATGTGTTTATTTAAAATGTTCGTTTTCATAGAAAAGAGTTCAATTCATTAACTTATACCATTATTTGGAAGAAAAATACCCCGGTAGTATTTTTTTACGTGGGTCTCTCAGACTTGGCCTTCCGTGTCATAGAAAAGGGCGCCACTTTCGAAAGGTTAATGAAATTTTGCGTCCGGTGGTATATACAGTATGTCCCCGGATTGAGTTTACAAGAGGAAAAAAAAATCTTATTTTTGAATTTACGAAAAAATGCCAAGGGAAGAAAAATTTTTGTTTGAATTAAAACGCATGTTATTAAAACTTTTAATTAATGTCAGGTTCTTTTATTATAACGTTTTGCTTTGAAATATTGACAAATGATTATTAATTCTAATTTCAGAAAAAAGAAAACTGCGAAAATCATAATATTTGTAGTTTATTCAATTAACTCTGTTTTATCTGAAATTAGAATTAATAATCATTTGTCAATATTTCATAGCTAACTAAAATCATGTTAGATTCAATGTAATAACTGTATTATTAGGAAGACAAAATACGAAAAAACGTTATAATAAAAGAACCTTACATTAATTAATTGTTTTAATAACAAACATGCGTTTTAATTCAAGCAAAAATTTTTCTTCCCTTGGCATTTTTTCGTAAAATCAAAAATAAAAATTTTTTTCCTCTTGTAAACTCAATCCGGGGACATAGTGTAGAAATATAATATTTATTGAAGAATTAGAAATGTAAATTCTGCTATAATAAACTGTAAAAGAGTAAAATGAGGATAAGGAAATATCGATGGTTTTACTTTACAAAATCGTATTTTATTGAGTTTTGTTGCCTTTAAAGTTAGGCGCTGACTCGTTGCTTTAAGCATTTATTTATCAACCGTTGTATTATAATTTTAAACAGAAAAAAAAGTAGAAGTATGAAAAATTATTTCATTGTTTCCCGTACTTATTATTTATTTGTTACAGGCTGACATAAATACTGGCAAAGGCCATAAATATGAGTTTGTGTTTCATAAAAGGATCGTTATTAAAGCAATATTTCAAATAAAAAATACATTCACTTCAATTGTGTAATTTAGTAGTCGATGCATGTATCAAGCTTCCTGCACAGTTTTTTTTTTTTTTAATTCATTACTGATTAGGTTAATAAAAACTGTCAGATGAATAATTATTTCATTAAAATGTATGTATTAATATACATATCAATTTTGCAACTTTGTAGTCAAATTGTTATAATTTTAGATCATTTTTATTATTGCAGACAAAAGAATACCTAATAATTCCAATATTATTATTTATAAATCAGAATTATGAGTATACCTATATTTAACAATGCACAACTACATAGCTAATCTTATATTTTAATTTATATTTAAACAAAAAATTAATAATCACATTATGAGATCAATATTCAATGGTTTTGTATTGAACCTTGCAACAAATTCATATTGATTTGATCTCCAATCCCAATATTGGTGTAATTTAATCATTTAAATAGACCATAGCCCATAATACGAACGTACTATTACCTATACTATAATAATAGCGCTATTACGAAGCGCGCTTTTACATTTTTTTCTTATGTTAAAAAAGCGCTCTATAAAAATGGGTTATTCGTAATAGGGGCTAATAAATTTAGAATAAGTTCAAAGGTATAAGTGCCAAAAAATATGATCTTAATATTTTTACATATTTTAATTACCGGTTTTAAAAACGACAGATAAATTTACTGCCAAAATAAATAAAATTTATTCCTTTAAATGACAGTCGAACTTTTGGCAGTAATATATCAGAAAATGAATAAAATTGATTCGAATTTGTCAATTTAAATAAATTTACTATGGGAGTAAATTTATTCCGTCCTTTATATGGCCGGGGGTACATAGGACCAAAATTTCTCAATGGTTAACGTGGTTAAATTGTAAAAAATTTGGAACATACGTCGAAGGATTTTAAGTGTTTAACAGGTATTTCGACCAAAATGAATAAGAATATTAATAAATTTAAAAAAAATTGTTGTGAGCAGCACAATACCTCTCGCCATTTCCGTTTTCTTACATAAGTACAGAATTTAACATTTCTTATATACAAAAATAATTTTAATTTCATCTATTCTTTCAGTCTCTACGCAATCTTGTCCTACTCTTCTAAAATGTACAAGATGGTTTCAATTAATTGACGGGATTAGCGGTATGTCTTAAGGATATACAGGGTGTAAATTTTAAAACGGGTCATAGAACTTTAACATAGAAAAACAGTTTTTTAGACTCCAAAAGTTTCTATATTAATTTATTGAAAAAAGAATTAGGGCATATTATAAAGAAAAAAAATTACGATTTTTTTGACATCAAACACATTACATTTTTGTTTCATATAAAGCCAGAAAATAAATTTAAAAATTTGCACAATTAAGAAAAAATATTATTAGCCTTGAAACGACAGAAACAAAAGCAAAACTATTTTTGACAAGACTGTCATTGATAAACTTTTTTTTGGACATTATTTGTTAAATTATTATTATTTTCGTTTTATTAACAAGAAATCATGGATAATTTGTCCCATGAAGAAAAAATACAAATTATTTTTCCCTTGTAGTTTGCAGTTTTTCTCATTTCTTATAACTTATTTCTTATTACATGTAGATCATCTTTAATTTGTAAATACCTATTACAATAAATATAATTGTTTCTTAAATAAATATCCCAGTGTTTTCTTTATTTTATGTTATTTTATATTAATTCATAAATTAATAACTTTAATCTTTAATTGTCCCCTATCATGTTGACAATGTTTTGTTACTGTCAGTTTCTTAATTGTACAAATTTTTAAATTTATTTTCTGGTTTGATTTATTTTTTCAATAAATTAATATAGAAACTTTTGGCGTTTAAAAAACTGTTTTTCTATGTTATAGCCCTATGACCAGTTTTAAAATTTACACCCTGTATGTACTATTACTATTAATATATACTTACCTACAATTTTTAATATTTAATTAATAATTCAATAAGAAATGTTAAATGTACTTCCTATAAAAAGCTTTCAGTAATGTCATTAAAACTGTTAATTTTTGACACTGATATTTATCTGTCAATTACAAACGTTTGAATTTGACAACTGCAAGTGCAATAGATTATTTTTCGATATATTATTTTCTTTATCTCTAAATCTATAGAAGATATAATAATAATTTTAAGTGTATTAGATAGAGAATTTTATGTTCCTCAATATTTGTAATAACAAAAATTTTCAAAAAAAAATATTTGGAGGAATTTTTTAAAAAACTACTACTTCCGGTTATCCAGTTGTTATCAAAACCTTTACAGCTCTTCCCATTAATGTCAGATTGAAGAATACGTAGTTAAACAGGTCTTAAGTATTATAGTTTTTGAGGAATCGTCCTTCCAAAATCCAAACACACACAAATATACTCAAACACACAGACATCATTGTAAAAATATATTATAATCGAATTCTAGGGACCTTAAAATCTGGATATGTGATTTTTAACATGAATCCAATACCTTTCTTAGCAAGAGGTAATAATAGTTTGCAAGTATTGTTAATGTTTTATGTAAAACACTTTTTGTTGAATATATACTAAAATATAAAAATGACCCATAACTCGTTTTATATTTAAATGCCGCAATTTATCGATAAAGTGTGACAAACAATAAGACATCAACCAATCAATTTCAATTCATCATTTCCCACACAAACCACAAACAATTTAACAACCACAACAATTATTACAAACCTCAAGTTCGCTGAAGCTGATTAGCTGGCCCGTGTACACGTCTCACGACTAACTACTGGTCTTGAGCTGTCCGATTACGATGCCGTTAGGCCAAGATTGGTGAGGTAGTGCCTTGCAGGCAACCAGAAATGCGAGGCGGCTTTGCGGACCGCAGCACACGGCTGACTGGCGGACGGCCGGGTTGTAGCTCGCAGCGCCTGCGCAGTGGTAAGGGTAGTGGGTTGGGGTGGCAAAGATGGGATGATTAGAGATAGGGATCCAGAGTTTCGGGGGTGGGAATTGCCGAAAAATGGTGATATATACTGATACTTGTTAATGTTTATATTAGTAATAATCTAATAATGTGTTTTTTGTTAAATATCTGTAAATAAATGTTACAATATCCACAATAATATTAATTTATTCTATAAACCGGCGTCACTAATAGGGCAATTCTGAACAAATCTGTAAGTCTTATAGTTCTGTAAATCTGTTAAAACCTGACAAAACGCATCTATTTTTGTTTATTAATATAAAATTTTACATTAGGGTGGCAACTTTCGTTGCGATTTTGTTCATTTATTTACAGATTTACAGATCTGCAAGACTTACAGATTTGTTCAGAATTGACCCATAAGGTGGGGTAAATATTACTCTAATATTATTCTAACTACTGTATTTTTACCAGGGTTGGCCTGATTTAAATCATGATTTAAATCGACTGATTTAAAAAAAAAAATCACTGATTTTTATCACAGATGGAAAAAAGATTCAAATTGTAATAAAAATGAATTTATTTACTACAAAAGTATAAATAACAACAAAAATATGGACTGTATTCGAATTCTAACAGATTACTGATTATATGTTTTGACCTATTTTATTTAGGTATGCATTATTTAAAAAGAGGCGCGCGCGTGAGTACGTTATTATACTAAATTTGTGCAAAAATTCAAATGCATCTTTTGGAGTTTATTACAGATTTCGTTTTCGTTTATGAAATAAAATATTTATATTATTTTTAAAACAATTAAAAAAGTACAATAACACCACTAGATCTTTAAAAATAAAAAAAAATAAAAAAATCATGATTTTTTCCAATCCTGATTTTTACCTTCCGTCACCTTTAGGTAAGGATGGTACGTCTTTAATAAATAAGGTCGTTTTAAAGTCCCTATAGAATACAATTTTACTAGTTCTACAATGATGTATCTGTGTGTGTATGTGTGTGTGTGTGTGTGTGTGTGTGTGTGTGTGTGTGTGTGTGTGTGTGTGTGTGTGTGTGTGTGTGTGTGTGTGTGTGTGTGTGTATGTGTGTCTGTTGTGTGACAAATATCTCCGACGATAACTTCAATGCTACAAATCTAAAAATTATAATAATTCTTTCGTATTCCTCTTCTTTACATTTATATGAAGAGCTGATTAGATTTTGGTTATAATTAGTCAACTTTATTTCAAATTCTTAACAGTTTTTCCTGAAAAATCTCAGTAAAATATCATTTTTTGACATTTTATGTGATTATCAGTATGAAAGAATATCTTATTATTTATACGATTTGATTATACATTTTCCTTCTTATTGAATAGAGTTAAAAAATTATAAAGAGATCAACTTCCATAAATCAGCTAGCTTTGCTATAATTATGAAAACAGCTGATATATTCAAATATTTCTAATTGTCAGATGCCAGTGTCAAGTGCAATTTACATAGTGTATGTTCGTGTTATAATTTTATTGAATTTATAGAATCTTTTCCAAGGAATTTTCGGTATAGAATTTGTAGAAAATAGTATATGTTCGTATTACAATTTTACTGGATATACAAAATCTTCTCCAATGATCTTTTATGGTATGGTATTTGTACAAAATACATAAAATTGACGGAAGGTAATGTGCTGACCACATCAGATTTTTTCTATGTATAAAGTTTTCGGCATCTAGCTACCTGTAACTTTCAAGTACTTTTCTATACATGTTTCGCGTTGTCAGTAGATGTTTATATTCCATTTAGTGTCTACTATTTCTTTAAAGTATGCTGGGGTAATGTTTACCCCACCTTATCGTTCATGTTATAGTTATTAATATTTCCTGGACATGTTACAATGTTAATAATGGGCATAAAATGAGAGGTAACGGTTATTTTTACAGGTACAGAAAGTAAATTCATTTTTTGTTTTATTTTGTTGTCTTAAGGTAGTTCATCCGTGTCACTTCTAATCAAGTGAGTCATTATATTTAAACTCATTAAAAAATAGTACTAGCCGAGTTAATTTTTGACACTAACATTAATCCGTCAATTACAAACATTTGAATTTGACACCTGGTTAACTTGGTGTAGACTGGACTGCGCGATTTATTGCAACAGATTATTCTATATATATTATATTTTCTTCAGCAACATTGGTTTATATATAAAAAAAATCTGTTATGGCCAGCACAAGACCTCTCGCCATTTCCATATTAGGCTATATAAGTATTGTATTGCACTTCTCTTTCGAACCGTCGTTTTATAACAAAAAAATATAGAACTTTACCCAAATACTGTTCTTTATTGTATTTAACATGTCTTCTGCACACATATAATTCTAATTATATCTATTTTTCATTGTATGAGGAAGTTTCTAAATGTCAGAGATTCTTCCAATTCATTAACCAGATTGGCGGTATTTCTAATGGATATATGCATTTCAAATATTTAATTAATAAAACAATAAGAAAGATTAAATATACTATCAGAAGCTATCAGAATGTCACTAAAACTGTTGATTTTTGACACTGTGTCATTTAAAAACTATGTTATAAACATTGGAATTTGTCAACTGGTTTCTTTAGTGCCTTAGCCTCTGCGATTAAATTACCTATATATTATAGTGTCTTTATCTCTAAATCTATACGAGATATAATAAAAAATTTAAGTGTACTAGATGGAGAATTTTAAATTCTTCAATATTTAATAACAAAAATTTCCAAAAAAATATATTTGGAAGAATTTTTCTCAGAAACTACTACTTCCGGTTGTTCAATTGTTCCCAAAACCTTTTCAGCTCTTCCCAGGAATGTCAGATTGAGGAATCCATAGTTAAATAGTTCTGAAGTCTTATAGTTTTTGAGGAATCGGGTCTACAACATCCATACACACACATACACACATCCACCCACACACACACACACACACACACACACACACACACACACACACACACACACAGAGACACACACACACAGAGACATTATTTTAAAAATGTTAGAATCGGATTCTAGGGACCATAAATCGTGCTTATTCACTAAAATCTGGATATGCGTATTTTAGCTTGAATCCAATACCTCTCTTAGCGAGAGGTAAAAAGGTATAGTTTTCTACGATTTTATGTTACAATTTTTTTTTATTATATAATTTACCATATTTCTAGCGGAATAAATTAGTAACTATTTTTCTGACCGTGCGTGAATTAAATCTCACGCTGAATAATTCACAGTTCTCTTAATACTTTATTATAATAGCGCCAAAAATATAATTTTTCTTGAGACTGCAACCTTTTACGTGCGATTTCTCAACAATGAATATGGTGTCTCATAGTTTTTAATTTTTAATAAATATCTCAAACATTAAAACATAACATTTTTCAAACATGTGTTGGTGTTTTGTCACATTAATATTTTCTTTTCAGTATTGAATCTACTGCTAACCTCAATATACACAATGTATTCTAGTGTCAACTTTAAATTCATTTATTTTCGTTATTTCAGTGGTTACTTATGATTTCCAATTTAGATCCAAATTCTACGACTTGTAATGAATATTATAAATTTATTTGAGTCACATTTCGAACAATGACCATCAACGGGTGAGCTACCTTAACGTCAAAGAGTTCGTTGTTTTGTTTTAAAAACATTTTAATGGTACATTTATTTGAATTTTTTTCTAATAATGTGATTTTTGCTTTCGGAAAATGTTAAAGAATTACTAATTTGACGATAATTTTTTTAAATAAACATTTTTAATACTATTGTTTATTATTTTAGTGGTAAATATGTTAAAGTTATATTAAATATATGAGTTAATTTTCATTCACAAATTATCCTTTATCGCAAAACTCCACCTTACCAACGCCGGGTTAATAAGCATTTTTTTAAGATACCTACAATCTGGGTTTGATATCATTGTATTTGAGATAACAAAACAACATGATGGGAAATCGTGAAAATGTTAAAATTGGAGGAACCTTAAAACTACCTGGCGAGGAAATAAATAAAAGAGTTGTAAAAAAGAAGGGTGTTTCATTGTTATGGAAGTAGAGTAGTGGGTAAGGGATTGTTTTGTATAGAAAACAATAAAATGAAAGAAAAAAGTTTGTATCCTTGAATAACAGAAGGAGAGTAATTGTAAGAATTCTATTTATAAAGTAGAAGCAATGAAAGTAGAAGTACAAAAGATAATTACAGTTCGATATAAATTAATGAATAAGATTCTTACTATATAATTCGAATATGAACATAATTTTATTAATATTCTTACGAAACATATGTGATAAGTATTCACGTACATATTCATGTTAATTAATTTAGTGCGGGCCAGTAACTAACCACAAATCAAACAAAATAGTAGGTATATTAAAGAATGAGTTTGTAAACGAACCTTGGCAAGTACTAAAAAAGGGTCTTATAAATTGAGTCTTTGTACTATTACTACTTTTTACCACCCGCTACCCTTGGTAAGGGAGGTATAGGGATCGTGCTAAAAATCACGTATCGAGATTTTAGTAAATGACCACGTTTTAAGGTCCCTAGAATCCAATTTTAACATTTTCACGATGATGTCTGTATGTGTGTATGTGTGTGTGTATGTATGTGTGTGTATGTATGTGTGTGTATGTATGTATGTGTGTGTGTGTGTGTATGTATAGGGATTTTGTCTTCGCTCTAACTCAAATACTATAATTCAGAAAAATCTGAAACCTTGTATTTCTATCCTATTCTAATATGAAAAGAAGCCATTAGATTTTGGTGTAAATCGGATATACCGAAAATGACACTTTACTTGAAGCTCATAATCGTTTTTCTTCAAAAAATATCATTAAATGCCATTTTTTTCGCATTTTATGTCTTATGAAAATTAAAGATTATTGAATTTTCTACAGGAATACATTAATACTTTTTCTATATATTTTGTAGATAAATTTAAAAATAATTTTTTCTATTAGTCCCGAAGCCTAAGATAAACACAATTCCTTTGTTACACAGTTCATATTTCAAATGAATGTAACTGACAGTAAATGTCACTGTCAAAAAACTAATCACTTCAAATTAATAATAGTGACATTTTAAAAAGAAAATAGTAAATAAAGCAATAGTTTTATGCAATGGTACAGTTTGCAGCGTTAGTAAATACGTAAGTATATATTTAAATTAATAAAAGTGGATAGGAAAGTTTGGCGAAGGAAGATTGTTGCGTAACTATTATTGTGGTCCGGATGGGGTTATCCGCTACCGAAATCGGTCACTTTAATATGTTCTTATGTATGAATGCTATGATGATTGTGGACAAGGTGAAAGAAGAATGTTGTTAAAGAGTGAAGTGAGTCAGCTGAGCTCTTATTCTTATCCCTTTTCTTATTGTTACTATTGTTTCCGGGTATTTGCTAACCCCCTAAATGGGAATCGCGTGATTTTATGTACGTATGTATGTATGTAAAAATTAAATAGCGGGAGGTTTTGTGTTGGCCACATCAGATTTTTTATATTTTGCATTTTTAAAAACTGCCATATTAAACTGAGTTAATTTAGGGAAAATTACATACTTACGTAATATTGTGTTTCGTAATGACCATTATAAACGCAAAATATAAAAAACCTTTTGTGGTTGTGGTTAATAACCTGTCTAATATTAAACTTTGTAACTATGGTGTTCTTAAAGGTAACCCAGATGTCAACCGAAAAGTACAAATTTGTATTGAAAAGTCGTAAATAAAAATGTAATAGGTAATATTCTCCTTGCACGTAATGGTTAACAAAGTTGTTTTTTGCAACAAAAAGTAGCTTATAACTTCACCGCCAACTTTGTAATTTAAACTCAAGATCTAAAGTGAATAATATAGAATATAGCTATTCCTCATTAGTGAGTTTTAAAAGATTCGTATATTAGTTCAATACAGCTCAATGAATATATTTATCAAAAATAGATATTATTACATTGTATATTCCGTTATACCAGTTTATATTATTAATAATATAAATTGGTTTTGTATTAAATATTAATCGCAATTATGTTAATTTTAGTAAAACATAGATTTTCATAGTTTAAGCGCATTAATGTGTTTAGCTACAAACATATCCCAAAACATAATTACCAAATAATTATACTTTTTGTAAGCTGCACATTAACAATTTTATTTTCAGAACAAAACAAATTAGCAAACTCGCATATTAGCATGTAAATTACAGTTTGAAAGTGTAGTACCCTTTCTAGAAAAACATTTTTGTTTTCCTTTTTACATACTCATATCCGAGCTTATATCATGATCTACTTTTCCACCATATTTTTTTGTTTTTGTGTTAAGTCGTATGTACGTGTAAACTGTTAAACTTTACGACTTTTCTAAAAGGTTAGTAATAAAATAATTTACGAGTACAGATCTCGTTTTGCGGGAAAATTTTCGCGTTTGTACATCACGTATCAAATATAGAATCGGGAATTCGTTTCAGCTATCTGTCAATTCAGTTAACAGCTGAAACAGGCTTTTACTCTTATTTTACGATCATGGTTAGCCATGAGCACCCTCTTACATACTTCATTTTTTCTTTCTTTTTATTTTCTTTGTATATTACAAAAAAAATGACAGAAAGTTAGTATAACTAAAATATTCAATAATTCAAAGAAAATTTCAAGTACCTTCATATTATTTTTGTGTTTGCTTACAGCAATAAATAAATTTTTATTCAATTTTGACGTTTTAAACTGTCATTATTAACTCCATAGCAACAACTATAGGTAACACTTTTTTCACATGTGAATTAAAAAAAATTTTAAATCACTCTCACAAAATTTTTACTCACTCTGCAACAAATAATGCATTTAAAATAACATCATGTACGAAAATAATACTCACCATAATATTTATTAGACATTATCAACCATTTTTATTATTTTTTACGGCACAAATGACAGACAATAAAGCATTTTAAATACATGACTTGACGTCTATCAGCGACGATTGTCATTCTCAGCCTACTAACTGATCAGTTTTTTATTTTGTCATAATTAAATATTATAATAGTTTTTATTAGTATTTCGTCAAAATTGAATAAAATATTGTACAAACCACGTGAGCTAAGAATGTTTATTCACTCGAAGAAATTAACTCACTCGCCCTTACGAGCTAAACTTCCTTCTCATGAATAAACATTACCTTAGCTCACTTGGTGTGTAAATATCTATTATACTAGCGTTTTATAACAACTTTTTGATTGTCATATTAGTTGCTAAATGAAATATTTTTAAGTACTAGTGCTTAAAAGTAACATTTTTAAGAACTAGTGCTTAAAATGTCAGTTTAATACGCAAAACTGACAGTTTAATGCTTAAAAGTGACAGTTTAATGCTTAAAAGTGACAGTTTAATGCGGAAAATGTTAAGCACTAGTTCTTAAAAGTATTTCATTTAATAATGAATAGATGAACCTGACGTCTGTCTACTTTGTAATTTGCAAAATTCAAGATGTAGATATTTGAGAATAAATGATCTGTTTTAAAACGCTGTTATAAAAAATCTTGTATCTATGTAATACATTGCAAAATAAGTGTTTTAGGCACTTGACGTATCACCCACTTACGCTCGTGCGTATAAATTTCACGTCGCGTGCCTAAAACACTATCATTTCGCAACTTATTACATAAATAGCTATATTTGTTATAAATATTTATTCCTTCTATGAGTATATGTAACAAACTTTTTATAAAACTATTACAATTATTGTTTCAAACAAGTATTTTTAGATAATTTGAATTTGTTTATTTGAACTGAATGCATTTGAATAGTTATGCCGACTACTATACTATGCAAATGAATTTCACCGATGGCAGTGTACATGTACCCATTGTTAATATGACAAGCCAAACTTTATTTCAAATAAAACAGTAAGTAATAATAAATGAACTGCAATTGCAATACTTGATGACACTGTTTAAAAAAAATCATAATTTTCACGTTTCACAACATTTCAACCTCTCGGTCATTTATTAGAGACTGTCCCACTCAACCAGAACCACAGACGCGTTTCGCTCGTATTGGAACTCTTCAATGTGGTGTAGTGATACCGACTGACCAACAGGTTGATTCAAAGGCTGAAATCTTAAGTATAATTTTTAAAAATTTTATTAAAACAGTTTCCACAAGTATTGCAATTGTACTTTGTACATATAATTATTTATTGCTGGGTAAAGCTTGCGGCATTCTCGATAGATGGCTCTGCATGTGGTTGCTTATTACTGCAGTCATCATCTTTTTGGGATATATATCATCCGTCCGCTCAACTTTACTAAGTGCCTCTTAGAGGTGTCAGTACTCCAAACTGAAGAGCTCCACTAAGAGTGAAACGCGTCTGTGATTCTGCAGAAGTTAACTCAGAAACGTGTATGATTTTTTAAAATTTTATTAATAGTTATTTATGTACCTAGGACAAAAAATTGCATATTACAGCAGAGCTTGAGTTTGCTTTCCGAGGCGAAGCCGAGGTAAAGCAAACAAGCGAGGCTATAATATGCATTTTTTGCCGAGGTACATATTACATTTTTCTGTCTACCTTACTTTACGTAATAGATCTAGAAATAAATACACGTTTTTTTAAATTCGTAAAATCTTATTATTTATTATATGAATAATGATTGGATAATATATATCTTCTGCCATTTTCACAAAATATCAATTCTTAGCTCTGTTTTAGTTTGAAGGAAGACACATTACACTCACAGACACATCAACACTATTTGACAGGTGAAAATAAACAAAACCAACAAAATAACCTCGAAAACAACTCTATCCAGCGGCATCTTAGATTAACAATTAGTCATGTCAAAATTAATAATTTTTAGTATAGTTAATTTCATTATTATTTGCGCACATATTTAAATTAAATTTATCATTACAATAATATTTTTATTTGCTCGTTTGATATTTGTTATTTACAACTCCGGTGATACACTTTATTGCAATAATCATAAAATCGTAGTAGGCTTAGCGTACGAAAAAGGTTTGCGGACGAAAAAGGTTTCCGGACGAAAAGTGATAACGTTCAGAAAAGAGTCATTTTTCGTCCGAAAATAAGTACGTAAAATTTCACTTTTCTTATAGGTAGACAGAAAAATAATAAACATGACTTTTCGCATAATTGTTTTCAATAGATATAATATCGAAGAAATCAAATAACTATTCACATTATTGTTTTTACATTGCACTAATCAAGTTGTTTAATGTACTTTATGAAACTCATTTGGATGTCATAATGTACTTCTTTAAAGAACTCAAACCTAATTTTTGTTACTTGGTATCTAGATGATCTACTATTGAAAGTAATAAGATAAGTAAATGTCGATCACTGCTACCAACGAACAAATAAAAAATTTAATTCCTAATCAATGTTCATAAATTAGAAAATGAAATAACGAATGTTTTTAAATAGAAAAACCAGTATTAAACTCGCGGCAAGCCGCACGTTTCTAACAAAAATACAAGCGCTAAATCATGAGTTATTATGAAACTTGTATTTTAATATACTAACCTCTCTGTCCTTTCCTTCGAAACTAAAAATAAACCACAATAGAATTCATAACATTTACTTACATGAAGTTAACTTCACAACAGTTATTGAAAACAGGGTAACTAACACTAAACATGGAACAGTAGAAATTTAATACGGGTCACTTAATATTTTGTAAAATATTTATTATTTTACATCTTTATCCTTGTACAAAATAATGTGAGAAACATAAATTTAAAAATAATTACAGACTTCACTGATAAGTAAGTATTATCGTGGAAATCCTAATTACATTTCTTATAGTTTTCCGTGGCTTAAAATCCAGATCCTATAAAC
The DNA here is from genome assembly GCA_943142095.1 of Ophonus ardosiacus. Lineage (NCBI taxonomy): Eukaryota > Metazoa > Arthropoda > Insecta > Coleoptera > Carabidae > Ophonus > Ophonus ardosiacus. Next base: position 12,519,643 of record OW964831.1, on the reverse strand, counting down.
CTTCCATTTTCAAGCCATTCACTCCAGAAAGCTCAGTAAAAACTCTTCCATTTTCCATTCTTCCCATAGCTAAGCCACCTTGCAGCAGTCATAAACTCCTTTACACGATGTAGTAAGCGCTGTGGCGGAACAGCGATATCGAAATCCTGCTCCTGCCGCAGCAGGACGAACAAGCAAGCTGAGTGCAGGATAGTGTTACGAATGGGGACTACGTGTTCGATCTGATTGGATTAGTGGGTTTGGATAATTGGGGATTTATTACCCGAAAGGTAACAAGACCAGGACACAAGGAAGCTTAATTTGTGTCGGGGATAAGGTATGATTATTTGGCAATTTAATTGTGTAATAACCTTGAGAACTAAATTGATAGTGGTAATAAACAAATTTCGATGGTCGCATGGCTGAGAATATTAAATTTTCAAATAACTCAACGGTGGTGATCTTTCATGATAAGTTTAAGAGCCCAACATGGGCCCAGGTTTACTTTTTAACATATAATAAAACCTACACAAATTATTAGAAATTTCTATAAAATTCTTTTGGCTACTTTAAATAATGACTTAACACTTGAAAAAAATCTGTTGTGGCCAGCACAAGACCTTCCGTCAATTAGATATATTTTGTACAAATCCCATACCAAAAATTCCTTTGAAAAGGTTCTACATATCCACTAAAACTGTAACACGAACATACTATTTTCTACAAATTCCATACCGAAAGTTCCTTGGAAAAGATTCTATAAATCCAATAATATTATAACATAAACATACACTATGTAAATAGCACTTGACACTTCTTTATTCTTCAGCTTTTCCTTATTTTGTTAGGGGTCGCTGTTTCTTACTCTTTTCTTCCACTCATTCCTATCCAACGCATGTTCTTCACACAGTTCTTCCTCCCTCAAGTCTTCTGATCTTATACTTTCCATCTTTGATTTTGCACTTGACACTGACATCTGTCAATGGGGTCCCATGGCCGCGTGCCAGAGTGTCAGGTCGCGAACCTGGGGAACCGGGTTCGATCCCGACCGACGACAAATATTTAGAATTTTAAATGGCATAAAAGTGACCCCTGTGGTGCACTCTCCACGCCAGCAGTGAGTGCCCGTGAGGTGACGCCTGGTAAGCGCCCGCACGGTATAAATATGTCATCATCATTACCGATATCTGCGATAAAGCAGATTGTGGCACACTCAGAAATGGGTAATATGCCGTGATGATATATTTATATTTATTTTATTTATTTATGTCAATTAGAATTTTTTAAACATATCAACTTTTTCCATGATAAATAGCAAAAAAATTTTTGAAACTATAACTCTATATCTGTAGAATATGAAGAAAAATGTATAATCAAAACTTATAGAGAAGAACATTTTCTTTAATATTTATAATAACATAAAATGTCAAAAAATAATATTTAATTACGTTTTTTTTAAGAAAAACTGTTAAAACCTTCAAATAATGGTATTTTTGGTAGATCAGTTATAACCAAAATCTAATCACTTCTTCATATGGACGTAAAGAAGAGGAATATGAAAAAATCATAATTTTTACAATTGTAGTATTGGAGATCGTCGGAGAAAAATTTGCCACACGCGGACACACACACACACACATACACACGAGCACATGAACACACACACATACACACACGGACACACCCAAACAGACACACATACAGACATCATCTTAAAAATAGTAAATTCGTATAGTAGGGACCCTAAAACCTGCTTATTCAATAAAAACTCACCACTATTTATTAAGGGGTCCCGTGGCCGCGTGCCTGAGTGTCTGGTCGCGAACCTGGGGAAACCGGGTTCGATCCCGACCAACGCCAAATATTTCCAATTTTAAATGACACAAAAGTGGCCCCTGTGGTGCACTCTCCACACCAGCTATGAGTGCCCGTGAGGTGACGCCTGGTAAGCGCCCACGCGGTAAAACATATCGTCATCATTACCGATATCTGCATATGTTGTAATGATATATTTATTTATTTATTTTATTTTCTATTTATTTGACCAAAGACAATACATTCCTTACCTAAAGGTGTCGAAAGGTAAAAAATGTGCACCTAATGTGGGGTTATAATAGTTTGACCGACATTTTATGGATCATCTTCTAGTCCAGATTTAGCTACTACCTAGACCCTTCAGTGTGTACAGGAAAGTTTACCTTGCAAGACATGTGGGACAAGCCTCTAACTAAAATGTGCAGGCCATAGGGATATAATGTTTAATAGAATTATTAAAGCTGGTATAACTAATAAAGGCAATGTAACCTAATATTAAATGGTGAAATACGTGGATAACATATTCAGATTTGTTCAGTTTAGAATCTTAAACTAGTCGAAAAAAAATTTGTAGAAATTCCACACTATTTGCACAGATTTTATAATTTGTTAAAATAATGTAAACCGGCCTAACTATTATGAGCTTGAGCTTGTACATGATCAAAAATAAATTGTCTCACTCAACAATACTGGATTTGACAGTTCCCCTTCCAGGATAGTGTAAAGATAACCGCGGACAAAGTTAACTGGGTGATGGTCAACTCAGCGCCAGACAACTGGCGATAAAATAATATGTAGATGTGCGAGCTTACATTTACTTTAAGAGATATGAAACACAGTGAAGAAATACAAACTAAACAACCAGAATTGTTTAAATAAACTAATTGCATCCACCAGAATTAGTTTTGCTCAACATTAAATTGTTGTCCCTTTTTCATTCCAGTTAAAACCACAATTACTGGAGTTTGGAGTTCTTGGTGGAAACAAGATAAATGATAAAAGTTATAAATCTATATTGTTCGACGAAAAAAAGTTTTGTTTTTACGTTTATCGACAGTGACATATCTGCTTTTTCCATAGAACTGCAGAATCACAAAACTATAAATTAATACTGTGCCATGAATACAATAACTATTAAACAATCACGTTTAATTGACAATTTGGAATCGCATGCCATATACCTATCTAAATCTTGCAATTCAGCATCTCCAGCAATACGGAGAGAACTATTATTGCTGAATTTATTGCACCACTAAATTAAACTACCCATTCAGATGTCTAAGAAATTCGTTCGCATTTGCATACACAATAGATCTCTTGATTAATTAAAACAATTCTGTTTATCTACATTACAATAAATTATCAAAACAAAACACCGCCAACATTTTACAATTGTTTACAACTGCGTTATTTAAATTAATTTTAAATTGAACGTCACAAACATAAAACCGCAAGCTCCCTTGCAATTTGTAAATTGCACTAAAGCACAATGTCATTACTATTTAGTATTCTACGCGGGAAAATTATAATTCATAATTAAAGTTGACTCTAGAAGAATTACAGCTGGCTTAAATTGTAAGCTAAACAGACTCATTTTATGTATTCTCGCCAACAAATATGGATTGATGCTCATTTTTTCTTCTTCCCACCCTGTCCCTTGCCCTGCGATATTGCTGCATCTTCATAACTTTTTGAACATGACCAATGGAAATGGAAGCAGTGTAAAAATATACAGTCCATATTTATTTGACGGCAAGTGTAGCTATATTTAACGAAAATTTTGACCCGGCACGCTTCGGGTTCGTGCTTGTCGGCTTAAACCTTGCAAGGTTCAAGTCCAAGCTTACACTAATTATTTTTATTTTTCTCAACACTCTTTTGAATATTGCTATTTAATATTTGTTTGTATTCTTGGAGTTGCATTTGAAGTAAGTTAAATACCAGTTATTTTTAGTTTAATAAGTTGCAACGTGAGTGAATATAACCATTAAATAGACTAACTAAATTAAATATTTTATCATGTTTATGTCTCGAAAGTTCAAAAACAAGTAAAAAGTGTTTGTAAATAACATAAATTTATAAGCGGCAAAATTTCCACTTTAAGTAAAGGGATTGCGAATGTACCTTATATTTAACATAGACCGTATTTATCTAAAGGTGGATTTATAAGTAACACAGAACATAGAACATAATTTAGCATAAAAAACATAGAATTTTGTCAGTGGGTTTTATAAAGTCACACAAAACTTAGGAAAATAAAAAGTAAAAGAAGTACCTGCCATTTTCAAAAAAAAAACATGTTTGTTTTTTGTTTTTATAAAAATGACTGACACGTCTTTCAACCTCGAAGCGGTATTTACAAATATACAGTGTGTCTCTTAAATAGGGTGACATGGCTTAACCACAGATTCCTGAGGCTAAAATAAGACGATTTAATCAAACTTGCTTCGACCGGAAAGTGTACCATTTAGCCAGAATTCTGCTTCAAAGTTCTTCGAAAAAAAATTAATTTTGCTTATAATAATCGGACGCTTTATTCGATTTGGATGAAATTTGGTATGACAGTTTATGTAGTTATAAGTCATCTTTTAAGGTGATACTTGTTATTATTAGTGAACCACTAGTACATGAAACTTAGGTGTCCCAACATTGATTTGAGCGTAACTTTTTAATGGCCAGGCAGATTACGTGAAATTATTTTTTTCCAGAAAGATACACTCAATACTAAACTATTCTCTCTCTCTGTGTAATTTGTGATATCTGTTACGGTTCGCACATAAAATAATAAAATATGAGTGTCTGTCCCACTAAATTTTTAAAATAAATTTTATCTAGCAGTCTGTCCAAATGCCAAACATTTAATTTTTAATGAGTAAAAAGTTGTCAATCTTCACAACTTGTTTAGGAGTAAGCTGAGATATGTAATCGTCTTATTTATAATGGTAGTAAAATATTATTAGGCCGAACATACGGATGTTACTAATTTTAGAATATTGCAAAGAAAATTTTTGACAACCCATAAAACAATTGTTACTGTCATTAAAAATTACTTGTTTGACATTTGGATAGACTGCTAGATTAAATTTATTTTAAAAATTTAGCGGTGCAGACACTCAGATTTTATTTTTTTCTGTGTGAACCGTAACAGATATGACAAATTACAAAGAGAGTGAAAAGTTTACTATTGAATGTATCTTTCTGAAGAAAAATAATTTCACGTTTTCGTTGCCATTAAAAAGTTACGGTGTAATTAATGTTGGGACACCTAAGTTTCTTACACTAGTGGTTCACTAATAATAACAAGTATCATCTTAAATAATGACTTATAACCATATAAACTGTCATACCAAATTTCATCCAAATCGAATAAAGCGTCCGATTATTATAAGCAAATTTTTTTTTTTAAGAACTTTGAAGCAGAATTTTGGCTAATTGGTACACTTTCCGGTAGAAGCAAGTTTGGTTAAATCGTCTTATTTTAGCCTCAGGAATTTGTGGTTAAGCCATGGCCCCCTATTTAAGAGACACCCTGTGTATTCAAACTACCACGAAATGTTACAAAGATGCACGGAAAATATAGGGCGCACAGCACAGACATAGAAATTTATATATTGGTAAATTTTTATGCTGTGCTAAATTATGTTCTATGCGCTATGTCTCTTATAAATGGATATATTATTTTCCATACGACAATATTCTATATTTTCTTTGCTAAATTATGTTCTGCGATCTGCGTCAGTTATAAATCCACCTTAAGACTTTCAGATTTTATCTTGAACTGATCTGTACCACCCTGTGTTACTTCCAAAGAAATGATACAGTTCTAAAATTTGGCGGAAAACTTGAATTCACGTTCTTTATTTCCATCATTGGTAGTACAGTTGGTTCTTTTCAACCTGATTGGGATGCCATCTAACCTACTAAGTTATTCTAAAAGTTCCAAATAAATGAAGTCACAGAAGGCGAGAGAGAAAACAACAAATAATTGATTGGTGGATTTAAAATTTGGCGGGAAAGCGTACGTAATGAGATTGTGGCCGTCATTGCGACAATTTGGTGAGTTTTGCGACCTTTGCTATTGGTTAGCAGTTTAACGGTTTGTTAACCAAATTAGGATCCAATGTTCGATACACCACTTGCCTCTCAACTAGTCGTAGGATTATGGTTGACAACTGGTTATGCAATTAGGGAGCTTGTTCAGGATATAGCAAAATGTTCTATCAATAAAGGATAATAATTAAATGATATTTATAACCATTAATTATTTCACAATACATCTGATCTAGCTTTGAGGCAATAGACGAGCGATTGTAATTTATCGCTCTCAAGTAATGGTTTAAAGAATAACTATTAATCCCCGGTTTCTCTACAGCAAATTAAATTGTTGATTATGAAAAGACTACTTAATTGTAAGAAGGTCATATATCCCAAATGTGTTGCCTGCATTGCATCAGCAAATTTAAACGCGAATTAACTTGTGTCACAAATTATATTGGCCACAGTGTAACGCTGCTTTATGATTCTATAAATACAATAATCAGCTCTTCATAAAGATGTATATAGAAGAGGAATACGAAAAATTATAATTGTAATATTGGAGTTATCGTTCGAGAAATTTTTGTCACATACACACACATACATACCCACATACAGATATCATAAAACTAGTAAAATCGTATTCTAGGGACCCTAAAATGTACTTATTCATTAAAAACTAACCACAGCATTTTTAACCAAAGATAATACCTTCCTTACTTACCTAAAGATGACGGAAGGTAAAAAAGGATAAAATGAAGGACCTTATACATACAGTCATACGCAGTATATTACGTTATTATAAATATAAAATAAACAAATAGTAGATAGCAAAGGTTTCCTCGATATTTTAAAAGCAAATTTAAAACAAAGTGCCGAAAAATAGGGCCTTAAATAGTTATTTGCATAGTGCGGGAAGACACTCTTCCCGCAAGAGCGCTTATTTGAGTCACGAGCGAGCTTGCGAGCGAGGGCTTCATTTGCACGAATGCGTGGATGATGTCTTCCCGCAAGAAGTTTGTACAATACTTTTTGTAACGAATAAAATCATTATTATAAATGTTAAGATAGAAATTCGCAAATATATAAGTAAATGGCACAGCAGCAATTTCATAGCAACGGTTGTTAAGTAAATTGTTGATTCATGATTCCAAAACATAATTGTTTGTTGTCAAGCATATTTTATGTTGTACTTACCAACTTTTCAAATAATGAAATAAAGAATAATGTTCGGCACGTCTCTATTTTACTGGTAGTTTCATTTTCAATGTAATACGTGTAAAATCTGATAATTTATTTTTAAGGTTGTCAAAGGTTACGTTCTATTTTGACATTCCACAGATGATAGATTCTCCAACAGATGGCACTGATGGTAGACAAATTTATTATTTATTAATAATTTTTTTATTTTTATTGGTTTTTGGTGCTTGAAAATCGTATGAGTGCCATTTTATAAACTATATTTGTTATTTTAAAAATTATGTTGTTGAAGAATGCCCAGAAAATGTCAATGTTTTTTGCTTGATTTCCCAGTGCACTGCACCGGGAAAGTGATGTTTCCGGTTGTCTATAGCGTGTGTCAAATGTCACTTCCGAGGTTGTGAGTACAAAAAGATAATTTTAATATCATGCATCAGAAAAATTCGACAAATAATTGGCTTCTATAAGAGAATGCGTACTGTATAATATTAAAAATATGCTTAATCATCCCTCACAGTTCCGGACTGTAACTAGATTGAGAAAGTGCGGAAAATTCTTAAAATAAATAAGAATATAAACCAAAAAAGAATTTAAAATTGATTACAAGTAAAATGGCAGATTATAATGCCATCGGTGACAAAAAAATTGGTAGATTCAATGACTCATCGCTTAGTTACTGATGAAAAAAAAACAAAGGAAAAATCTCCAAATATTATATTTCTTTATGAAACATAAATAAATGGTTTATTATTTAAATGTTTTGGTTATCGTACGGAGACTTTTTTGTCATGAAATTATAAATACTTTTAATGTTTAATAATATAAATAAATTAAGATAATTATTTGTTTATTTTATATTTATAATAAAGTAATACACTGAGTTTCATTTTGGATTAAAAGCAAATTAAATATGTTGGGTTTTAGAGTGCTATTTTTCCTAAAATACATTAAAACTACTGTCGTACGGAGACTTTTTTGTATGACTGTTTATCAGTTTGTAGAAACGGGCAAAATTACATCGATTTTGTATCATTCCAATTTTAAATGGCACAAAAGTAACCCCTGTGGTGCGCTCTCCACACCAGCTATGAGTGCCCGTGAGGTAACGCCTGGTAAGCGCCCACACGGTAATATATATCGTCATCATTACCGATGTCTACATGTATTGTAGATACTGGCACACCAAGAAATGGGTAATATGCCGTGATGATATATTATTTATTTATTTATCCGATATCCAATTCATTTTTTATCCTTTGTACGGTAATTTCAAGTTCATTGCATACATACATACATATACTCCAACATTCAGTACCTTCTCGTAAACCAAACAGTAAATAAATACGCATATCCAAACCCTAAACTCCAATTCCAATCCTGAATAAATCACCGCGTGCTGCAGGAATCCTGCGGATTATGTCAGACATCAGGAACTGCGCTAATGAAGGGAACTGCAAATCGCTGGTGTTTTATTCATGTAGCAGCATCAGGGATTGCAGGAGAATATTTTATACTGCGGATGGAAATCTAACGTAAGGATCATGTATGTATCGCAGGAATATTTTTGTATTTGAATGTATATTTAAGCAGATTTCACGTTTCGCTTTGTGTTGTTCGTTTGACAAAAATATCTTGTTATAAAATTGTATGTAGATGATGACATGGCAATACAGCCAATCTGTTATCCTCAACGAAAAATCAGTTATTAGCAAATTTAATTTAAGAGTTTTTTGTACTAGCAATATATCTAATTTCCCAATTTAGTGAAAATCTGGCCTATTCTGTAACAAAGTGGTTAATTTTTTACAACTGGTTAAAAATTTTATCCAATAGAAATTAATTTGACAATTAAAAATCTAATTTTTTGTTGTCTATCAACATACTTGATTGGTATTTTTTTTAACCAGTTGTTAAAAATTAACCGCTGAGTTACAGAATAGGCCCGAATGAGGTATTAGTTGACTGCGGTCTATCACCGCATCATATACTCGTATATACATGTATAAAATAGTTATTTTCGTAACAAATTATGAATAATACCAAATATCATGCGAGTGTAAATTGACGCACGACGCGTAGCGGCGTGCAAGTCAATACACACGAGCTAAGATATTTGTATTTCATACAAGTTATGAACATTATTTTTAGACGAGCTTAAATAAATTTTACTTTTTTTACAAAACTGAAATTTAGGTTCAAACGTACGGACAGCTGACAAATGAATAATGCATACATATAGCCAGAAAATAATGACATAGTAACCTAGCAACCGTGTCAACTATTACGATATGAAATATATCGCAACACTATTGTCATAAGTTCAACTTTCAGTGTTAGGATACTACGTTGATATGTCATACTTATCACAATGGTCGTCTAAAAAAAATATATCATCAGGGCATACGAGTATTAACCATTTATGGATGTGACACTCTGCTTTGTCACAGATAACGTATCGTATATATATACAGCCCGATTCACAAAAAAGTTTAAGCTAAACCTCATTTTTGGATTGGTGAATTCTATTCTATTCCGGTATTTAAAATTTCATATCCATAATATTATCAAAGAAGGTAGATACTAGGAATAGATTAGACTATATTTTAAGAAATAAACTGTCAAAATTAGGGTAGAATTCGCTAATCCAAAATTGAGGATTAGCTTAAACTCTTTTGTGAATCGGGCAGATAGTGTTTTAGAACTTAAGTAACAAACATTACCGGTTAAAATAATTTAATGTAATGATTCTATTATAAAAATATTGTATTTTTACGTATGTTAAAAAAGTTCACTTTTTCATTAAAATGGATTTATAAAGTACGTCTTTTTTAACACAATAAAAGTGTAAAAAAGTGCACTTTTTTAACGCAAACGCGTGAAATAATGAAACGTTACGGCACTTTTTTTCACACTTTTATTGTAGACGTAAAATAATTTTTGTATGCAACAAGAGTAAAAAGTGTCTTATTTCACGAATAGGAAAGTTTGATTGAACGAGCCGTTGACAAGTTCGTCAAATCCTATGATACCAGCGGCGGATTGGAGAAGTAAATCGGCCCGGACGATTATTCTTAGTCCGGCCCTTTTCAGAGTGAAAATGATATATTACATACTCGTATATGTACACTGCTGAAAAAAAATCGGACACTTGGTTTTTTAATTTTTAATTTTTGTTATTATCTCGAGAACTATAAGAGCTGATGTCGGTTAATTAGACGAAAGTTGTCCTATATTAGAATGCCATTTCAGCAATGTATTGTTTATTCAGAAGAAACACATAGGTCATTAGATACAGACAAATATGTAAATTTTATACATATTTTCTTTTTTTTTCTGTTTTTGAAAACTTCTAAGTATGAAATGATTCCAGATTTTGATTTGCACTTCTGTAGGATACTTTTTATGGCGATATCCATTTTTTGTCACTACTGTATTTCACGCTACACTAAAAGCCGAATTCGTACCTCTGATAGTTCTCGAGATAATGACAAAAATAAAAATTAAAAATCAAAGTGTCTGACTTTTTTATCCATGAGTGTAATAATTTTTATTTATGAAAATTATCACATTATCATATCATGTATTTCAAAATTGTCCAGAAACATGTTACCGGCCTAGGCCTATAGGCTAATAGGATTGGCTTTGAAAATCAAATTTTCCGATGATACCAACATAAAAAAACCCTAGTATTTAATATTTGGAACGAAATACATTGGCAATATTGCCTCGGGTAAAAAATGCATATAATTTTTATTTGATAACTCGACCTTAAAATTACTCGAAATTCTTGGTAACTTTAACCGAAAACTGGAATCCATCAGAAACAGAACTTCGTTAAGTCTAATATTTTGGGGAAACTCCTAGTTCTTTTTATTTGGTTTGATTTGTAAGTTTTAAAACTGGACGAAAAATTTGTATGTATGTGCAGGAAGATTTTTTTTTTTATTCCAACAGATATCCATTTTTTTCTGGCATACTCGTATTCAATTTCGAGTTATCGAAGTTCCACGAAAAAATAACATGTTTTCCAAATATTAGAGTAATTGTCCAAAATTTATATTTTTAAATATATTCTGACTACATTATTTAATTGAAGGTGGCCAACCGGCCCTTTGAACCACTCGGCCCTTCGGGATTTGCCCGATCGCCCGATAGGGCAATCCGCCCCTGTATGATACTATACTTATTGCATAAATAACTATTTCAAAATTCGTAAAAATAAATGCAATATATTTAAAGTGAACAATTTTATACTAATATGAGAGAAAGTCAGTAGTACAAAAAATGTTCACTTCAAATAATATGCTATATTAATTTTTGTGAATTTCGAAAAAATCTTTTTATACTTAATAGTAAGTTTTTTATATTTTAATACAAAAAAAAATAATTAGAAAATGGAACACATTTAAAACTTTAACAAGTTTATATGTAATTGCAAACAAGTAAAACTTTGTTAAAAGTTTTTTACATTGTTTGATTATCTGTACCAAGAAAAACAAATACTATTGATCTTGTTTCTTTTTATTCATTTGTTATTTAATAGAGAACAAATTCTTAACTTTTTTCCACAAAGTATATTTTTCTTTGTCCTTTTTAGTAGCAATATAATCAATACTCTTATATTTTATCTGACTCCTGTTTTTTACTGATATTTTCGAATATATACCTGTCTTTTTTCCGTTTCTCTGTCCTTGTTCATAGTTCCGCAATACGGGTTTCCAAGTTTTTTTTCTTCATTTTTTAATAAGTCTGTACATAAAAATATTAGACCCGTATTTTGTATTTTCGCCGTTTATAATACACCAGAAGAAAAAAATTATTAAAGTCTTAAAAAAATGAGACCCTAGAAATTCGACGGCACGTGTGACGTCATGTATACCAAGACTTACGTTCTTACTGAATGATACGGATATATGACAAACGCGCTGTCGGTTCGTGTCACGGCTGAGACAAGACGCGTCCCCGGAGTGAGAATTCCAGGGTTCAAACAGCCATTAACCAATAGCATGAGCCAGTGTGGATCACGTCACAAGCAAGTTTCATTTTGATATTAGAGTAATAAAAATCAGTAAATTGACGATTATATTCATACGTAATATAACAAGTGATATGATTATCATCGATGATATTTTCGAGTGAATCCGAGTTGCAGATTTCACGAGTCCGAAGGACGAGTGAAATGTGCTGCTTCGGTTTCACGAGCAATATCTTCGATTATTAATCATATCACGAGCTTATATTTAATGAGAGAATATAATGAATTTTTGTTAAAATTAACTGTCAATGTTGTAAAAATACCTTAGTAACGAATGTAAATAAGGTGATAATTTCTTTGTTTTTTATCATCGCTGTGATAGACATGTAACTAGGGAAATTCTGAATGTCGATTGGCGGAAAACATGTCACGTGACTAATGAATTATATTCTCACCTTAATATTACTTATACATGATGAACATTGATATCTAATAAGCATTTTTTTTTAAATCCGCAGACTTGAAAACCCCTATCTGACATGATCGGCCCTATTTCATACAGATGTAAAATGTGAGCATGGGCGTAGCTAGAGGGAGGCAAGGGTGGGCAATGCCCACCCTAGAAAGCTCTTTGCCCACCATAGAAATATTTACAGAGTTGGAGTTAATAAAAACCTGGCTAAGGACAACTATGCTACAAAATCGTTTTTCAAATATGTCTTTGCTGTACATAGAAAATGAAATGATAAAGAGTGCGATTAGCCCTGAGGCTGTGTTAAATCGCTTTAGCAAAAAACATAGGAAGCTAAAGCTTATTTAAGATATAAGGTAATGAAAATGTATGTTTAATGTAGTAAGTAAATTAAGTAATAAACACGTTTTTTTTTTTTGCTTTACAATTTCGTTTTTATAAATATCAACTATTCTAATTAAATAACAATATATTAGATTTTTGCTTGGGAATGAGATATTTTCCTGCGGTAAAAAGTATAAAGAGTTAAGAAAGACGTCACATAGTAATAAGGAGAGAGAATGAACTGCGTTATTATTTATCACTAGACGTCATTGGCTGCCCCCCCTCCCCCCTAGAAAAAATTCCTAGCTACGCCAATGAATGTGAGAGGAAAATTGGCATCACTCCGCCTAACGTTGAAGGTGACACAATACTGTCACAAGACAATAACATTTGATTGACACCTTCATCATCATATAGATTGTAGAATATAGTTCTATAAAATCATCAGTGTGTGTTCATTTTACTCCTTTACAAATTTTCTGTATGTTAATAAAAAATAAATAATACATCGGTAAATATACCACAAGAGTAGGATGGAGTCATTTCACATTTTCTGATAGAATTGAAGACTCTGGTGTAAAAAGGGGGATATGTACATTTTTTAAAAATAGAGATTTGTGCTGAAAATTAATAAATATACTTCAAAAATCTCCTTCATGCGCCGAAATATTAAAATCGCGAAATATAGTTAAAAATTAAATCATAATGAAAAAAAAAAAAACAGTATACTAGTTTTATTTTTTGATCTAGAACAAAACTTTAAAAACTTAACTTGTCCCCTTTTTGCACCAAAGTCTTCAGAGATATGATTTTTTAAAAGTTGCCTTTAATTTATAATATTTCAACGGCTGACGACATAGTTTCATGGATACGACTGTTGAGCTCTATCGGTTTAGTTTTTTTTTTTTTGATAAATAAATTTATTTACTAGATCTACAATTACATGATTGTTATACATAGTATTGTTAAAATTATAAATTAACGGTATTAGGGTCAGAGTTTATTACTCCTCCTTGTGTCTAGTTTGCTGTTACAGTTTGTGAATACTAGTTTTGAGTTGATGGTAATTTACATTAGATAATGAATTTTATATATATTTTGGGTTTAGTTTATCGTGGGCGAAGGACGGATACTTGTTCCTCACTTGCTTATTCGTCGTTGATGTTTTCGGTATCGCTATCTGAATGCAGAATATCTTGTGGTAATTTTCTTTTTAATCTGGTGTTTTCTCTTCGTTTACCTATTCCATAGTGTACTGCGCCGGGGCACAGAGGGATTTTGGGGAAGAATTGTTTTGCTGTTCTTTTTATGTGTTGCTGGATTGTTTCGATGTTGAGTTCTTTGTGCACTTGAGTGTTACGGACGTACCAGGGGGCATTTAATGCGATTCTTAGGACTTTGTTTTGAATTTTTTGGATTTTTTTGATGTGATTTTTCGATGCGGTTCCCCAGACTGGGCAGGTATAGGTTGCGATGGGTCTTAGTATTGCTGTGAATATTAGTTTGGTACATTTTGGTTTCAAGTGCGTTTTTCTGTTGATTAGCGGGTAGAGAATTCCTAGCCTTTTGTTCAATTCTTTTAGTTTTTTGAAGATGTGGATTCCCCAGGTCAATTTCTTGTCGAGATACACGCCAAGGTACTTTATGGCGTCTTTGTCGTTGTTTCATTCAATTTCGTTGTTGTCAATTGTGATTTTGCAGGGATTAGCTCCTCTTCTTAGTGTAAAAATTTTTGTCTCGCACTTGCTTGCATTCAGAGAAAGGTTCCATTTTTTGAACCATCTTGACAGTGAATGAATTACGTTTTGCACTTTACTTCTGGCTATTTCAGGATTATCGTGTTGGGATAGTATTGCAGTGTCGTCCGCGTACACTGCTATGGTTGTATCGTCAGTTGTTGGTATGTCGTTATCGGTTTAGTTTGCAACTATGATTGTTTGGTTTGGGATTTATTTAAATAAATGTTTTATTTACATACCTTATACTGCACTAGTATTTTTAGAGAAATAGAAAGTAATAATAATCTTCTTCCTTGTATATTCTACTGTCATCTTCTACAATTTTAGGTTAGATTACTATTTCATGTTGTGGCGCGTAAATGTGTATGTGTGTGAGAGAGAACTATCTTTGTGTGAATATGAAACTGAGACGTTACAAATTTAGTCCGTGTTTATACCCGCGAAAGTTTTTTAGAATTTTTTTGAATGAAAAGTTGCATATTTCAAATTATTTTATATTACTATATTTATTAAATGAGATGAATTTCTTGATTTTATAAAAAAAATACCCCATTTTATAAAGAATTCATTTTTATAATCATAATAATCTTTAAATTTTATTAAAATATGTATTTTTATTGTGTTCGACGTAAAATCTAGGTGAAAATATTGATAATGATAATTAGATTTAATTCTTGATGAAAGCTCGGAACAGATAATTTAATTTGCTTCAAAAATTCTACCCCATTATAATTCTTGCCTTTGGATAACTTTCATCACAGTTTTTAATTCACTTAGACATTTTTTTATTGTATTATCCTGTTCTTAATTTCGTACCCATATTAATTGTACGGAATAAAATACGAAGAATATTTTATTGTATCCTTTTTCTGGCGTAGTTTGTAGTTAATGGAACTACTTTTTCGTCCCTAAGTAATGTTCGTGTAATGCTTAGAGATACTAATTGCCCTATTGATATTTACATCAGACTTTTTTCGAGTATAACTAATGAATACTATAAAACGTGTAATACGGGTCATTAAATTCATAGCATACAGTAAATTTCAATCAATGCGCAATAAGCTACAGGGTAAAAGTGTATTATGCGTTCATGCCCGTAAACAGTAAAAAAATTATTAAAATTAAACTAAACAATTTCAAATAAAAATTTATGAATGTTTCATATAAAAACTGCATTCTAAATCAGCATAGCAAATTTCAATTCTTAATAATAAATCAAAGATATATAATACTTCTCCTTTTTTAATTGTCATTAACAAGATATGAATAAATCGAAACAAAATTAATGTTAAAATTATTTACCTACAAAGCCAATGTCTACAACATATAAAATTTTTGATTTTTTTCTATTTATATATATATTGATATTGCCATCAATGAAGTGTTCATTTCTCCAAACTTCCTAAAAATAAGGGTCATTTTTAAATATGTATGTAACAAACGGCATATTCATTTAGAGTTTCGTCTTTGGGAAAACAGCAGGGGCGGCTCGTTCATAAGGGCTGCAGAGATGCAGCTTCTCCATTAAAAACGAAAGTTCAAATTTTATTATCGTTCTGATATATACATATATCTAAAAACAATTATTTTCTGGTTTGCAATAAAATACTGCTCGATAGTAATTCATTTTTAAACAATAATTGTATTTTTCTATAGTCGATGTGTTGTGCGGGCTAACGTAACGCTAGTATATTTAATTTTTTTTTTATTGCTGAGCCCCTCCACTATAATTTCCCACGTGCCGCCACTGAAATACAGCATTGTTTGGCAAACATTCGAAACTCTGTTTATTAGTTCAATAGTTGTCAATTTTATTATCTTGACATTCGAAATTATAAATTCACTATTTTATTTATTCTAAATTTAATTAATAACTTTTGGCTGTTTATTTATCCAAATTCTAAATTAGGCACCGAAAAGACTCACCGCCTGTATCACATTTTTTAAAAATCTGTTGTGGCCAGCACAAGACCTCTCGCCATTTCCATATTAGGCTATATAAGTATTGTATTGCACTTCGCTTTCGAACCGTCGTTTTTTAACAAAATATTACAGAACTTTACCCAAATATTGTTTTTTATTGTATTTAACATGTCTCGTGCACACAAATAATTCTAATTATATCTATTTTCCATTGTATGAGGAAGTTTCTTAATGTCAGAGATTCTTCCAATTCATTAACCAGATTGGCGGTATTTTTGATGGATATATGCATTTTACCACAATTTTACCTGTAATTTCAATTATTTAATTAATAAAACAATAAGAAAGATTAAGTATACTTCCTAGAAAAATCAGAATGTCACTAAAACTGTTGATATTTGACAATGACATATGTCATTTACAAACTATGTTATAAACATTGAAATTTGTCAACTGGTTTCCTTAGTGCCTTAGCCTCTGCGATTAGTTTACTCTATAAATTATAGTGTCTTTAGCTCTAAATCTATACAAGATATAATAAAAATTTTAAGTGTATTAGATGGAGAATTCTATGTTCTTCAATATTTAATAAAAAAAACTCCCAAAAAATTATATTTAGAAGAAATTGTCTAAGAAACTACTACTTCCGGATGTTCAATTGTTACCAAAACCTTTTCAGTTCTTCCCAGGAATGTCAGATTGAAGAAATTGCAGTTAAATATTTTTTAAGTCTTACAGTTTTTGAGGATTCGTGTCTACAACATCCAGACATACATACATACACACATACACACATCCACACTCACACACACACAGACATCATTTTAAAAATGTTATAATCGGATTCTAGGAACCTTAAATCGTGCTTATTCAATAAAATCTGGACATGCGAATTTTAGCATGAATCCAATACCTCTCTTAGCGAGCGGTAAAAAAGAATTTTAAATGAAAGTTTATGAAATGTCTTTCATAGTTATTATAATAATAATAATAATAATAATTGATTATTTTCGTGCCTGAGTGTCTGGTCGCGAACCTGGGGGAACCGCGTTCGATCCCGACAGACGCCAAATATTTCCAATTTTAATTGGCACAAAAGTGACCCTTTGGTGCACTCTGTACACCAGCTATGAGTGCCCGTGAGGTGACGCCTGGTAAGCGCCCACACGGTAAAATATATCGTCATCATTACCGATGTCTACATGTGTTGTAGATACTAGCACACCCAGGAATGGGTAATATGCCGTGATGATATATTTATTTAATAAATAAATAAAAATATTGGCGCCAGAAATAGTCATGAAAAACAACCCTCCACTCCTGTGATATCGGAGTATACACGTCATTCGTAGCCAATAGTCAAATAAATAACTTTATTTATATAAATAAAAGTAGGCGATAGTTTGTCACATGTTAAACTGTATGTACTCTGACGTCACATTTTGTTTCTGATCACTTGACTTTTTTCAAAATAATACACAAAGTTCAATATTTAATTGTAGAATATATAATGGATGTTTCGAGGTATTTTCATATTTGAGACTTTTTAAAGAACAATATCTTTTAAAATTTAGTATTAGACGTCATAAAAAAATTTTTGGCACAGCCCTATTGCTATCCTTGTTTGAAATTACAGTAGTCACACTCACACAGTTACATATTTTAGTTAGCAGAGATGGAATACTAAAATAGTATACCATCCAGTTACATATATATATTATCATTATTTTTATAATAATTAATTTAAAAATATGAAAATAAATTGTAAATACGTAGAAATGTACAGTCCATAATTGAAAGCGTTTTTCATAATTTTTAATTTTTCTTGTTATTGAGTTTCAAACTCAACTGACTTTATAAATCCGATAGTAGTAGTTTTGTTAAAATCAAAAATTTATCGCATTTTTATTTATGAAATTGATTCTGGGAATTAGATCACAAAGATACATACATTCATGACTCGATTCATATATTCTTTTGTAATAAACTGACCTCTATCATTAATTTTTATTGATAAACAATTACGAATAAATAATTCATTTACAACTACATTTACATCCATAAGTAGATTATCTAGTACAAATTAACCTATAAACCACTTTCTTTTCTATTTATAGTAATTGAATCAGAATGAACCCCCTCCATTCCTGCTAACGGAATGCCTAATCAAATCAACCAGTCCTGCATTTGTAGGTTTGGGAAACCAGGTCATCTCAATTCCTGCGATGTAGTGTTGGTTGTCGCCGTAGAAAAGCAGGAGCTAATAATACACTGGAGTGACACTACCGAAGGATGCTACAGCAGGAAATCAATAGAATAGGTTAGGCAAATGGAGGAGAGATGGCGGCAGCAGAATGAAAGTGTAGGAAAGAGGAGAGATCTAGTGAGGGAAAATGGAATGTAAGAACTTGCAGGAATTATAGGATGGTGTGTTTTGTGATAATTATAATTGAAGTGCAGAAATGAAATAAAAATTAGTTTGTTGTAATTTTGTATTACGATGCAGATTTATTTTAATATATTTTTATATTAAAAATTAAATGAAATTGTTTTTTAGGGATATTTCAGTATACTGTAATTTTCAGATTATTTTCTTGATTTATAGATGGCGACGTATATTTTTGTTACAAAATTATTGAAATTTATGTACAGGTATAATGTTGAAAGATGAATGTCAGATAAATATAAATAAATAAATCTACAAAACATGTAGACATCGGTAATGGTGATGATATATTTTACCGTGTGGGCGCTTACCACTCGTCACCGCACGGGCACTCATAGCACTCATATAAATATACATATTTATATTCCATTATTTTTGTATGCACATGAAAATAGTAATATTAATGCTTAAGAACTAAGAGCAATGCGTAAGAACAAAAGTTTGAAAATTTTTAACCTGTCCTGTCAACTGTCTTTCTATTTTATAATTAGTATATTTTCATTTTTTGGTATGGCTATAGATACAGAAAATTATGTATATAGCATTTTTAAGAAAAGAATTTATGCTGCAATGGCAGTGCTAGACAACAAGTAATAAGGAAAAAATTGTGACATATCTGTTGAATTAGTCACTAAACAAAGTAGGGGGAAAAAGTATACTATACTTGCCGTCAAATAATTATGGACTGGAGATTTCCACACTGACGCCAAATTTTTTAAGTGTCTACCCGTATAAATATCTGTAATCTGTCAATGTCATTTTATATTGTGACATTTTCGTTAGTACTTGCGTGCGCTTTTTATTCCCAATGCTATAAATTGCATTGAATTTAGACTTTTGAAGAGAAAATGAGTTAAACTCAAATGAATTAAATAGACCTGGTTCTTTTAAGAAACGTTTAGGAAAATATGATTTAAATGAGCAGGCAAAAACGATTATTGTCAATGTGCACATTTTTTTCAAAAAAATGTCCTTACATCCTGAAAAAAAATTATAATTTATTAAATAACAAGAAAACTGTGGATTTGACTGCAGAAGCATGTTGTGTTGCCAGATCTACTGTTCACCTAATAATCAATTATTCTTACCTTTTATTTAGATTTCACCGGTTATCGTATTTTAACGCAAACGCGACCTTAGTTTGATATGTGGAAACTTTGGTCAAAATATAAATATAAATTTTCCACAGAGACAATTTTTATATTTTATATTACGTATTACTGTCTTACCTTACTTACTTGTTATAATATTTTCTTCATTTACGATGTATTAAAAATTTTAATTAGTTTTAAATGTATTATATGACATTTGGGTTCATTCCTGATCATGTCAAGTTACAAGCGGCAACACCGCTGGGCAAGGGACAGGGTGCGGAAAGGGATAAAAGTTGAACATCAGTCCATAATCATTTGACGGCGAGTATAGTAAATTGTCATAATGAATTAAGACTTATGCATTAATTATTAAAACATTAGGTAGAAATAAGTCTTAAATTTTATAATCACAACAAAATGTGCACAAGAGCTAAAAACTTCATCTAGATATCAGAGTTTACACAAAATAAAGTTAATCTATTTTACAATAAGTCAAAACGTACTGCGACAAAAAAAAAAATCGGCCTCTTCTTTTTGAAAATTTTCCCGTTAAACGCAGATTTTACAAATAGGTAGGGAACTGAGCTGATTGTAATTATGATCGCTTTAAGGTGTTTATTTCATTTTAAAATATCTTTAGTTTTAATTTTAACCTACTAGATTAACAACTGAACAGCATTGACATGTTACCGTAAAACTCATTCGCACGACGGTAATTCAAGGTAAGTAATTCAAGCTCGAGGACATATAGCACTATGCAATTACTAGTGGTCCATTAGAAGCTTTCTTTGTTTTTCACAATTTAGAAAAAATTGATTTGAATTGTTTCCGTTACTTTTATAAATTAAATTTATTTCTGAGCTAATTTGTACATTGCGTATATATTTTAGAATGAAATAAGTATCTTAAATCATTGATAACTAAAAACAAAGAGCTCAATCTCTATTTAGTTGTAAAATATCCGGTTAAAGGGACTTTTATAAAAAACATCAATGTAGCCAATTTGCTTTGCCGGTTAGTGTATTTCACATTGCATTCGTGAGTCTATATTTTCATGTTCTTTTGGAACGTCCTTTTTTCCTTTTGTTCACTAGTATCCATTCAGTCATCTTCTTCGGCCACTTAACTTTACTCGTACGGCAAACATGTCAAACTTAATATTTTAGTATTAATAGTATTAATTATGGTAGTATCTTTTTCGGTCTTTTCCCGTATCTCTTCATTTCTTTTTCTACCTAGTAATGTCAGCTTATAGTAACGCCTCCACAAACTCATTTCCATTGATAGTAGGTCTTTCTCTATTTTCTGTTATTTCCCAGATCTTACCTCCATAGGCCGTAATATTTTCAACAATGGTCTTGTACATCCTGATTTTTGTTTCTTTTCTAATTTGTTTACTCAATAATACTCCATTTAATTGTTTTGTTACTTGTTTGCTTTCTCTGGTACGGTTTTTAATTTCTGTTTTGCTAGAACCGTAATAGGTTATATTAAAACCTAGATATTTATATAAGCTTACATATTTGATCACTTCTTGATCTAACACTAGATCTCGACTGACACCGCCAGCTATTAAATATTTCGTCTTTTGTCTATTAATTGTTAAACTTAAAATTAAATTCAATATATAATGGAGAAATTTCCCACAAGAAGCAAACAACTCCCGTTTATTGAAATTAGCGGTTTATGGTCACGTCAGTTTGTACGTATATCAAGTAAAGTACGAAAATATAAGGGTGTACGAACGTTCCTAATTTCTAAAGAAAAAAATTATTTCCAATAATAGACATCACCATTCTTTCCTTCCACTTGTTAAAAGTTCCTAACCAATCTACTTTTGTAACGTTTTAAAATAATTTCTGGGAGCATAAACGTGTCAAAGCTGTTAAATTAATCTCAAGCTGACTTAAAAACTGTCAAATTATAAATCAAGATTCTAAAATGCTCTCTGATTAATCTTATACTTTCATTCATAACGATACTATAAAAAATCAATTACCGAAGTTCTAAGAGCCCTTTTCATAATAAACTCTATGTTCACTTTAATATTTTATATTAAAATTAAAGTTGTTTTCCTTTTCATAAATAACTTTGGCTCTTTAGCGAGCACTGTAGCATTACTTTAAAATGAAGTTAAAATCTTAAAGTAATTTAAATTAAAGTCTTATGCCCATATTCATAAACACTCGTAAAGTTTCAAAACGGTTCGTTATAAATTTTGACAAATAGAATCAAACTTGACAAATAAAATTTCAATTTTTCTTTCAATGTCGACTGTTTTTATTGGATAAAAATTATAACGAACCGTTAAAATTTTTTACGAGGTTTTATGAATACGGGCATTAAAGTAAGCCTGATTATGATAAGGGCTTTGACTAGCTTAACTGTTGCAACTTAATTTGAAATGACAGATGTATAATGTCATATAATACAGAAAGGACCTAACATCAACGGGTTAATATACGATCATGTATTGAAGTGTTTACGACAACATAATTTCCTATTATTATAGTTTACCCCAGTGTACTGTACCTACATTTAACCCGATTAACTATAAATTAATAAACGAAGATTACATCTTGTGAGTGATTGATTGTTTCATCATTACTCACATCAGGAATCCTCCCCGATAAAACAAAATACTGTCAGCTGTAAACATCAGTGACATGAACTATTAGGACTAATGTACATATTTCTAAATATTTAGCATTCGCCTATCTGCAGAGATTAATTGGAGATTACTTGTATATAATTATAAGTTCATAAGCAAAATGATAAATTGATTTACCGACAAAAGACATGTATCATATCTCTACTGTGCTCCAATACTCAATAATCTAAAAAGTTTTCAGGTAATTGCGATATTATGCAAAATATCAAACAAGATTAAAATAAAATAATTAAATTAAATCATTTTTCTACATAAGATATCGACTTGAACGTTACGGCATTAGATTCCTCGCAAAATTTTCCATAAGATAAAATATGTTTCACTTATTTAACATTTTTTATAAATTAAAATATTTTGTTCAGTTTTAAACTGTCATTATTAATTCCATAGCAACAACTATAAATAACACTTTCTTCACAAGTGAATTAATTTTTTTAAAATCACTCTTACATTTTTTTATTCACTCTGCAACAAATAATGCATTTAAAATAACATAAGGCACGAAATAAACACTCACCATAGTATTTATCAGACATTTATTATATGAGTGTGGAATGTAACATATTAGTCACGAAAAAAAGTTTATCCACAGTATTTTAAAACTTTTTTAAAACTTCTTAAATCATTTTTATATTTTCGTTCATCGTTCAACACTGACATCTCAATAGATATACTATTTAAAATTATAAAGTAGCCATTGAATGATTGTTGTTTTGTTATATTGTTATTGAAAAAAATTCTGCAATAATTATTGTCTGTCATTGGGAATTATTTGAAAGAAAAATAAATTAAAATTGGTAAAAATTAGGACCTTCCTTTAAAACATATTCACTTACAAGCATAAGCAGAATCGTTGAATTTAAGTCTGAAGCTAATAACCACAAACTCGTTTCATCAAAAGTAGATGACAGTTGTCATTGTGTAAAGACAAGTAACCTCAGTATATTTTAACATAAATGTTAATATTGATAAGTTTTATAATGTTAAATTATTTCAATAATAAAATAATTTTGTAAACTTGCTTTTTATTTATATAAAAAAAAAAAACAAAAATCAATAATAATTCCTCCGTGACTTCCTAAATATTCTCTCACGGAGTGAGTAATGTCGTACTTTAGTTATTTCAAATAACCATAGTAACAATAACAAGTATATTATGTGTCAGTGTTGGATAAGTATATTTCTTCCTAGCATTTTTATTCAGGTATATATATTTCTGTCATTCCCGGTGTGCGAAACAAAACACAATCCTTCCGTGACAATCTGACATGTGGTCATTTATAATTTGTGTCAAGCTTTTAGGTCGACTTCCGTCACATAGTATGTAAAACATTTATTAATAACATCCTCTAATTGGCTATTTAGAACATTAGGTACATAAAAGTTTGAGTTGAAAAGTTGGAAGGATTAATTTATAGAAGTAGGCTATTGATTTGAGTGAAACAAAAGTAGTTTGATTTGTCACCTGGCTAGACCTCACGCACTGGTAACGGCAAATGGTGCATGAATTGAATTTTATTGAAATTAGCAGTTAGCATAAATCAAAATGGTAATGAATATATCGGAAGATAATATGCAAACACTACACTGCAGTGTAGCATAAAATTTACAGGTTATATTGTTACAGTAAAATTTATATTTGAATTTACGATTTTAACCTTTCATGTCACGGGACTGAGTACAATCGTTATTTTTGATCGCATTTTTGACACTTAGAATTCATAAATTGAGTTGTTACTATGCATTATACACAACATAATGTTAAATTCAATGATTTATTGTTAGAATAAATATGAAATGAAAAAACAAACAATACAAGTCGATTACTTTAGACAAAAGTTGTTCTATTACGAATGGTACTTCGTTATTTGAGAAAAAATGCGTATGTCACTAGATATAGACGAAAATGTAAATTTTTCTATGTGTGAAACTGTATTTTAGTTTGCTTATCTTTAGAGCGCTTTTTTGTGCTTGCGAACGACCATCCTCAATTTTTCATTTCTGTTGAATA
This sequence comes from Ophonus ardosiacus, assembly GCA_943142095.1. Lineage (NCBI taxonomy): Eukaryota > Metazoa > Arthropoda > Insecta > Coleoptera > Carabidae > Ophonus > Ophonus ardosiacus. Next base: position 12,494,959 of record OW964831.1, on the reverse strand, counting down.
TTGAGTTATGATGTCAAAGTGTCAAAGCTTTTGTTTGTATATGTTCATTTATTTTAAACTTTAAAATTGCAACAAATAATTTAATTTGTTACACAACTAATTGAAGTGGCCATGCGTTAATCGATATTTTTATAACAAGTGCGAGAAATTAGTTATTCTGTATTCTGAAATTAATGATAGTTTTCGAAACAAACACAGATAATGTTTATAATTTTTATTATCTACATTTGTATCCTATTTTTTAAAATTTATTTTAGCCCCATTATCACTGAATCAAATTTGAAAAGCCCAAGCGTCACTTTTCAGACATCCAAACTAATTTAATAAATGCGAAAGTAACTCTGTCTGTCTGTCTGTTTGTCTGTTACGTTTTCACGCCTAAACCGCTGAACCAATTTTGATGAATTTTGGTATAGAGATAGATTGGACATTGGAGAAGGACATAGGCTACCCATTATCGCGAAAATAAAACTTGAAAGGGTGAAATAAGAGATGAAAGTTTATATGGAGAACCCATCATTTCTTCCGCTGAACCAATTGTGATGAATTTTGGAATAGAGATAGATTGGACCTTGCAGAAGGACATAGGCTACCCATTATCGCGAAAATAAAACTTGAAAGAGTGAAATAAGGGATGAAAGTTTATATGGGGAACCCATCATTTCTTCCGCTGAACCAATTTTGATGAATTTTGTAATAGAGATAGATTGGACTTGGAGAAGGACATAGGCTACCTTTTGTTGCGAAAATAAAACTTGAAGGGGGTGAAATCGAGGATGAAAGTTTGAATGGAGAACCCATCATTTCTCAAGTTAGGCATATAAAAATTGTTATTTGTGCTTTTGGTAAGAAATAAAGAGTGTTCTAGCGTTTTTGAAAAATCATCCCTCAAGGCGGTAGAATAGGGGATAATTTCATTTATTTTTTTATCTTTGTATCTGTAGTTAAGTTTTAACCGTTAGGAGATTTTCGATATTTGTCGATCATATGTACATAAGTAAAAGTACCCAAGACATGTTTAGAAAAGGGCGCTGTTAGGTGTGGTGCGGGAATCGGGTGGGCAGTGGGCGGAGCCTATTACATGTACGATGCGAGGCAGGTTGCCGGCTCCCTACGCAGCGCATGTCTCCGAAGTGAAAAATTACTGGTACACGTGTAGCTATTAGCTAATCGTTATTCTAGCTTTACCCGTGCTAAGCCGGAACGGGTCAGCTAGTTTTATATAATTATGGAATTTGTTATGGCTAAATATGACAATGTTGAAAATTTCTTGGAGTATTAATTGGTCAACCGTTTTTATACCAGTATTAGTAATATAATACATTAAATTATAACTACGTTTGATACATATATTCCACTACTTGGTAAAGGTAAAATCATCGAGGACTTCAGAGACCTCAGATTATCAGTTATATACGATGTCTCAAAACGTCACCAAGTTATATAAAATGAGAAAAGCACAGAAGAGACATGAAAAGCCGTCTAATAGAATTATCTCGTCAAGCGGCATAAATTGGCTTTCGTTGTTCCGGTCCTTGTATCTCTGACGTAATTTATATTTCCCTTAATGAGAACAGGCGAGACTGCAGCACAAAGATAGAAATAGAAAGTTGCCACCCTAACAAGTTATCAAAGAAAATAAAAATAATTACTTTATTTACCATCTTTGGTTAAAATATATTATACATAATATTCAATTTTTTAGGTAATAATTAAAAAATTGGTAGTGATACAAGCATAACGATTTTGTCTTTTGATTCTATAAACAAAATTACATAAATATTTTCATCATTTTTGAACAATGCATATGTTACTGTAGGTAAATATATAAATAAATAAATATATTATCACGGCATATTACCCATTTCTGGGTGTGCCAGTATCTACAACACATGTAGACATCGGTAATGATGACGATATATTTTACCGTGTGGGCGCTTACCAGTCGTCACCTCACGGGCACTCATAGCTCGTGTGGAGAGTAAATATATATAGTGGAATAATGTGCAGATTGTCGGTAAATGTAGAAACTTGTCCAAAAAGTATATTTGTCTTGCAATGGGGTCATGCCAAAAAAAAATGTTGCTAATATTTTTATAAAAATAGAATCTATGACACTTATTATCCATATTGCAACATAAAACGTCCCAAAATATAATACTTTTCATTCATAATTTACTTAAAAGATATTCGCGCTACGATTTTCTGTGACGTCATGTATCGGCTACTCACATAACGACACTAGTCACACGTACATGCTAGTCACACGTACATGAAGGTCACAATGTCACAAACTTCAAACGCAAAGTTAAACGTAAGATCAGAGTAAACTAACCAAATATTTATAAAGCTGTCAGAGGAAAAGTGCAATCTATTCAATCTTTTTTGTTTTATAAAGATTTAATTATTTCATTAAAGAAATATTATTTTTAATTGCAGGTTTGTGTGCTTGATATATAATTTAATACATAAAAGTGCAGTAATTGTATATTTATAATGATAATAATGATAAAACATGGTGAAGAAGAACTGTGCATTTCCAACTTGTGGAAACAATTTATTAAAAAAACTATTTATAAACAATCTTAATTTACATTTTGTCCACCAGGGTGAACTGGAATCGTTCAGATACATGACGTATGTGCTCACGTGACCTCATTGAGCTTTGAAATTGACCCCTATTTTTAAAAAATTATATCTACAAAACAATGCACACAAATGACGTGAAAATATTATTTACGTGTACTGTGACCGGTAGACTTCCAGGAAAAAAATAAAGCAGAAAATGTGGCATGACCCCATTCAACCAAACAGAATAACAATAACCTCATCTAATGCATAAAAGTCACTCTTGGAAAATTCGGGGTAACATTTTTGGTTTGTTGGTGAATTGTTTCTGTAAAGAGACGGCAGTTACACCACAGCGAAACGCGTATGTGGTTACTAGCTGGGTACGGCCGGCATCTGATGATGACCGAAAAGTTGATTCAGATGTTGAAATCTTGTGAAACATGGCGAGTGTTTTCTAATTCTTTATTAAAGTTCGCTATTGTACTTTTGTTTATTAAAATTTATATTATTGCTAATTACAGCTTTCAGCAAATTTTTGTTGCCTCGAATTTCTAATCCAACCACTCATACTTTGGTATTTTTATCATACCTCACATGGGGCTGAAATACCGAACAGTTCGGTAATAAACCGAACACCTGGCAAGCCTGAGTGTACCCCTAAAATTTTGAACTTTTTTACGGATTTCAGTTTTCTGGCTGTGCTAACGGAACTAAAGAAACAAATTTTATGGAAATTGGTAAACTTGTGTAATTTTGTCCGTAGAATCTAATGAAGAAATCACCCGTTTTTAACTGTTACAAAGGCTGACATTTATTGTCCACTGTCTGGGAAATATTTTAAAATCGGACTATGAATAATTACTGCCTCATGCATAACAGAAAGAAAAATAATTGAGTTACACTAACAAACGAGCAAAATTTGTCTGTTATATTTCGTTCTGTATAAAACTAAATCAACAATAAAAACATCATTAACAAAGCTGAACAAATAATGAATTTATTGAAAAGAATAAATCAATTACAATGAAAAACGTGTCCACGTTACTAATTAACAAAAGCTAGTGGAATCGTTTTTCCTAGCCGAAGTACTCGTAAATCTCATAATTTAATTGTGAAGTTTCCAATGAAAGTTTCTATAAATACGATTCACATTGTTTCCACTTTTATTGAAAACGGATTTTAGAGCACATATTTTTTGCATTCGTGTTTCATATTTTAACAAATAAATACCCACATTCAAATTTTTGTTTATTAAGCTTTTGTTTACCCTTTGATACATTTATACAGTGATGCAAAAAAAAATATTGATACATATATGAATATTTTACATACATCTTTGTATTTATTTTCATTGTGAGTGGCAACACAATGCCTCTCATTAAGTGAACAGTAAATAGTAAATCAATGTAATGTTTTTACTTTGTTCACTATTTTACTGATTATGTAAATATTGATTTTTTTGTATCTGTCTGCTCTAACGAATACGACGCCATTAGCTAACTGTTTTTTATTTCGCAGTTCTTCATTAATTTCGTCGTTTGACAATTTTGTTATACTTTTTTGTCCAATGATTGTTCATTAAAAACGGGAGCATGTATTTTATTTTAAATATTGACACGTAATTAATTTTCTGTGTAATGATTTTAAATATTTAACATTTTATAATCTCTAGCGTTTTTTACCTTCCGCTACCCTAGGTAAGGGAGGTATAGGGATTATGCTAAAAAACGCATGTAGAGATATTAGTGAATAAGCTCGTTTTGCTGTTCCTAGAATCCAATTTTAACAGTTTTACAATGATGTCTGAATATGTGGGAAGAGCTCATTAGTTTTTAGTGTATGTCGGATAACCGGAAGTATCATTTATACAAGCTTTTAACAGTTTTTCTTGTAAAAAATTCATTGAATATAATTATTTTTTAGCAACTTTTACTAATTAAAATTGAATATAATGGCACAATCTTCAATTCTAAGATAACAACATTTAGTAAATAACTCTAAATAACTTTAAGTACGAATATATAATATAATTTATTTTCATATAACATCTTGCTTATGCGTCAAACAAAAACATAATTTTAATAACAATTTTGACATATTTAAACAAATGCCATTGTTAGGAAGCAATTACATTAAAATTAATAATGAAACAGTATTAAGGAGAATATAATAGTAAAATATTTAATTCTAATGAAATTAAGGTTTGTAAAAATAATATATTTTCCATTATACATGAATATTAGATGTACAGGATGATCTGATTTAAATGTGCTATTTTTGCAGCACTATAAATTAATATTAATTTACAACTACAAATTTACGAAATGGATCATGTACGATGAAGAATTTAGAAAGATTGCATTTTAGAGCACCTGGAAGTTGATGCTGTTTTTATAAGAATCTATGTGTGATGATGATGTAGTACTTAATTTGGATCTCTAAAATTTCGTATTACAGACTTTTCTATATATTGGACAACAAATTAGATTTTATTTTCAAACGATCAACCGGAAGTGATACTTTACTTAAAGCTCGTTGCTATTTTAAACATGGAATTGGAGGGAGGTTATGTGCTGGCCACATCAGATTTTTTAATTATTGCGTAATTGTGTTCAGTATTAGTTTCAGTAGATGGTTACACGTTTCAAAATGTAATTCCAGAATGTTGTAAATTGTAAATCATGTAATGATAACCACAACATGAAATTGGGATACGTGTTTAGTGCATTACAAATATGTTTCACTTAAAATACTAGTGTTTAATTGGAATAAAATAGAAGAGAATGGGCCTATACAAATCTACGGCTTTTTATAAATTACGTATATGAATTATAAAAACAAAACCTATAGTTTATGTATTTTTGTACACATAATAATGCAAATAACATATTTCATGTAAATTAGTGACACTGACGTCACTACAAATCAGATAAAGCCACGACTAACGTTTAATATTAATGACAATGACGTCTACATTGAAGCTAGTGTCATATTTGTACGGTAACGTATTTCGATTCTTTCTTCATATATCGCAATGATGTTAACATCACAACTTTGAAGCCAAAAATTTAATACCTAATCATTTTATGTGTTATTAAGTATTAAAAAAAAAAAAAAATTATAGAATATCTATTTTCAAATTTTTTATATACATTGAAAGTTAAAAAAATACAGGCCCATTCCTATATTTAAAATACAGTAAACTGTAACAATATAACTATTTTATAAGAAATTGAAAGAGATTTACCTACGTATACTTTTTGTGGGTAATCTGTAGGCGTCTGACTGAGGAGTATTTAACGAACAACTTTGTTAAAATATGTAAATTGACAAAATAAAATGCTATTTACACAATTTTAGTTACAGAAATTTCATTCTACGCTGTGATCAGTACTATCTTGTTCCTAATGAAACTTGTTAAAAATCGCAAAGTAGTGCTCGCAGTTTTAGTTCGTTGTTATATTTAGAACTGTATGGACATATATTTCTGTGTTAAATGATAATGAATAAAATCATATTTAAAGTGAAATACGAACCTTTGTGTAAGTGTGTTTTCTAAAACCAAGACATCAAATTGAAGATTTCTCATTATATCTGGTAAGGATAATACCATCATTTAACCTATGTAAAGTGCAGTCTATTCTATAAGTAAGGTCTTTGTGCATAATGTGAACTTACCGACCACACATTTTATTAATTGTGAATATCTTCTCCTCTGTATGAGTGTAGGGTGTAAATAAATTTGCTGCTAGTCCCCGTAAAAAAATGCGTTTATTTGGGACGCACACAACAATAAAAATACTGATACATGTTTATTTTGCGAAAGCAAGAACTGAAGTGAACAGTGAATGTTTAGCAAGCACAAGTTTGGCGGCAAACAGTGCCGGACTCAGGCATGCCAAAATAACAAAATACAAATAATAAAATATGAATACATTTGCAATAAAATAAATTAAATGAATTTTAAACACATTTAACACGGGACATACATTTAAATTAGATGATGTTCCTGATTGACAAATTAAAAAATCTGTTGTGGCCAACATAAAACCTCTCGCCATTTCCATATTAGGCTATATAAGTACATATTGTACTTAACATTTCAGGTACACACACAACAATTCCAATTACATCTATTATTAATATATTTTCATATTTTTTAATTCATTCTACAAATATGTTTCCTCCTACTCTTCTAAATGTTGGAGATTCTTCAAATTCATTTCCGAGATTGGCGGTATTTCAGACGAGTATATGTAATATATGTATTATGTATCTATAATTTTAAATATTTAATTAATAATAAAATAAGAAATATTACCTAAATGTATGTACTTTCCAGAAAAAGCTTTCAGTAATGTATCTGAATTTTTGACACTTACATTTTTCCGTCAGTTACAAACATTTTAATTTTTCAACTGGTCTCTAAGGAGTTATTTGGGCTGTTAGATTCATTACAAAGGATTATTTTATATATTTATAATTCTCTATCTCTAAATCTATAGAAAATATAAAATAAATGTTCAGTGTGTCGATAGAGAATTTTATGTTCTTCAATATTTGTAAAAATATAAATTTCCAAAAAAATATAGGTATTTAAAAGATTTTTTAAGAAACTGATACTTTCGGTTGTCCAATTCTTACCAACACCTTTTCAGCTCTTCCCATTAATGTCAGATTAAGAAGTACCTAGTTAAATTGGTCTTTAGCCTCACAGAATTTGGGAAACAGTCCCTCCTAATATCCAGACACATACACACTCAAAAAACAAGCGCGAACACACACATACATCATTGTAAAAATGTTAAAATTTGATTCTAATGACCTTAAAACGTGCTTATTCACTAAAATCAGGATATGCGATTTTTAGCATGAATTCAATACCTCTCTTAGCGAGAGGTAAAAATATATAATAATCCAAAATTCACCATTAAGGCACTTAATTAGCCCATAATAAGCCCTTAATTATAACAAACTTTATTTTGTGCATTGCTCACATGTGCTTCCTAGAGTGGCCCATATCTAAATTTTTGTAACTAGGACTGGTTCTTTTACGAAGCATCTTTTTTGAGTCGATTACATGTCAGAAAATTTATTTGTAAATTTTAACAAGTGACACAGTCGTTCCAAATTTTAATTATACAAATTCGAGGTGTTATATTTAGGTACCAAAGTCGCTAATTAAATTAATTACTTTACCAAAAACTATATAGAATTTGAGAAACCGTTCCTCCAACATTCAGACACACACATATCCACACACACACACACACACACACATATCCACACACACACACACACACACATATCCACACACACACACACACACACATATCATTGCAATACTGTTAAAATCGGATTCTAGTGATCTTAAAACGTGCTTATTTCTTAAAATCTGGATATGCAATTTTTAGCATGAATCCAATACCTCTTTTAGCGAGAGGTAACAATTTATGAAATAATCAAATAATTTAAATCAAAATCTGCGAATGTTGGTATCATTCAGCGAATACGGTACATAAATAGTATTGCATTACAGACATGACAATACCTTATAGAGAACAAATGTGTGCTGCACAAATTGACCATAACGTTGTGCAATCCTACATATTATTTTATCAACTCTATTACATATTTACCATATAATACCAAATCCTGTCCATTGTTTACATCAGTAGCCCTATCCTCTAGCAATCCCCATAACCTAACATCAGTCACATCATCCCCTAAGGTGTTGCTACCCCCAAAGCAACAGTTACCCCGTATTCTGCGCGCATGACCAGCGTCACGACGCTGAAAACCGCGCCTCCTGCTCCAGTGCGTCCTGCGACGTCGTCCTGTGCGTTCCTGCTACCGAAGTACACTCCTACACACGTGCTGTAAGTTTTGTGTTACGAATAGGATATGATAAGGGATGCTGTTTTTAGTACTTGGGAGGAAATTGGGAATAATTACGGATGGTATGAATGAGAAAAAGGGGTGGGTATTTTTTGGGTGTTTACATTGATGGTAAAGATAAAATTGGGAGTATTTTATAACGGCAGTAACACACTAAATTACTTCTTTAAAGTTTGATTTTTTTCTCATCTATTCTTAACTTCTCAACTTTTCTATTTTCTATTTTCGCACGATATGGTTTCCAGTTAAATGACCATAATATATTCGTTAGGGCTTAAAAGAAAAATATAGTACACAAGCATTTCACAAGACAAATTTAAAGAAAAGTGAAATTTTTTTCGACCTGTGGTTCTCAAAATATGGCACCCAACTTTTTTATTTTAAATAAGAACATATATTTTTTATTTCCTCATTCGTTACCTACAGAATTTAATTCTGAATTCAATGATAAATACTTTTATACTCTTACGTAACGATTTTTTTTTTGAGAAAAGGCATACTAACTTGATTAAAATATGGCTATAATAAGAGTGCCATGAATGGAATGGAAGAAATGAACACGAGTTAATCTTTTTACATAGAATTAGAATGCCATGGAAGAAATACGTGAATGTTTTGTTTGCTTTGACATTTATGATCAATTAAAAGAACAAGGTATTCACTTTTTTTTCTGTCAGGGCACTCTAACTCTATGTAAAAAAAATTTAACATAACTAAAATAAAATAAATATATCATCACGGCATATTACCCATTTCTGGGTGTGCCAGTATCTACAACACGTAGACATCGGCAATGATGACGATAAAATTAACATGTATTCATTTTTCGATTCATGGCTCTCTTCTCTAGTATAGCCATAATTGAATCAAATTAGTACCATGAGTATTTTTAACGTGTAACATTGGGTTTGTCATACCCATGGTTACGACTTGATATTTGATTGACAGCAATGTATTTGCCCGTTCCATTTAAAATTAAACATAGGGAACGCATCTGACAGAAGTTTTATATTTAAATATTGTAAGAAATTTAGCAGAGTCAAAAAACCACTCGAGAGCACTAAACATATTTCGGGCACAAGGTGCACGCAATATTTCTTCTACATCTAAATTTAATTTTTAGAAAACAGGTATAATTATTTAAACAAAATTAACCTCTAATGACATCTTGTCAATATGACAGATAACCGTTGAATTTTCCTATAAGTTATGATTTGACATTTGATTGACAGCAATTTATTTGTCTGTCTCATTTAAAATGACGCATGGGGAATGAATTTGACAGAAGTATTATATTTAAATATTGTAAGAAATTTAGTCGAGTCAGAAAACCACTCGGTCACAAGGTGTACATTATATTTTTTCTAAAACTAATTTTAATGTAGAATGCGGGTATAATTATTTAAACAAAATTAACCTCTATTGACGTCTTACCAAATGTCAAATTCGTTCCCTATGTTTCATTTTAAATGGAACGAGCAAATACATTGCTGTCAGTCAAATGTCAAGTTGTAACCATGGATATGACAAGCCCAATGTTTCACGTTAAAAAATACTCACGGTATAAAGCTTTACAAGCATTTTTCTCAAAAAATTCGTTATGTAAGGGTATAAAAGTGTTGTATTAATGAATTCAGAATTAAATTTTTCAACTCTCATTTAAAATAAAAAAGTTGGGTCCCATATTTCGAGAATCACTGGTCGAAAATAATATTTTTTTTCTTTTCTTTAAATTTATTTTGTGAAATAGAAATTGTTTGCCCAGTTAACCGTCTTTGAAGCCCTTATAGTTCTCGAGATTGCAATGGTGGCCTATTTAAAATAACGCTTTGTATACTGAGTGGCAACAGAAAGGAAGGCACCACTATTAACTTCTTTATTTATAAAGATATCTAATTTAAAATTTATAGGCGTTAACTTGATATATGTGGCACCATTTGTATGTATAAATGATAAACATAACATACTTCCTGTTTAACCGCATCAACTTTTTTATTTTAAATGAAATATTCTGTAGTAAAACATTTATTAACATAATGACATATCTCATTTATATTTGTTATTTTTATCTATACATGTTTTAAGTTTTGTTAGATATGATGATGCTAATGTTGTAGCGAATAATCGAATAAAAAAAAAATGTGAAACTACAAACCCAGTATTTCAATATTTAAAAATAAATTATAAGTTTCCCCACAAGGAGCTGACACAATGAAAGGAATAACTTAATTACCTATATAAATTTTATTTGATGAAGTTTTCTCAATCACATTTTTTTATAGGTTAAGTACATTTTTACAATTAATTATTCATGCTTTTTTCCTATTTATAATGATAATGACCAACATTACAATATGAAATTAATGTACGAAGAAAAAACTTAATATCATTATTGTCCGAACCAAATAAATATCTCCAAGTAAATTAAAATCTTCTGCAAGTATACACAATTTTAACCTACGTTTTCCAAATAAACTATCTATACCGAAACACTCATCATCTATGTTTCAGATGTCATTTTCTTATTCTCCAGTTAAGTTGTATAATGATATTGCTCATGAAATCAAAGGTTATAATTTGCCAACCTTTAAATTTAAATATAAAGAGATATTAAAACTTTAAAAATAGTTATGGATATGTTAATTCAATTTAATTAAAATCACACACATTGTCATGTATTTAATATATTTTATCTTGTATGTTCATTAATGCGGATATGATACCATTGTATATTGAGTTGTTCTTTTATATTATGTATGCTCTATATATTTTTTTGTAATTAATTTGAAGGTTAAGTGGAAGAGCAGCTGTAAGCTGAACTTTGCCTAATAAAAGTATTATTATTATTATTATTATTATCATTATTATTATTATTATTATTATTATTATTATTATTATTATTATACTGGCATTTTAACACCATGCACATTGTTCTTTGGAACTATTCAAAATTAAAATATTACGTAATTAATGCGGATCTTTTGTTGAAATACTGTATTCCAAATTAGCATTGAGATATACAATATTTCTTGAAAGGAGATGCTAGAAAGTTCGGATAAAGCTATAGTGCGCCACAATTTTATTTTATGATTTCTAAAAGATAGTTAATATACTAAACATAACCACTATTCTAAATTGTAAAAATAATACAATTGAAACATTTAATTTCACAGAAATCTAATCAAAATAATATTTTATAATTTTAAAATACGGATTTATAAAATAACTTACATGCATGTCAACTTTGCAGTTTTGAATTTAATTATTATATTTTTTTTAGAAACTAGACCTGAGATTATAACATAAAACTTATGCTATTTGAAAGATCATTTATACGCTTTAACATTAGCCTAAATTTATCAAGAGTGCTTATTTTTTATCAAGTGCAGAAACTGTTATCAAAACAGCGCATATTTACGTGGTTGCACAGCGCATATTTCCATGGTTGCTACCACGGGTATAACACGTTTTGGTAGATTGCAATTATTGTCTGCATTAATATTAATAATTTATATATAAATCGATTCCTTATACTTTCTTATGCCCGGTTTCACCATTGACGAATAAATATTAAGCTATTCGTCGAATAAAATAGCATATTTTTGTTCCACCAACGTCAGTTAGCAGTTATTCGACGAATAAATCGTCAGTTAAATTATCTGGAGATTTTTGCCCAGTTAAATATTTATTCAACGAATAGTTTGACATTTTTATTGTGCGTGTTATAATATAATTGTTCAGTGGCGATCAGAACAATATTTACAAAAGATACCAATCTAAAACGGATAATAGATAAATATGAAAAATGAAGTTATCTTTAGTTGTTATTTATATTTCCGTCAGTAATAGAATCTCATCTTCATCATTGTTGACATCTTCTGATGAAGAAATTGTTATTCAGGCGAAAAATGAATAATCCCTATAATCACATGATAATAATTTATAATCAATTAGACGAAGTAGATTTTCGCATGCGATTCTGATTATCGAAACAATGCGTTTAAGAAATTCTAAATATGATTCAGCATCATCTGGAGCCAATAAATGAAAGAAATATGCCAGTTCTTTTATGAAGGATATTTTTTTTGTGCAAAAATATTCCATTCTTTTCCATTTTTTCTTGTGACAACACATCGTCAGTTTTCTTATTTTCTATAATATACAAATATTCTTCCACTATAATTTTTAAACATTTTTTTTTCTTCATGAAGGAATTTTTTGCTTCTTTCACTCTTCTTATTTATATTTTCACTCATTTTCATTTGATTTCAATGACACAAATCAAAAAATTATTTTCGTTGACAGCGAACATGACAGTTTTATCAAGGAGATGAACTTGTTAGCTGTATACTCAATTCAAAATAATGGAAAGAAAAATAATATTCCGTGAATAACTATCTATTCAACGATTTTGGTTGGTGAAACGAAACTTTGACTAACCGACGAATAAAATTTATTCGTCAGATAACTATTTGTAAATTTATTCGGCAATGGTGAAACCGGGCATTAGTCATTTTGGTATATAATTCATATATTGAATAAACAAATTTCAGCTGTTTTCAAAAAGGAGAAATATTTATCATGGTATGAAAATTTTAATGATTGTTTTTGACTTTATAAATAAATACATGATTAAAAGTAGTATACGTCATGAATAAAATAATGAAACTACAATTTTGAGAAATCTAAAAAATATTTATGCCCGGTTTCACCATTGTCGAATAAATTCAGAAATAGTTATCTGACAAATAAATTTTATTCATTGAATAGTCAAAGTTTTGTTTCATCAGCCAAATTTGTTGAATGTATAGTTTTTCGTAGAATTTTATTTTTCTGTCCATTATCAATTTTTATATTTTTACTCTGTAATTGAAATCTTTTGATTTCGTTGAGTAAATAAAGCATTATTATTTATTATTATTATCTCGCTTTGAGTATACAGATATATAAGATGAAACGAAGCAAAAACTATATAGAGGAAGAAAAAAGTTTAATAATTGTACTGGAAGAATATTTACATATTATAGAAAATAACAAAACCGATGACGTGTTGTTGCAAGAAAAAATAAAGCCTCATTCACAACTCCGAAAATAAAAATAAAATTATACATAAAAATAAAAATATTGATATAAACAATAGATTCTTACGAAAGTGTTCACAGCTCTCGAAAATAAAATTAAACATAAGACATAAAGACAAGGATTTGCAAATGTTAAATATTTTACACAAAAATAAGCACATACATAACAACTGTCATTTGAGCTGTTATTTACGATTTGCGAAAAGAATTTCAATTAAAATATAATTTTAAAAGCTGTCTTAAGACAAATATTCGCATATATGATTGCGTATAGTGCTTTAAAAGGTATGAATTTGTTATTATTGCTTGTTAATTATGTATATAATTAAATGACAGTTGATGTTTCATTTTCGAAGCTGTGAACACGAACGATATAGTTATTTTCGTAACAAGTTATGAAATATACCAAATATCATGCGAGTGTAAATTGACGCACGACGCGTAGCGGAGTGCAAGTCAATACACACGAGCTAAGATATTTGAATTTCATACAAGTTATGAACATTATTTTTTAGACGAGCATAAATAAATTTTACTTTTTTTTCAAAACTGAAATTTATGTTCAAACGTACAGACAGTTGACAAATGAATAATGTATACATATAGCCAGAAAATAATGACATAGTAACCTAGCAACCGTGTCAACTATTACGATATGAAATATATCGTAACACTAATGTGATAAGTTCAACTTTCAGTGTTAAGATACTACGTTGATATGTCATACTTATCACAATGGTCGTCTAAAAAAGTCTTATTTATATTTCTTAATTTCGAAGCTGTGAATGAGTCTTTAAAGAATAGAATACCTACTTTTGCACAAAAATATGATTAGTAAATGTGATCTTCAAAAAAAAAAAAATAAATAAATAATAATAATAAATTTTAATAACCGGAATCGCATTCAAAAATATAATTCGTCAAATTGATTATAGATTATATGGATCATTTCTTTTTCGCCTGAATAACATTTTGTTCTTTAGAAGATGTCATCAATGATAAGGATGACATTCTAATATTGAAAAAAATTTAATAACTTAAATATAACCTTATAATATTTCATATTTTATATTTATCTATTATTCATTTTAGTTTGGTACCTATTGTAATTATTCCTTTGATCACTTTACTGAACTACTATAAAATTATTATAGCACGCACAATAAAAATGTCAAACTATTCGTTGAATGAATATTTAACTGGGCAAAAATCTCTAGTTAATTTAACCAACGATTTATTCGTAAAATAGTTGATAACTGACGTTGGTAAAACAAAAATGTGCTAGTTTATTCGACGAATAGTTTAACTGATGAATAAAATGTTTGAAACCGGTCATTAATGAAATATTACGACTACAAAAATATAATTAATATAAAATACTTTGGTAATATTTGAAAATTTAGACCAATGTATAGTACTACCTATTGAAAAGTAAAAATGTTCGAACGTCTTTGTATACCTACTAAGAATTATTATCGCTATTGTTTGTATCGTTAAGCAATAGTAGCATAATACATCACTTTTTTTCTTCGTGAAAGAAATGTGTAGCAATATCGTTTACCCTATGAGCGTTCTCATAACAAATAGGGCTATTTCTTTTTATATTACCATCCTAACAAATTCATTTCCACAAAAAACTAACTCATTCATCGTTTCGAGGAAAAACTACTCTATGAATACTTGCCAATTTTTATTTGTCCACTTCAAACTAGTTCGGAATAATGAAACAAAATATCCACAAAAACAATCGAGAATCCCGATTGTTTTCTTTCAGATTACATTGAATTTTCCGCAACATTTGGTCAAAGTTTACGATGAAACATAAAATGTAACATTTACAGTTGTATTGTTTATTGTTTCAAGAAGATGAAAACAAAACTATCGGTTTCACTGAACATAAATGAAATACAAACAAACCTGGAGATAATTTTTCATCGGATCTCCGTGAAAAAATACACAAAAACGCGAGGTTTAACCTCGAAATCGATATATTTTAGTTAAATTAGTGTTAAGAAAATAGACAAAGCATTTACTACGCAATAACAAATAGATTTTCAGTTTCTTACGCCAGTAATGCCATCTGTTTGTATTGGGAAATGAAACTACTAAATTATTGATGGAAAATTTAACACAAATATTATGATTGCGTGGAATATTATACTATTAATAAACATCCGAATTTGTTATTAATATTAATTGAAATTTTATCAACAAGTGTTTAATCATATTTATTTAGCAAATAAAATAGATTCTATTACCATATTTGTTGTTTATGTAAATCAATAATAAACAAAACAAATATTTATTTTTGTGATAAATAAACAATAGGATATTATTTAACGAACTACCGTGAGTATTTTTAACGTGAAACATTGGGTTTGTCATATCCATGGTTACGATTCGACATTTGATTGACAGCAATGTATTTGCGTGTCCCATTTAAAAAGAAACGTAGCGAACGAATTTGACATTTGATAAGACGTCAGTAGAGGTTAATTTTGTTTAAATAATTATACCTGCTTTCTAGTGTACCTTGTGCTCGAGTGATTTTCTAACTTGGCCAAATATCTTACAATATTTAAATATAATACTCTGTCAAATTCATTCCCTATGTTTTCAATGAGACAGGCAAATATATTACTGTCAATCAAATGTCAAGTCGTAGTCGTAACTTATAGGAAAATTCAGCGGTTATCTGTCATATTGACAAAACGTCATTAGAGGTTAATTTTGTTTAAATAATTATACTTGTTTTCTAAAAATTAAATTTAGTTGCAAAAAAAATATTGTGTGCCCGAAATATGTTTAGTGCTCTCGAGTGGTTTTCTGACTTAGATAAATTTCTTACATAATATAATACATCTGTCAAATTCGTTCCCTATGTTTCATTTTAATTGGGACACGCAAATATATTGTGTCAATCAAATGTCAAATCGTAACCATGGATATGACAAACCCAATGTTTCACGTTAAAAAATACTCACGGTATATTCCACGAGGATGAAGTTTGGAATACGAGCTGTAGGCGAGTTTTATAATCATCCAAGAGTAATATAGCCATTAAATGCGAGTCAAAAACTTTATCTACAACACCGGAACTCTCAATTTTACATATTATATCTACCTTTGTAGTATGCTAAATACACATTGTACGGTTATATTTCAAGTTGTATATACGTAATTTACTTCATTCTATTTTACTTTAATTAAAATGTTTTGTTCATTAGGAACACGAGTTCTATTAAATTCTAACTTATACACTATATACACTAAAAACTAGCAATTTATTAAAATGAATTACACAGCCTTTCGTGCATGCCTACTCGTATATACAATTTAATTTATTCGAAATCGTCACTAAAGTGCATAATAATCGTCATTAAAAACTCAAAATCGGCATTAAAGTAATCCATTATACGACGATATCATGCAATGGCAGTGTTACCAACCTTATGATAATTGCTGCACATACAAGATAAATTTGGACAAGTGTACGATGTACAATAATAAATTTGTACGTAAAATGACAAAAATATGTGCAAAAAGAACGAAATAAATAATTCTGAAGAACAAGTTTGAGATAAAACACATAATTTTGAGTGTTCTTTACGATAATTTCAATGTCCGAGGTTAGCAACATTGATTTCTTATATTTAAACATAACCTATAAAATAAATATTCCTGTCATTTTAACAATTTTTCGATTTCAAATAAAATTTAATATGCACCTCGGCACTGAATTTCCTTTTTATCACTCATATGGTTTATTTTTCTCGGCTCTGAGGACCTTGGCAAATAAATTCCATATTCGTGATAAAAAACAAAACTTCAGTGCTTTCATACATAAATACCTAACTATTGTTTCATATTTTCATTCTAAATAGAGGTATTCTACACATAATTAAAGTAGCAAAGAACATTATTATTTCAACGAATATTATAGTTTTAAAATTGAAATATACATTATTCCGATATTTTACTGAAAAACTATAGTAGAAAAAGTAATGTGCAACTCATGACACTGTAGTTTACAACATTGTTTATCTATATTTAATGAATAATTATCGTTGCGTATAGTTTATTGCGTTATAGATGCATTGAGAGTGAAAATTTATATTTTGTTTTAATTTTTCTTTGTGTACAAGCACAACTACTACTAATAACTTTTTTATTCGTTTAATGCATGTTTATATACATATGCATTGTTATAAAAAAATAAATGTATCAGTAAAATTTATACTTTGAGTTCCGGAATGTGCAGAATTCTTTCATCATTTGAATTTGAATAAAACTATAAATATCGTAATTATGAAAAAGCGGCATATCGCTCAATTGCGTTATAACATTGGAATGCCAACGAACCATTATTTGCGCCGTTCTGTTGAAATGAAGGCATGCTCCGTAGAGCAAAATAGAGTAAAATAATCTTATTCTTTCTTAAACATAAATACTATTTTTGTTTGAAATAATTTTTAGAATTACAGTTTTCATTCTCATAAGAAATTATTTCAAACAAAAATAACATTTATTTTAAAGGACTAGTAAGATTATTTTACTACGTAGAGCACTCAAAGCAGGTATCAAGCAATGCATGTCTTTATTCCAAATATTTCCAATTTTAAATGGCACAAAAGTGACCCCTGTGGTGCACTCTCCACACCAGCTTTGAGTGCCCGTGAGGTGACGCCTGGTAAGCGCCCACACGGTAAAATATATCGTCATCATTACCGATGTCTACATGTGTTGTAGATAGTGGTACACCCAGAAATGGGTAATATGGCGTGATGATATATTTTTTTTATATATAGTTTTATTGCTGGACGCGATAGTCAATTTTTCTGATTAGTATCTAGGGACCAGAGATATTAGAATCACTATATTTAAAGTACGAGTATAGCAGCCAATTTTCCCAACAGACCATTCCAGAATGACGTCACCTGCCCCTCACAGGAGTGATTTTAACCTCACTTTTGAATATTTTAAAAAATTATTTAATTATATATCTTATGATATATATCGCGAAATTTTGATTTTGATACAATTTATTCATAAAATTAAACCATAAATTTTTCCATGGCTCCATCATTGATTAAATTATGTATGATATTTATTTCTGAAAGCTACCCCTCACGAAACTCATTTATTCTGGATTGATCTATGTGTGACAAAACACAAAACAACATTTTGTAATTGGTGCCAATATAAGTATTTAAATATTTAATATATCAAAATTAAATTCTGTATCTAATTCAGTAATCATATTTTATATTTCACGTTTCGAAACGCGTTTCGTTTAGATATTTTGAAGCGTTAGTATTCGTAGGTTGCGCATTATACATTAAAACATTTACTCCGTAATGATTTTCAACCGATAAGGATGCAGTTATTACAATGCTTTCAGGCTTTAATATTTACTTAATAAGAAATGGAATTGTT
The DNA here is from genome assembly GCA_943142095.1 of Ophonus ardosiacus. Taxonomy (NCBI): domain Eukaryota; kingdom Metazoa; phylum Arthropoda; class Insecta; order Coleoptera; family Carabidae; genus Ophonus; species Ophonus ardosiacus. The sequence goes on along the minus strand of OW964831.1, from coordinate 12,475,973 downwards.
TCAACATTCCATGTGCTTTTGTACAAACAATTTCCCTACAACCGAAATAGTAGTGCTATTTCTCATAATACTGAGTGTGAGTATAAACAGGCATCTTCAAATATTGTTGGAGCTATTTCTCAAAAATAATCTACAAAATTTAACTTAAATATTCAAAAAAATCTCAGAGACAGGTTGAATAGTCTTCTAGAATTGTACAATTTGTGTATTTATTATTAATATTAAAAATTAGGTTAGGTTAGAACTAATGTCAAAAAAATATTACTGTTTTTAAGAATTAGGTTAATACTCTGTTAATAAAAATGATTACTCTTGTTTCAATTGCAGTGTACAATAATATTTCTTAATAAATTTAGTAATTATTTGATATCTAATAGGGCTGTCGCAAGAATTTTTATATGACTTCTAAGTATTAAATTTGAAAAGATGTTGTTCTTTAAAGAGCCTCAAATTTGAAAATATCGCGAAATATCCTTTAGATATTTTACAATTAATTTTTGAAATTTGGATAAAATTTTGAATAAGTCACGTGATCTGAAACAGAATGTGACGTCAGAGTACATACATCTTCAGCGGTTCTAAGGTGTCAAGTGTATTGTCAAAGTTGTCAAACAAGTGTCAAATAAGAATCACGACCAGAACTTTAAAGTAAAATATATTATCAATTTATATAATAAATTCAGTTTTTATATTTTATTTTACCTCAACTCTTTAACACCCCTTATTTCGGTAGCAGTAAAACAATCGTTCTGATATAAATTCAGCCATCATCCAGCTATCGACCTTCGGTTAATTGTCCGATTTAGCTTGAGTGTAATTTGAATTAGCCATTATTACTTTATTATTCATTTACAATGAGCAATGTCAGCTTCAAATGTCAAATTAAAAGATTTTGTTATTAACATGTGACAAACTTTAGCCTACGTTTATTTATATAAATAATATGAATAAACGTAGGTGATGGCAAAACGGTTTTCCTATTGGCTATTAATGATGTAATGTATGTGCTTCTACGTCAGAGGAGTGGGGGGCAATTTTTCAGGACGCCAATCTTTTTATTTAATTATTTCCACATTCCACAAATAACAACAAATTATTAAAATAAAAATTATTACTAAGAAAATAATTCCATAAACTTTCATTTAAAATAGTTTTTGAAAAATGTGAAACAGGCTCATTATCTACTTGACATATAAATTAACCGAATGTGTACGTTGCCTAGCAACGTCTATTTACTTTCCACGTACTAGTGTTTGAAAAGTGACACTTTACTCTCAGTAAAGAGTGCATAAAGTATGTATTTTACGCAAGGTTGTAGGAAAAATAGTGTATGCAACTCGTATGTAAAATAGTATTTTTTATCTAGTGCTAATTTAGGCATTCGGTTGCGCCTCATTGACCAATAACGTACTACTTTTCACACTTGTTACATAAATAACTATTAAATGATATAAAAGTTGTTTATATCTATTAAAAAAGTTATTTAACTTTTAAACACTTGTAACTAAAGAAAAAACCCCTTAACCTTAACAATAAATTTAAAAACTAAATACGTATTTCGAGAATTAAGTTCTCATCATCAGTAGAAACTACAAAGTAAAAACAGAAAAGTTAAGATTACTCAGCATGTAACTTTACCTTAAGACTCCATTTTAGTTTTATAATTTTAAACACCTGTAATAAATTTTGCTGCGCCTTGTATTTATCAGAAAAAAGTATAAATATTTCATTAGCTTAATAATCTTATTTATATTGTATAATAAAATAGGCGAATTTTCAAATAGCTAAATATAAATATGTAATATCCTTTCCAAAACGGTATTGTTTAATTTAGTTCTTCTTATATGTCTAACATATAAATGATAAATATTTTCGGATCATTTAGCCATATTTATAGTTCAGTCATCATATTTTAATAAGAACTGTTCTCTCGAGGGATGAGATAATTACATAGGTATATTATCAAGCTACATTTGCCGTCACGCAACATTTCTATATTAAATAGGAAATTTATATTTTCCTGGGGAAATGCAAAAATAGGTAATTCTTGATAAACGATACCCTATCTATACTATACCGGAGCTGTGACAGAATACACACGCGAGCGTACTTACAAGTGTAGCGTTGTTTGTAATATTTGTTTACACGTTCATTTTGATATATATTTTTATTATTCATATCGACATAAACATGAGTAACGTCTACTGCTTTGTGTATGATTGCAAATCATTGCAAAGAAAGAACAGAAATATGTTTTCACTCTTTTCCAGAAAGAGGAAAATGTTTGATTACTATTTGTAATAAATATGGAAAAATAGAAAAAAATGATAAATTAAAAGCCTGGCTTCTTTAGGAAAACCATTTAGCATATACATGAAAGTGTGTCCGGTGCATTTTTAAGAGAATGACTACTTTGCAGATTGATTACAGTAAAAAGACTTTGATTTCAATAAAGAAAATTATGAATCACACAAAATAACTTATTATAATAATTATTAATGTATGTTTTTATTTCTACCCGGGTATTATGTTGCAGGTTATTTATTGATTATCAATTTAGCTGCAGTGATTTAAACAAAAATTTGTGATTACAAATACAGACGGGGTTTTTTTTTATAAATATTTTTGATTACAACAAAGAAATTCTTGATTATAACACTCGCCATGTTTTCCAAGATTTCAGAGTCTGAATCAACCTTTCGGCCATCATCAACAATTATTATTAATATTTAATATGCCATATTTTTGATTACAACAAAAAAATGCTTGATTATAACAATATTTAATATTAAGTATTAAGAAAATTCTCGCTATGTTTCACAAGGTTTCAGAATCTGAATCAACCTTTCGGCCATCATCAACAATTATTGTTAATATTTAATATGCCATATTTTTGATTACAACAAAGAAATGCTTGATTATAACAATACTTAATATTAAGTATTAAGAAAACACTCGCCATGTTTCACAAGGTTTCAGAGTCTGAATCAACCTTTCGGCCATCATCAACAATTATTGTTAATATTTAATATGCCATATTTTTGATTACAACAAAGAAATGCTTGATTATAACAATACTTAATATTAAGTATGAAGAAAACACTCGCCATGTTTCACAAGGTTTCAGAGTCTAAATCAACTTTTCGGCCATCATCAACAATTATTATTAATATTTAATATGCCATATTTTCGATTACAACAAAGAAATGCTTGATTATAACAATACTTAATATTAAGTATTAAGAAAACACTCGCCATGTTTCACAAGGTTTCAGAGTCTGAATCAACCTTTCGGCCATCATCACCAATTATTACTAATATTTAATATGCCATATTTTTTATTACAACAAAGAAATGCTTGATTATTACAATGTCTAATATTAAGTATTAAGGAAATACTCGCCATGTTTTACAAGATTTCAGCGTCTGAATCAACCTTTCGGCCGAAACAATTATTATTAATATTTAATATGCCAGATAACAAAATGAGTCCAGTATCCAGAACTTTACTTTCATTCACACATTTGGAGCAGTGGGTGGCATTTAAATATTCAAAATATTCCTTTAGTTTTATAATTATAGAAGCATTCATCCTGGAATAAAACTATAAAATTCACTCAAAAAAGTATTACTAACAATAATTGAGATCTAATACATTTCTAGGTTAAAAACGCAGGATATGATAATAAAATGGAATATTTATGCTCTTATCATAAACTTAAAGTTTAATTCAGTGGAATCTAAATTGTTTGCACATCAAATCAATCTCTTATCGATTTCATTGCATCCTGAGCTATTTAGGTATATGGAACACACCTGACTCCATCGTTGCATTACGAAATAAATGCCAGGTTGGATGCAGTATTAATCATGAACTTAATGCTTTATGCTATGCGCAAATGCCCATTCGTTAGCAACTATTTATTATTCATCCCTGAACTGAATTCCAGGTTCATTTGCAATTGATGTGGATGTGAAGTACTCGTTTATTTTTGGCACAAATTTACGATTTTCTTCCAGCAAATTAGGTTTATTGTTTCGTAAACAACTTTCAACCGCGTATTTTGATACATTTACTCATAGGAATTCCTCTACATTGCTTCAAAGTCACGGAAATTGATTTCGTAGAAGAATAAAATTCTAGAATAAAATAGTTTAATTTCAAGTACAAGAACCCCTATGACGTCATGAGAAATAAATCTTTTCAGTAAATTTTATACATTTGAATTTATTTTTGAATGTTCAATGAAAATAACAGAACATATTTCATCCTCAGATGTATTATTTTAAAATATTTTATGAATAATAAACTAAATATAATTTATATCGTGCAAATATACGTAATATCAGCGAGAAACTAAACGAAAGTGTTACTATTTCAATAAGCTAATAATAACACATTTTGATTTTGGGTATTTTCATATATTACTCTCGCTAAGAGAGGTATTGGATTCATTTTAGTGAGTAAGCACGCTTTAAGATCCCTAGAATCCGATTATTACATTTTTACGATGATATTTGTGTGTTGTGTGTGCGCAGATGTGTGTGGGTGTGTGTGTGTGTCTAGACGTTGGAAGGATGCTTTCTCAAAAACTATAATATTTAAGACATGTTTACCTACGTATTCCTCAATCTGACATTAATGGGGAAGAGTTAAAAAGGTTTTCATAACAATTGGACAACCGGAACAGAAGTAGTAGGTAGTTTCTTAAAAAGTTTTACTAAATATTATTTTTTTGAAAATTTTAGTTATTACAAATATTGAAGAACGTAAAATTCTCCATCTAATACACTTAAAATTTTTATTATATCTTCTATAGATTTAGAGATAAAGAAAATGCAATATATAGAATAATATGTTGCAATAAATCGCACAGTCCACAATACACGAGGAAGCCAGTTGTCAAATTCAAATGTTTGTAATTGACAGATAAATGTGAGTGTCAAAAACCAACAGTTTTTCTGACATTACTGAAAGCTTTTTCTATGAAGTACATTTAATAATTCTTATACCCATTTGCACCACGTACGCTTAAATTTTAAGCTAGGCTTAAACAAAAAATTTCAAATCGAAATTTTGACAGCAATATATTATAATTCATTTGACATTTCATTTCGATAGAATATTGTCAATTTAAACCGAGTTTTATATTTAAGTTACGTTGGTACAACCGGCCATTATTGAATTATTAATTAAATATTTAAAGTCATAGGCAGGTATGTATATTAATAGTAAAAATACATATCCTTGAGACATACAGCCAATCCCAGTGGCGTAGCCAGGATTTTCAAATGGGGGTGGATATTGAATATATGTGGGGGAGAGAGTTCGTTGTGTAGCAGTAAATTCTACTCACACATATTATAGGTACTCTATTTTCGGTAGTTACAATTTTGCGTCAAAATATTACGTTTTTATGATATAGATCATTTATTTATTAAAATAAGATATGTAATAATATTACCAATGGGGAGGGTTTAAACCCAAAAACACCCCCCTTGGCTACGCCACTGGCCAATCCCGTCAATGAATTGGAACCATGAACCATCTTGAATATTTTAGAACAGTAGGATAAGATTCCTTGTAGAATGAAAGAATAGATATAATTAGAATTATGTATTTGTGTGTACAAGTAATGATAAATTCGATACTTATGTAACAAAACGGAAATGGCAAGAGGTTTTTTGCTGCCCACAACAGATTTTTTGTTATAAAAAATGTGTTTATTATTTTAAAAAAATGAAATTTGGTGTACTTGTGTTATTTTTCTCGTTAAATCGAATGGAATTTTTAAATTATAGCCCAAAAACTGTGTAAAATATTCTATGAGAATAATTTCAAATCGAGTAATTCTATTTTTAGTTGTACTAACTCTCTTTTATTTCACTTAATCATGGGTTTATTACACGTATTCCCATTACCCTAACAACATTTCCTACGAAAAGTAATGACTTCTATTTTCTTTCGGAAACACAAATCAAGGATAAATGTATTAGTTCCCCATATAATCGAATTCACACAATAGTACTGTACAAATTGTCATCGTTAGAGTCAGGTAAACATATAAATTCATCAGCTATATTCACCTTGGCCCTCTTACAAAAAATAGTCGTACTTTGTGTAATCAATACGGATCATGAATTGGTAATGTTTGCTTGTATCTATACAGGGTATATCCCTCTAGGGCTAGTTCTTTCCATAATTCGATTGGTTATCGGAATAATGAAAGCATCCAACTTTTATAAGAACGACATCTTCACTGTCAGCGATGCTTAAACTTTTTTCATTTAGTGCAAGAGTTATTGCTGTTTGTAAGTCACGTTCTTGGAATTGCGATAGTTGCGAAGTTTTTGGAAGCTTTACTCGTTTTCGACTTTATATTACCTAAAGTCTAAACAATATCGTACTTACTTGCTTAAAATAATAATGTTTTGTATTTTTTTAAGAATTAAAAGATTAAATTCCAATTCGAGAATATAAAATTTTACGTTGTTTTTTTCCAAAATAGAATACAAAGAATATACATGATGATTCACAACTTCTGGCACAAACTCTAAAGACATATAAATAGTACTGGCTGAAATAAGTAAATACAGCTTAACCCGTTAAGGCCCATGATTATAATTCTATTAATAAAATAAAATTGTATTTACAACTTAAAGTAACATAAATAAATTTATAAGGCCATATAGCCCAAAGGATTTTTGAAAAAAATGGTGGTATCTCCGAATGACCACTAGGACAAAAGTAAAATCAATTTTACGTAGAAAAAAATCTGTTGTGGCCAGCACAAGACCTCTCGCCATTTCCATATTAGGCTATATAAGTATTGTATTGCACTTCGCTTTCGAGCCGTCGTTTTATAACAAAATCTTACAGAACATTACCCAAATTTTGTTTCTTACTATATTTAGCATGTCTTCTGCACACATATAATTCAAATTATATCTATTTTTCATTGTATGAGGAAGTTTCTAAATGTCAAATATTGTTCCAATTCATTAACCAGATTGGCGGTATTTCTGATAGATATATGCATTTTACCACAATTTTACCTATAATTTCAAATATTTAATTAATAAAAAAATAAGAAAAGTTAAATATACTTCCCAGAAAAAGCTATCAGAATGTCACTAAAACTGTTGATATTTGACAATGACATGTGTCATGTTATAAACATTGGAATTTGTCAACTGGTTTCCTTAGTGCCTTGGCCTCTGCGATTACTTTACTCTATAAATTAAATTAGTCTTTATCTCTAATCTCTATACAAGATATAATAAAAATTTTAAGTGTATTAGATGGAGAATTTTATGTTCTTCAATATTTAACTTCCAAAAAATTATATTTAAAAGATTTTTTCTAAGAAACTACTACTTCCGGTTGTTCAATTGTTACCAAAATCTTTTCAGCTCTTCCCAGGAATGTCAGATTGAGGAAACTGCAGTTAAATATTTTTTAAGTCTTATAGTTTTTGAGGAATCGTGACTACAACATCCAGACATACATACATACACACACACACACACACACACACACACACATACACACATCCACACACACACACATAGACATCATTTTAAAAATGTTATAATCGGGTTGTAGGGACCTTAAATCGTGCTTATTCAATAAAATCTGGATATGCGAATTTTAGCATGAATCCAATACTTCTCTTAGCGAGAGATAAAAAACGGTAGGCCTTAATGTTCCAGGTTTTTTATTACCGTATAAGTACAATAGGTACAGTGGACGTTTCGGGCAATATATTAGTCCATTATAAGCAATTTAAATTTAAATTTTAAATTCTAAGCCAAAATGGAACAGCATATTTTGGTTTTACATTCTTGCCACATTATCCCAGTGGTTTCGCTGCGAAACCACATTAAAATTTTAACAATATAAGCAGGGAAACCTGGTAAAACTCTTATCACAGAATACTAACTTGAACTTATGGAATACTAATACATTTGAGCTCCAACTTATGCTATGTGTCAAGAGATGGCACTGCTTACTATCATGTATGTCGGTGAAACAATTAGAAATAAAACAACATGAGTCCGATCTTCAACTGTTTCGGAGAGAGAGATAATTTTGTATTAGAAGCGAAGAAGAATTGACAAAGATTTTGTCTATGCCAGTAAAAATAAACTATAAAAATAAGTAATATAATCTATATATTCCTTGTTCATCATTTTTGAATACACAAGTGTCGGACAAAAGTATGGAAATTTTTATATATTTCATTTTTTTAAATATGTTTATAGTTCTCGCAAATTTGAATCTTATTTTCTGAAGCCAGCATATCCAAGAATTAATTCATATATTGGCTGTACAGTTTAAGTGTTGTTTTTTTCTTTCGATAGAAAAAAGAATAGAAACATATTAAAAATATGATTTTAATCGTCTTACATTCAGTTGAATTTTGTCATTTACTTAGTGGGTTGATGTTAAGATGGATATAAATAAATATAATATTTTAGACACTTTAAAATTCAGTAAAACTGGCGTATCAAAGACTTGGAAAAAAATTGTTAATATGGAAATGTTAAAACTAATATAAAAGTCGTTCGTCTAAGAAAACCAGAACTAGAATTGACAAAAACCATTCGGCGTCTATCTATAAGTAAGTGATTCTACTTTAACAGCAAGTGAACTTTGTTCAAAATTTCTGGAACAGTTTGATGTAGATTTGAGTGATCGCACTGTGATACGACAGCTATCTGATGTAGGATGACTAGGAAAAACATCCGTTAAGAAAAACAGGAGAGCCCGAACTGCATTTGTTGAGGAACACTCATCGAGGACGAATGAAAAGTAGAATATTGTCCTTTGGAGCGATGAAAGCAAGTTCAAAATATTTTATTCCGACTGGAGTCAATATGTTAGACATACAGAGGTTTTTTTTTTTCTCTCTCTGGTATGGGACCGACGACCGATTGTAAGAATAGTACAAAAATGGACCGTTGTATATATGGAGATATACCGAAGAAGGTAATGCTACCATTTGCGAAAAAAGAAATGCCTTTGCGATGGCGTTTTAGCAGGATAACGATCCAAAGCATTCATCAAAATTTGTTAAAGAATGGATTTTAGAGAAAAAAATTAATGTTTTAAAATGGCCTTCTCAATCTCCGGAATTAAATACTATAGAGCATCTTTGGTTCAGATAGATCGACAAATTCGGAAAGAAATATGGAAATTACAATGAATTGTGGGAGTATATAAAGATGAATAGCAGAAGATTCTTGGAGACATATTCAGGAAATTAGTGGACTTGATACCTCGAAGTTGTACGTACTGCAACCGGTTTACTAAATATTGAATTTATGTACTTTTGTCATTGGGTATTGTCATTAAATTTTTATTAAATATTAAATATACTTTAATAAATCTATCGATGTACTATTATTTGTCATTATTTATTTATCCACAGAAATACTAAAATTACATCGTGAAAATAAAAAATCTGTTGTGGCCAGCACAAAACCTTCCGTCAATTAGATGTATTTTGTACATATCCTATACCAAAAGTTCCTTGAAAAAGATTCTATATATTCTGTGTAATTGTAACAAGAACACACTACTTTTTACATATCCATACTGAAAGTTCCTTTGAAAAGATTCTAAAATCTAATAAAATTTTAATACAAATACGAACGTACATTATGTATTGCACTTAACACTTCCTCCTGATTCAACTTTTCCCTATTTTATTAGAAGTCGCTGTTTCTTACTCTTCTCTTCTACTCATTCCTGTCCAAAGCACCTTCGTGACACAGTTCTTCCTCTCTCAAATCTTCTGCTATACAGTCCTTCCATCTTCTCTTTTGCCTTTCTCGTACTTCTGGCATTATAAGTTCCTATCTTGAGGAGAGGCCGCAAATGCAAGTCACTGGCGAGGAACACTCTGTCACTTATATCACTTTCAGATCATATACTTTCCACTTTGGTTTTGCACTTGCCACTGACATCTGTCAATTAGATATTTTTGAATATATCTGTTGTTTTCATAATTTTTGCAAAGCTGACTGATTTAAGAAAGTTAATCTCTCTTAATCTCTCTATAACCGTATAGAGAATAAGATATTCTTTCTATTGATAATCACATAAAATGTCGAAAATGATATTTAACTGCGATTTTTCAAGAAAAACTGTTAAGAACTTCAAATAAGGGTACTTCCGGTTGACCAATTATAACCAAAATCTAATCAGCTCTTCATAGGGTTGTAAGGAAGAGAATACGAAAGAATCATAATTTTTAGAATTGTAGTTTTGGAGTTATCGTCGGAGAAAAATTTGTCTCACACACACACACACACACACACACACACACACACACACACACACACACACACAGACACACAGACACACACGGACACACATACAGACATCATCGTAAAACCAGTAAAATCGTATTGTAGAGACCTTAAAACGTGCTTATTCATTAAAAACTCACCACCGAATTTTTTGACCAAAGACAATACCTTCCTTACTTAAAGGTGACGGAAGGTAAAAATATTCCATACTTTTGTCCGCCACTGTTCATTTTATCTACAAAAAAATCTGTTGTGGCCAGCACAAGACCTTCCGTCAATTCCATGTATTTTGTACAAATCCCATACCAAAAGGTCCTTGGAACAGATTCCATATAATATCATGTAAAATCGAACACGAACACATACTATTTTTTACAAATTCCATACCAAAAGTTCATTTAAAAAGGTTCTATAAATCCAATAAAATTATAACATAAACTACACTAAGTAATGTCCTTCCATCTTCTCTTTGGCCTTTCTCTGCGTGTCACTTGCGAGCAACACTATGACATACCAATTTTAGATCCTATATACTTTTTTCCATATTTGGTTTTGCACTTGCAATTGACATCTGTCAATTAAATTTTTTTGAATAATTATGTCAGCTGTTTCCATGATAAATAACAATGCTGACTAATTTTTGAAAATTAATTTCTTTATAATGCTTTAACTCTACATCTATTGAATATGAAGGAAAATGAATAATCAAACCATATAGAGAAGAGTATTTTCTTTAATAAATAGAATAACAAAATGTCAAAAAATAATATTTAACTGCGTTTTTTTTAAGAAAAACTGTTAAAAACTTCAAATAAGGGTACTTTCGGTGGATCAATTATAACCAAAATCTAATCAACTCTTCATATGGATGTACAGAAGAGGAATAGGAAAGAATTATAATTTTTAGAATTGTAGTATTGGAGTTATCGTCGGAGAAAAAATTGTCACACACGGACACACATACACACACACGCACACACACACACACACACGGACACACACACACACACACACATACATACAGACATCATCTTAAAAATAGTAAATTCGTATTGTAGGGACCCTAAAACGTGCTTATTCATTAAAAACTCACTACCGAATTTTTTGACCAAAGACAATACCTTCCTTACCTAAAGGTGACGGAAGGTAAAAATGTATTACATACTGTCACCAACAAACATATGTAACAAAGTAAAGAAACCAATATGCTATTTGGTATTTGTTTACGTAAATTCAGAGTCACTGTTTGTTATTATAAACAAACACATAAACATTTACAAAACTTTATATTTAGAAATATACATTCCCATTTTATTTCAAAACTCATACATATAGCGCGAATGTTACTAACAAATCACGCTTACGTTTCTATAGTGACAGGCACTTTACATATTCAATATTTGTGAGTTAATACATGAAGTGCGCGGTAAGTCCTTTTTCCATAAATATGAACAGCGTGCCCTAGCTATGGGCTAGAGCCCTTTCAGAACATTTGAATCGGCCACTTCACGCTCCGGAACAAACATACAACTGAACAATAGAGAGGGTAAAATGATGAAACTTCAATACAGATATGGATATATTTACACAATCTAATTCAAAGCGTGGTGTATTTCATATTTGGCGGAGAAAGATAATTAAATGGATTGATTTTTGTGGAATTTCGTGTAGGTGGAAGAAAGAAAATTTGATTAAAGATTTCAATATTTAGTTTGCAAATTTAATACGGTTACGATCTGTAATTTTAAGATAAAATCGATAGATACACAAAACATTATAAATGAGTGGAAACTGAGCCTAATTATGAATAACTTATCAACATGTCATGAATATTGATAAATTGCTTTACATAGAAACCCAGATGTTTATTTTGAAAATGAAAATGTTATCTCTATTTACACGGTACATTTTGTGTTTCGTTCTAACACATAATTGGGGAGATTTTGGCAAAAATAACAAAAGGTCAAATATTGTAAATATAAGTTACATACAGCGATATTTACTTTGTTTTAAGGATGCCAAACATTTTGACAAAAATATCTGAATTTTTTTATTCATACAGGGAATTTATTTTAACATGCAACATATGGCAAAACACTTCCATGGTTACTCACTATTGTCAAAACGACAGCAATGTAATATATGTCCATTTTAAAATGCAACATACAAAATTTGTAGTTTTGTATTATCAAAACTAATTTCCTATAAATTAGCCTACAAACGATTAACAAATAATCAAAATGAATGTTGTGCATCTTAAAAAACTTTAGCTTACAAAAATTCATAACTTTCATGTAATAAATGTTAAAATACCCCCAATCACTCTGAGGCAATATTCTAGTCGGTCGTAATAAGAATTGACACCATTTGTGATGTGTACTATTTATAATGTTGCATTTTAAAATGGACAAATATTACATTGCTGTCATTTTTTGACAATAGTGAGTAACCATGGAAGTGATGAACTAATGTTGCATTTTAAAATAAATTCTCTGTATGCATTCTAACATTGTCATGCAAGATCATATTTGTTCCCAGTAAATATCTTCGATATTTTAATTATAATTGCTTAAGATTTATCTTTCTGGTATTTTTATCTCAAAGGCAATTTTGTTAATCGTCGGTCTTCAAAAATAATGGCTAAACCTCTCATAACTGCATTTGTGCTTCTGAAAAAAATAAATAAAAGGTTTAGGGGAAGAAGGCGGTTTGTCAAAAAATGTAAAGTTTGTAGAAGACAGTTTTTAAGATTTTAAGATCGTGTCATTTTTTGATAATGACTTCAGCTATGTATAATTTTGATGCAGGATTCTTTACAGTTTTTAAATAAGTACTTTAAATTAAAAAACTTATCTGTTATCTTATTTTGGTGGAAATTTCGATTTTTACGTCTCGCTAAGAGAGGTATTGGAATCATGCTAAAAATCGCATATCCAGATTTTAGTGGATAAGCACGTTTTAAGGTCCCTATAATCCGATTATAACATTTTTACGATGATGTCCATATGTGTGTGTGTGTGTGGATGTGTGTATAGATGTTGGAACCACAGTTTCTCAAATACTATAAAACTTAAAAAATACTTAACTGCAGTTTCCTCAATCTGACAATCCTGGGAAGAGCTGATTAGATTTTGGTAACAATTGAACAACCGAAAAAAATATTCTAAATATTATTATAAAATTTCTGTTATTACTTATATTAAGGAATATAAAAATCTCTATCCTAATTTTTTTATTATATCTTTTATGGAGTTAAAGATAGAGACATATACATAAATAAAATAATAAGTTGTAAATGTATCTCGAAGCCCATGGAAAACAAGTGAAAAATTTAAAATGTTTATAATTGACAGATAAATGTGAGTGTCAAAAAGCCAGAGACATTTCTTATTTTATTTTTAATTAAATATTAATAATTAGAGATACATACTTATATTACATATACTCGGCAGAAATAACGCCAATCTCATCAATGAATTGGAAGAATCTCTAACATTAGGAGAATAAGAGTGAATAGAATGAATTAAAAATTATATAAAAAAAGATTTGTGGTTTTGTGTGTAGGTATCAGAAATGTCAAATATGTACAATTTTTTTATGTTGTTGTCAAAATAAAATATAGATATTTCTATCAAAATAAGACGCCAAAAAAGTTTTTTTAATTTAAAAATTAAATAAATATATCATCACTGCATATTACCCATTTCTGGGTGTGCCAGTATCTACAAGACATGTAGACATCGGTAATGATGACGATATATTTTACCGTGTGGGCGCTTACCAGGCATCACCTCACGGGCACTCATAGCTGGTGTGGAGAGTGCACCACAGGGGTCACTTTTATGCCACTTAAAATTGGAAATACTTGGCGTTTGTCGAGATCGAACCCGGTGTCCCCGGGTTCGCGACCAGACACTTAGGCACGCGGCCACGGGACCCCCGTTTTTTTAATTTGAGGTTTTCATTTAGAAAACAGTAAAGAATTCTGCATCAAAATTGTGCATAGCTGAAGGCATTATCCAAAAACTGACACGTTCTTAAAATCTTAAAAACTGCCTCCTGCAAACTTTACATTTTTTGTCAAACCGCCTTTTGACACTGTACCCTGCAACTTTCTTGAGACATGAAAGTAGACATTTCACCTTTTTGCTTGGTACCGCAGAAGATTTGGTATGTGACTACAAGATGGCACGAAAATTCTAATTTTAAATTAAAATAATAATTATTACTCCAACAACTCCTTTATATCATTTCATTAATTTCCTTCTCGCGTTTAAAACCCCAATTTCTTATAATTAAAATCTCATTTTCTGCGAAAAGCATTCCGCAATCCGATTTTATGCAGCATATTCCCCGCTAATATTCTCGTTTATTTCTCGCGAAAATTGTGTAAAAGTAGAAAAACATACTCATACTGAGCCTCTTGTTACAGTTTTTCGACATTTCATAACATCGCGCTAAACGCTGGTCTGATAATCGGCTGTATCAGCCTCCGCAAAACACTATAGAGGAAAAACGTTTCTAGAGCGAAAGGGCTTGAGCATGTGGAGATATCTACTTTGCATTTTTATTAAATTGTGTGGGATATAGGATATAAAATAGAGATTTTCTGGAGAAGTGGTAGTTTTAAATAAAAAACTGGGGGTAACAAGAAACGGGGAAATAGCACATAACAATGTTAAGTATTTTGTTAAGTTGCTAAATATATACAGTAAAATTTTTGAAAGAAGACCGATCAAGGCCATCTACGAAATGCATCTATTAATTATTATTTTATGCTGTCAAATTTAGTGGTGTTGTTTACATAGTTTTTATAAGGTATACAAGATATTATGTACCCTTATAAAAACTAAGTAAAAGACACTACTAAATTTGACAGCACAAAATCTTAATTCGTAGATACAATTCGTAGATGGCCTTGATCGGACTTCTTTCAAATATTTTACTGTATATATATATGTTTATTTTAACAAAATAGGACATAGTTATAAACATTTAATCGAGAAAAAATAGTATCAATCTTTCAATATCCGATTAAAATTTTAACTACCAGTTGAATAAACATAACTGATATGAAATAAACTGTTAAATGACAAATTTTATCATTGCAGTCAATAATCCGATTTAATATTGTTTGAAAAAAGGCGCACCTTTTTCCTGGACAGTGAACAAAGTTTAACCCGTCACTGTATTCGGGTAAAACTTATTAATAAAGGCCGAGAGATATCACAATATCTGTCAAAATGTTACTTACATTTGTATTTGTTGTAGATTTTATTTGTTTATAATATTGAAAAACTGTATTAACAGCGTTATGGTGTGGTTACAACCGTTAAATTGATTTTTAGAGCCTAAAAATAATTTAAATGACAACGGTAATAAATCGCGCCCTCATCGCCCATTTTAAAACTAGAGTTTTTGGGGGTTTTGGCCAGATTTAAAATGAAATTTCTTCTACCAAAAGAATTAAAATTATTTCTTGATAACTTTTGTTAGAATTTGGATAGAATGCTCACAGGATTTTGACATCTTATTAAAAAGTAAGATTGTAAGCGCAGCACACTTACGGCCGATTTCACCACCGATTCCTAAACCGTTGCCTAGCAAGGAATTTCCTAAATTTAAGAACTGCCTAAACTGATACTTATCCATTATGGATTTCACCAAACAAAGCAATGCCCAGCTAGGAATTACTTACGTAGGCATCGGATTATTAGTTACTTTTGTGATATTATATGTGCACACTGGAAATAAATGAATAATTTCTATAATTTATGATATTTGTCAATTGTATTTGTCAACATTGACATAGGAAATTATGTAGAGATATTAATATTACGTTGAGATATACGAAATAATTAAATTTTTAATGAAATATATTTTACTGTAAATATATTTTAAAATTTGTATTACAGAAATGGAAAATATAATGAAAACGAACAAGAAGAAAAAAATACAAATGTCAAAATATAGAATAAATAATACAATAACAAAAACTGAATCCTATGATTTCAAGAAAAAAATTAAAATATTATAACCGGAACGCATATTTATGATATTTGGCTATTTTTGTAGTAATTATGAATTAAGTTATATATGAATGCCCAATGTAATTTCCCAAAATATAAAATAAAGAATAAAACGATATACACGTATTTACTAATTAATTTAATATCATATAAACTCATAGCTATATAAAAATTCTGTTTTCTATGAAAAGGACACTTTTCCAAAACCATTTTTATCACAGAATTCAAAACAATTTGTTCTTTCTTTTTTATCTTGTGCATATCTTTCTATTTCTTCGTAATAACTACCAAAATTTTCAATAAAATTGTACAATTTTAATTTTGAAGTGTCAGCTGTCAAACGTTAGGAAATACTTAGCGATTTGGGCATCGGAAAACAGATACCTAGCTAAGTAATTCCTAAATCGAGATAGGCAATGCTTAGCGGTTGGTGAAAACGAAATTTTGCTAGGTAATGCCTATGTGTTGCACATCGGGTACATAAGAATTACTTAAATTTTAGGAATCGGTGGTGAAATCGGCCATTAAACATTTAAATTCATAAAGCTTCCGGGACCAGTTAAGCTGTACGATCCAAATGTCAATCATTTAAGGTTTTAAATTCTGAGAAACATTCAAAAAGCGGCAGAAACGTATGCGAAGTCCAGAATCGTGCAAAATATTACTAAAGAGTGTTTTTGTCATTGTATTTGTGTATGAGGTAATTTGGAATATTTTTTATTATGTTTAAAAGAATATAAAACCAAAATCAA
This sequence comes from Ophonus ardosiacus, assembly GCA_943142095.1. NCBI lineage: Eukaryota > Metazoa > Arthropoda > Insecta > Coleoptera > Carabidae > Ophonus > Ophonus ardosiacus. The sequence continues at coordinate 12,458,875 of OW964831.1, read as the reverse complement.
AGCACGCAATTTTATAGTACCTATAAAATATGAAGTACACATGAAAGATAGTTGTTATAATGTTTATGAGCTGTCATTAAATGTTTGAATATTACAATAAAATAGAAGTTTTACTTGTCATGTTCATCACTTTCTCGTTCATTAAGCGGTCCATCAAAATGAACAAATTCGAATCAGTTTCCCTATTCTTATGACATTGCATTGCATTTGTTCGTTTTAATGAACCGTTGATTTTTCAAGGAATTGATAAACGTTTCTGCAACCGACCACGATCTTACTGAATTTAAATCTTCGATACTTCAAAGAAATTTCTTCTTGCTTTCATAACGGCTTGAGAAACTGGAGAAATTAATTTGAGTATCTTGATTTATGCAAATCAATAGGACGATACTGCTACGTAAGAGTATCTATCCAGTTATTGCATAAAGTTCTCTTTATATTTTAAATTTTAAAGTTTGTATTGATCTATTTTTCAAACTAATTTTTCATATGACCCGGTTTGATATTTAAATTTATTTTAAGCTTCATATTCATAAGACTATAAATAGAAATATATCTCGAAGCACATCTATTTTTTACTAATAAAAACATGATACGAATTCCAATAAATATTAAATTCGAATCTTTCAGAGCAAATATACATATATAGTGAAATTTCATTGTATAATAATTTTATTGCTATTAGTTTTTATTTTGAATCATATTTATTTGCAAATCTGTGGAAGCCAAAAACACCGTGTCAAACCCGAAGAGGTGGCCTGTAATATAATTAACTACTGGGTTGGGAAGAAAGGACGGACGTTTTTAAAAACGCCACCAAAATTTTACAATTTGCTTAAAAAAAAAATATTGACAAATTTCGTAATGACATAGCATTTGACAAAATCAAATGTGCTTCATAAAAATATATGTGGATCCGTGGCCGCGTGCCTGAGTCTCTGGTGGCGAATCTAAAGAACCGGGTTCGATCCCGACCGACGCCAAATATTTCGAATTTTAAATGGCACAGAAATAACCCTTGTGGTGCACTATCCACGCCAGCAATGAGTGCCAGTGAGGTGACGCCTAGTAAACGCCCGCGCGATACAAATATGTCATCATCATTACCGATATCTGCGATGAAGCAGATTGGCACACCCAGAAATGGGTAATATGCCGTGATGATATATTTATATTTATTTATTTATTTATTTATACTTATCTGAAAAGTGGAAAAAAGAAATAAACTTTAAACCTGGAAATATTATAATAATATTGTGACAAACTTGAACTACTTTTATAGGAAAAATATTGAAATAGAAATAAAACAGAAAATACTCTAAATGTAAATAAAGTAGCACACATCTCTTGGGGCTGGGGTAACTCATGCGCAAAGAGACTACGTTTATATGAATATATTCGAAGATACAGAAGAGTAGTATGTTCGATTTATTTACTTTTATATTTTTAAACGAATATTCATTGGCCCTGATCCAGACTCTCGAAAAGTATCTAATATTCTCTGTTGAATTTCATGCAGGGTAATTCTAATTTGTACCTATTTTAAATTCGGAAGTAAACATACAAGAACGCAAAGAATTTTAATTCATTCAGCCGAAAAATATACACAACCCGAATTAACGTTAACAGAAAACCTTTTCGTGTGATACTCATGTTGACGGTTTCCATTTTCTTCAATTTCAACAACCCTCAAAATAAACCTACCAAAGTTTTATCCTACATCCCTCATTATTTTACAATTTTGTTACCTTCAAAGAAAAACAAAATCATCGCAAATACAGAATACGTAACCACTAACAATGTTGAATGTTGTCAGCAAAAGATTTTTGATTACAACAAAAACAAATGTTAATTATAATAAAGAAAAATTGATTACACTAACCAACCAATACTTTTAAGAAGACATAATAAGTAAAATTGGATGATTCAATATTTCAATTCAAATTTAATTATATTTATGTGTCGGGAATATTTCCAACCTTACACGCAGAAACATCTGGAGAATACCAACTTCTTAAACATGATATTTATGACGAGTTGTCACACATTAGTTTATTATTTACTAGCCCTGTGCAAAAAAAAATTGCCTGCATCTATCTATTATAATTTGTCGTATAAAGGCAAGGAAGCTATTATCTTCGGTCAAAAAGGTCGGTGGTGAGTTTTTAATGAATAAGCACGTTTTAGAGTCCCTAGAATACGATTTTACTATTTTTACGATACATACATCAAATTGACGGAAGGTCTTGTGCTGGTCACAACAGATTTTTTATTTAACGTTTTATCATTAATAGTTGCCTTGTAATTTAAGAAAAAGGATATTAGGCTAATTATACACTAAAAATATATAGATAATATTACCGTTCCTTTGCCATCGGTACGCGCTACGCGACAATAAGTGGGCGATGGTGAAAATAGCTAGTGATTCTGTCGAGACGAGATATTTCTCGATTCTCGTCTCGTCTCGTACTCGAGATTTCTCGTCTCGACGAGACAAGACAGGAATATAAAAAATATTTTACGAGACGAGAAATATTTGCCGAGATCTCGATTCTCGAAAACTGGTTCCGAGATTTCTCGGTTGTTATTTTTCTCATGAGTTATATTTGCAAACGTGTGAAATTTAACATATTTTTAGTAATATCTGTATATATTTAACTATGGCATTTTTGAACAAAAATATAATAAAGTATTTGACATTTTATCTGTCAGAATTTGTTAAGCGTGCATTACACAAAAAAGTTTTCTTTTAAGTTTTCTCTCTCGCAAAATGACATAAGTGCAAGAGAGACAAATGAATAGACTTTTAACGAAAAACTTTTAAAGAAAACCTGGAACATGCGCTACTTTTTTCTTAAAAAGTCCCTACAAATTTTAACTGTCAAGTAACTGTCAAATGCCATTTGTGTTTATATTTTTGATGTATACAAGTAGTATTAAAAACGATCGATATTGAACTGAAAAATAGCAAAATGGGATAGAGAAGTAATTGAAATCTTAATGTAAGTATAACTTAAATTTTGACACTGGGATATTTTAATTCACGCAAAACGTGATCGTGTAAATATACTTGTAAGGTCACTTATAAAGACAAACTAAGATTTTTAGCGTTATTTTCTTTTTAATGTTTTATAACAGATTAGAAAATACTAGATAAATATTAAATTAATAAAATTGTAACATAATAAATTTTGCACAAGTTTTAGGTTTTATCAAATTTTGACAGATAAAACGACAAATATTTATCTTTTTGTTCAAATTACTATTAATGCAAAATTGTATAAATTTAATAATTAGTTTATGGGAACAAACTATACATATTAAATTTCTGTCGAGAAATCTCGGCGAAATCTCGGCCGAGACGAGACTCTGTTAAACGAGACGAGAAAAATTTCGAGACGAGACATAATTTTATGAATTTGAAACGAGACGAGACAATGAATTTCTCGTCTCGTCTCGTCTCGACCGAATCACTAAAAATGGCAATCATCTAGGAGGCAGAAACTTAAAAATTTAGCAAGACATACAATTTACAACAGGGGAAATAAATAGTTAAAAAGGGCGCTCTGCTAACCTAACCTAATTATACAAAACTATTAATTTATCACCCAATTTTCCAGCGCACACTTACCTATCGTCCTATTTTCCATCGGCTACTTGACCACCCACCCACTTACCCTTAAAGTCACTAGATATATAAAGTACCGCAATTGCCTTCCATATTGTGTGGTGTCTAGCGTAGGCGCCAAATTTAAAATGGATTATCTTGAAACGAGTGCGTTATTACAAAGAAAAATAATCGGCAGTGAAATAAATCTATGAAGGTAATTAATTAATATTGATTTTATGTACATAATTTTTATAATATGCATACATATAAATACAAAACATAAATGATCAAAATGATGAAGAAAATAATAAAAAATAAGTACAATTAAAGTTAATTTTCCACAGTTCGTTCGACACGATGACAGCATTGACGCTAAAGTCACCAGGTATAGTGACTTTTATGGGCATAGCCAACTACAACTAGACCCTGATTCCGCCATATTGTGTCTAAAAAACGTTCTTCTCTAACACATTGGTTCAATGAATTGCGGTACTTTACATATCTAGTGACTTTAACTTGCCCTTGTCTTCTTTGCCATCTACCGGCGACATGAGTGCTTATCTGTTTATCGCCACCAATAGTGGGCAATAAAGTCAGAGATACATTCACACGATTTTGCACATCACACAGACACAGATTCAGTCCCAATCAGTGATGCGAATAGAGGGACAAGGGATCGAACGGAAATTGAACGGGAGATGTGAATTCCCCGACGTTAATTGCATCGACTATTTGATTAAAGGCTGAGTGACCGAGGAAGGTTTGAACCCGTGGTAGTGATGGAAACATTGGAAGTGGTGATGAGAGAGGAATTTACTAAATTTGTGGCTGTGGAAACAAATTGCTGTTTGGGTGGAACGCTTTGCTGAATATTAAGTTATAATGGAAATTTAAATTGTTACTCGTACCTATTTGTTCAATAGGACCCGAGCAGTCATATGACTTTGTAGACTTCGGGAAGCAGATATGGGGGCTCGTCACAATGACAGCTGAATATATACATAACCTATATTAAAAATGATTAGGCAGATATGGGGTCCCGTTGCCGCGTGTATGAGTGTCTGGTCGCGAATCTGGGGAACCGGGTTCGACCCGACTGACGCTAAAAGAAATATTTTGACTTTTAAATAGCACAAAAGTGATCCCTGTTGTGTACTTCCTCGCCAGCAATGAGTATCCGTGAGGTGACACCTTGTAAACGCCCACATGGTACAAATAGGTCATCATCATTACCGAAATGCGTAATATGCCGTGATGATATATTTATAATTATTTATTTACTTATTTATTTATTTAAGACTCACGTTATCAAATAATATTACTGAAGTAATAACGTCATGTACTACTACGTTTACACGGGATAGTAATTTATAGGGCGCGAGCAATCATTGACTTTGTTGGCTTTGACAAGCAGATATGGAGGCCCGTGTTAAAATGCCAGCTAGTAATGTATTTACATAGATGTCACGTTATTCTTTTTCATTCAAAATTTCATGATTTTTACAATTTCATGTGGTTTATTTAACTCCATAAGTAATTCAATTAAAGTTTGATAAAAGAAATATTTAACGACGGAATCAGTAGCCACCATTGGCCAATTCCCGTTTGAAATAATTCATTGTTAGCCTCTGAAATTGCTTTGTTAAAACTTTAAGCATGATAATGGTTGTATTATTCATTGTAATGTATTACTTATTAGTTCAAACGAGTACTACTGTAGCACAAGTTACAAATACTTAACTCAGAGGAAACTGACAATCAAGTGACAAAATAGTGACAGGATCGATACTTGATCGATATAAAATTCAATGTAAACACGGCCATGCCAACGCATAATTTTGAAATCAACTACAATTATTTCAAAAAAATTTATATTCCGTAAAAAGAATAGGGATTAACTTAGAAATGTCTGTAAATTTCATTAATATACACGTTCCTTAATACTAGTTTTTTTTTTTTTTTTAATAAGTAAGTTATGTATCATTTTATAAGGTTTTTTCAAGTTGATGACGTACGTCTTCTGCCTAATCATTTCTACTATATCAGTATAAGTAGTATATTGTGTTATTAGGAGGAAAAGTGATTCTTTGTGTGGCGAGCATGTAAGTTTGCACGGCGAGCGTAGCGAGCCGGACAATTACATGCGAGGCACACAATGACACTTTTACTCCGAATGACACATTATATATTTTCTTCAAACATACGTATTTAAATAAAATAATTACAACTTGATATTACAATAATTATAAATATATGACGTAAAGGACGTTTACTGATTTCAATTGCTTTGTTGCTAATGGATACATTCGTATTTGTTCACTTTTTGTTATAAACATTTAAGTGGAAATTTTCACGTTTTGGCGTTTAAATAAAAACTATTTTACATTCTCCTTATGTGCAATTATATCAGAATTTGAAGTATTGCCATGTACGGCCCTTGAAGTTATTGTTCAATTGGATGGAAGTTCAACAATATTGCTAAAGGATATAATATGTCGAGGAATCGATGAAAAATAATATGAACTTTTCATATCACTTTAATTCTAATTATTCTTACCGTCATTACCAATATATAAGTCTGCTATTTTATGTTATTTCGTTAAATATAAACTGTTTATATTTCAATTTGTAGGTTATCTTGATGAACTTGGGGCGATATGACAGGTTTCTATTTTATAATTTACTTCTTATTTGCTCATTTTATGTAGTTGCTATGGATATTTATTTATTTCATTTCTACCTTGTCAATCAAGTCACAAAAGATGCCATTTTTATGACGTTTGAAGAAAAATTATTTTTTTTCAGAATTTCATGTTGTTTATTTGCCTTGGCAACACTCATTTCGATATTTCACTATTCTAGGCATTCATTTATTTCAAAATGTTTTTCGGATTTAAAAAGGCGATAGCAGAACGCTTGAAACATTTTCTTCTAAATTCGTCCCCCAATTTCCGTTAGCAAAAGAACCAAGTAAACCTAACGATCTCATTTAAAACTTTGACGTTCATCTTCGCAAACATTGTTGCCCCTCGAACGTTAAACTACAAGAAGACAATCGACAACTAAGTTTATTGATCTGTTGCCAACTCCGGGATGTTCTGGAAATTGCGTTGTCGCCTCATCCATACAAACAATCCAAGAAAAAATAAATTACCAGGTGGTAGCCGAGGTGAATGCAAAAACGTAGAATAAGTTCGAAGTTTCACCAACTTTAGATCAATGTAAAATGTATGACGCCTGAGACGGCTTTAATGTGATTTATGGAAAATCGGGTACCTAGTTTAAAATCGAATAAAACTTTTCAATCGAAACTTAGTAGTATATAGCATTATAAAAAACCAAACAGAATGTACGTTAAGTTATAAGAAAAAATCTGATGTGGGCAGCATATTACCTTAGTTGGAAAATCAATGTAGCCTTCAGAGATTTCAAACTAACAATCCTATATACAGGATGTCTCTTAAATAGGGGGACATGGCTTAAACAACGAATTCCTGAGGCTAAAATAAGACGATTTAACCAAACTTGCTTCTACCGGAAAGTGTACCATTTAGCCAGAATTCTGCTTCAAAGTTCTTCGAATAAAAAATAATTTTGCTTTTATATGGTTATAAGTCATCTTTTAAGGTGATACTTGTTATTATTAGTAAACCACTAGTGTATGAAACTTAGGTCTCCCAACATTAATTAGACCGTAACTTTTTAATGGCAATGCCGAAAACGTGAAATTATTTTTCTTCAGAAAGATACATTCAATAGTAAACTTTTCTCTCTCTGTGTGTAATTTGTGATATCTGTTACGGTTCACACAGAAAAAAATAAAATCTGAGTGTCTGCACTGCTAAATTTTTAAAATAAATTTAATCTAGCAGTCTATCCAAATGTCAAACAAGTAATTTTTAATGACAGTAACGAGTTGTCAATCTTTACAACTTGTTTAGGAGTAAGCTAAGATATGTAATCGTCTTATTCATAATAATGGTAGTAAAATACTATTAGGCTGAACACACGGATGTTACTAATTTTAGAATATTGCAAAGAAAATTTTTGACAACCCGTAAAATAATTGTTACTGTCATTAAAAATTAGGTGTTTGACATTTGGATAGATTGCTAGATGAAATTTATTTTAAAAATTTAGCAGTGCAGACACTAAGATTTTATTTTTTTCTGTGTGAACCGTAACAGACATCACAAATTACACAGAGAGACAAAAGTTTACTATTGAATGTATCTTTCCGAAGAAAAATAATTTCACGTTTTCGGCTTTGCCATTAAAGTTACGGTCTAATTAATGTTGGGAGACCTAAGTTTCATATACTAGTGGTTCACTAATAATAACAAGTATCACCTTAAAAGATGACTTATAACCATATAAACTGTCATATCAAATTTCATCCAAATCGAATAAAGCGTCCGATTATTATAAGCAAAATAATTTTTTTTTCGAAGAACTTTGAAGCAGATTTCTGGCTAAACGGTACACTTTCCGGTAGAAGCAAGCTTGGTTAAATCGTCTTATTTTAGCCTCAGGAATCTGTGGTTAAGCCATGTCCCCCTATTTAAGAGACACCTTGTATATTCTATCATCTATTTTACAGTACTATACACTGATGAATCCTATTGTGATGTGTTTACGAAAATTTCTGCCATATTCTCCTCACGTAATTATAATGACAACATTGTTGTAGTTAATCATACTATGAACTAGTATTGTTGAATTAAATTACGTTCCGAAAATAACAATGAGAAATTAATATACGTTCTGCCAATCAAAGTTTTAATTAAAATCATACTGAAACGTGTACAGATATTTCTCACTTAACACGGTTATTTTACAACATGGTGTCACTCAAAGAATTAGAAAGAAAAAATCTGATGTAGCCAGCACATTACCTTGCGTCAATTCTATGTATTTTGTTCAAAGCCCATACCGAAGTTTCCCTGGAAAAGATTCTACATATCCAGTAAAATTGAAACACGAACACCAGAGCTGTTACTTTTAAAATGTAACTAGTTACAGTTACAGTTACCTCCAAAAAAAAGTAACTAAGTTACTTAAGTTCCAATTACTTTGGTGAAAGAACTAAGTTATTTACTAGTTACTCATTAAAAGTAACTTAGTTACCTTGAGTTACTTTCTAACTACTTTTAATGGCGTGAAGTGTAGACTTAGACTATTGACTTAGTTATTGTGTAGTATACATATTAGGGAGTTTTTGCACTAACTACGTTAACCTAAATTTTAACGTTATTGCTTGGCAACACCCAATCAGATTATTATTGTTAATGTTAACGGACCTACAGGGCCTCATTACCGTCTAGGCCCACGAGGCCAGCCGTCGATTTTCAATCTGAGGCCCCGCGCTCACATGGGCCCCGCACATTCAAATATCCAACAAAATTTAATAAAAAAGTATCTTTTTATAAATATTTGGGGCCCCGCTACGCTAATAACATATTCCCGAGACCCGGCAAAATCGCCAACCGTCCCTAGAGAGTAACAAAATATTACGCTAAATTTGGCCTAGGGCCCAAAAATCTTATAAAAAGGCCCTGCGGACCTCATTATAATATAATATAAAAATTAAAAGTGATATTTTATCTTGTAAGAAGGGAATTTGCAAAAATGAGACGAATTCAAGTCTTACAACCCTTGGAACAACGAACAAAATACAATATTTCGTTTATAACCTAAAAATTATAATAATTTTGATGATTCAGTGGCAGTTTAATTATAATTTATTAAAACGTATCATTTGTAAGCGAGGAAAACATTTGAAAATAATATATTTTATAATTTAACATTTAGTGACTTTTTAATTCTAGAATTAAAAGTTAAAATAATGTGTTATTTTTAGTTTTTCTGTTTACCGTACAAAAACCCTAGTATTAATGAAAATAATTACTTATTTTATTATCTATTATGGCTTGAAATCAATCAACAATAATATCGAATTTAATTATGCATTAAAATAAAAGTTACACATTACAGAGGGTATGCGCGATGCTGCGCTCAACACTCCCACTTTGGACAGACATTGATTTAAAACAAAACAGTTTAGTTAGTGTTTCTAAAAAAGGCATCAGCCTCAACAAAATATTTCTTAGAAATTTTAATCCCCCCGTTACTTTTTATGACTAAGTTACATTCCACTTTTTAAGTTACTTTGACTAACTTAAGTTACATTCTAATTTCTGAGTTACTTTAAGTAACTTAAGTTACTCAAGTAACTAGTAACTAAAAACCGTAAAGTTACCAACTACTTTTCCGCAGCAAGTTAAGTTACAGTTACCATATTTTAAAAAGTAACTAAGTTAAGTTACAAGTTACGTAAAAGTAACTAGTTAGTAACTAAGTTCCTAAAGTAACTAGTTACTGCCCAGCTCTGACGAACACATACTATTTTATATAAATTCTATACTGAAATTTTTAATTGGAAAAGATTCTATGTATCCAAGAAGATTATGACACGAACATAAACCATGTAAATTGCACTTGACAGTGACAATTAGAATTATTTGAATTTATCAACAGTTTCCATGGTTATTATGCATACACCTCACTGATTTATGAAAGTTATACCCTTATTCACCAACATCAAATAAATCTTCGAATAGCTTATTCATTGAATAAGAGAAAAATATCGCATCAAAATATGACAGCTAAAATAAATATCTTCATTTGTGTTATGGTATCGATGCGTTATTCAATGAATAACCTATTCGACTATTTATTTGATGTTGGTGAATACGGGACTTAATCTCTTTATAATTCTTTAACTCCATATCTATTGAACATGAAAAAAATTGTGTAATCAAACCGTATAATCAAGATATTCTTTCATTTTTATAACATAAAATGTCAAAAAATTATATTTAACAGCGTTTTTTTAAGAAAAACTGTTAAAACCTGCAAATACGGATATTTTCGATTGACCGATTATAACCAAAATCTCATCAGTTGTTCATGTGGATGTAAAGAAAAGGAATACGAAAGAAATATAATTCTGTAGAATTGTAGAGTTGGAGCTATCGTCGGAGAAATTTTTGGCACATACACACGCACACCACACTCACTGACATACACACACATACACACACACACACACACACACACACACACACACACATTCAGACGTCATCGTAACACTAGTAAAATCGTATAAATATATCATTACAACTTATCACCTTTTTCTTCGTGTGTTTATCTTCTTCTTTCCACAGATTTCGGTATTGACAATAACAATATATCAATACCATTGAAGGCGTGTACCAGAGTCATCACTTCACAAGCTGTTAAAGCTATCGTGAAGTATACAGTTTTTGGAGAAATATTAAATATCATTTATTTTCAGATTATTTTCCAAACATTAACATATTGACGTCATTAATCTTTGAGATATCGCCGAAAAAGGAATTTAATGTGTTTAACGTGTTTGAATGTTATGATTAATGAATAAATAAGAAAAAAAGTGTTACTAGTTCACATTTCTGATGAAATTTCAGTTGTTATTTTTTAAGCGAGTTTCGATTTAATATGTAGGTATCTAATTGGAATAAAACTTTGATTATTGGAAATAATGGCGCTAAGCTCGTTGTCAGTACATAACTATAATTTCCGACAATCCCAGGTTATACAATTTTGAGGATAATCTTGTTACAAATGCACTAAAGGCCTATTTATAATGAAGTAACGCAAGCGGTAAATCTGTATTATCGATATGTTCGTGAATTGCCAAAATTACATAATAAATTCTACATTTTATGGTTAGACCGGTTAGATTTTCAAAGCGATACCAAAAATAATTATGGATGATAGAAAATTAATCGAGAATCACCGAGTCAGAAACAGTATTGCCGCAACTATATCGTCGTCACTGTCAAATTCTATTCAAATTATTTTATACACTTATTTATGTCATGTGTCATAAAGACTATAAATAAAAGCGAGTTGAATTTGAACAATATATACAGAATACAGAATTATTTTGATTGGTTAGAAATGCTATCTTCGGCGTTATTATAAATCACATATTTTGTGTTTGCGTTACTGATTACGTTGCGTCGTTGCGTTGCGTTTTACGTTACTTCATTATAAATAGGCCTTTAAATATAAAAAACTAATATAATGTTTGTTCTTGTACTTTTGTGTATAAAATTTTATGTATGAAGAGAGGGCATTCACAGTTCGTCAACGTAAGACTGTGGAATCCTGATGATGAACCCCAAGGATATTTCTCGAAGGACCATTACTAAATATAGGGGAATAAAATGTTGTACGTGAATAAATTTGATCTTACGAAGAAATTAAATATTTAAGGTGAAGTGGGGTTGTGACACGGGGTTTACCCTAAGATTCTTATTTACTTTTTCTTTTGACTTTCTTTTCATACCCAACGATGACACTTTTTCTTACTAACTGGTGGACACTTGCTGGCTTGCACACCACTATACTGAGGACTACTGGTTTATTGAGACGGAACACACTTACGCTCAGTATCACTAAACACTTGATGATTGATGATGAACATAATCTTGGATGGATGACACACACAATATTTTTATACTAATTTTTATTTACACTTATTTACATTATTACTAACTTATATTTATTGATTACACTGAACATAATTAAACTAACTAAGCTGTTACAGTTACATTGTAACCTAATTACAAGTACTGGCGTAAACGCCCAAAAACGAAACACGGACTACCTCATGACCTTACTGGTTTCAATGTTAAACGGAGACTGCTTAAAAAACTAAAGATTATCACTTCAGCAGGACATATCTGAAGGGGGCAGGGCTTATCCCAGCCTCCATAGCTAAATAACAAGATTGCACGTAGCCTAGACAATAACTTATATAGTTAATGGGGGATTACACAATTTTTTTTATAATTTCATCTGAAAATATTAGGAAAACAAAGACTATTGATGAAAATCCGGTGAAAAAATTCCTATTAATAAGCGAGTTATGGTCTCCGAATTTTGAAAAGATTGACGTGACGTCACATTTATGTGTTTTTATAACAAACTGTTTTCATCATGGACCTAAATGTTCTTGAAATATATGCTATTTTAAGTTATATTTACATAAAAATAAATTAATATTATAACACTGTATAAGTATACATACTTTATAATTACAGGTGTATTTAAATTATTAAGTTTAATGCAAGAAATTTATGTTAAAATAAAAACTGTTTGGAAACTGTAGTACAGGAATGTTAGCCCCTCCTTTCGAATTTGAATTTCTTAACTTCCATTGGTAGTAATCCCACCTCCTAACACGCTATTTGTAATGCATGTATAGGCGGTTTCTCGGTCGCCAATCAAAATATTTTCATATTAGTGTCGAAGCGTTATAACAAAAAACCCTTTATTTCCGAAATATCTCAATTATACCATTTCATTTTTTTTATTAATATTCGTTACTCAGCATATACATTCGTATTTTTTTACTATTTTCCTTTAATTCGATTGAGCCGTAATCCCCCATTGTCAAAACAATAAATGTCTACGCGGTTGACATCTAGACTAAACAGAGATATAGGAAAATGATTATTATTTCTAAACAGAATTTTGACTTACAAAGTTGACAGAGTTAAAATGTTGATATTGAAACTATAATTTGGAAGAGTTTATAATTTATAAAGTTATTTACTATTTCACCATGCTCACCTTGTTATAGGGTAAGTGCAGACTGGTTTTTGTAAAGTTGGGATTTAAACCTGTGTATTTCAGTCTACGATTCTAATTTTCCTTGTAAATTTTCTTTTTGAAAGTATATTGTACATAATGTCAACTACTCTGCACTTTCCCCGAAAATGGGGCAAGAGCGTAACTTTGAGTTAAAAATACTTATTTTATGTACACCGGGGCAAGAACAAAATATTAACAAGAAGTGTACATCTCATGTGATTGTTTAGCACTGGTTGATTTAAGCGAGGATAACACGTTCAGTCTTGCACGACGTCTACGTCGAATAACTCATATTAACTTGTAGTACATTACTATATACTAGCATGAAAAATTTCGCTCATATAATGAAAATAACCGGTATATGCACTTGCCTCGTTTGCAAACTTACACTACTCCACCTACAATATTTACAAGACATGAAACTTTTATTTAAATATTGTGAGAAATTCTTTATTTGTCTACTGTCTAGTCTCGACTATTGTTTAAACATGACTGTTTTGCAGTAAATTTTACTTTGCCGTCTCTGGCTTCGGCCGTTAGAGTTAATAAACATTTTGGCAGGGTGTACAAATGACCAGCTAAGTACTGGACAAGACAATAAACAAGAGTTATTCTCACTCTCTCCAGTCGATTCCGGTAACTCGGGTTTCCTATGAACAGAGTTCTGATAATCTCAGTTTTTGCTACACTGCTAATTATCACAATAATCAATGATCAAAGATGGCATCATAATACAAAGTTATACAGAATACTACGTATATGTTCATAAGGTTGCCAATCCAAACATATAAAATGCCTATATCTATACCTGTAAAATTTCGTATGAACGAATGAATGGTACCTACTGTGGAATTAAAAATGATTGATCGTTTGGTCTTACGGTAATTGATTGACGTATAAATTTGGAATTTTCATTTTGAAAATGCTCACTTTTCCGTTATATGACGAGCGTTAATAAGCAGTAAATGGTAAAATACAATTTGTGTGCATGTACGCTGACAATCACGTCAAAAAAACCAATTACGTTACCGTCGCGTCATTTTACACAGCACGGCTGTCAAAAAATCTCATTAGTTAATTAAAGAAAATTTTAATATAATATGTCACTGCTACTCTTCACACATCATAAATTAAGGACGTCTAAAAGCAAAAAGAAATATAAATATCGTGAAGGCCGGCCAAATGCTGCAAATGATAAATTATGATAGCAATAACTCTAATTTAACGTCAATCGAGACGTATACTCTTCTTTTGTAAGGACTATTCAACGTTAATCAAGAATATATAAAAAGTCCAATGGAATATTATATTGCTAGTATAACTTAATACCTTCCTTTTATACTTATTCTAAAAAATATGAACATTGTATATTTATAATAATTAAAATAAATAGCTTCATTTATTAAATTATACGTTGTTCTTCAGTCTTGTAAAATATTATTTTATTATTTTGGCTTTTACAAGACTAAAGTCCTATTTATTTTAATTATTATATAGTTTCTATTTCTACAGTCTTTTATATAAATCTTATAATGTATATTTATTATTCTTAAAATTTTTAGCTTAGTTATTAGGTACTAAAATTTATTGGCATACGCAGAAATGGGTAATAAGCCGTGATGATATATTTATATAAAAAGTTTGAGTAGACCGACTTCAGCAATTAAATATATAATATTTAAAAAATCTGTTGTGGCGAGCACTATACCTCCCGCCAGTACTTTTGATGATGCGCCACCGGCAAAATTGTGCAATAAAGTAAAAACATACTTTTCTTATGAAATTAAACCGAGTGTTATTATTTTTTTTTAACTTTTATTAATGGGGTCCTCCACTCTATTTTTTTTTTTTTATTTTATTTTAAATGAATGTTCGTTAAATTTTGAAACAATTCGTAGTATTCAAACTCTTAATTGTCATTAGTTTAACTGTATTTGATTTTCAATGTCGGCATGACGTCACAGCGGCTTCTCTCGCTTCGCACCAGACTCTATGGTAGGCTGCGAGAGAAAGATAGCAATAGTGTGACGTCACAGTGGCACTGACAACAAATTTCAAATGTTTTTTTACCTTCCGTCACCTTTAGGTAAGGAAGGTATTGTCTTTGGGCAAAAAATTCAGTTGTGAGTTTTTAATGAATAAGCACGATTTAGGGTCCCTACAATACGAATTTACTATTTTTAAGATGATGTCTATGTATGTGTGTGTGTGTGTGTGTGTGTGTGTATGTGTGTCCGTGTGTGACAAATAACTCCAATACTCTTATTCTAAAAATTATAATTCTTTCGTATTCCTCTTCTGTACATCCATATGAAGAGTTGATTAGATTTTGGTTATAATTGATCCACCGGAAGTACCCTTATTTGAAGTTTTTAACAGTTTTTCTTAAAAAAACGCAGTTAAATATTATTTTTTGACATTTTGTTATTATATTTATTAAAGAAAATACTCTTCTCTTTTTGGTTTGATTATTCATTTTCCTTCATATTCAATATATGTAGAGTTAAAGCATTATAAATAAATTAATTTTCAAAAATTAGTCAGCTTTGCTATTTATCATGGAAACAGCTGATACATTCAAAATTCTAATTGACAGATGTGTGTCGCAAGTGCAAAACCAAATATGGAAAGTATGGGATGAAAAATTAGTATTTCATAGTGGTCCTCTCAAGTGACATGCAGTGAAAGGCTAAAAAGAAGATGGAAGAAGAAGACTTGAGGAAGGAAGGACTGTGTGAAGAAGATGCGTTGGACAGGAATGAGTGGAAGAGAAGAAGAAACAGCGACCCCTAATAAAATAGGAAAAAGCTGAAGCAGAAAGTAAAATGTGTCAAGTACATTTTTCTTAGTGTATGTTTATGTCATAATTTTATTGGATTTATAGAACCTTTTCAAATGAACTTTTGGTATGAAATTTGTAAATAATAGTATGTGTTTGTGTTCGATTTTACATGATATTATATAGAAACTGTTCCACGGTCCTTTTGGTATGGGATTTGTGCAAAATACATCGAATTGACGGAAGGTCTTGTGCTGGCCACAACATATTTTTTACCTTTATATCTATTTATTGAATAGTACTTTAAGTGCAAAGTGTACATTTCATAATTTTTTGTTATGGTGGAGGACCCCATTTAAATATGTACCTACATATTTATTGATGCTGGAAACTATATTATGTTTCTTTGCATTCGTATAATTGTTTTATTTATTTTTGCAATTTTCTTTTTAAAATGTTACCATTAATAATTTGAAATGATAGGTTTTTGACAGTGACTTTTATCTGTCAGTTACATACATTTGAAATATGAACTGTATAAGAAAGGAATTGTGTTTATCTTTATAACATAGGCTCCCGGATTTATAAAATAGATTATTTGATATATTTATCTGTAAAATATATAAAAGTATGAATGCATACCTGTAGAAAATTTAAAAATCTTTAATTCTTGTAATAACATAAATCGCGAAAAAATTACATTTAAAGGTATTTTTTGAAAAAAAAGCTATTTCCGGTTACTTGATTTACACCAAAATCTAATGGGTTCTTTCCAAGTTAGAATAAGATAGAAACAAAAGGTAGAATTTTCTAAATGTTGGTATTTGAGTTAGAGAGTTGACAAAATACTCACCCATACAGATATCACTCTGAAAATATTAAAATCAGATTATAGGGACCTTAAAACGTGGTCATTTAAGTAATTTATAGCACGATCTCTATACCTATTTTACCAAGGGTAGCGGGAGGTAAAAAGTCGTACTTAACAAGTATCACAAAATTTCAATCTCTGAATTAACCTCTTAAGCCGCGTACAGACCAAGTTCGCGAATAGCTCGCGAACAGCTCGCGAACGACTCGCGAACCTCTGCAGAAGTCGGTGTGTACCAGAGATAGCGAGCAGTTCGTATTCGGGTTCGAGTTCGGCCAAAGTTCGCTACATGAGCGGTAACTTGAAAGAAAGTGTTAGCAAACAGCAGTTCTAGTGTGGACGTTCATGGTGATGATCGATCTTAAAAGTGTAGTTAGCTCTTTTAACAGTGGAGTGGAGTGAAGAGAAAATTATTAATTTAATCGAACAATATGAAGTGCATCCTAATTTATGGAATCCAAAAAATCCCCATCACAAAAAGCGGAATATGAAGAAAAACTCGCTTCAAGAAATTAGTGCGGCTCTAAATATGCCATAGTTTGCAAATAAATTTTTTCTCCACCACCTTCTTTTACGGTTTCTTTCTGCTTTCTTCTTTTTCAAAGCTGTTATAATTAAGAAACTTGCACACGCAACAATATTTTCTTCCTCGCTTGACGACGTGGACATTGTTTCTATATATTTTAAAATACTGAAAATGCAGGACGCGTAGCTTTATAGCGAACTTCTGACGAACTGCCTTCAAACTAAATGACGAACTCGAGTCTCGATTCGAAAACAGTGGTGTGGACGTTGAACTCTCGAACAGTTCGCGAGCAGCTCGCGATCAGCTCGCGAACTGTTCGTAAAAGCTGATTTTGGTCTGTACGCGAAGGGTTTATCATCCGTCCACTCAACATAGTCAGTGCCTTCTAGGGGCTTTAGTGCGCCACACTGATGAGTTACAATAAGAGCAAAGCGCGTCTGTGGCTCTGGTTAAGAAGGTCAATTTCTGATGAATGACCGAGAGGTTAATTCAGAGATTGAAATCGTATAAAACTTGTCAAGTATGAATTTATAAATATTATATTAGAACATTTCCACCAAGTTATTGTAATAATGTACTTCATTGTTATACATTTATTATTCATTAAATTTCTTATTAAAGTCTATTCTATGTGCAAATAGAAAAACAAAGTTCTTCAACAAAATTACAAATTCCTTTTGTGCATATTTAAGCAAAGAATAATAATCATTTTAGCATTTCAAAGGGTTCTCCGACACAGGTAAATAATTCCTGCACTCACTGAAACCGAGAAAGAATTATTTGAGAATATCTGAATTTTTATGAGTGCGATATTCGTTGATTTGTAGAAATCCCCCCCGGATTCCAAACGGAATATGAAAAGTTACCGTGGATCGCGAAACTCGCTCTGGAACATTTAATCCCGCTGGTATTAAATAAAATGGGACACTGTCACGGAAATTTATAGATTGCATTAGCGGCGAATTTTCCTTGAAAGGATTAATTTAAGAAATGTAAAAGGATAAATTTTGAACGTGATATCGTTAACGTTGTACTAGAAATCAGGTACTTCGGAAAATAGTAATCGCAGATAATTTTTATACCTCGTTAAAAGAGGTATTGGATTCATGTTTAATATCGCGTAACCAGATTTTAGTGAATAAGCACTTTTTAAGGTCTCTATAATCAGATTTTACTATTTTTACAATGATGTCTGTGTGTGTGGATGTTGGAGGATCTTATGCATATAAATAGTGATTGAATAAATAGTTGTATTACAGTAGTATCTAAAATAAAGGTTTAATTAAACTATACGTTCATTAAAACTTTATTTTAAACGCTTATATAAATTGTTTCATTCGATTTAATATTTTAGAATCACATATTTTTATTTTAATAACTAATTGCATGTTTGTTACAACATTTTCTATTTATTATACATTTATTTTACATTCATGTTTTCATTTATAATACAATTAAATATTAATTTCTCTTGAAACATGACATGAATTAAAAACAATATAGCAATTAGTTTACCATTCAAATTACATATTTTTAATATTTCAGTCAGTAAATAGTCTACAAGCACCAATAATTTAATTATTTATAATCATAAATACTTAGGTACTATAGTCCGTTTTAAAACTAATACTAGTAAATTTTGAATATGTTTCTTAACAAATTA
Organism: Ophonus ardosiacus; assembly: GCA_943142095.1. Classification (NCBI taxonomy): domain Eukaryota; kingdom Metazoa; phylum Arthropoda; class Insecta; order Coleoptera; family Carabidae; genus Ophonus; species Ophonus ardosiacus. Next base: position 12,439,721 of record OW964831.1, on the reverse strand, counting down.
TTTACATGTACTTATGTAGTTGTAGTGAAGTAGTCCAAATTAGAAAGTAAATATACAGGCTTGGGCAGAAAAGATGCACGTTTTTCAAAACGTCACAAAATTCATATTTTTTATTGACAGATTTAAGTTTGTAATGGCATAGCATTTGACAAAATCAAGTGTGGAAAACAACATCTTGTATGTAGTGTCCGTTATCATTAATGCTTTTCTGGAGGCCTTTTACGAAGTTTGCAAACCTCTTTCCAACATCGCTCTGTCAATTTGGGCGACTTCTAAATTTGTTGGGTAAAAACTTTTAACGACTACTGCAAACCAGTATATTATACAGATAAAAATCTGTCTAACATTCAATGGCGGACTAACTTCTTCGGAGGCCCGGGGCGGCCTCTAATGCCGGGTCTCTTATATTGGGACCTAGAGCTACCAACCCACCGCAGGGTCATTCCGGAAGATTGTGGTATGCCTTATAATTCAAGGTTACGTTTTTTCAAGGGATGGGAAAAGCGGCATATTTTTCCCCTTTCATGTACAAAAATAAATTACCAGATCACAGAATACATTTCGATTTCGAGTGAGAATACGCAAAACGACGCGGTTAACTTCGTGTAATATCGGACGTCGAAATGATCCGAGCCGAATTGGTTAGTAAAAAATAAACGCGGTAATAAATGTTGAGGCAAAAAATTTAAATTTGACCCAATGAATTAAATGTAACAGAAAGTTTTACAAAAAATATGTAGGCGAGGTACCAAAGCGTTGATTCCGGGAGACGGGAGAAATATTAAAATTGAAGCTTCATTCCGGGAATATATACATTAAAAACTCTAGACCTCAGATAAGTTGCAAATTTATAAAATAAATCGTATCTGAATCATCAACTTCACTTGATTTAGTGATAAAATCACTAAATTCGCAATACTGCTACCACTCAAATCACTGATACGATTTGGGGATTCCCGAGCCGTAGCTACAGTGTTACCAGTGTTTTTAAGTTTTAATTTCCCACACAGGAACCTAAATGTCTCTTGATAGAAAAGAGACATTAAGAAAACCGACTCGAGTATTTATAAATAAATAAATAAATAAATATATCATCACGGCATATTACCCATTTCTGGGTGTGCCATTATCTACATATATGTAGACATCTGTAATGATGACCATATATTTTACCGTATGGGCGCTTACCAGGCGTCACTTCACGGGCACTCATAGCTGGTGTGGAGAGTGCACCACAGGGGTCACTTCTGTGCCATTTAAAATTGGAAATATTTGGCGCCGGTCGGGATCGAACCCGGTTCCCCCAGGTTCGCGACCAGACACTCATGAAGGTGATTATTTAGTGGAAAATCTTAGGACTGAACCTTTTCGTTTTGTTTTTCTTTTTTTTTTTGACCTGGAAACGGGGGCCCGTCTGTTTGGTAGGGCCCGGGGCGAACCGCCCTTGTCGCACCCTCCCTCCTTAGTCCGCCACTGCTAACATTTTATGCAAGTTGCTTTCATTGCAGTTTTTATTATTATGCGAACAATAATTCACACACCTTCACAACACAGCGACAATAAAAATGCAAATTCACCTCTTTTGTCCACCATCTTGAATCTGATGTTCTTTTTACTATCACATTTCTATGTGGGAATATCAACCGTCATATGAAAGTCTCCTTCTGTTTTGATTAATATCGATTTCTTGTTTTATGTCAAAATTTACGAGAACATCGCAATTCCACAGTTGTTCACGGACTAATGCTCTGATACTGTCGATATATTGCAAGAAAACAGCGATAGAATACGGATAGCGGATAGCTTGACATTTTTTGTTTGATAAATAAATAAATATATCATCACAGCATATTACCCATTTCTGAGTGTGCCAGTATCTACAACACATGCAGACATCGGTAATGATGACGATATATTTTACCGTGTGGGCGCTTACCAGGCGTCATCTCACGGGCACTCATAGCTGGTGTGGAGAGTGCCCCACAGGAGTCACTTTTGTGCCATTTAAAATTGGAAATATTTGGCGTCTGTCGGGATCGAACCCGGTTCCCCCAGGTTCGCGATGGCAGATCTAAATCATATTTTGTTGCACTATTTCGATTATTCTACATATATATGCAAACTTTAATATTATGTTCGTGCTACACACTCTAAAGCGGATTTTTTTTATTATAAATCTTACAAAATAGTTTTTTGTCATATACATAAATTAGTGTTTACTGGTCTACCCTGATTACAATATATCGTATGCATATTTACTCCAAAATTTCAATTTCTCTAAATTATCTGATAGACGTAACAATGCTCTACTTATCCACTTATATAAACTAATAAATAACTTAATAGATGATCCATTAACATTAACCTTAATTACTATGCGTGTACCTTCCTTCAATTCCAGACAAAATCAAACTTTCCAACCCTTTCCTGCACGCACAAATCTGCTTTTGAATTCTCCTTTACAACAAATGTTTACACTTTATAATAATATTGAAAATCTTACTGATATTTTTTTTTTGATTCTTTATCTATTTACAAAAATGTTTTATACAGAGCTAATTAAATTAAATTCAATTCAATCAAATAATTGTACTAAACTTAACTTTACTTCTATTTCTAGTTTGTAATCTTTTTTGTATATTTACTCTTGTACTTGTATTATACTTATGTAGTTATAATTTGTTCCTGTCCATTTTTTGGGTTCGCCTGTTAGGGCAGTGTATTGTTTAAATAAATAAATAAATACATTTATGCAAAGCGGCAGTATTTTGCATATGGAAATATTACGCAGGATGTTCCAATTATTGCGCCCTGCGTAGGTTTGATTAGGTTAGGTTAAAGGAAAGAATATAGATTATTGCCACACCCAAAATATGACAATAATATAAAGGGTTGGGCAGAAAGGACGAACGTTTTTTAAAACGTCACAAAATTTATATTTTTTGCTTAAGAAAATAATTATATGTAGATTTGAGTTTGTAATGACATAGCATTTGACACAATCAAGTGTGTAAAACAACATCTTGTATGTGGTATCCGTTATCATTAATACATTTTTGGAGGCGTTCTACGAAGTTTGCAAACACTCTTTCCAACTTTGCTCTGTTAATTTGGGCGACTTCTCCGCAAATAGCGTCTTTCAGTTCTTTCAATGTGCAGGATTTGTGTTCGTATGTACGTATCTTAACACGTTCACTGCCGATCATCTGCCCTCTTACTGCCTGTTATGCCGGGTCTTAGTTGTGGAAACTAACTATATCACAATTATTTTTACTATGCCATATGACAGAACACTTGCGTCATTACATTTTTGGTAATGGGACTCTAGAAATTAGTGATGTGAGATGTATTATGAGTTTTTTATACCAGCTCATGGTTTTCCTTTCACTGGCATGTCAGCATTTTGTCCTGGCAGTGTACTCCCGACATATTGATTATATTATCGCTTTTGGTTTTCTAATACTTCTCCAAATTTTTTGTTCTGTAATTCTGCATCTGATATAAGCTTTTTGTCACGACAAGAACGTACTTTCTTTTGCACCGATGGTCCCGGCAATTGATTGTCCATTGTAGAACTCAGAGTGCCCAAAACCCAAAACCAACTATGTACCTGTATAAAGTGTACCTAAGGTGCCTATAAGAGCGCAACTGTAAGTTCCTAATTCCTGTGAGATACTGAAGCATAGAAGAATGTATATAATGATGGCACAGACGTTGTGTCATCGGCATAGCACGCAAAATACCAGATGACACAACGTATGTGTCATAGGCAGTGAACGTGTTAAGGTGACCCCACAAGAAAAAAATCACATATAGACAAATCAGAGGACCGAGGAGGCCAATGAATATCACCAGAAATGAGGCGATTCGGAAAAAGAGGGCGAATTAGGTCCATTGATCTTTGCCCGTGTGGGTTGTCGCCACATCTTGCTGAAACCACACACGTCGGATAGGAATACGGTTTCTTCGTAATTCAGGCAAAAAGATGTTGTGTATCATCTCGATATAGCGCTCCGAGTTCACGGTAACAATATTTATTCCCTCCAGAAATGCATTAATGATAACCTACGCTACATGCAAGATGTTGTTTACCACATTTAATTTTGTCAAACGCAATGTCATTACGAACTCAAATCTGTAAATACATTTTTTTTTTTAAGCAAAATTATCAATTTTGTAACTCTCTGCCCAACCTTGTCGCTACCTAATAAGCTAAAAACGAAAATTACACGAATGATCTACTAAATCATTTTACTGTCCCACCTATGTTCTAATTAGGATAATAGGACCTAGTTTTCATGTTATATTTATTATTAGATCTGTTAATAACTAATAATTATTAACAATATTAATACAATAGGGCTGTTGCAAGAATATGACTTCTAAGTATTAAATTTGAAAAGATATTGTTCTTTAAAGACCCTCAAATTTGAAAATATCACGAAATATCCTTTAGATATTTTACAATTAATTTTTGAAATTTGGATAAAATTTTGAATAAGTCACGTGATCTGAAACAGAATGTGACATCGGAGTACATACATCTTCAGCGGTTCTAAGGTGTCAAATGTATTGTCAAAGTTGTCAAACAAGTGTCAAATAAGAATCACGACTAGAACTTTAAAGTAAAATATATTATCAATTTATATAATAAATTCAGTTTTTATATTTTATTTTACCTCAACTCTCTAACACCCCTTCGGTAGCAGTAGAACATTCGTTCAGATATAAATTCAGCCATCATCCAGCTATCGACCTTCGGTTAATTGTCCGATTTAGCTTGTGTGTAATTTGAATTAGCCATTATAACTTTATTATTCATTTACAATGAGCAATGTCAGCGTCAAATGTCAAATTAAAAGATTTTGTTATTAACATGTGACAAACTTTAGCCTACGGTTATTTATATAAATAATATGAATAAACGTAGGTGATGGAAAAACTATTTTCCTATTGGGTATTAATGTACCTATGTGCTTCTACGTCACAGGAGTGGGGGGTAGTTTTTCAGGACGCCTATTTTTATTTAATTATTTCCACAAATAACAACAAATTATTAAAATAAAAATTATTACTAAGAAAATCATTCCATAAACTTTCATTTAAAATAGTTTTTGAAAAATGTGAAACAGGCTCATTGTGTATTTATTTAAATATAAATTACAATATCAAATAGTTTGGTGGTAGCCATTTGCATAAAAACAAGCAATTAAACTTATCATAACAATTAAAACACAACAGCGTCTAATAACAAAAGACGGTCGTGGTTGTTACATATAATACATGACCGGTTCCATTGTTTCCCCTATCAGACTTGGCCAAGAAACAGTTGCCGGTCTGAGTATACAACACCGAAAAGAGAGAGGGTGCACTTAGACTGTAACGATCTCCAAAGAACGGTAGCAAGGAAAAGAAGAGTCTAACGACTAGTAGGAATATAGGTCACAGGTAATAAATAGCAGTTAATAAAGACGTGAGTTCAAATTTAGTTTAACACTTTTGGTTTAAAGCTCCCAAAAGGCTACGAGTTAAGAAAATTAAACATAAATATGTAAATTATGTTAATAGCTTTAAAAGTGCACTTAAAGAGAAGATTGAAAATTCAATTAGAAGTTTTTAAGTTAAAGAAATAGGAAATGGCTAGCTATAACCTCCCGCTATTTAATTTTTATTTTATGTAAACATAATTGTGAGGTTTCCCACAGGAATTGAACAAATTCATTTATAAAAGTTTGCTGTTTATGGCATCGTTCGATTTTTGCCGCGGCCCCTTGTAATTCTACAACACATTTTTTTTTAAAATTATAAAAATTTAAAAATATGCATAACTTTTAGTCGGTTTTACCAATATTTAATTGAGAATTTTAAAACATCAACTTTTTTATGAGTATAATAGTATATTGTGTTATTAGGAGCAAAAGTGATTCTTTGTGTGGCGAGCATGTAAGTTTGAACGACGAGCTTTAGCGAGTCGGGCAATTACATGCGAGGCACACAATGACACTTTTACTCCGAATGACACATTATATTTTTTCTTCAAACATTCGTATTTAAATAAAATAATTACAACTTGACGTGACAATATTTATAAATATTTTACTTGAAGGGCGTTTGCTGATTTCAATTGCTATGTTACTATGGATACTTTTGTATTTGTTCAGTTTTTGTTACAAAACATTCAAGTAAAAAATTTCACGTTTTGACCTTTAAATAAAAACTATGCAATTTTATATTCTCCTTATGTGCAATTATATCAGAATTTAAAGTATTGCCATGTACGGCCCTTGAAGTTGTTCAATTGAATGGAAGTTCAACAATATTGCTCAAGGAAGGATGTGATATGTCGAGGAATCGCTGAAAAACAATATGAACTTTTCATATCACTTTAAAGCTCATTTCCACCGATTGTCCTAATGCGTAAGAGCTATAATTAATAAATAAGCGCAATGCGTAAAAATGTTTATCATATGACAACGTTTACTACTATTTCCAGCTTTGCATAAGGTTTAATGCTTAAGAACTAAGAACAATGCGTAAAAACAAATGATTGAAAAATTCTAACCTGAACTGTCAACTCTCAGTCTATTTTATAATTATTAACTTTTAATTAATTTTTCGGTATCGATATAAATACAGAAAATTGTGTATAGGTATAACATATTAAAAAAAGAAGAATTGCTGCTGCAATGGCGGTCTACTAAGCAACAAGTAATTCGGAAAAAAGATATGACATTTCTGTTGAATTGTCACTAAACAAAATAGCTGGAAATGGTATCCTAGTAAATTGTTATAATTCACTAAGCCTTATGTATTAAGCATTAAGACATTCGGTGGAAATGAGGCTTTATTCTAATTATTCTTACCATAATTACCAATATGTAAGTCTGCTATTTTATAATAGGTACATTATTTCATTAAATATAAATTGCTTATATTTCAATTTGTAGATTATCTTGGTTAACTAGTGGCGTGGGGTCTACCAGGCCCCACAGCAATTTCAAGTGTAAATAATTTTTATATTGTTAATAATTATTTCATATTGGAGCTTTCGTCTATTCCTTCGATCTCTTATTGTTGTTCTACACGCAGCATTTTATAATCCTACATTTATTAGTAAAATCGAAATTACGGTTTATTTGCATCCATGTACAAGCTGGGACCTGTCAAACCCCACGCGAGTAGTTATGTAGAGAAAATTTTACACAACGGTAGTTCCTCTAATTTTTACAAAAATAGGTTCTGTCTTGTATTTCCGTAAAAATACTTTATGATTACTGATTTTTAGTTGTTCACTTATACTCATCATGGCGTGTAAACGTCCTCTAACAGATGCCGAATTAGAACGATTATTGTATGAAAATTACAGTGAGGGTGTTGATGAACAGTTTGAGAAAAAAAGTGAAGCATGGAGTGATCATGAAAGTGTTAGTGATTCAGTTTTAGAAGAAAGTGAATCTGATCAACATTCTTCAGATATTGACGATGATGATTTCTTTTTTCGAAAAGATAAAGTTATAAAATGGAGAAAAATCCTCCTTCTGCATCCAAAACGAGAAAATATAATATAATTACTTATTTACCTTTATTATTTATTTATGCAAAAAAATTTGTATGTTATTAGTTCTGCACATTTATTGGGACTTGTCCTGTTGTGCGGCCTTCTTCTTATAAATAAATGTAAATAAATAAATATAAATAAATAACGCCCGAGATCGGTCAACAAAACAAATGTTATGTATGCCAGCAAAACGCCTGTTCAGATCATTGAATAAATAATTACATTTTCTGTGTATTATTATAATTTCATTTTTTTGCAATAAATATTTTTTTGTGTTAATTAATTTTTTCGATTCATATCCAACAAATCAATATTAATGATTCATAATTATTAGAAATACATATTTTTAGTTTTAATTCATATTTAAACAACATGCGTATATTTTATGAGTGCAAAAAGTTACTGGGGCCTTTCAAGCCCCACGCGAGCAGTTATGTATGTAACTCTCACGCGACTAGTTAAAGGTTAACTTGGGGCGATATGACAGGTTTCTATTTTACAAGTTACTTCTTATTCGCTCATTTTATGTAGTTGCTATGGATATTTATTTATTTCATTTCTACCTTGTGAATCAAGTCACAAAAGATGCCATTTTTATGACGTTTGAAGAAAAAATATATTTAAGTGATGCTACTATAAAATATTGATGCTTGTCTACATTTAAACGTTCTTTTATTCTCTTTTTCTTTTCGAAAACAACAGATGTACTGGTTAAATAATTTATTAAATTTTCCATGCAAAAGTTTTTCTAGAACAAAATGAAACATATGCACTAAAAATAAATTCATATATAAAACATTATAATTTTCCCAGAAGTTTCGTGAATATATTTCAGAACTTATACGAGTATATGTACACAAATTCAGAAAATATGTCAAATATTAAAATTTAAACTTGAAATATGAAATTTCAGGACCGCATAACAAACTTAAACTGAATTTTAAATTTAGGAAGTTTTACAGTTATTAAAAAATTTATATGTGAACTTTACGTCATTTTAATAAGAACGTTATGATAATAAAAATTTGCATCTTATAAGATTTTAGAATGAGTTATAAAACCATAAAACTTATGAAACGTCAAAATTTAATAAATATCAATTCTTTAAAAAATAAACATTTTCTTAAAGGAAAAAAATCTTGTGGCAAGCGCAATACCTCTCGCCATTTCCATTTTATGTTATATAAGTATTGTATTGTACTTCGCTATGGAACCGTCGTTTTATAACAAAAAATTACAGAACTTTATCCAAATATTGTTTTTATTGTATTTAACATGTTTTCTGCACACATATATTTCTAATTATATCTATTTTTCATTGTATGAGGAAGCTCCTATATGTCAAAGATTCTTCCAATTCATTAACCAGATTGGTAATATTTCTGATGGATATATGCATTTTACCTATAATTCTAAATATTTAATTAATAAAACAATAAGAAAGATGAAAGTACTTCCCAGAAAAAGCTGTCAGAATGTCACTACTATTGATTCTTAACACTGACATCTGTCATTTACAAACTATGTTATAAACATTTGAATTTGTCAACTGGTTTCCTTAGTGTGTAGATGTATTACATCCGATTATTCTACATATTATAGTGTCTTTATCTCTAAATCTATACAAGATATAATAATAATTTTAAGTGTTTTATGTTCAATATTTGTAATAACAAAAATTTCCAAGAAATTATATTAAGAAGAATTTTTCTAAGAAACTACTACTTCCGGTTGTCCATTTGTTACCAAAACCTTTCCAGCTCTTCCCAGGAATGTCAGATTGAAAAATTCATAGTTAAACAGGCCTTAAATATTATAGTTTTTGAGGAATCGTCCCTCCAACATCCAACATATACACACACATGCACACATCCATACACACATCCGTACACACATACAGACATCATTTTAAAAATTTTATAATTGGATTCTAGGGACCTTAACACGTTAACGACCATGTGCACCTTAGTGGTGCGCACCATGTTTTTTGCACAGACCGCGTGTCCCTATTTGGGCACAGTGAACGGTAATATACTTTTTGCCCAGGATGCTCCGAAAATGTGACATATATGTGTATAAGTTGTTTTTTTTTTAAGCCACACTTCTTTTATTAAGCAATAATGTTAACTATTTGTATTTTCAGTGTGTATTTTTTTAATCAGACCGGGTGTACCTTTTTGGTGCACAGGTTTTTTTTTTGTAAAATACTCCCTCACATCAACTTATTTTGTCCAAATAAACATTTATTGAACCCCCTACTACCAAAATTTAACAGAAAATTATTTTGGTCCAGGGGTAAAGTTACAAAATTTAGGGCTGGTCGTTAACGTGTTAAATCGTGCTTATTCACTAAAATCTGGATATGCGAATTTTAGCATGAGTCCAATACCTCTCTTAGCGAGAGGTAAAAAAAGCTAGAATAATAAGCACTATCTTACTCTTAAGTTCCTTATTAACTAGTATAGAGTATAGGTGTGTTTTCTGATCAATTAGAGAGCCGAATTTATTAAATCTACATTTAATGCCGACGATGGATAAAAATGGAACTTCAATAAATGTTAGATCAAATTCCTCTGAAACAATAAGTGAGATGATCTAATACCAATAAAAACTTTCTTCCAAAAAGTTCCGTCGTGGCAAATCTTCTATCTCCACAATTTATATCCCCGGCAGGCGGCAGATGTCGCTTCGAATTATACATTTCTTTTAACTTTTTGTGAAAGTAAAAAATTACTTCAAGGGAAGTGTCAATGAAATTCAATAAAAAATAAGCGCGTGTTTTACAACTGTAATTCCTTGTGACAATGCCACGATGTTTTTTTTCTTTTTCTAGATGTTTCGTGGTTTACGAAAGAACAAAAATAAGATGTTCAACATGTTTTCAGGATTTCATTTATGGGTATTGTTTTAAAAAATGTGTTGTTGACAAGATTATTACAAATATAAATGTTCGAGGGCGAATATGTGATACTCTTCCTTTGATTATTTTACTGAATAATGCAACTAAATATAGGTTATGTTATAAAATTCTTAAATAAAATTTTTATTTTATTTTTATAACAATGGGTGCGATTCAGTGGGTTGTATTAGCGTGTTTTAAGCTAAAACAGTCCTTTGTCAAAAATATTTTGGCAACTTTGTAATACCTGTCAGAAAAAAGTGAGAGACCAAAGGATCAAATAAAGAAAAAAATATTATTAACAGAAGTAAGAAAAAAAGGACAAATGTCAACACTGCTCAAAACGGGGTTTGAGATATTTTAAAATTCATTAACATTCAGGTATGAAATATTTGACACATCAAATTTGACATATTTCTAACCTAATTTTGTAATAATGAGTTTGCATTTATACCTTCCATTTACAATAATACTTCCTCATTTGACTAAAGGATATCTGAATTACTTTTCCCTGTGGTAAAATTTCTAAATCACAATTGAATCTCATTGATCCATGTGGAAAATATTACAATGTTGCCATATACTTAATACAAGCTTTAATACAGACCTTAATACAACCCACTGAATTCCACTCATTATGTTTAGTTGCTAAAATATGGCGTTTTTCGCACTAGATGTGAAGATGTTCGAATATCATTTTGCAACCAAGATATTATGTATGTAATTCCTTTTAGAACGGACATTTTCAAGAAAAAAATAAATTGTCATATTATAGGTTATTATTACACGCGGATAGGATCGTGACTGTCTGGTGTATAATATAAACAAAATCACTGGTTTAAGTAAATTTATTAAAATAATTATTCAGTCGGACGTTTCGGCCGTACTGCGGCCTTCTTCAGGGAATGCTACAATTTTCATACATTTAATAAACACATAATACACTAATCAAATAAATAATTACAATAGTCAGAAGTTAAACTAGAAATACATATATATATATATATATATATATATATATATATATATATGTAACATGTATTACAATTATATTATTATTATTATTATTATTATTATTATTATTATTATTGTTCTGAGTTATTCCGATCACTTCTCTGTCAGTTTTTGGGACGGTTTTTCCTCTGGCAAAAGGAGATTTTTTCCTGAGAAGATGCATGTTTGCCGTCCAAGTTATTGCCGGGCATGCATATATTGTCTAGAAAATTGTATACATAAAAAAAGGTAACATTTACGAACTTTTCTTGTTACCTTGGTTACCTGTTGTTTTTTTTATTTCACATATTTATGTCAATGTTTTCCCCTGAAGAAGGCACCAGTTTATGGTGCCGAAACGTTGGGTTTTAATAATAAATAAATAAATAAATACAGAACTTAAACTAAAAAAAAGGTAGTATTATTCCAATTATTAATATGAGTTCTGAAAGATATTTTAATAATTATTTATTTATTTATATATTTTTACCTGAATTGCATATCAAGATTTTAGTAAATGACCACGTTTTAAGGTCCCTAGAATCCAATTTTAACATTTTCACGATGATGTCTGTCTGTATGTATGTATGTATGTATGTATGTATGTATGTATGTATGTATGTATATATGTGTGTGTGTGTGTGTGTGTGTGTGTATGTGTATGTGTATGAATTTTGTCTTCGCTCTAACTCAAATTCTATAATGCAGAAAATTCTAAAACCTTGTATTTCTCCCCTATTCTAATATGAAAAGAATCCATTAGATTTTGGTGTAAATCGGAAAAAATACCATTAAATGCCATTTTTTCGCATTTTATGTCATTATAAAAATTAAAGATTATTGAATTTTCTATATATTTTACAGATAATTTAAAAATTTTTTTTTTATAAATCTTGAAGCCTAAGATAAACACACTTCCTTTGTTACACAGTTCATATTTCAAATGAACGTAACTGACAGGTAAATGTCACTGTCAAATAACTAATCACTTCAAATTAATAATAGTGATATTTTAAAGAGAAAATAATTAATAAAGCAATAGTTATATATAATAATATAGTTTGCAACATTGGTAAATACGTAGGTCTGTATTTAAATTATTAAAAATAAATAGCGGGAGGTTTCGTGTTGGCCACAACAGATTTTTTATTCTATTGACGATGTTCTTTACTAATTTTACGAGTATATGCTTCAAATATGTATTTAAATTTTAACTTTTGACTATTGTAAGTATTTGTTTAATTAGTGTATTATGTGTTTATTAAATGAACAAAAACTGTAGCATTCCCCGATGAAGTCGCAGTAAACGCTAATTTATTGATTTTGGGTAAGAAAATAGGAGAAGACGACCATTTTTACATGTATCACGTATTAAATAAATAAATTAAATTCGTGAAACCAAATTTTATCAAACTCTTATCAATATGGGTTCATTTTTGGCGTGGAGAGTTAATCATGCGAGAAATATATTATTAAAAATTAATTTCATTTGTGAAACATACTTTCTATAGTGCTTTCGAGTACCAAATAATATATATTTATAAGGGTATAAATTATTTGGTTTAAAAAGAACAGTAACAAATCCCTCTTTTTAAATTATTAAAAAAAAATTCAGAACACATAATACACTAGGAATAATACAACGTTTTTAATTTTCTTTCTGTAATAAAAAGGTTGTATTATTCTCTCTTTTTATTTTGAATAGAGTTAATTTGACAAATGAATGTTTTTTTATCCATATAACACAGTTTGTAATTTTGTATCAACACACGTAATTTCATTGGAGCTTTTGTGCTTCAGTCTGTAATTTTCTCTACTTGAAAAGTGAGTATCTAATGAGGGAAATGAACGGTTCGATTTTATTCTTTTGCTTTTGAACTTGTAATATAAATAACTAAGATATTGAAGGGAATTATTTTGCACGTACATATACAGAATATAGTTAGAGATATTTGAGTATTAGTGTATATTTAGACAAATATTTAAAATATTATTAATAATCTGATTTCGGAATTAATGTTATATCAGGGTATATTTAGACAAATGCTTAAAATATTCATAAACATCTGATTTCAGAATTAAGAGTACAACTATTTAGAGTTTAATACTAGGGATTTCTGGTTAGCCTTTTATAACACTACGTAACAAAATTTGACCAAGTTTTTATTTCCTCCTGCTACCCTTGGTAAGGGAGTATAGAGTTCGTGCTAAAAACTTCATGTTAAGATTTTAGTAAATGACCACTTTTTAAGGTTCGTAGAATCCGATGTTAACATTTTTATGTATGTGTGTACGTGTATAGATTTTGTCAACGCTCAGAAAATTCTGAAACCTTGTGTATCTACCATACTCTAATATGAAAAGATGCTATTAGATTTTGGGGGTACATCAGGTAACCGGAAATGGCACTTTCCTTGAAGCTTAAAATATTTTTTCTTCGAAAAAAGATAAACACAGTTCCTTTGTACACAGTTCAGATTTCCAATGTATAATAAATGTCACTGTCAAAAAATCTATCATTTAAAATTATCAATAAGTATGTAGGTATGTATTTAAATTAATAACAGTTAAAAAATTATAATAACACTCGGTTTAGTTTCACAAGAAAAGCGTATTTTTACTTTGTTGTACAATTTCGCAAGTTGCGGCATCATCAGAAGTAGTGGCGGGAGGTATAGTGCTGTCCACAACAGCTTTTTTGTACTCGCCCTTTGAAAACTTGGACCAGTGTGTTAATATATTGCCTTATGCAACTTGTTTTTTAATACACTATTATGATATAGGTACAAATTTTGTCAAATTTAATCGATTTCGTATCTCTTATATTTTTCGAGAACCCCAAATTAGTCACGATATCCAGGACACATTGAATGTTGCCAGTATAAAGATTTGACCGGAGAGTCGGACCCGAACGTGAACCGAACAGGAACCAAACCGTAACATGTAGCGAACCCAAACCTAGAGCCGAAACCTCAGATATATTTTTCAGTTGAACCCGAGTCGGAACCGAACCTGGTATTCAAATTCGGGTTCAAGGTTCAACTCCGCTTCAGGTTCATTTTGAGTTCGAAACGTAATCGTAATCCAAATATAGCCGGTAATAAACGATTTCGGTGTTTGTTTTGCTGTCTATGTTGACTTTTCGTGAAAATTGCGGTCGTTTCTAGTCTTACGTAAATTTCGGCTTGCATTTTAAATTATTTCTATATAAAGACTTTTATTTAAAAAATATAAATTCAATGTAATTAACTTGAACCGAACCAGAACTCAGTACATGAACCCGAAATAAAACCGCGAGTTATATTAATGTTTGAATCAGAACCGCACACGAACCCATCTATCAGAAAAAAAAAATTAACCTGAACCGAACCCGGTTTTTGGCGGGTTCGATGCCCTGTTTTTAACTCTTTATGTATAATTAAATATTATACCAGGTTAGTTAAAAGCATGGAGACGGCGATTTATTGTCGTTAATATTCATTTTAGGAAATTATGTTCAATACAAAAGTTTTTTAAGAAATTTTGATCTACATTTGAGAATACTTTCTTCAATTGTTTTTGAGTTACGCTTGACCACGTAATTTTTTTAAATAGGAAGCTGTTAATTTTACTCTACCATTCGATAGAGCGTTCATTTCTTAACAGTATTTTTACATCTCGCTAAGGGAGGTATTGGATTCATGCTAAAATTCGCATATCCAGATTTTATTGAATAAGCACGATTTAAGGTCCGTAGAATCCGTTTATAACATTTTTAAAATGATATCTGTGTGTATGTGTGTGGATGTCTGTATGTGTGTGTGTTTGTGTGTTAAAAAATAATTAACTGCAGTTTCCTCAATCTGACATTCCTGGTAAGAGCTGAAAAGGTTTTGGTAACAATTGAACAACCGGAAGTAGTAGTTTTTTTAGAAAAATTCCTCTAAATATATTTTTGGGCATTTTTTTTTATTAAATATTGAAGAACATAAAATTCTCCATCTAATACACTAATGCCCGGTTTTTCAGTCACGGTTTAAACCAAAAATTTGGTTCAAGTTCAGGTTCAGGGTTTAAAGTGTTTTTCAGTCTGGCTTAAACCTTGAACTCAGCTCAAATTTGACATGAACGTGAACCGTCAACGTTTCTAGCTTAAGTATCGAATTTTTGGTTCAGTGGAATATTTTGACAGTAATTTGGTAATTCATTTATTAATTTGGACATATTTTGTTGACATATTGATATCTTGTCATATGTATTGGCGTTATAATAAGGTAGGTACCTATTATAAATAGAAAAATAATATGAAGAATGAAAATATTGTTAATTATATCGAATACCTGGACCGGGATACGATACCAAAAATGATACGACCTATACGGTTTGTTTCACGGGATGATTTTGATTATTTTGTAAGATATCGATTAAAGAAATGAAGTTATGCGAGTACCACAAGGAATTGTACCAAATACGTTCTCGTACTAATTGGCCAATAAAAATATATATAATACATTAATACATTAATGAATATTCAGGAATACAGCGGTGCCACTTTTAACATTTTATTTTTTGCTGTAATTCTTGATTTTTATCAATTAAAATGGTACGTAAAACTTGAATAAGAAGACTACCACTAGTGGATTAAAAAAAACTTTTCGTTTACAAATTTTTATTTTGAGCCTTTCATATTTCTTTTTAAATACAATAGAATTTCGATACCTATATTAATTAATTTGATTAGTAATTTCTTCCCAACAGTTTTCTTTGTCCTTATAAAACATCTTTCCCCCTTTTACTTCAAGAATAATAGTTAAATATGTCAGCGTGGAGTGACGGAGTGTCAAAATGACATATTAATGATCAAAAAATTGAATAAAAGCGTAAATTACACAGCACATCTTCAATATTATGACATTTGTTTGAAGTTCAACTGAACTAGTTTAAATATTCACATTATAAACAAAAAATAGTTCAGGTTCAAGTTCAAGGTTCAACTGAGCTGAAGTTCAAACGGCCACTGAAAAACCGGGCATTAAAATTTTTATTATATCTTGTATAAATTTAGAGATAAAGAAACTATAATTTATAGAGTAATTTAATCGCATAGGCTAAGGCACTAAGGAAACCAGTTGACAAATTCCAATGTTTATAACATAGTTTTTAAATGACACATGTCAGTGTCAAAAATCAACAGTTTTAGTGACATTCTGATAGCTTTTTCTGGGAAGTATATTTAATCTTTCTTATTGTTTTATTAATTAAATATTTGAAATTATAGGTAAAATGCATATATCCATTAGAAATACCGCCAATCTGGTTAATGAATTGGAAGAATCTCTGACATTTAGATACTTCCTCATACAATGAAAAATAGATATAATTAGAATTATATGTATGCAGAAGACATGTTAAATACAATAAAAAACAATATTTGGGCAAAGTTCTGTAATATTTTGTTATAAAACGACGGTTCGAAAGCGAAGTGCAATACAATACTTATATAGCCTAATATGGAAATGGCGAGAGGTCTTGTGCTGGCCACAACAGATTTTTTTTATTTATTTTAATAATATTTTTACAAGGAAAAACACCGGTTCAAGTATTTACGAATAGTAGGTACATCTAACAAACTCGAGCGATGTAACTTTTGTATTGAACACAATTTCCTAAACTGAATATTAACGACAATAAATCGCCGTGTCCATACTTTTAACTAACCTGTATATGTCCTCCATTTCTAAGTTCGCACACAAATAAAGTTAATACTACATAAACTTTTGCTCATAAAACACGTCCTTAGCAAGTGTTACAAACAACTACACATTCTGCTTATAATTTACTGTAATGAAGTTATAAGTTGTTCTTTGTTTCTCACTTGTAAAACTTAAATCCGCTGCACTCGTCGACAATGGCATCGTCTGAAACTAATTCAGCCATTCATTGAGTTAATAATGCATAGACATTGACCTTACAACGTGATGTCTGGTGCGAGTGTTCAGCTTCGATCCAGAGGGCCTGGCATTCGCTTCTTACATAAACAATGCAATGAGATATTTAATACCGTCATTACACATGAATGGAACTCGCAAAAAGCTTATTAACAGTAAGAAGATTGAAGCTTTATTTATTTGAAGATTGTGTTATTTCAAATTAAAGAGGAAAAGGAAATTACTCGTATATGAAAGAGGAAATAGGATTATGTTTGTGTTTGATTTTGGCAGCAGCTAATGGACAATATTCTTTTGTAGTCCATAGACAAAGAGTTTATTTTTATCCTTTCCATTTAATTATTCATACATATAAACTAATGTTTTTTACCTCTTTCTAAGAGAGGTTTTGGATTCATGCTAAATAACGCATATCCATATTTTAATAAATAAGCACTAGAATCCGATTTTAACATTTTTACAATGAAGTGTGTGTATGTGTGTGTGGATGTTGGAGGGACGGTTTCTCAAATTCAATAAGACCATAGACCAATTTAACTATGTATTCCTTTATCTGACATTAATGGGAAGAGCTGAAAAGGGTTTGGTAACAATTGGAAAACCGGAAGTAGTAGTTCCTTAATCTTCTTAAATCTTCTAAATATTATTTTTGGGAAATTCATGTTATTACAAATATTAAAGAATATAAAATTTATAGATTTAGAATTATAAATATATAAATAATCCGTTGTAATGAATCTCACACCTCAAATAACTCCACGGAAACCAGTTAAAAAATCTGATGTGGCCAACACAAAACCTCCCGCTATTAAATTTTTATTAATTTAAATAAATACTTACATATTTACTAACGCTGCAAACTATTCCATTGCAGAAAACTATTGCTTTATTTACTATTTTATTTTTAAAATGTCACTATTATTAATTTGAAGTGATTAGTTTTTTGACAGTGACATTTACTGTCAGTTACATTCATTTGAAATATGAACAAAGGAATTATTGTGTTTATCTTAGGCTTCGCGACTAATAAAAAAAATTATTTTTAAATTTATCTGTAAAATATATAGAAAAAGTATTAATGTATTCCAGTAGAAAATTCAATAATCTTTAATTTTCATAAGACATAAAATGCGAAAAAATGGCATTTAATGGTATTTTTTGAAGAAAAACCATTATGAGCTTCAGGTAAAGTGCCATTTCCGGTTATCCGATTTACACCAAAATCTAATGGCTACTTTTCATATTAGAATGGGATGGAAATACAAGGTTTCAGAATTTTCTGAATGATGGTATCTGAGTTAGAGTGAAGACAAAATCCCTACACATACATACACACACACATACACACACATACACACATACACACATACACACATACACACATCATCGTGAAAATGTTAAAATTGGATTCTAGGGACCTTAAAACGTGGTCATTTACTAAAATCTCGATATGTAATTTTTAGCACGATCCCTATACCTCCCTTACCAAGAGTAGCGGGAGGTAAAAATTAAAATATTTGCAATTGACAGAAAAATATCAGTGTCAAAAATCCATATACATTACTGAAAGCTTTTTCTGGGAAGTACATTTAATATTTCTTATTTTATTATTAATTAAATATTTAAAATTATAGATACATATATTACGTATTCGCATCAAAAATACCGCCATCTCGTCAATGAATTTGAAGAATCTCAAACATTTAGAAGAGTAGGAGGAAACTTATTTATAGAGTGAATTAAAACATAAATTTCGAAGGTATACTGGAAATGTTGAATACAACATGTACTTATATAGCCTAATGCCTATGGAAATGGCGAGAAATCTTGTGCTGGCCATAACAGATTTTTAACCTAGGTCTTATAGAATTAAAGCAATAAATGTTCATAATTTAGCAAAACACAAATGGTAGTTATGTATAACATAACACAAACACAATAATCAATAAATATTAAATAAGGTCAAAGCAGCAGTAAAAAAATAAACTAAAAGAACAGTAAACAAACCACACTAAATGAGTCGAAAAATGAAGAAATACAAAAAAACTTCAAGCGAATAGAAAGAAACAACCTAATTTTTACCTCCCGCTACCCTTGGGAAGGGAGGTATAGGGATCATGCTAAAAATCTAATATCGAGATTTTAGTAAATGACCACGTTTTAAGGACCCTAGAATCCATTTTTAACATTTTCACGATGATGTCTGTGTGTATGTGTGTGTGTATGTGTGTATGTGTGTATGTGTACGAATTTTGTTTGCACTCTAACTCAAATACTATCATTCAGAAAATTCTGAAACCTTGTATTTTTACCCTATTCTAATAGGAATAAAAGCCATTAGATTTTGGTGTAAATCGGATAAACTGAAATGGTACTTTACTTGAAGCTCATAATGGTTTTTATTCAAAAAATACCATTAAATGCCATTTTTTCGAATTTTATGTCTCATGAAAATTAAAGATTATTGAATTTTGTACAGGAATACATTAATACTTTTTTTATATATTTTACAGATAAATTCAAAAATATTTTTTTTATTAGTCGCGAAGCCTAAGATAAAAACTATTCCTTTGTTACACAGTTCATTTTTCAAATAAATGTAACTGACAGTAAATGTCACTGTCAGAAAACTTATCACTTCAAATTAATAATAGTGACATATTAAAAAGAAAATAGTAAATAAAGCAATAGTTTTCTGCAATGGAACAGTTTGCAGCGTTTGTAAATACGTAGGTAGGTATGTATTTAAATTAATAAAAATTAAATAGCGGGAGTTTTTGTGTTGGCCACATCAGATTTTTTAAATGTCAGTTTGATAGTTAATCCACAAAACAGTAATATTCAAAACCAACGCAAAGTAACGGTCACACCCCAAACATGGATTGGCTACAAGAAAAGGATCTCGTTTGAGCCCAGGATCCATTAGCAATAATTTAATATTTTGGAGAAGGTATATGGAAGCTGGCTATAACTATCTCTTTTCCTCCCAGTCTATATGTCGTCCTCCACGACTTTATCTCAAATTTTTAATAGGTAATTATTTTCTCATAAACTGCGAATAATTAATCGATTTAAAAAAAATGGTATTTTATTTTTTGTCTAGTATAATATATGTAAAAATTTGTTGTAGCCAGCACAAGACCTCTCGCCATTTCCATATTAGGCTATATAAGTATTGCAGATATTTCATATTTCTCATACACACAAAAACATATATCTTCTTTATACATTTTTATATTTTTTAATTCATTCTATTTACTCTTATTCTTCTAATGTTCGAGATTCTGCCAATTTATTGATGAGATTGGCGGCATTTCTGAAGGGCATATATAATATATGTATCTATAATTATAGATATTTAATTGATAATAAAATAAGAAATATTAAATGTACTTCCCAGAAAAAGTCTTCAGTAGAAGACAACTTATTATTTTATATATTTATATGTCTCTATCTCTAATTCCATAGAAGATACAATAAAAATTTTAAATGTATCGGATAGGTAATTTCAATATTCTTTAATATTAAAAATAACAGAAATTTTCAAAAAATAATATTTAGAAGATTTTTTTAAAGAAACTATTAGTTCCCGTTGTCCAATTGTTACCAAAATCTAATCAGCTATTCCCAGGAATGTCAGATTGAGGAAACTGCAGTTAAATATTATTTACGTATTATAGTATTTAAGAAACCGTGGTTCCAACATTCACACATCCAAACACATACATACACACATATACACAAACATACACACACATACACACACATACACACACACACATACACACACACACACACACACACACACACACACACACACACACACACACACACACACACACACACACACACACACACACACACACACACACACACACACACACACACAC
Source organism: Ophonus ardosiacus (assembly GCA_943142095.1). Taxonomy (NCBI): domain Eukaryota; kingdom Metazoa; phylum Arthropoda; class Insecta; order Coleoptera; family Carabidae; genus Ophonus; species Ophonus ardosiacus. The sequence goes on along the minus strand of OW964831.1, from coordinate 12,418,454 downwards.
ACACACACACACTGAGAGAGAGAGACATCGTAAAAATGTTATAATCGGATTATAGGGTTCTTAAAACAAAAAAAAATCTGATGTGGCCAATATAAAACCTCCCGCTATTTAATTTTTATTAATTTAAATACATACCTACCTACGCATTTACTAACGCTGCAAACTGTTCCATTGCAGAAAACTATTGCTTTATTTACTATTTTCTTTTTAAAATGTCAATATTATTAATTTGAAGTAGTAATAAGTTTTCTGACAGTGACAATTACTGTCAGTTACATTCATTTGAAAAATGAACTGTGCAACAAAGGAATAGTTTTTATCTTAGGCTTCGCGACTAATAAAAAAAAATATTTTTAAATTTATCTGTAAAATATATAGAAAAAGTATTAATGTATTCCTGTAGAAAATTCAATAATCTTTAATTTTCATAAGACATAAAATTCGAAAAAATGGCATTTAATGGTATTTTTTGAAGAAAAACCACTATGAGCTTCAGGTAAAGTGTCATTTCCGGTTATCCGATTTACACCAAAATCTAATGGCTTCTTTTCATATTAGAATAGGATAGAAATACAATGTTTCAGAATTTTCTGAATGATAGTATTTGAGTTAGGGCGAAGACAAAATCCATACACATAAATACATACATACACACATACACACAAACAGACATCATCGTGAAAATGTTAAAAATGGATTCTAGGGACCTTAAATCGTGGTCATTTACTAAAATCTCGATATGAGATTTTTAGCACGATCCCTATACCTCCCTTACCAAGAGTAGCGGGAGGTAATTATTACATTTTTAGGGTTCAAACACACCCACACATCTAAATATGCGATATTTTGTTCGATCGCTAAACTTATAAATATTTAAAATCTAATTTTAAATGTATATTACTGTATATTTTAAAATTAAAACAGTGTTCCCTTGAATAAAATTACTTGTTGTATTTGTAAAAGATTACAATAAATAAATGAAAATTATTATTTATTTAAAGGTACATTTTACATACGTTTATTTTCGACATTTTCATTTAAAAAACATTATGTATTTTCTCTTTCGTGTTCAAGTTCTTAACTTACAGTGTTTACGTCATTATTTATTAAAAAGATAATGGAAGAATATAGCAATATGTACGGTTGTGTAACCTATATTCTCAATTCCCGAATTAATAATAAATATTTGACGTGGATCATTTAGTAACTCCTGGAAATTTCTTCCCATCAGTTTGCGTAACATCACCAAGAATACCTCATATTTACATTTCACGTGGGAAAATAATAAACACGGAGAAAAAATCGCCGCAATGCGTAGATTATTTTTACTTTATCCTGTTCATTCGGTATTTTTAGACATAAAATAAGTAATTTTCTCAGATATATCCGTCAGCTGTGATACAAAAACGTTTTTATTTACATTAAATTTGAGCTACACGGAATTGGATTCTTAAAATAACAAATTTTTGCTCGATGAACATTTCGGCAACATATTCCAATATTGGGAGATGATGTTTGCCGAATTTATTTTTCCTTAACCGATTTCATACAGAGCGTAGTAATAGGGTCATCCAAAAAAAAAAAGTTTTGATTTTTTTTCAATAATACAAAAATTTACATTCACATTCGGAATTTTACTTTGTTCTTCGAAAAATGACATTTTTAAAATACCCTCTAAAAAAAATCTGATGTGGCCAACACAAAACCTCCCGCTTTTTTATTTTTATTAATTTAAATACATACCTACGTATTTATTTACTATTTTCTTTTTAAAATGTCACTATTATTAATTTGAAGAGATTAGTTTTTTGACAGTGACGGTTACTGTCAGTTACATTCATTTGAAATATGAACTGTGTAACAAAGGAATTGTGTTTTTCTTAGGCTTCGGGACTTGTAAAAAAAAAAATATTTTTATATTTATCTGTAAAGTATATAGAAAAAGTATTAATGTATTCCTGTAGAAAATTCAATAATCTTTAATTTTCATAACGACAAAATCCAAAAAAATGGCATTTAATGGTATTTTTTGAAGAAAAACCATTATGAGCTTCAGGTAAAGTGCCATTTCCCGTTATCCCATTTACACCAAAATCTAATGGCTTCTTTTCATATTAGAATAGGGTATAAATACAAGATTTCAGAATTTTCTAAATGTTAGTATTTGAGTTAGAGCGAAGACAAAATCCCTACACATACACACACACACACATACATACACACACACACACATGCATACATACACACACACATACATACACACATACATACATACACACACACACATACATACACACATACAGACATCATCGTGAAAATGTTAAATTTGGATTCTAGGGACCTTAAAACGTGGTCATTTACTAAAATCTCAATAAGTGATTTTTAGCACGATCCCTATACCTCCCTTACCAAGGGTAGCGGGAGGTAAAAAACGAATTAATATAAGTACCTACACTACTAGAACTATTAGATTGTAGAAACTTTTCCAGCAGCCCTTGGATTAATTATATCAAATGAAACCAAAAAAATTATAGTGTAATATAGACTTAATTCAAATACAATTCAGTTATATGTATATTGTACTTTGAGTATCTACCTGTTCCACAAAGTTGAAAAATTCAATAACATGCTAATATAATTGCAAATTAAATCAAGTGTACATGTTTCCATACTTGTATGTAAATTAAATTTAATTATAAGAACACAAATGAAAACTTTTTCATGTTTTTCTGTCTACGTCGTCAAGAGCAGAAATTAGCAATGATTTATACCACTCCAGTTATTAACTTTGTTAAATTCGCTACGTTTTTCTGCATTATAAAACAATTACGACCAAGAGCGGCAACCCCAAATTTAATATTTCATCTCTGCGAACAGTTGAATGATTGTTTTTATTTCTTTTAAAGGAAAGAATAAGAGGATTTTGACGAAATTATGCGAACTCCCCAGTAAACAATCATCTGATATTGCATTATGTTAAAATAAGCATTCTTCCCGCATGACAAGAGAATCCCTTGGGCATCAAAATATCAAGTATTAAATATTCGTTTAATAATCAATTTATTTTTATACTTGATTTTAAATTTAATTTATTTACTACTGTTGAATAGTAGGGCTGTGTTTCAAAATCAAGAGTAATGAGTATTGAATTACGGGTATAGTGACATAATTTGAGTGTAGTGTACTTTGGAATGAATGAGAGTTTTGTTGGAGTAAAAAAATATTAACTAAATTAAAAATAATTTTAAAAATTAACGAAACTACTTATAATTACAACATTAATGTCAAGTTCGTATTACAAGAACTTTTACAATAAAAGCACTTTTGTAGAGCACTCTCCTCATAATATAATGTACGATCCATAAAAGCGCTTTTATTGTAAAAGTGTGCTCGTAATATAGGCCAATGTGTTTCTTATGTTTATTTTCAACCAAAAGCTTGTTTCTTCCTCAAGACAGCAAATTACTTTTCTCCTTATTAAAATATCTTTCAGAACTCATATTAATAATTTGAATAATACTACCTTTTTTTTTAGTTTAACTTCTGTATTTTTTATTATTAAAACCTACCATAAACTGGTGCCTTATTCAGGGGAAGTGACATAAAAATGTGAAAAAATAAAAAACAAGTAACCAAGGTAACATAAAAAATACGAAAATGTTACCTATTTTATGTATACAATTTTCTAGATAATATATGCATGCCCGGCAATAACTTGGACGGCATCTTCTCAGAAAAACTCTCCTTTTGCCAGAGGAAAAACCGTCCCAAGAATTGGCAGAGAAGTGATCAGTATAACTCAGAGAAGCTTTATCGGTAGCGAAATACCGCAGCCGTAGTCTTTATTAACAGATGTTACAAAAAGTGTAGAAAAAATTGTATACGTATTACAAATTACAATATATTTAATAGTTATACAGATCACTTCTCTGCCAGTTTTTGGGACGGTTTTTCCTCTGGCAAGGGAGAGTTTTTCTGAGAATATGCATGTTCGCCGTCCAAGTTATTGCCGGACATGCACATATTGTCTAGAAAATTGTATACATAAAAAAGGTAACATTTACGTACTTTTCATGTTACCTTAGTTACTTGTTGTTTTCTGTTTATGTCAATTTCCCCTGAAGAAGACACCAGTTTATGGTGCCTAAACGTTGGGTTTTAATAATAAAAATACAGAACTTAAACTAAAAAAGGTAGTATTATTCCAATTACTTTTCTTATGTTGAGAATCGTGAGCATCCATTTTTTAAAACATTGTGGAGTAATTTCTAGACCCTCCTTGATACTAAACTCTGAGAGTAAGATTATTAATATTGAAACTTCTAGAGTAGGGTTTTTATAGTTATTGGTTTGTTTGTTTGATTGTATATTTTTATTATTCAATGGACTTAAATCATTGTCTTCTCTTTGTTTTTTTTTTTTCTTTTTAATTCTTGTCTATATTGGGAACTGCTAGAATATTTTTCAAATGATTCTACTAGATTGTTTGCTGTATGTTTTCTGGTGAGGTAAATGTGATGCTAATGTAGTCCTGGAATGATTATTTGGTTTACAAAGATATATTTAACCGCACAATAATATGCAAATGAATAGATTCGCTTGAAGGCATTATGAATTGCAGTATTATGCTTTACGCCTAATTGAATTTAATTTGTATAATGAACATAATGAAATGTGAAATTCTTGGCAGCCTAGCTGAATAATAGATACAATAAAATAATTGTTCATAACATATCTCTGCAATGAAGCATTATGATCTTTTGTCCAAATGAACTTTTTATCTTATTTTTTATGGTCTAAGTTACTAAGTTTAGCGGGTAGGACACTGGGACAGCCTATATGGTGAAAATAATTGATTTATATTCGTCTAAATTTTAGCTATATGAATGAATATTTTAGACAGAAAACATTCCTTCATATACAGGTGTCTCAATAAGCTTGCTCACTATTGGTAACTTTTTTATTTGAAGAGATACGAGGTTACTTAAATGAGCAAAATTATGCCATTTTATATTAGAAAATTGGTCATGTAGACAAAATAAAAATTGTGTCAGAGGTTCCTAAAATTTGGGACAGCATATATATTTTTTAAATGGAACTATATATTTTTTATTATCTTTTTGGAAAGAGTATTTTTTCTCTTTCCAATAAAGTAATGTTGTTTCTGTACAATTTTTCAAATAAACGAGTTATTTATGTTTAAAGATAAAAATTATCTTTTATTAATTTATTTAGTCAAGTAAACTATGGAAACAATTGTCTTTTATAAAAATATTATTTTATTAACTTATTTTACAGTAATAACAAAATAATTAAAGAAAATATTCAAATTGAAAGCCATTATTTCTTTCTCACATTTCAGCTCTTTTGGAGAGAGCCGACCGTTCTACGTAACTGGTGTCTAGATATAACTTTCCATATAGCAAACCATATCTAACTTATCTTCATTTGTAAAGTTATTAAATATTATTAAACACAGAGAACTTTGCGGGAGAAATTATTAAACGTTAAACAAACAAAGAATCAATTGTTTCCATGGCTTACTTGGCTAAAAAACTAATAAATAGTTAATACAAAATTTTAATTTTTAACCGTAAATAACTCGTTTATTTGAAAAAAATGTATATAAACAACATTACCTTATTGGAAAGACAAAAAATACTCTTTCCAATAAGATAATAAAAAATACATAGTTCCATTTAAAAAATATATATATTGTCCCAAATTTTGGGAACCGCTGACACAAATTTTATTTTGTCTACATGACCAATTTTCTAATATAAAATGGCACAATTTTGCTCATTTAACCAATCTTGTATCTCTTTAAATAAAAAAGTTACCAATAGTGAGCAAGCTTATTGAGACACCCTGTATAATAACTATTTGTCTATTAAGAGCGCAAAATGGAATATTGTCGACAATGTCTATTTTTTCTACAGTCGCCACAATGGGGTCCTCCACCATAACAAAAAATAATAAAATGTACACATTGTACTTACAGTACTACTCAATAAATCACGATCATATTTTTAAATTTTAATTTATCGTTATTTTCCATTCTTCTTGAGCTACTGCTAAGCATTTTTTACTTTCGTTTTTGTAAATGAATGGCCTATTTTGTTTCTGTATTCCTTTCCACACTAGTACGGCATTTTGTTTGGTTATGTAATATACCCACAGAGCAGTCATATGTCATATTGACTTGTGGAGGCGGTAAATGTGTAAGTAACCACAGCGCCATTAGTTTCTGACTAAACGTTCCCATTAGCAATGTAGACAAGTGATATTTCTCAACATTTTATAGTTAGAAATTCGGAGAGGCAGCGTTTTTTCTACTTTGTCGCTCATGAGCGGTAAGTGAGGATGGAATTGTTATCGTTCTTTTTATCTGGCTATTGTGCAGCTTCATACTCATATCCATATCATTTAGTTCTTAGAAAACTTATTTCTCTAGAATAAAAACTAAAAACCTCTTTTTGCAATCTTTTTTCGCTCTATCATCTATCACAGTCTTCATTGGCTCATTGAACCTCAGCGAGGTGTGAGAACGGAGTGAGGCAGCGTTATTTATGCACGGGACAAGATAGTTCAGGGATAAATCATTTACCACTTCGTCCAGCAGACTCAGTGTCAGGGACACTCGCACGTCTGGCTACTCGCCAAACTTACTAGACAGATGAGATAAATGGAGAGATGAATTAAAAAAGGTAGGGATGTTAATGTGGCTTCACTGAGAAAATAAAATTTAGGGAGATGTGGTATTAGAAGTAAAAGTGTTAAAAGCTGCTGATAAAAAAGGCGAAAAGAATTTGATAAAAGATAAAGAAAATATAGGTTTCTGATCAATAAATATTAAGATTTTGTTCAAATTGGCCCATAAATCATAATTTCTTAATTACATAATTCACATTGATAAAATATATTAACGGAATTCTCGGCGGTGACTGTAAGGAATTATATTATATTGTTGTTATTCCATAAAGCAGTTAATTTTAGTCAAATTTCCAATATTTCGTTTTGTAATGCTGTCAGGGAATACTAAAATGTACATAATTTTGTCAGGTAAGAGACATAAATGAATTCGTTTTACTTACAAATAATTTTAATTGTATTAATCACTTGGCAAATAGTTGAATTCTGAAACATTCAATTTTAAAATATTTTTTGTTTAAATACTTCACTGAGGTACATATTATATTTGAAGATTTTTGGCAAGTTACAATCCAGTACCTAATTTTTGGGACGTTTGCCCAATATAACATTGATTACAGTCACCACACGGGATTTTATAAATTAAATTTGACTGGTTGTTAGTATCTGTTTTATCTTTGATTTTAGTTTATAAATTGTTGACAGTTTTCAAGTTTTTTTGCAGAAAAAATTAGATGTTTGTCATCTTTAAACAAAATTATCAAATCATTCGTTAATGTAGGTATGTTTGGAATAGAGATATAATATTCATATTATTCACGTTATTGAGTGTTCCAATAGTCCGAGTTCAAATCCCGATATATTCCATACATTTACATTTTATTTAACTTTCATAACAATACAAAACATAGTATTAGAATGAGTGTCAGGTTTTAGATTCAATTTCGATTTTGTTTTAAAAGAGTGAGTAAAAGAGTAACACTAAGGGCTTGTTTATAATGGATTTATTTTATAAATATAGATTGTACTTTTGTTTTTTCAATAGCTGTCAGAGCTTTACGGCGTTCTTCGGTAGATGGCTCTACATGTGGTTAGTTACATCTTAAGCCATCTATCTTTTATGAAATGTATATCTTTCGCCATGCCTCGTAGAATAGTTGTAACAAGATTCATTCGAATAACTCAGATGGTCAGATGTCATACAAATATTTTATAAATTTAGATACTGTTTCAATAAATATTAAATAATGTGTAATATACAATAATTTAGTTAAGATAGTTATGCCCGGTTTCATATACGATTGTTAAATCTTGTGTTAGTTAACAACTTTTCAAAATTAACAACTTGTTCAATTTTTATGTTGTTTCATGAAATTAACAAATCAATTTTAAAATGTTGTTAGTCAACATGCATGTTAAAATTTGTTTAGGGAATTTTTGTATTTTTTAGTAATATAAAAACCAATTTCATCGTTATTAATAATAAATGTCATTATTGACAGACTGAAAAGTACCAATTGCATAGAACCTTAATATAAATAATAACTGGTTGATTGGATCAATTGGATGATTTCTTTCAATGCATGATGTCAAATTTTCATTATATGATCCAAAATTAACAGAACGGTGTCGTGTCCTTAGATAGCCGATATCTCATTTTAAATTGTACATCATCAAAAAATTCAAAAGGATTTCCTCGATCTCTGAATACTTCTCTTCGCAGAAATCAAATATCAATTTCAAAAATTTCTTCTTCAGACTCATCAGATTCCGAAAACATAGTTGAATAATATTTCCTATGACATTAATGTAATGAATATATTTTTATTTTAAATTACACACCTAATGCAACTGGTACTTACTAATTTTCTTGTTGCAAATTAATTTATGACGGAAAGGACAAAATAAATATTTTTTTCTGGTTACACATATGTGACAGATGTCATAAAGAGCAACTGGTTAGAAATTTAACAAGACCCGAGACTGTGGTTAATATAGCAAGCCATTTAACCATAGTTTAAATCTAGCATTTGTTGATGAAACAATAGTTCCTACTTAATCAATTGCTAAATTATTTAACAAATTGTTAAGATTTAACAAGCGGATATGAAACTGGGCATTAGTCTTGTAAATTCCACAATAACAAAGACAATCTATTTCCTTTGCAATTGTGGACTTCAGTTCTGAGCTTAAAGGATATTTTTAAATTCAATTCCATTCCAAAATCCTCTTCGTTCTCTTATATTCCATAATAACAGTAACAAACTATTTCATTTACAATTATGAGACTAGTACTTCTACACGAGAGTGACTATTTTCAGACTCTGTTTATAATTTCAGTCCTAAATCCTTTTTAAAAATGGTCATCCTTTTAAATTCCGTAAAAACAAGACAAACTATTTCCTACAAAAGAATTCCAGCTCATTTTTCCTAGTCAAATGATTTTGTAGCAAATCGGCTTAGCTGGGATTAAGCTCTGCAGGCAACAAAGCTTTATGCGGAGCTTTAGCTTAATTTCGTTAGAATTTTTTGTTTGGCTGTTTTGTTGGCCTCCAACGCCATTCGAAACCCGTAGACAAACAAAATAAACAATGAAAAAAGAAATCTTATTTAAAAGTCTTAATTAAACGTCACTTGCGCCTCTGGAGTAAGTCTGATTTATTTCAAATGAGATTTTGTTTTAAGAAATATTGGTTCGATATCAGAATTTTTATTAGGGAGTTGTTTGCAGTGTTTCGGAAATTAATATTTAAATTATAATCGTATTCTTGTGAAGTTCTATAAAAATAATTTAATTAAGGACCAAAATTTTGTCGACATTCTCAAATTATTTTCCTTGATTTCCATTTACGTAAGATATCTTCATCTTATGTTTTCCGAAATTAATACTAAGTATTATTTTACAACTTGTCTCAAGGGATGAGATTCTGTATCTCGTCCGTTATCAAACGGTACCGTTATCACTATGGTTACATGAAAGATCTCATTTTATTTGACAAGTATGACGTAAATCTACCAATCATCTTATAAAAAATATGTTTCTATAGTGATAACGGTACCGTTTGATAACGGACGAGTTACAGAATCCCACCCCAGGTCAATATTATTTATTTTGAACAAATCTCACACCAAAAGCTCCTCGGAAAAGATTCTATATATCCAGTAGAATTGTAACACGAACATGTACTATTTTTTACAAATTCCATACCGCAAGTTTCTTGGAAAAGATTTTATAAATCTAATAAAATTTTAACACTATATAAATTACACTTGATACTGACATCTGTCAACTAAAATTATTTGAATATGTCAGCTGTTTCCATGATTATAGCAAAGCTGGCTGATTTATGAAAGTTAATCTCTTTATAATTCTTTAACTTTATATCTATTAAATATGAAGGAAAATATGTAAGCAAACTTTATATGTACCTACAATAATATATTCTTTCATATTGATAATCACATAAAATGTCGAAAAAAGATGTTTAACTGCGTTTTTTCAAAAAAAAAAAAACTGTTAAGTACTTCAAATAAGAGAAATTTCGGTTGTCTAGTTATAATTAAAATCTAATCAGTTCTTCATGTGGATGTATAAAAGAGAAATAGGAAAGAGTTATAATTTTTAAAATTGTAGTACGTATTGGAGTTATCGTCGAAGAAATTTTTGTTGCACACACACGCAGATACAGAAATCGTATTCTAGGGATCGTAGAACGTGCTTATTCATTAAAAACTCACCACAGAATTTTTTGATCAAAGCCAATATCTTCCTTACATAAAAGATGACGGAAGGTAAATAAGTACCTATATAAAATTAATTAAGGAATATCTATAATAATCAATACAAGTATGTGTGATCAACATTTATCTCTTTATACACTGAGACATCTGGTGGATGCCAGTTTCATAAATGTGATATTTATGATAAATTGGCACACCTATAATTGTGCTAATGATATGATATTGTGATGTGACGATTTTAGAAGAAATATCGAATAAATAATGTAGACTACAAATATGAAATCGAATGTTATCTATTGTTAGATATTTCTAAAGAAGCAAAGGTAAAGAGCCAAATTAAAATTCTATGTTCCAAATTTGTTTCTTTTTTTGTGAATCTCTTGTTTGTTAATTTTCTCTTAACCAAACCATCAAATTCAAAGTTACGGACAATTATTCGACATTATTTTCTTCTTGTTGCCATAGCTTTAATTCGAAAATTTGCAAGTAGGGGAGCCAATGTTTCCTTGCTAATTTTCACAGCCCGGAAGTTCGTTTTGTTACGGAAATTGCAATCTTCCACTGATTCCAACTTCAGTTTGAATACTCCGGATAAATTATTAATCCACATTTTGATAATTTGATTTGGAAAAACGCCAGCTCGTTTAGAAATATCGCGAATGAAAAGATAAAAGTTTGAAATTTTTCAATTCAATGGATTATAATCAAATAATAATTTACATTTATCAACACTTGAAAAAAGTTATAAAGTTCTTTTTTATACTCCGATGTGTAAAGTAAACGATTTTTTTTTTTATATATACTTACATTACAAAGCTACCACCATCATGCATGTGTGGCATTTGAGTTGTACTATCTAAATTTAGATTTTCTTTTCTGTACATTCATGTTGGTAGTACTTAAGATCTCTTATCTGTCAAATGTGAATGTTATATAAGGTTATATAATAGTTATTTGTGTATCAAAAGATACTTTACGCTAGAGATGCACACATAATTTTTTCTACGACTTTACTAACCAAAATAGAAAAAAATAATAATACCTATTTAATAAGTTCAATTCAACATCAACCAATTTCTGTTTTGTGTTGTGTGTAACCATGACGATGTGAGTATCCAAGTAAATAAATACAAAATTCTGTAAGTAAAAGATAGTGATTTTTCCTGCACTCCTCCAGATATATTTGAAACGGCGCAAATTTATTATCTGCAAAATCAAAAGCATTACACGAAAAAAATTATAACCTCTCCATTGAATGGTGTAAGTTAAAAAAAAATCAAGAATTACAGTGAAAATGTCTTACTAGCTTACTTTTTGTAAAAATCTAATGAAATCGTCTTCTCTTTGGTCCATTTATTCCATGCTAAAATCAACACTAGCAGTTAAGAACTGAAAACTCTAGTCACAGAATCTAATTTATCTTCGTCATCTGTTTTCAAGTTCTGGAATGAATAGACAAAACTGCCAAAAGTGCACATTAAATTTTAACATTATCCACCAATAATTAAATCCAATGTTTGTTAATTATGAAATGTGTGTTATTAAATATTTAAAGTTGTAATACAATGTACATTCACCAGTAGAGTTGTTATTATATATAATTAAATACCTAACCTATCTAAATTGGTAATATAGCTAACTTCAGGTATATTGTTTGTAGCACGTTTCTAGTGTAAAAATGAACCTAACCTATATTTTAGATTTCGTAAGTATTATTTTAATAAATTAAGATTTCAGCAAAAATATGTATTTATCTAAGCGAGCAAATTGAGCACTTTACCGCGCGTTGCTATGGGAGACGCGCGGTAAAGTATTTTTTTGCTCGTTCCTTAGTAACCATCAACTTTACGATAACAAAATAGAGCACAAATGTCAACTTTTCATGGTGGTCGTAGAAAAAAAATGTTGTATACAACTCAAGAGCAAACATGCTGTATGACGAAAGGAAGAAAATTACTGGATTTCAGTCAAATAATTGCTATATTCTCCGCCTTTACCGGTTTCCACACCTCAGAGGCGGAAAATATAGCAATTATTTGATTGAAATCCAATAATTTTCTTCCTTTCATCACCTTTCCAGTCAAGAAGTTCTTGCAGTCATGCTGTATTACATTCGGCCAATAATTTTCTTAACGAGCTTTCCTCATGTCATAAAGCTTGTGTTTACACGTCTGTTGCATAAATAAGTATTTATAATACAACCATGGTTCAATGTTCAATGGATACTGATTTCCTTAGATTCCTTTACAGCAAGATTTTGGTTGTTCTCCTAAGAGTATATATAAATTTAGCGTATTTTACTAGATAATAACATCAGTCTCATTTTGGATTTTAAAGAATGACATTATTGTTCTTACAGTAACTGACAAATACAGAAGACAAAGAACACTGGTTAATAAAACTAATAATAAATATAATAATTCTAGCGTAACCCTAGTAATCAAACACAAAAAATAAAATACTAGTACGAGTATAGCATCAATTTTTATGAAGGAAAGAAAATTACTGGATTTCAGTCAAATATGTGTAACTTACGTGAAAATTTTTAGATTGTAAAACATTGATAAATACATACGACAATAATAAATAACATATAATACATACAATGGTCGTCAAAATTTAAAAATATAAATAAATAAATTTATTAAAAAACTTATGTAGTCGTCAATAAATTAAGATATACTTGTATAAACCTTGATTGAACAATGGCACCCTTTAACTGAAATTAAGTTATAACTTGTTCCGAAGGTCGTTTCTCGAATTGCCGCTAGATTTTTAAGTCATTTCTCTTCTTAGTATTTTTTTTTTTTTAATTATAGTTTAAATTTACAAATATTATAAATTTATTTTATGTTTGGTTCATATTATATTTTAAAATGTTCGTGTATATTTTACTTATATTTGTAATGTCAGTTTTTAAATTTATGTTGTTTCTGTCATTATTTATGTGTAACATTTCAAGAGTGAGGCGTTTGTGTAAGTTTTGTTATGTTATGACCGAGTGATATAGCGTGTCCTACTAGTGCACATTTCCCATTATTATTGTTCTTATTTTTGCAGTTTCGTTTATGTTCCGTCATTCTAGTTCGTAAATACCGCCTAGCCTGTCCTGTATACGTTGAGGTACACTCCATGCAAGGGATTTTGTACACTACATGTGACCTGTAATTTTTATCTATGTCCGCTTTTAGTTTACTAAAAGATTTCCTATTGTTTTGGTTTGTTTGAAGCCAATATTAATATTTAAATTATTAGTGAAAAGTTTTTTTAAGTTTTATAGCTATGCCATCTATGTATGTTAAGGGATAATAAATTTTCTTTTCATTTATTTTTGCAGCCATCAATTTTTATTGTTGAAAACACTACAATTCGGTTTATTTAAACTTCTACAGAATTAAAAGAAAATTTCATTTTTATAGCGTGTCTAAAAACTATCTACTACAACTTTAAAATGGGCGTAATTTTTTACTATATATTAACATAAATTCCATCATAAATTACGAATTTAAAGAAAACCAGCAGAGTCATTTTAAAATACCTCAAATATTATATTGTTCTTTTCATAATTAAAATTACTTATTTATGTCGTCATAAACGAAACTGAACACATAAAAGTCCTTCGCTATTTTCCTTCATAAACAAGACAATGTAAACAGTCCCAGTTTCAAACGACAAACAGGATTCTCTACAAATATTGTCTCCTATGAAATGTATTTCAAATTTCATAAAAATAATTTTATTATTTATTCAGTTATAAATTGCTTTGCATTCATAGCATTGTCATATGTTGTTCAAATAGTGAATAGCTAGTAAATGTAAATTGCTTCATATACAGTAAATATTTTACAGGGAAAATATCATTTTAAAACTAGATTACACTTGACAGTTTTAAATTTGCACGTATCATAAAAAAAAGTAGGGCAACATGATCAAATTTTGGTTGTATATATTTTCGTCTAATATAACACTGTACTTTTGCAACATGGTTTCGCTTTAACATAATAAGGAAATTAGAAAATGGGTCATTAATAGTAAAACTTAGACATTAAAATTATATGTTGACTATAGGAAAGTATAAAACAGGTCATTAGATTTTAAAATATTCAATTTGCTATTAATCTCTCCTCTACTTGCTTGGTACTGAAAATCTGATTTCTGTCACTATATACGTAATTTATATTGAAAACATATATAAAAATATAAATTTTATTTTAAAATAATTATTTGTTTTTTACTAAATTAAGAAAGAAAATTTTCTGTGACGTCTTTATATTGAACTGGGGAGGAAAGCATGTTTAAAAATGTTATCGCACGGCGTGCGAGAAAATTTTAATTTGAATTTGACATTAGTTCATTTTTCTCTCTCTCTGGTCTCTCAAATACATTAATTACTTTATAAATAAACACGTAGGTAATTACATGTAATTTAAAATATCGATACTAAAAAGGTAAACTAAAATACTAACCTCCAAACTATTGTTGAAACGTCAAACAGGTGATCTACATTACCCGCACAAACATACCATTACTATGGGACGGCACCACGCTGTGGCTTTACGACTATTCATTGGTGCGGCGTAATTCTAGTCATACATGGCGGGAATTCAAATTATCAAATCAAAAAAAAAGGTACGCAAGTAGACCATTATTATTTTCAAGCCTTTTTGAAATCCGAAATCTATTTTCATACGTAATATAACAAGTGATATGATTATCATCGATGATATTTTTGAGTGAAATCGAGTGCTGCTTCGGTTTCACGAGCAATATATTCGATTATTAATCATATAACGAGCTTATATTTAATGAGAGAATATAATGAATTTTTGTTAAAATTAACTGTCAATGTTGTAGAAATCCCTTAGTAATGAATGTAAATAAGGTGACAGACATATAACTAGGGAAATTCTGAATGTTGATTGGCGGAAAACATGTCACGTGACTAATGAATTATATTCTCAAGTAAATAAATACATACAGTAACGAATTAATGAAAGTGAACCAAACAATTGTTTGAATTTATGATGCCATGCTAGTTAATTGTTCGTTGCCTTTATATGAAAACAAAAGATTTACTGAATGACATCGGCAACCAATAGGTTATTGAACGATTTTTTAAAGTACATAAAAATATAAGTCCCCATGTGAAAATCCAAATTAAAAATTCCTCGAAATAAGGGCACAGACAAACATACATGTATGTTTGTCTGTGATAAGGGAGGTCCGAATTTTAAATTTGCTTTGTGACATTGTGACGTAGGTAATGTGGGTATACCAGACCAGAAGTAAACAAACAGTGGTTCACACTGCTCACAGGCTTATGAAAAAATGTTGAGCAAATTAGAAAATAATGTATATTTAAATTGTAATATTATATTTCATTATTAGAGAAATAAAATGAATTATTACACTTTATTTATTTCACTTATTTTCTCATTTTACAAATACAATGAAAAAAGAGTTAACCGAACAACAGCCGAACACTCCCGACACACCCAAATAAAGATTCATTCCCTGTTTCGAAAATAAAAATAAAATTATACATAAAAATAACTATATAAACATTAGATTCTTATGAAAGTGTTCACGGCTTTCGCAAATAAAATTAAACATGACATAAACACAAGCAAATGTTAAATATTTTACACAAAAATAAGCATATAACTGTCATTTAAGCTGTCAATATACGTTCTAGCAAAAGGACTCAATTTAAATATAATTTTAAAGAATTTTAATACAAATGTTCGCATATATTAATGCGTACAGTGCTTCAAAAGGTAACAAATTGTTATTATTGCGAATATATTAAATTACAGTGGTTAATTAACATTTTATTTTCGAAGCTGTGAACACCAACCATAAAGTCTTATTTATATTTCTTATTTTATATCCCAGGCTCAAGAGTGAATGTTGCTAAATATTCCCCTGACAGATTCGGTCTTGAAATATTTAATAAATTACCTGATTCTATAAAAAATCAAAGGAATGAGATAAAATTTAAAAAAGAGTTAAAACTTTTCTTACTGCAGCACAATTTTTACGATGTAAATGATTATTTGAACATGTAATGATATAATTTCTTATGTATAATTTCTTTTATTGTGGATGCATTGTATTATTTCTTTTTATTGTATACTGACAATTTCTATACACATTGTATTGTGTCTACAGAAATAAAATATATTATTATTATTATTATTATTATTATTTTCGTAGCTGAGAATAAGTTTTAAGTACAGGCTTTTAAGGCGGGGCTTCACAAATTAGGGCTTCATACTTGGATCAAATCTAGACCATAATATGTACAAGTGAATTTTTATTAAATTGATTATTATACACACATATTTTCAATTACTCACCTACAAGTTATTTTATACAAATATATATTATTATAAGTTCTGAAAAATCAATTTATGTGACTCCAATTTTGAGAGAACTTCACTTTTTGAGAACAACATCGATGTCAAGGAATATTTCAAAAAATATCACAATAGGGTCCTCCACTGTAATTTTTATTATTATTTTAAATGAAAGTTTGTTTAATTTTGAAGCAATTTGTGGTATTAAAAAGTCATAATTGTTTTTAGTTCAACTGTATTTGATTTTTAAAGAAACCTATAGCTATCTTTCTCGCACCAGTTTCTGTAGTAGTCTGCGCGAGAAAGATAGCAAGCGTTGTGACGTAGATGTATAGATGCTTAAAATCACTAATATTTCAAAAACTAACAATTTTTAAAAATCTTTTATCGTCTCAATCATGATTTTATCTTATCTACTTTCAATATAACTAACTTTTTAATCAATTTTCTGTTATGGTGGAGGACCTTATTAAGACTTTCTAGAACTACAGATAGTTTTAATAAAATAAATAGTGCTGTCATTCCGTTATATCTTTCATTTCTTTTGTTATTTGTTATTCCCATGTCTCACAACCTGCACCAACCATTTTGGGTTTTTGCCAGAATTGTAGCGCGGTTTGCGCGAAAACTTGGCCTATTTTGGCCAGTGAGAGCTGAACCACGCAATAGTGTGTTACTTTATTTAAATTTGAATTTTGTCTTAGCAACTACAAGATGCTCTATATAGAATTACCTGGTGTTAGGTGCGTTTTTACTTCGGGGGCATATGTTTTTATCTGTTCCACATTTTGCATGGTATATATATACGTAAATATTATTTATTTTTACAGGATTTTATTACATTTCCTGTATTGATATTGAACTTTATAAAAACAAATTGCAATGTAAATAGATTTTTAGCAGGTCTTTAAAGTAAATTTGCTAGATTTAATAATTTCCGCTCGAAGAAGAAAAAAATAGAATTTTATTTTCTCTCATAAAACACGCTATTAAGTTTTATGGGACAAATAATATTTGAAAAATTTGTTTTCCCGTGCTAAATGTCTATGTCATGGATTCTCGTAGTCGTATTCACCCTTTTTTATAATACTATTACTTACAGTTGTGTGTAAAACGTTGTACATACCTCGGGCCGAAAGAAGTTTACACCCTTGGACGAATTCAAATTTCGTCCGCATGCGTAAACCTTTTCTTTCGACCCTCTATATGTAAATAACTATTCTTGTTGAAAAGCATCTCTACATAATTTCTGATGGAATTTTTTGTAATTTGAACACTTAGGACTGCTAAAAAGAACCCCCAAAAAATTGTGCTATAATTTGCAACAGAGTTAAACCTAGCAAAGTAGAACATTCTAGTCTAGTTTTTATGCCAGCTATTTGTGCTTATCTTTTAATTGCATAACATAATACTTTGTTTTGCCATTACTTACTACATTTTTTACTTTTACTAGGCACTAAAACTACACAACTGTCAGTTTATTTGTAGATTAGTAACGAAATTGTGTTTTAAATGTTCAGAAACTAGTTTTCAAATCAAACCCATAAATTATAGTTTTGATTTGAAATAGCTCAAAACTGTGTTGACAATGTATACATGGTGTTTCCAAAACTAAAAACCATTTAAAAACAGTTTCAAATCGGGGTATAAACTTAATATCTCATAATTGTTTATTTTATGATATTTTTGTTTCAGGTAAGTCCGATTCCTGTTTCTGTAACTTATAACCATATTCTCTGAGTACTACGAAAAGGTAGGCCAATATTATTTAGAAAATATACAAGATTTAATTATATGTAAAAGATTTTTCTGCGAGTAGGTATTTGAAATTCTATTATACGAATTTTACGTAGAATTTTATTTCTTATAATCTTTTTTACAAAACATTTCCTCTTTTTATTCATAACAATTTCCTAAATCGATAAAATTCCCGATATAAGCTTTACATTATTTATTTATATCATCTTCAAAGTCCTGAAAATTCTCTCAAGTCCTACAAAGTCCCCCAAATGAAATTCTTTTATCGCTATCGCATCCTGTAAGCCTCTTTTCGTTTATCGGGCCTGAGTGGTCGCCTTCGAGAACATCTGCCGATGCCCTCTGTGAAATAACGCGAAATGAACAGGTCGTCCCCGTAGCTATCGCAGTAGCTATGGAAGTTTGTAGAGCTCACAGGCTTTTGTTATTTAGAGCTGACGAGTAGCCGTTGTTTTGTTTTGCTGGTATATAGTTTTTTGTGCGAAAGTAAAAGAGCTTTTTGCTACACAGGGGGATTAACTTCTGTCAGATATTAATGGAACACATTAGAGATATAAATTTGAACCTCTTTTAATTACAAAATAGTTTTTTTTCAACAACTAACGATTTAATCTTGGCGTAATAACTATATAAAAAAAGTAATTACGTAATGTAATGTTCATAACAGAACTGTTATTACTTTGAAAAATTGAAAAAAATGCGAGATTATAAGATGGGTCACTGGGTCAGCATTGAAATGAACTAAGTAGGTTGATAGAATTATTCTCAGAAACACATACATACATAACGTTTATTAGGAACTGTAGTTCTGAAATATTGAAACAGCAGGTCGATATATTTTCTGCCTTAAGATACTTTAATATAAAATTATTACGTGTATATTCTAAAGATACTCTGTTTTGATAAAAAAAAGGACGGTTACTAATAAACGGAAGAAAATAACAATATCGGTATTCGGTAGAATTGGCCCGTTTGATACTGAACGGAATTCCGTTTATTGGACCGTGGACCCGTTTATTTCAATCTATCAGTATGTCAAAAGATCCGTGCAGAAAAATCATGTGATCTTGCCTTTTTATAAAATTATTTCGGTTGAATAAAGAAATAACTTTTGCTATCCCATGGCATCTTACGAACAGTATGCAAGTAATTTAAAGAACTATTATTAATACAAATAGTTCTATATAGTTATTTATAAAAATATATTTAAATAAGTAAATAAATATATCATCACGGCATATTACCCATTTCTGGGTGTGCCAGTGTCTACAACACATGTAGACATCGGTAATGATGACGATATATTTTACCGTGTGGGTAATTTAAAGAACTATCATTAATACAAATAGTTCTATATATTAATTTATAAAAATATATTTAAATAAATAAATAAATATATCATCACGGCATATTACCCATTTCTGGGTGTGCCAGTGTCTACAACACATGTAGACATCGGTAATGATGACGATATATTTTACCGTGTGGGCGTCACCTCACCTCATAGCTGGTGTGGAGAGTGCACCACAGGGGTCACTTTTGTGCCATTTAAAATTGGAAATATTTGGCGTCTGTCGGGATCGAACTCGGTTCCCCTGGGTTTGCGACCAGTCACTCAGGCACGCGGCCACGGGACCCCATAAATATATATTTCGAATTTGTAATATAAAATAACTACTCGTACTAAATCTATTAAAAATAGTGTTTTGTTCCTTTCCGGTTTTTAAATTTGTTGATGATATACTTAGAAGTACTGTTTATTTGGAATTCTACAGTTGCCAAGACTGTTTATGTTTATGTGAAAAAACAAAAAGAGAATTACGTATATCGATCTTCATTTATGTAATAACAAAGTCCGTTTTGGAGCATCTGTTAATTCATTCAGAGTTTAACATGCCTTTCGAATAGACCTGAGACCGTTATATCCTTGTTCATAACGAAAGTTATGATCAAAAACAAAAATAAATATTAATGCAACTTTTGCTGCACATACGTTTGCTTCAGCGGGTATCACATGTCCGCAGGTACCTGCAACTGATTTGACGCAACTTTTCAAAATACACAACTCTTGTTATCACAAGTGCGCAAATTTACATATATTTTAGGTCATTTACATATTTAAGGTTGGTAACGTTTTTCTACAGGTCTTATATCCCATAACTCGGAAACATCTCCAATTAAATTAATCATTGTTTCCAAGTATGTATCCAGATTGTCTAAACACATTTTAAAATTTCACATCAATAACATCAAAACGGAACAAAATATCGATACGTGTATTTAGGAACTTTTAAGTTCAACCGCGCATGCGTACATCGTTTGTACGCACGTATCTGCAACTTGTCTACGAAATTTTCAAACATGTTCGTAAAATAGTTGCATGTAATCAGTCTCTTATCATACGCAAAAAGTTGCATGAAATAGACAAAGTTGCAGAAAATCTATGACAAGTTGCGTGTATGTGCTTACGTGTGATACCCCCTTTAATATGTTAGAAATGAAAACCGACGTCACACTGGAATATTACTTCCAATTTTTAAATACTACAATACCGAAATCATTGAATAGAAAGCAGCCTTGATGATATAGAATTATTTGTATTTCTTTGTACATTTTGTACAACGAAAATTAGGTTCTGTTTTAATTATACAGGCTGTTAATTAAAAAGCGGGCTATAGGCGTTTAACAAGGGAAATCAGTTTTTTCCTAGCGCAAAACTTCCCATTTTATTTTAGACAAAAATATTTCAAATAAATGTTGTAGAGGATTAAATTCTACACCTAAATCTCTAATCAGATTTTATTGTACATGTTTAGTAACCCGTAAAGTCAAATTTGAAATTTTAACAAAATTACAAAGAAATGCACAACGTTCAAACAATCAAAGGTTCGGTTATGCAGGTTACAAAATAAAAATTAATAAAATATGTGCAGTGATTAGATGTATATTATAGAAACAATATATTTTTAGAGACTTTGGTGTAAATTGTCTGTAATTTTTATTTGAAAATCGAATTTCTGACAGTTGTAATTTTGTTTAAATTCCATGCAAAATAAAACATGATTAGTCATTTAGGTGTAGAGTTTAAATCTCTACAATATTTAATTGAAACATTTTTGTCTTAAATTAATAGATCACTTTTGCGAAAGGAAAAACTGTTTTCCCATGTTAAACGCCTATGGCCTGGTTTTCGTGTTAAACCCAGTACCTATATTTCAATTTTGCAATGAATAGCGAACAGTGTACAGAATACCGATATGCTATTTATTATCAGTCGTTTAGTATTCCATTCAATTACTCTAGCTCTAGTTCCATAATTCTCTACAACATGTCGCTAGTTGCACTTGCATGTTTCTGTTGTTAAGTTCCTACCTCTCTCTCGTGTTCTGCAGAACTTTCGTAATTACACCAACGAGGAGAAATTGCTCCAAAGAGGATCGAAGGAGAGATTAACTCGTCGTGAGTTGAGGGTATTGATATGAGGAGTTTCTTTGTTGTTTGTTAGTTTAGGATGTTGTGTTTGTAAACACTAGTTGTTGCTTCAATAGGGTGACGAGAGAAAATTGTTTTTCTGCGATTTATTTAGGACACATACTTGGAAATGTATATTTTTTAAACATTTTATGTTATTCCAAATATCAAAGAATATTAAATTCTTTATTAAATTATCTACAAATTTAGAAATAAAAACAAAGTTATGAAAAGAAACCATAACTATAATAGTTATTTATGATATAAGTGTTAAAAGTGACATTTTATGAGTGAGTGGGGAAGTTTGTGTAACGAGGCGAAGCCGAGTAAAACAAACCCCACGAACGAAATAAAATCACTTTTAACACGAATATCATACACTATTTTTCCTACTACCCTAGTTATGTATTAGTAAAAACTAAAAATTACAGAATGACATTTATGACAGGTCATGATGTATTTGCTATAAACAACTGAAAATTGTTTATTCTGACCTCTACTTCCAACAATACTGTTTTAAATTCCAATTCTTCAAGCGCCTTGCAAGGAATTACTATAAACAATTGTAATAATTGTACTATAACAATAAACGTTTCAAAATAATGTGTACTTCTAATAAAATACCTATATAAATAATTTCTGTATAAAAATAAATATAAAATGAAACTACGTTTACTTATGAACACTAAATGTAACTAGATTTAGTTCTATTTTTAACACTAAATGTAACTAGATTTAGTAAATTTGTTTTTTTCTTTTAATCCGTTGTCAATGACAACGATTTAAAAGTATTCACTGTGTTATAAACTGTTATTTTTAACTCGCTAAGCAACCGTTAAAAAGACTGCTTTTAACAGTGGTCGTAGGAAAAATAATTTAAACGTCAACTTTCATTCGTTATTTGTACTATACTTGCGTATTAATTATAATACTCTTTCTCAACTCTAAAAAACTGCAATGTAAGAGTTTCTTATTTACTAATTTACTGATAAAATATAAACTCGTTTCAAACTTATAATTGGTTAATTAACTAACTTTTTATATTCTGCATCAAAAGTGCTGAAATAAAAAATTTAAAAGTAAAGAGACTTAATGAGTAATTAAACATTTTAAATTTTTAATGAAAACTGAATTTGGGGATTTTAAATATTAAATTAAGCCGTAAATCTTATAAATTTTCATTTTTCGTCATCTTTAATCTTAAAAAAAAAACCTTAAAGGTCTGTATTGGGAACACCCCACTCCTGTAACGTCGAATTTCATACAGCACGTCACTCCTAGCCAATAGGAAAGCAGTTTTTCTATCATCTACGTTATTTATATAAAGGTAAGTTCTTTTATTCATCAACAAATTCATCGGTGAAATTCATTACAATTTGATAATGACGTCACCAGTGGATATATGGTGAAAATAGGAATTACTGGAAAGGGTGCTGGAAGTTATATATATTGTAGATTAGAGTAAGAATTGTCTCTGTCTCTAGAGAAGTTATGGAAGGTTTTTTATTGGGAAAATT
Organism: Ophonus ardosiacus; assembly: GCA_943142095.1. NCBI lineage: Eukaryota > Metazoa > Arthropoda > Insecta > Coleoptera > Carabidae > Ophonus > Ophonus ardosiacus. The sequence goes on along the minus strand of OW964831.1, from coordinate 12,394,957 downwards.
ACTGAATTTACAAACATCCATACTAATATAATAAATGCGAAAGTTACTCTGTCTGTATGTCTGTCTGTCTGTCTGTTACGTTTTCACGCCGAAACCGCTGAACCAATTTTGATGAATTTTAGTATAGAGATAGATTAGACCTTGGAGAAGGACATAGGCTACCTTTTGTCGCGAAAATAAAACTTGAAGGGGTGAAATAGGGGATGAAAGTTTGTAAGGAGAACCCATCGTTTCTTCCGCTGAACCAATTTTGATGAATTTTGGTATAGAGATAAATTGGACCTTGAGAGACATAGGTTACCTTTTGACGCGAAAATAAAAGGTGAAGGGGGTGAAGTACGGGATGAAAGTTTGTGTGGAGAACCCATTATTTCTCAAGTTAGGGATATAGAAATTCTTAGTTATGCTTTTGGTAAGAAATAAAAAGTGTTTTAGCGTTTTTGAAAAATCATTCCTCAAGGCGGTACAATAGGGGATGATTTCAATTATTTTTTTTTTATCTTTGTATCTATAGTTAAGTTTTAACCGTTAGCAGATTTTCAATATTTGTCGGAGAGATAGCTTGCATCATATGTACATAAGTAAAAGTACCCGAGACATGTTTAGAAAAGGGCGCTGTTAGGTGCGGTGCGGGGATCCGGTGGGCAGTGGGCGGAACCTGTTACATGTACGATGCGAGGCTGGTTGCCGGCTCCCTACGCAGCGCATGTCTCCGAAGTAAATGTGAAAAATGACTGGTACACGTGTAGGTAATCGTTATTCTAGCTTTACCCGTGCGAAGCCGGGGCGGGTCAGCTAGTTATTAATAATTTAAAAAAAAAAATAAAAAAATAGTTTTGAGATAATGGCAATGAAATTTCTACAACATCCATAATTCACGACTTTTCTTCACTGACTATCAGCTAAAACTTCAACAAACAACTTGTGAACATAACCTGAAAACTATACCCCTGCTACTAATTCATCTGATATTATCAAATCCATCGACACTCAAACCTGATGGATTTGATAGATTTCTGTTTAAGTAACCGGTGAAATTAGGAACGCTCTATTGAAATTCGTTGCTTTTAAAGAGCTGAATAAAAAGACCCATTGGTGAATTTCTGCTTCACGCGCACGACCCATCGGTGAATAAAAGAACTCGCCTTAAACGAAAGTAAGTGAAAGTTTGTCACATGTTGTATAAACTTTGACTGCACGTTCTGTTTCATATTACACAAATTTCAATAAATAATTGTAAAATATCTCATGGATATTTCGTGATATTTTTAAATTTGAGGCTATTTCTAAAGAACAATATTATTTCAAATTTAGTACTTCGGAGGTATATAAAAATTCTTGCAAAAGCCGTATTGATTCGAACATTTATAGCGCAGGACACCAGTCTTGATCTGAGGGACAGCGAAAGAAATGCTCATATCGTGATATTCCATAGACGCCGTCAAATAATAATTATTACAGTAACTTTGTGCTGCTAATTCATTTATGTACGCTTATGATCCGAGTGTAAACAAGACAGGAACTGGAGTGGGATTATGTAACTGTGAAAACGATATTGCGACTGTCGACAAGTGAAAATGTGATCACGTAAATAGTGAAAACCGAAAACGATATCGTTTTGAATCGAAAAAAATGTGAATTCTAGTCGACACTCTCAAAGCATATGAAAACGATAGTCGTATCTTATGTCCCTTTTTATTTCATACATTTGGGTATAGGTATATCTTTTTCTAATTTACTTACCTACATTTAAGTACAAGAATGTAGTGAGCAGTGAATTGAATTTGACATTTTGGAAAGAAATGTCATTAAATTAATATATCAAATTTGAAAGGTATTTTTTTTAGCAAAGCGAAAATGAAATAATTATAATGAAATACGATAATTATAAAACGAATATTGATTACAAGAATGAATCTACGAAAAATTCATAAATGTTTTAATACTTGCATGTTGGAAAGAACCAAAGGCGTATGATTTACTATAACTATATTTTTACTCTTTTGAAAATTATGATAAAAAATTGAAATCTTGTTGATTAGATATTTCCTTAGTTAGTAGAAAGAACTACCTAAAAGAAATATTTTCTGGCATTGTTGATATTCTAGTAACTGTAAAAGTGTTGATTATAACAAAGAATATTTTGATTCCAGCCCAAGAATATTGACTACAAGAATAAATCCAAGAAAGGAAATTTTAATAACTATTGCATTCTGCGAAGCAACAGAGATGACGATTCTAGCTTGTGTTTTGTGATTAATATTTTGTAGTTTTTACACAAAATTAAAATTTATGAATTTATCATTTTCCGCAACCTGTCCGAAGGTTATGCACCGTTATTTAAATGTAGCCCAACTTTACTTTCTTGAAATACAAAACGTAATAAAAACTAGATTACTTTAAAATGTTTATCTTGTCTACTTGCAGTCTTAAATGGTGTCTTAAAGTTTTAATTATATATTTAGAAATATTTTTGTTTACTTCATAAATTTTTCTTCTGGAATATGAAAAGAACAAAATTAGATGACACATAGCATCTGTAACTAATTCATAATTTAACTTGTATCCATCTTCAATTCTTATAGCATTGCTATTATGAACGAAAGGCGAGAAAATAATAATTTTTGACATTATATTAAAAATTCTAATGACATTCTTATAAATTATCTGTCAAAACTACTATTTAATACAAAAACATTAGTCTATAAACGATATCGTTTTCGCAAAACGTAGTCACTTTACGGAAATAACCGAAGTTGAAAAAGTAGTGAGTAACTAATTTTACGTGATCGCTAAGGAAACGAATATCGTTTTCACTGCTCGAAAATCTCAATATCGTTTTCACTTTTACATGACCCCACTCCTGATACGAACACCAATTGCACAGATCAACTGCCAGTATAAGAAAGGCTTCGTAGCTTTAAAACTTATTTGGGCAACTGTTATAAGTCATATTAGGTATGCGGAATAGTTATTTACTTATCAAGGCAGGGAAGTTCGTCTTTTCATGATGAATACGAAAATAACCATAATAAGACATGAAAAGGAATTCAATGACGAGATAAGTATTAATTTTTTTCTGAAATCGTATAAGAATTCAAAATTTCTGAATATTATTTTCATTTAACAAGTAAATCACATTAAAAACTTAAAAAAAACTCTATTTAAAATAATTTAAAACAAATGTATTCTGGATATCATTTATTCTTAATTTTATAATTGAATTTCACATTAAAACGTAAATGCATATGCCTAGGCGGGGAAATTCAATTTCCCTGCCGATTTTTCAACCAGGGAAGTAGTAGATTGTATGACGATTTCAGGAAAAGGAAATTAATTGTATTTCGTGTGGATTTAAACGGAGCGCATATATTAGACAGCGTTTTGTGCTAACATATTTTTCATAGATCTTTCATGTCCCGGACTATACATTTCTTTCCTTATATTGTCTTAAATGTATCTCTCACTAACATCTTCCTCGAACATGAATATCACGAGGGCATGAGAGGAAGATTCCTGACACGAACACGATCTCACGTTCACGTTCAGCTTAAAGCAGGTAGGAGTTATGGAACTTTCTATCCTTTGCGTGTCTGCATGTTGAACGATTAAACGGTAATGACTGAGAAATGAGCGGAGGTAAGTCGTTAAAGGATTTCAGAGGCACTGAAATGTAATCGCACGGATACAAGTGATGAAAGGACATAAACGTGACTAATGTGCGACTAATGCGAAAAGGTGTTTTACGTTGTTGACAAATAATTACTAATTTAAGTTCTGTATTCGGATGTAGTTCATTTGGAATATACGGACTACGCAAATCAAAATTTAAGAGTATGTAAATACTTTCTTATTGTACTTCGTTATCAAGTTATTGTAAAAAAATTAACATTTAAACTATTGAACTACGAGGATCACGGTGGATTTATCGAGAAGGTACAGTTAAATATGTCTGGAAAATTGAACATTACTGACAAGTTGTTAAATGTAGATATCACTCTATGAAGTGGGGCTTGACAGCTGAGTTAGTTCTACAGCTGGTAACAGTAAATAAATCAGGGCATCGAACCCGAACCTGAACCGAACCAAAACCGGAACCAAATCATAACATTTTAGCGAACCCAAACATGCTAATTATAGACTTTAATCGTCCGTTATTCTATCTTTAACCCTGTATGAGCGGTGAATAACAATATGAAAAATGAACTTAATTATTTAGTTCATATTTTATATTTTTATGTATCACTCATACACAGTTAAAGATAGTATAACGGACGATAAAAGTCTATATTCTGCATGAAATTCTCTTCATGTCAGGCATGATTTTTTTCCTTCATCGGATCTTGAGTTACAGACGTTTGAAGTTACATTCATCGAAATTTTGTGTACTCGTATTTTCAATAATACGAAATTTCAATGATAAATCATTTAAATCAAACGTCCGTAACTCGAGATCAAATGAAGTAAAAAAATCATGCTTGGCATGAAAAGAAAGGGAATTTCATGGTGATGTAACCCGCCTTTTAAGGGGCGAATTGCAAATAATATTTATAAGTGAGTTCTTGCCAGACTGGTGGTACAATTTAGTAACTGCCAAAATAATAGATAATAAACTCTAATAAATGTTCCTACTTCTTGTAGAAGAATAAGGGTTGTAATAATAATATTAATTATTATTATAAATAAGTTTATTGACTAGTATAATTGAATGATATATATTTACACTTGATAGATGATGATTGCTGTAGCGACTGTATGGAGGATGGGTCTTGTATATCTCTGGTCTCTGGACACACTCTAACTTCCCATCGTCTATACAGTCTTTTATATTACTGTAATGCTAAGTCATCAAACGATTGAGTAATAACCTACTTACGACACTTTAATATTGCTATTGCTTATTCTGCAATATATGCAAATAATAACACAAACTATTATGACCCCAATTGTGTGCTGACTTAGTCTTACATTCCTCCCTTCTTTAAAAGAGAGACCCATGGGTCTTCAGTTCTACTGGTTCCACCACGATATCTTGCCCTGGATTGATCAGATCCTGGACTGCTGTACACACGAATTCGCAATTTGGAGGAATCTTCACGGCGCTCTTCAATCTAACCAATCCACTGGTTTGTGTGACTGATTCTTCTTGATTGAGGAAGCCATTCCCCGTATTCTGAACTTCTGTGTTCTTATCTTGAATTGTGATGGTCTCCTTCTGAGTACGTGCCTGTGGCTTGTTTTGCTTATCTTGCAGTACTGCCGCTTGACCTGCCCCACCGACGTCATTGGCTTGTGTTGCGCAATCACAGCCTATGACATTAAGTGCTGCGGTGTCCATGTTTTCTAGGTCCCGATTACTCAGCAATTTTAAACGTATGTTATTAAAACATACCTCCTCTTTTGAAATATGCACATCAAATTTACGTATAAAATCTCTACCCAATAAACCGTCGGCATCCAAATCTAAATCATCTGAGCAAATAAATGTTTTAAGACGAAAACTAGAATTTTGACATTCATATTTTAATTTACTTGTGCCGTAATATGATACTTGTGAGCCAGATATAGATTTTAATTGCCCAACATTCCCTTTTTGAATCAAATGCCCCTTAGCAAATCGTTTTTTAAGAATTGATACTCTTGACCCAGAATCTATTAATAACTTTACAGGAATACCTCTAATTTTGACTAAAATAAAATTTGGATCGTCTCTATCTAAATCTTCCAATGTTCTAATATTATTAATTTTGAAAGTTTTATTTTTTACTGATACCTCCCGAAACGGGGCACTTGCGAGAGGTAGTTTCTGTTTAAATGCTGGGGTCTTCGTCCTTCCTTCGTCCTGTGAATGTCCTTGATGTGCCTGTTGGGGTTGTAGCGATTGCCTCCTGGTGGACCTTTGTACCTGCTATGATTTCGATTAGTGCATATTTTACCAAATTTTGTATAATGCCCTTTTTTCTCCCACTCTTTACAGGGAAATTTTATTCTACAATCTCTTTGTATCTGCCCTTTTCCTCCACCTTTATAACATTTTAACACTTTTTGTGATATACGTGATTTTTTATTTACGGACCCTACTTCCAGACGACCATTTTTGTCTGAGGCTAGCTCTAATTCCTCACGCTCTGCCATTTTTACAGCTTCTTCAAATGTTAAACCCGTTTTATTGTCCATTATTGGCCTGAGAACTTTTCTAATATCATGTGTAAGTCCATCTTTAAAGTTACATAAAGTTAGTTGATCTACAAAATTTACAATTCCATTTTGTGATTTTATTAGTTCTGATTTTAAATTTCTTAATCTTTTTGCAAAGTCTTGTACTGTTTCTCCTAAATTTTGCACGCAATTTTTGAACTCTCTATTTATTTGTTCGATATATCTCCGTTTAGCAAATCTTTTGACAAACTGTTCTCTAAATTCCATAAATGTAACATTATCGAGCTGTATTTCTTTTGTTTCACAGTAAAACTGTAACGCTTCCCCATTTAATTTTGTTCTAATAAGGTCTACTATTTCTCTGTCGGAAAACTCTCTAACACTTGATACTACGTAAACTTTTCTAAAAAATTCTATTACATTCTCGCCAAAAAATTCTGGTATTTGTGATATTACACTACTTTTTAACGATAACATTTCTGTTTTTGATTTAACTGGCGTTGACAGATTAGCGCTGTTAGAGCTACCCGCAATACTACCACTCGGCATGATTATTTATTTTAAAAAATATATTTTGTTACAAAATCGTACACCGCGAGCGAACCAAATATATTGGCCACTCTGGACTGGCGAAAGTACCCCAAAACCGCTGCCACCAATTTGTAACCCGCCTTTTAAGGGGCGAATTGCAAATAATATTTATAAGTGAGTTCTTGCCAGACTGGTGGTACAATTTAGTAACTGCCAAAATAATAGATAATAAACTCTAATAAATGTTCCTACTTCTTGTAGAAGAATAAGGGTTGTAATAATAATATTAATTATTATTATAAATAAGTTTATTGACTAGTATAATTGAATGATATATATTTACACTTGATAGATGATGATTGCTGTAGCGACTGTATGGAGGATGGGTCTTGTATATCTCTGGTCTCTGGACACACTCTAACTTCCCATCGTCTATACAGTCTTTTATATTACTGTAATGCTAAGTCATCAAACGATTGAGTAATAACCTACTTACGACACTTTAATATTGCTATTGCTTATTCTGCAATATATGCAAATAATAACACAAACTATTATGACCCCAATTGTGTGCTGACTTAGTCTTACAGTGAACATAGACTTTTGTCGTCCGTTATTCTATCTTTAACCGTGTATGAGTGGTGCATGAAAATATAAAATATGAACTAAATAATTTAGTTCATTTTTCTGATGATGAAATACTTTATTGACATCTGTCAAATGTATGACAACGCTTATGTGTACGTAGTAACCATAAGAACCAGGGATAAATTTAAAGGCTCATTCACAGCTACGAAAATAAGAAATATAAATAAAATTATAAAAAACATCAACTGTCATTTAATATATTCATAATTAACAAGCAGTAATAACAAATTCATACCTTTAAAGCACTGTTCGCAATCATATATGCGAACCTTGGTTATATTTAAACTGAAATCCTTTTGCCAGACCGTATATTGACTGCTCAAATGACAGTTGTTACGTATGTGCTTATTTTTGTGTAAAATATTTAACATTTGCAAATCCTTGTGTTTATGTCTTATGTTTAATTTTATTTTCGAGAGCTGTGAACACTTTCATAAGAATCTATTGTTTATATCGTTATTTTTAATTTTATGTATAATTTTATTTTTATTTTCGGAGCTGTGAATGAGGCTTAAGGCTCATTCACAGCTACGAAAATAAAATTATAAATAAGACTTTAGGATTGGTGTTCACGGCTTCGAAAATAAAACGTAAATTAACATCAACTGTCATTATTATTAATTATCATAGCCATTTCCATTATTATAATTAAATTTTCTTTATTGTAATATAAATATAAATCATAAATAGCTCTTAAATTAGTCTCTTTTATCTATTCATATTTCAGAATGTATAAAAACAATTAATAATATTTATAATGACAAGACAAATGATAACTCAAATAAATTTCTAGGCCACCATCCACCATAATTACAACTTCTATCCTTCATGTATCAAATATGAAAACCTAATTATAATTAGGTTTTTGTATACTGAAAATATTGAAATTCAGCTGCACTATTTTATTTTCCATCGATATTTCAATCAAAAACTCAATCACATTTTATAGTTCCAAAAATGCACTCTCATCGAAAACGAATTACAGTATCTCCTCTGCGTTTCGAATTCGCTTTGGCGTGGTGTATCGTTTCCCCTGCATGAAATGTGGTGCAATGATAAATTTATTTGATAATAAACATTTTCCAGGCGCAGGCAGTTGTAATTACACTATGACGTGTGATCAACTCGGCCTTGGTATTTCATCTCTATCGATCAGTTCAATAATTAATCATGGATATTATTACAAATATAGGTACAATATGTAATTAATATGCACATCGAGTTTCAGTCTATCGAACAATATCAATTGTTTATTATACAGCAAACTGTTATTAATATCGTAATCAGATACGCACCGGTATCTAAAATTGAATTAATTAGTTTATAATAATTATATCTAGAAACCATAATTATAAATTAAATGAAAATAAGTATATGGGATTCAGTATTCAGTCACGTTTATTGCCTGTTTCGACAGTTTCAATCGCACATGGATCTTTTTCAGATGATTAAAATTGAAAAAAATATTCTGTACATTATATACCCAAATCATTCAAGCAGCCAATGCACGTCATTAATAAAAATTGAATAAAAGAAACTAGATGTGTGACGTCATGTACTGCTACGTTTGCAGAGGTTTTAGAATCTTTATGAAAGGAGCTATACAGATTGCAATCTGTATTATCGACATGCTAATAAACTGTCACGTCTACAAAATAAATATTATTTTAGTCACTGTCCATTTTTATGTAAATTATTTTATAATATTAACCTTATTTATACTTGTGTATGCCATCAGTATTTATTTATTTATTTATTTTACAATTTTGGCTTCTCAACAGGAAATATTTCCCAATAACAGAGAGGCACTAGACCAATTAACAAAAAAACTGTGTACAAAGCAATAATAATACAAGTAAATGAAATATACAAAATATAAACCTATACCAATTATTAACCCTAACCCAATACGAAAATTTTTATTTTATTTACTTAAATTAAAATTTAATCAGTCTTTTAAAGCTACGTAATGTTTCACAAAATAAATCCGGCATTCGTCCACTACAATACAAATTATTGCATAGATAAGAAAGGCGGACAATCGGCGAATTCATAGTTGAATTTGTTTTACAATAATTCACTGAGAAAAGACGTATATGTCTGCTGGGATACTTAGTTACGTGAAAGTTAAACGAACTAATTAAACATGGGGATAATATGACATTATTAAATAATTTATACATAAAACATTAGTCATTTAACTGCCTTCTATTTTCCAGAGATAGTAAGTTTGGTCTGTGCGTGGGAAATTTTTTAAACAATATCTTTAAAAATTTATTTTGAATACTTTCTATTCGGTCGATATAAATTTGATATTGAGGATTCCATATGCCATATAAAGGCAATAAATGCCGAATTTCAAAGAAATATACCGAATTCTTCTGATTGATTAGAGCTACCTTTGGGAGATTCACAGATTTTGTGTGTGCTTTAACGGTCAAGTTGCGTCGTTGCGTTGCGTTTACCATTACTTTATTATAAATAGGCTTTACTACGCACAAAAATGTTTCAAACACGATACAAATATTTTTCAAATTGTCAAATCATAACTTTGACAGTATAAACATGCATATTATCAATGTTGCCAACTATAGCAACTATTAAACGAATAATATGACGTTGATGTACATTATTTATATATTATTCATGTCATATACGAAAAGTAATGAACTCTACTATTCATCTTAATAATAATTATACAAGGCTATACACTTTTTGACGGTTAAAAATGATTAAAATTTTATTTAATATTTCACTATTAGTGATTTTAATGCATTAAGGTTTTTACAATAAGTGATGACGTGCATTGGCTGCTTGAATGATTTGGGTATACTTGTGTTTTTAATATACATACATTGCTTAAAAAAATTAAAGCACCACATATAAATATTAAAATATCTTCATTATTTTAATTAATTTTTCAGACACCTAATTTTATTTTGAAATGACCTTTTATATGATGTTCAAGCGTACTTTCCTTATTTCGTATTGTTTTGATGAGAAATTTGTTGAATAATAAACTGACTTTAGTTGGAGTTTTAATTTAGTGTTTAGTGTGTGCGTCCTTACGTTGGATTTTTCTGACGTTTTCCCGTTTTATGGTGGATTTATAACTGACCTAGAACACATAACATAATTTAGCATAGAAAACATACAAATTGGTCATACGGAACACAATATATCCATTTATAAGAGACAGCGCACAGAACATAATTTAGCGCAGCATAGGAATTGATCAATGTTCAATTTTCTGTCTGTGCTGGGCCCCCTATGTTTTTCGTGCATTTTCATAACATTTCGTGGTAGTTCGAATAAAGATTTGTAAATACGTGTCAGTCATTTGTTGGTTAAAATGGACGAAATCAAATTTATTTGTATAAATTTAATCATAAATAACAAAACCTAATAATAACACGAACTCGAAATCAAATCTGACAAAATTTATAAAAAAATCACATTCAAAGACAAACATGAGTTTTTTTTATTGGTTGTAGTTGAAGGATCAAGTTCAAATCAAATGATTTTTATTATTATTATTATTATTATTATTATTATTTGAAAATGACAGATACTTTATTTTGTTTTTACCTCTCGCTAAAATTCGCATGTTCAGATTTTATTGAATAAGCACGATTTAAGGTTCCTAGAATCCGATTATTACATTTTTAAAATTATGTCTGTGTGTGTGTGTGTGTGTGTGTGTGTGTGTGTGTGTGTGTGTGTGGATGTGTGTATGTGTATGTGTGCGTGTGTGTGTGTGTGTAAGTACGTATGTCTGGATGTTGTAGTCACGATTCCTCAAAAATTATAAGACTTAAAAAATATTTAACTACAGTTTCCTCAATTTGACATTTCTGGGAAGAGCTGAAAAGGTTTTGGTAACAATTGAACAACCGGAAATAGTAGTTTCTTAGAAAAATTCGTCTAAATATAATTTTTTGGGAGATTTTTTTAAATATTGAAGAACATAAAATTCTCCATCTAATACACTTAAAATTTTTATTATATCTTGTATAGATTTAGAGATAAAGACACTATAATTTGTAGAGTGAACTAATCGCAGAGGCTACGGCACTAAGGAAACCAGTTGACAAATTCCAATGTTTATAACATAATTTATAAATGACACTTGTCAGTGTCAAAAATCAACAGTTTTAGTGACATTCTGATAGCTTTTACTGGGAAGTATATTTAATTTTTCTTATTGTTTTATTAATTAAATATTTGATATTATAGGTAAAATTGTGGTAAAATGCATATATTCATCAGAAATACCGCCAATCTGGTTAATGAATTGGAACAATCTCTGATATTTAGAAACTTCCTCATACAATGAAAAAGACATGTTAAATATAATAAAAAACTATATTTGGGTAATGTTCTATAATATTTTGTTATAAAACGATGGTTTGAAAGCGAAGTGCAATACAATACTTATATAGCCTAATATGGAAATGGCGAGAGGTCTTGTGCTGGCCACAACAGATTTTTTTCTTTCATTTCATAAGTTCTTAAGCTTTATTTGTTAGGATTACATTCTGAAATTATTGAAATATATTGTTAATTATATATGATCAAATATATTAAAGTTTTTTGTGTTTTTTAATGGTACGTTAATTTCTTGGAGCTGTGTATTTTACCCCTTTATATGAATGATTACACGTTACATATAATACAAGGCATGTGACATATCATCCTCTTTGTTTGACCAGCGCCCCTGAAATAAATACGTTTTCGCTGTCATGAATACATATTGGGGCTAATTAGTCAGATGTCTGTTTGTTGTGACATCGTCCTACAGCCTCCTCTGATGTGTCGTGATGAGATTTAAGCCATTAGTCAAACAGACGGCAACGCGGGTGCGACAGACATGTGTACTTATGTAGAAGCTCGAACACAACTAAGTGGATGACATCTCATAACTAAGATGATGCTCGAAGGCTTAGAGTGTTTCTCAAACAATGCCCAATCAAGTATATGACAGCAATAAGAAACTTATTCGTTATAAGTTATTAGAATTTTGTATTAATTGTCCGCATTTAAATATTATACATTTTAATATGTACATAGTTTCGAAATCATTTTCTTAAATATCGTTATGGAGAATTTATTCGCCTACCCAAGGTGATTTTTTGTGGAAAAAGGGGCAAAAACTTTTCTTTTTCTTTTTTACCTTCCGTAAAGGAAGGTATTGTCTTTGGTCAAAAAATTCGTTGGTGAGTTTTTAATGAATAAGCACGTTTTAGGGCCCCTAGAATACGAATTTACTATTTTTAAAATGATGTCTGTATGTGTGTGTGTGTGTGTGTGTGTGTGTGTGTGTGTGTGTGTCCGTGTGTGTATCCGTGTGTGTGTCCTTGTGTGTGTCCGTGTGTGACAAATTTTTCTCCGACGATAACTCCAATACTACAATTCTAAAAATTATAATTCTTTCGTATTCCTCTTCTTTACATCCATATGAAGAGCTGATTAGATTTTGGTTATAATTGATCCACCGGAAGTACCCTTATTTGAAGTTTTTAACAGTTTTTTTTTAAAAAAACGCAGTTAAATATTATTTTTCGACATTTTGTGATTATCAATATGAAAGAATATCTTATTCTCTATACGGTTTGATTATACAGTTTCGTTCATATTCAATAGATATAGAGTTATAGAGACATTAAGAGAGATTAACTTTCAAAAATTAGTCAGCTTTGTTAAAATTATGGAAACAACAGAAAAATTTAATTGACAGATGTCAGTTGTAAATGCAAAACCAAAGTTGAAAGTATAGGGTCAGAAAGTTATGTGTGAATGTGATAGAGTGTTTGTCCAAAGAGAAGAAGATGGAAGGACTGTGTAGCAGAAGATTTGAGAGAGGAAGAATTGTGTGAAGAAGATGCGTTGGACAGGAATGATTAAAAGAGAAGAGTAAGAAACAGCGACCCCTAATAAAATAGGGAAAGGAACTTTCGGTATAGAATTTGTAAAAAATAATGTGTTCGTGTTACAATTTTATAGGATATACAGAATCTTTTTCAAGGAACTTTTGGTATGGGATATATACAAAATACATTGAATTGACGGAAGGTTTTGTGCTGGCCACAACAGATTTTTTTTAAATTAAACTGATCGGGAATCCAACAGACTCCCATCTTCAGCAAGATTACATGTCTAGGATAAGATTTACATTTCTGAATTTTTTTGTAAACTGTATTATCTTATAAAACCCCGAATGATCGTGGCACTAAAGTCTTCACCTACATTTTTGATTTCTAAGGGAGTAAGGCATGTGTTGTTGAATCATACAATCGAAATAATTAGTGTTTCATATTTTAATTTAAAACTATTACCTTTTGTGTGTATATTTGCTATGTTTTGTAGTATAATCAAAGAAGAGTAAGTTAAAGTCAATAGTTGCATTTTATTAAGAAAATGAGGACTTTAAAGTACCAGATAATATTTGCACTGCGACCTATAAGACCTACTGTAACAAGGCCCGAAGTTTTCCGAAAGGTTTTCTGATCTGAAATCAAATTCCAGCAATGAATTTTTAGATCGACCACGTGCCTGAGTGTCTGGTTCCGAGCCAGGGTCGATGCGGAAAATATATTTCTCATTTTAAATGGCATAAAAGACAAAAATGACCCAAGTGGTACACACTCTACGCCCGTGAGGTAACGTCTGGTAAACGCCCGAACGGTACAAATATGTCATCGTCATTACCGAAGTCTGTGTACAATACAAAGCTTATTGGCACATCCAGCAATGGGTAAAATCAATACCGTAATAATAGATTTATTTGTTCTAAAATAAATTTGATATGAAATGAATCCGAACTGCTAATGTTAGTACCTAAGGGCAGGTTTATGATGAATTTAATTTACGAATTTACAATTTCTAATTATATTACTTAAAACCTATATGATGGTTTATGAACAATTTACAAATTTAGTAGTTTGAAATTTAGATTTGAATTATAACTATATTTTATATTTCCAAATATAAATTCCAAATTCGACCAGTCACACGAAAGCACCATCAAACATGGCGGTTGGCGGTATAACTCGGTCTATGTTCAGGTGACAAAGAGTTTGTCATACGTTTTCATTTCAATGCAGCACTTGATAAATTGTTCATGATCTTGTTCTTTGGAAACAAACTACAAATCTTAATCTATTCACAGGCCTAACCACAGCCTAACAGACCGTCTTTGTTTTTTACGTTTGTTTATTTCTTTCTTCATTATACAAATCAGCAATAGTAAAAATACATTCCCGATATTAGTATTAAAAAAAATTGTTGTGGCCAACACAAAACCTCCCGCGTTTTAATTTTTATTAATTTAAATACATACCTCCGTATTTACTAATGCTGTGAACTGTTCCATTACCTATAACTATTGCTTTATTTACTAAATTTCTTCTTAAAATGCAACTATTATTAATTTGAAGTGATTAGTTTTTGACAGTGACATTCACCTGTAGTTACCTACAGTAAAATTTTTGAAAGAAGTCCGATCAAGGCCATCTACGAATTGCATCTATGAATTAAGATTTTATGCTGTCAAATTTAGTAGTGTCGTTTACATAGTTTTTATGAGGTATACAAAATATTATGTACCCTCATAAACACTAAGTAAAAGACATTACTAAATTTGACAGCACAAAAACTTAATTCATAGATACAATTCGTAGATGGCCTTGATCGACTTCTTTCAAAAATTTTACTGTACATTCATTTAAATATGAACTGTGTAACAAAGAAATTGTGTTTATCTTAGGCTTCGGGATTAAAAAAAGAAGATTTTTAAATTTGTCTGTGATATATGTATATAGAAAAAGTATTAATGAATACCTGTAGAAAATTCAATAATCTTTAATTTTTATAATGACAAAAAATACGAAAAATGGCATTTAATGGTATTTAATAAAGAAAACCCATTATGAGCTTCAGGCAAAGTGCCATTTCCGGTTATCCGATTTACACCAAAATCCTAATGGTTTCTTTCCAATAGGGTAGAAATACAAGGTTTCAGAATTTTCTGAATGATAGTATTTGAGTTAGAGCGTTAGCAAAATACATCATCGTGAAAATGTTAAAATTGGATTCTAGGGACCTTAAAACGTGGTCATTTACTAAAATATGTGATTTTTAGCACGATCCCTATACCTCCCTTACCAAGGGTAGCGGGAGGTAAAAATCATCTTGTGCATTAGCGTTCAACAAATCCATAGCGTATAAAAATAATATCGTAATCCGAAATACAAAATGGAGAAACGTCAAAACATGAAAAGCAATGACAGGTCACATGACAGACACTGATTCGTCAGATCCAGAATTTCAAAATCGAACATAAACCATACAGAAAATTATAAATTTTAAATCAAAATTTCAAAATTTAAATTTATAAATTAATTTAATCATAAACCAGCCCTAAGTATTGTATTTTTAGTAAAATAGAACATATTGTTAGTACGGTATGCGAACCCTGTATCGACGCAGAAATAAATGCATAGAATATCTTCTGCATTAAATTACAGCATCGATGTTACAAAATCGTTACAATTCCACAAATTTTTGCTTTATGATTGTTAATACCAAAATTCCTTCCAACATTCCCTTTGTGAACTATCCGTAGCATTGGAAGCACCTATATCATTGTTATCAGGTCAGATCGAACGCAATTACAATAATTCACTAAACCTGATCGATCCTGGGTCTCATGTCTCCCGTGTGTCCAGGGGATATGCCTGGATGCCTGGAATACAAATGGGAAGGTTCAGGGAATAATACACACGTCCGAGGAAAAAATTGCGTTAGGCCCAATGGGAAGGAACGGAGACTCGATTTATCAGCAAATGCTCGAGAAAATGTCAAAAACTGTGGGAGAAAAGGTTAGGTAGTTTGCGATATGGATGTTTCAAAAGTGGGAAAGTTTTGATTGGAAAGCGAAACTGTACTAGTTTTCTGTTGAAACTATGTATTAACTAATTATTGAGGGAGTACAAAGTGTAGGATCTTATTAAACTTTTCCTAGTTTTATGAAGAAAGTGCTAAATAGCTATATACATACACACATACACACATACATACACACACACCTACACACATACATACACACACACCTACATAAACACACACACATCCACAAACACACACACACATCCACAAACACACACACACACACACACAGATATCATCGTAAACATGTTAAAATCGGTTTATATGGACCTTAAATCGTGTTTATTCACTTAAATCTGGATATGTGATTTTTAGCATGAATCCAATACCTCTTTTAGCGAGAGGTAAAAAAGGCGATAGTTTATCACATGTTAACAAACCTGTATGAACTTTGACGTCACACTCTGTTTCATTTGATTTGACTTTATATTACACAAATTTCATTAATTAATAATAAATTATCTAATGGATTTTTAGGCTGTGTCCGATGTTGCACTTTTATCACCCTAATATCTAAATCCTAAATTTATATGCCCTAAATCTAGTGATTATTTAGGATTTTAGGAATTAGATTTTAGGGTTTTGCAGGAGCACACTATGCCTTGAAGTTGACGCGCACTAATTAAACAAATCATATTTGTTGCTATAATTTGTACAAAACGTCAAGTTCACTGTCAAAGAATAGCTTCTTAGCTTCTATTTTATGAAATATAATATTAACATTTACCTTCAAGCATCAAATTGAATCGAATTGTATAATTCAATTTTGTTGTTCTAAAGTGTTGCCATATAAACCAATGGATATTACTAGTGTGCCAGTCGGAGTTGTATTTATGTGAAGAAGACCTAAATCCCAAATACTAAATGCCAAAATGCGACATCGGACACAGCCATAGTATATTTTCAAATTTGAGGCTAATTAAATAATAATATTTTTTTTAATTTCATACTTAGAGAGTATATAACAATTTTTGCAAGAGCTGTAAAAATTGCATTAAAACTCTGTGACGTCACTGTTACGTAGTAATACAAGCAAAGAGAGCAAAAGAGATGAATATGAAGAAGAATAGTGCACCAATATACATTAAAGTCGAGAAATTTACCTATATAAATTTTAACAAGATTCGTAGGATGTGGGATTATAAAAAAGCGTTTAAAAATCTCAAATAGGAAAAAAACCAAAAAAAAAAATAATTTTAATACTTAAAAAGAGACCAAGTCACAAATAATTACATGGCCCTAATTACCCAATCGAATTTAAATTGCAAATTAACTAGTTGATTTCGTTCGATACTGCAACCCTGCCCAAATAAAAACACCATTAAATTTTAAATTCTCTCGACATGTGAACACTAAGTATATTTTATGGCCGTATTATACGATCGTCGAATTTAAAGTCGCTATAAATTTTATTTAACCCCGTAAATAAAAACGACAACACTCTGGATAGCGGCAACATTTTTATACTTTAAATTTATATAGAATGAAGAAGAGAACTTAGAAAGTAAGTACTTATAGTAAAGTACTTTATCTATGTAATTCAATTACCTACCCTTGAAGATAATGTAGTATACTTGCCCTATATTGCGAGAGTCTAAAATACAGGGTTGCTCAGAAAGGACGGACGTTTTTTATAACATCACAAAATTAATACTTTTTGCTTAAGAAAAAAATTATTGGCCTATTTGAGTTTGTAATAACAAAGCATTTGACAAAATCAAGTGTGGGAAAACAACATCTTGCATGTGGTGTCCGTTATCATTAATAATGGGACTGCTGTTACCGTGAACTCGGAGCGCTATATTGAGATGATACACAACTTCTTTTTGCTTGAATTACGAAGAAACCACATGATGTTGTATTCCACACTTAATTTTGTCAAATGCTATGTCATTACTAACTCAAATCTGTGAATATTTTTTTTTTTCTTAAACAAAAAATATCAATTTTGTGACGTTTTAAAAAACGTTGGAATTTTGAAAATTATAAGAGCAGCTGATTTTTTGATAAAATGGGATTTTTTGACGGACCTACTTATTTTCGCAAAAAATCGATTAGAGACGTATTGGATTTATGTTAAATATCACATATCCAGATTTTAGTGAATAAGCACGTTTTAAGGTCCCTAGAATCCGATTATAACATTTTTACAATAATGTGTGTGTGTGTGTGTGTGTGTGTGTGTGTGTGTGTGTGTATGGATGGATGGTGGAGCGACGATTTCTCAAAAACTATAATATTTAAGACCTTATTCTGACAAAAATGTGGAGTTGAAAAGGTTTTGATAACAACGGAAGTAATACTTCCTAAAAAAAAATCCTAAATATTATTTTTTGAAAATTTTCGTTATTACAAATATTTAATAACATAAAATCAAATACACTTTGAAATTTTATTATATTTTCTATACATTTAAAAAAAAGAAAATATATTATTTAGAATCATTTGTTGCAATAAATCGCACAGTCCAGACGACACCAAGGAAACCAGATGTTAAATTCAAATTTGTAATTGACATGTGTCAGTGTCAAAAATCAACAGTTTTACTGACATTACTAAAAGCTTTTTCTGGGAAGTAAATTTATTCTTTTTATTGAATTATTAATTAAATATTTAAATTTGTAGGTAGGTATGCATATTAATAGAAATAGTACTTATATTCTTGAAAAAGACCGACAATCCCTTCAATGAATTGGAGCCATCTGAAATGAAAGAATAGATATAATTCGAATTAATTGGAATAATACTACCTTTTTTTTTAGTTTAAGTTCTGTATTTATTATTTAAACCCAACGTTTCGGCACCATAAACTGGTGCCTTCTTCAGGGGATACATTGACATAAATATGTGAAATAACAAAAACGTTGGGTTTAAATAATAAATACAGAACTTAAACTAAAAAAAAGGTATCTAGTATTATTCCAATTAATAATATGAGTTCTAAAAGATATTATAATAATTAAAATTATTTGCGTATACAACAAATGTTATATTCGATATTTATATTTACGGAAACGGCGGGAGGTATTGTGCTGGCTACAACAATTTTTTTTGTTTATATTGTTAATGGAATATTTAAAATTTTGTATATGTGTAAAATTACAAATAAGTTACTTAAAACAAACAGTTGAAATTATGAAAAGAAAAAAATAAATATTTATTCTATATTGTAAACTGCCATGTAATTGTTTACGAACAAATCGTAAACATCATCGTAAATGATCAAAGAAGGTATTTACCCTCACTAATATCTTTTGTGATTATGGCACAATTTAAAACAATTTCTAGTTCAATTGATTGTATTAAAAATACATACAACTTAACCTTGTCTGCTCTATTTTAAGAAGTACGTAAAATTATTCATTCTACACAGAATTGCGGTCAAAGATATTTAAAATTATTCGCTATTATTACTCTATTAATTTCAGTTTTATTGAAATATTAATCGTTTCAGTTTTTCTGCTTGCATAATTTGAGTATGTGCCAGAGCATAAAATCAGGTAATTTTTCAAAGTTGCTCTAATTTTAGCCAAAATAATAAAATGATTTAATTGGAATTTCATTACTGTTATCTGTCATAATCATAATTAAACAACAATATAATTAAAAAAAGTAGTTTCCATTACAGTCTATATTTGCATTTACACATAATAACTTCACGATACATAAATATCATTATAGATATTCGCATATTACATGAAATCAATGATATTTATATATTCAAAAAATTATTTGATTGATGAGCTGAATAATATAGAATTAATGGTGCGATTTTGAAATAAACACGCTACAGCGCTGCAGATTTATTGCAGCTTGCTATAACTGAGAATATTACATCGCACTGAAAATGTCTATTCTGAAAATACCGCTGTATATAAGGGGTCTACAGCGGTTACTTAAATTGCAACTAACTTCATCATTCTTTTGTGAACTGACATTAGCAGGGACATTAGTGTCATTCTTGTCAATTGCAAATCTGCAAGATGAAGGCAAATATACAGTTATCTTGTCAAACGTTGTTTTTATATTACATATTTATTATATTCATTTCAAAATAAAGTGTAAAACAAATAAAATATCCCTAAACAGCTTTTATTCTCGGATAATCAAAGAAACGAAAACGTAATACAGATATCCAATATACAATCATAAGCCTGTATTTTTTTAAGTCTATATTTTACAAAAATGAGTATAAGGAATATCAAACGGATCTGGTGTAACATGCAATATTTTTCTGTGTATTCTCATTTGACATCTGGAATTTCTAAAATATACAGGGTGGGGCAGAATGACGTCCCTGATTTGAAGGATTAATTGTAAGAAAACAGTTCAAGATACATAAAAAAGGTTTTTATTGCTCAAAAGTACATATAATGCCGTTTTATTTTCACGATGTTTGGAAAATGATATCGTCCAAATGGTGGCCTTGGCGAGTAATGCACATATTAAGCCTTTCGACAAAGCGTATTTTCATCTTTGTGGCACACTAAATAAACAAAATTTTCGTTACTGGGCATCTGAGAACCCTCGTGTACTGCATCAAAGACCTCTTCACAGCCCCAAAGTAACAGTTTGGTGCGCTGTGTCCTCTATACGCATTATTGGGCCTTATTTTTTGAATCCGAAGAATTAACTGTTCTGTTACCGTCAATTCGGCTCGCTATTGTGACATGGAGAACTTTTTGCCCCAAAATGGAAGAGTATGGCGAGGAATACGACACAGAAGCCTTCTGGTTTCAGCCACGGCCCATACTGCCCGTCGATCACGCGAAATTCTACAAGAGCTCTTTCCCGGTCACCTGATCTTTCACCGGGAGAATGTTCCATGGCCCCCTCGGTCCTTCGATTTGAGCCCGTGTGACTTTTTTCTTTGGGGATATGTCAAACCTGTAGCTTGAAGCTCTGAATGAGGCAATTTAGGAAGTATATATACTGGGAAGAGTAGTCGAAAACTTCTTTGAAATGCTCAATATGTGCGTTGCTCGCAAAAGCCGCCACTTGGACGATATCATTTTCCAAACATCGTGAAAATAAAACGGCATTATATGTACTTTTGAGCAATGAAAACCTTTTTCATGTATCTTGAACTGTTTTCTTACAATTAACCCTTCAAATCAGGGAGGTCATTCTGCCCCAGCCTGTATTTTTAAATTATATAACACATATTTTAATTAGTATAAAATTACCTTCAATAATCTGCATATATTAATAAAAAATCTATTGTGACCAGCACAATAGTTCTCGCCATTTCCATTTTATGTTATATAAGTATTGTATTGCACTTCGCTATCGAACCGTCGTTTTACAACAAAAAATTACAGAACTTTAGCCAAATATTGTTTTTTATTGTATTTAACATGTGTTTTGTACACATATAATTCTAATTATATCTATTTTTCATTCTATGAGGAAGTTCCTAAATGTTAGAGATTCTTCCAATTCATTAATCAGATTGGCGGTATTTCTGATGGATATATGCATTATACCAATAATTTTAAATATTTAATTAATAAAACAATATGAAAGATTAAATGTACTGAAAGTAAAGATGTACTCAGGATTTCAGTCAGTGATAATAATTTTATTCTACAGCCAACGTTTCGCCCCAATTTGGAGCTTCATCAGGGCAAAGAACAAGTTAAAAATTTTTTTTTACAGTCCAAGAATGTCATAAATATATCTAAAAGATATCGTCAAATAAAAATGTAGCACATCAGCCAAATCATATTGCTACATTTTTATTTGACGATATCTTCTAGATATATTTATGACATTCTTTACTGTAAAATTTTTTTAACTTGTTCTTTGCCCTGATGAAGCTCCAAATGGGGGCGAAACGTTGGCTGTAGAATAAAATTATTATCACTGACTGAAATCCTGAGTACATCTTTACTTTCATCCTTAGCACAGTCGTTTACTACTTCTTCATATTAAATGTACTAAAACTGTTGATTTTTGACACTGACATCTGTCATTTACAAATCAAATAATAAACATTTGAATTTGTCAACTGGTTTCCTTAGTGTAGTTCAGCCTCTGCGATGTATTACATCCGATTATTCTGTATATTATAGTATTTATCTCTAAATCTATACAAGATACAATAAAATTTATATTTGTGTATTAGATGGAGACATCATTTTAAAAAAATGTTATAATCGGATTCTAGGGACCTTAAACCGTGCTTATTCACTAAAATTTGGATATGCAAATTTTAGCATGAATCCAATATCTCTCTCAGCGAGAGGTAAAAGTAAATTATGGTACACCATTATTCATCTTGTCAAGAATTTTACTTATTTATTAAAATACAACTGTGTTCTGCCACAAGAAGCAGCCAATGTAAATTCTACAGCGCCTATGTAATGTTACACTGCTTACATCTATACGCAGAATAGCATTTTCACTACATTCTTGTTACATCGCTTATATTTGTGTACAGAATAGCACCAATAATGTACTTTTTAATAAAATCGATCATTTGAAAAAGGCGTCATCTAGTTTACAAAATTTCCGGTTTGTATTTGATGGGCCCTCGTAAACAATCTACGAAGTTTAATTTGAACATCTTATTCAATACAGTTATAATAGAACATATATAGGTAGGTATACCAAGACGGTACAAGTTTCAATTCAATCTTCCTTTTGAATAGGAGAAACTCTAAATGTAGGTTGAAGGCATTCATTGCATCTGAATATTAAAGTTCCTCCTTGTGGTGTATTTACCTGGTCACTGATATCAGATCTGTAAGACGACACGCGATCAATATAACAAGGTCGTCATCTCAAGTTGTCCTGTGGCTTGGTCTTGACGATTTCACGCGTAATGAGATGAGATGTAGAGGTGAATTGGAGGATGAATACAATGATGCTGTCATGATGAAAAAAAGATGGATGACAGGACTGAAAAGACTTGTGAAAAGATGAAGATGGTGGCTTTAGATGTTGCTCGTTGGAGAAATTAAACAATAGGTAATAAAATGTCTTCCTTTCAATAAATACATTTAATTAATATTTTTGTTCAAAATAATGATCTGCCACAGCTTCTGTTGCTGCACGATGTTGTTCAGATGTTATGCTTCGACAAAATTATTACATTATTCAAATTAATTGTTTATTCGTATCTTATAAATAAATATAACGATAAAGTTGTTTTTATAAAAATCAGCGAATACGGATCGGACTCGATTCTTTACCCATAAAACCTGTATGTCCCATAAGAACCGTAAGACGTATTTGACCGCTTTCAAATTCACATAGTTTTATAAGTTAACTTAGTAATTTGTACAATAATAGAAGTAAAAAATCTCGATTAGTAAGCGAGACCATTATGAATAATTTAAATGCAATAGGCTATTCCACGATATTTAAAAAAAAAAAATTTTCTTCAAGTACATAAAAATATAAGACCGCATGTGAAAGTCCGAGTTAAAAATTCCTCCAAATAAGCAAGATATTAAAGTCCGAATTTTATATTAGCTTTGTGACGTAGGTAATGTGGATATACGAGAAGTAAACAAACAGTGGTTCACAAGCCACGAAAAAATGTTAAACAAATTACAAAGTAATGTATATTTAAATTGTAATATTATAATTTATTATTAGAGACATAAAATAAATTATTATGCTTAATTTATTTCACTTTTTTTGTCATTTTATAAAACAAAGAAATTAGAACGTCACCCGAACAGCAACCGAACAGATCCGACACTCCCGAAGAAGTATATTCTTAGTTAAGGCGGAGTTAGGGCGTGGCTTCTCAAAGTCGGTGGTCATACTTTGATCCTATTTGCTCAAACACTCGTGTACATGTCCTGCATCATCAAAAGCAAAACTCCCCGTGTTTTCTAGAAGGAATAATTTATAATAAAAGAAATATAATTTTCCTTATGCTTTAACTATTATCATTCATATTTTCAATAAACTTTTACTATTTTTAATTACGGTGGAATAGCCTATTATGTAGTCAGCTACTTAAAGTCTTGAGTCATACGGTTGTTACGGATAATACAGTCCTTATGAGTCTTATGGGTGAAGAATCGACTCCGACCCATAATTCATTTGGTCCGGATGGGTGGGTTTTCCCTTTTAACTAAATACCCAGTCCTAATAATAATAAACATATTAGTATCTCCGAATAGAGCAATGAACTTTTTCTCTCATTTTAAGTTACTTAATTCATGATTTAAGTTAGGCCATTTAAATTTAGAACACCATGTTTATTAACAAAAGATGTATGGCACAATCATGCAATATGCCAAAAATATGTATTGTTCAATAAATTAAATGCCTGGAGACCACTTAATACTTAATATTACATTTTAGTAAAAAATTACCTATGTAAAATCCTCAGAGATTTTAAGCTTATTTCAGGACCCATTAACGAAATGGATTTTTTTATAAGGACATAATTTACTGACAAAATTTAATAGTAAATCATATTTTATCTAAATTGATATCACATAATTTCCGTTTTTATAAAAAATTGGTAATCTATAAAAAGTAAGGTACGGGTAATACAGTTAATGTCTACTCCTTGCAAATAAAACACAAAATAGCTAATATGATAATGGGAATAAGTTTTAAACCAGTAAAAACTGTTGGATCATTAGTAACCTAAAATAAAAAAAATTAATAATAAAATAAGATCTAATGTAGTGTACAAAATACCACGTTATGATTGCTCTGCTAAATATACAGGGAAGAGAAAAAGACATATACATACACGATGAAGGAAAGAAAAATTACTGGATTTCAGTCAATATAAAATATATTTTCCGCCTCTACCGGTTTCGACACCTCATGTGTCTTCTTCAGGAGGTGAAAATTTGTAGATTGTAAAGCATTGATACATATATAAGACAATAATAAATAAAATATAGAACATACAATGGTCGTCAAAATTTAAAAAAATAAATAAATACATTAAAAAACTCATGTAGTCGTCAATAAAATAAGATATAAAACTTGATTTAATAATGGCACCCATTTAACTGAAATTAAGTTATAACTTATTTTATTGACGACTACATGAGTTTTTTGTATGCATTTATTTATTTATTTATTTTTTAAAATTTTAACTACCATTGTATGTTCTATATGTTATTTATTATTGTCTTATATATGTATCAATGCTTTACAATCTACAAATTTTCACCTCTTGAAGAAGACACATGAGGTGTCGAAACCGGTAGAGGCGGAAAATATATTTTATATTGACTGAAATCCAGTAATTTTTCTTTCTTTCATCACCTTTCCAGTCAAGAAGTTCTTGCAGCCATATACATACACGTCTTGAAGAACATAGAAAAAATTGTACAAAAATTACAAATACTTAATCTAAATAAATGCGTCCTAGTCGCACACGTCCAAACACATAATCATACATTTGACTTCGAAAATACTAAAATTGTAGACGCTGAATGGAATTTGCTCAAAAGACTTACTTACTTATAAATTATGACAAAAATAATATTAATTTAAAAACTGACACAATGCACATTACCAAAAATATATAAAAATATTTTAAAATACAAATGACGTATATTTAATAAAAATTAAAACATTAAAATACAATATATAAAATAAAATAACTCCTTAAATTAAAGTCACCTTAGCATAATTAAAAATTTAAAAAATATACAAAGGTTTTTTTGCAACCTTCAAAATTTTGGCGGTAATATGTTTTTGAAGAAGAACATGACTTAAGTTTTCTTAAATTAGTATATTTCACTGTAAAGCTCAAAACTTTGGTATTATCCGTTAAAGCTGCAATTTTTTATGATTTTATGTATACCTAAGTGTACATTTTTATATTTTTATTATTTAACTGTTAAATTTGTTCAAAATATTGTTCATTTTGGACAAAAATAATATAAAACCATAATTTCCATTTACTGTAGTTCTACACAACTTTTTCAACATTAGTTACAAACTTTTAAGAAAAATCATGCAAGTAAATCAATTTAATAAGGAACCTATGTATTTTATTGTAATTCAGTGTAAAAAATGGTATTTTTTCTGTAAGTTTAGCTCTTGAAGAAAACACGTGTGGTAGTTGCGTATGATAATAAAATTGACTGAAATTCAGAAATATTTATTATTATCTTTCATAATATCATAAACACCATAAATTTCTCCGAAAAAATAATAAATATTAATATTCGAGTAACTTAGATAAAGTAATATTTCAAAATAGATACGAAGTTATTTATTCTCATAAGTTCTTGAATCGAAAACTTTCTATCTTTTGTATCTTGCTAGAAGAATGATAAGGATAATATATGTGAATCCTTGAACAAGATGAGAATATTGCGAAAAAAATGAAACACCAGCTGAATATGAAACAAGTTGAGAGTAACCCACTTTGCTGCAAAACCCTAATATTTCACCAGACATGAGCAAAATACGCAACAAAAACAATCCCAGTAACAAAAACCACATTTAATTTCAACAAAATTGAACATTACATTGTATCACAAAAACAACAAGCAAAATATTGAGTATTGGAGTCAGAACAGAGGTTTGGTTTTACATTTTATAGTAATAAAAATTTATTTCTCTTTTCTCCAACATTGGTAGCAGTATGGAAATTTTAATTTGGAGAGTGAAAATTTATAACTGATGTCCGGAACACAAAACAGATACAAAATGTAACAAAAACCACATATCTACTGGTACCGGATTTCCAAATCCTAAGAAAAAATTAACAATTGGCATAATTCCGCTAAAATTTGTGAAATACAAAAAATGCAAGGGAGCATTCAGAAGAATTTAACAATAAAAATCTGTTTTGGCCAGCACAAAACCTTTCGCCATTTCTGTTTTTTGTTATATAAGTATTATTATAATTGTATTGCACTTCGCTGTCGAAATATCGTTTTATAATAAAAGAATTACAGACTTTAACCCAAATATTGTTTTTTTATCGTGTATAACATGTCTTGTGCACACATAAAATTCTAATTATATATATATATATATATATATATATATATATATACCTATGCATTTTATCTATAATTTTAAATATTTAATTAATAAAACAATAAGATTAAATCTACTTCCCAGAAAAAGCTTTCAGAATGTCACTAAAACTATTAATTTTTGACACTGACATTTATCATTTACAAACTGTGTTACAAACATTTGAATTTGACTACTGGTTTCCTTGGTGTAGTTTGGACTGGGCGGTTTATTACATCCTCTTATATTTCTATCTAATTTTCACAAGTCAACAACGTTACTAATTTGTAAAAATTTTACAACGAAGAAGGGAAAAAGTTGAGCATCAGTCCATATTTATTTGCCGGCAAGTACTCGTATAATAAAGATTAATTTTCAAAACCAGTAGGCGGTGTCAAAAGTAACTGTTACAACAAATTTAGAAAATTTAACTAAATCAACTTAGATAATTTAATGAAAACATATTAGTAGGCTGAAAATTACAGATTTATTTAGTTAATTTAACCACAATTTAGATGGATTTTTACCTCTCGCTAAGAGAGGTATTGGATTCATGCTAAAATTCGCATATCCAGATTTCAGTGAATAAGCACGATTTAAGATCCCTAGAATCCGATTATAACATTTTTTAAAACAATGTCTGTGCGTGTGTGTGTGTATGTGTGTATGTGTGGATGTGTGTATGTATGTATGTGTGTATGTGTGTATGTCTGGATGTTGTAGACACGATTCCTCAAAAACCATAAGACTTAAGAATTGTTTAACTATGGATTCCTCAATATGACATTCCTGGGAAGAGCTGAAATGGTTTTGGTAACAATTGAACAACCGGAAGTAGTAGTTTCTGAGAAAAAAATCTTCTAAATATAATTTTTTGGAAATTTTTGTTATTAAATATTGAAGAACATAAAATTCTCCATCTAATACACTTAAAATTTTTATTATATCTTGTATAGATTTAGAGATAAAGACACTATAATATATAGAGTAATTTAATCGCAGAGGCCAAGGCACTAAGGAAACCAGTTGACAAATTCCAATGTTTATAACATAGTTTTTAAATGACATATGTCAGTGTCAAAAATCAACAGTTTTAGTGACATTCTGACAGCTTTTTCTGGGAAGTATATTTAATCTTTCTTATTGTTTTATTAATTAAATATTTGAAATTATAGGTAAAATTGCGGTAAAATGCCTATATCCATCAGAAATACCGCCAATCTGGTTAATGAATTGGAACAATCTCTGACATTTAGAAACTTCCTCATACAATGAAAAATAGATATAATTAGAATTATATGTGTGCAGAAGACAAGTTAAATACAATAAAAAACAGTATTTGGGTAAAGTTCTGTATTTTGTTATAAAACGACGGTTTGAAAGGGAAGTGCAATTCAATACTTATATAGCCTAATATGGAAATGCCGAGAGGTCTTGTGCTGGTCACAACAGATTTTTTTTTCTGTGTAGTAGATTTCATGAGGATTTCAGGAAAATGAATTGTATAAATGAGTAACAAAACGATTTCCCGTGTAAACGGGCTTTGTTCGATCTGCAAGTATTCACCCTATTTGTATTTATTTATTTGTATTTAAACTTATTGATCTGATCTCCCATGTCGTTATTTAAAAATTTATATTTATTTGCCAATCATAATAACCAAAGTTTAGAGTTTCCAAGTTCCATTTGTTGGTCACAAACTTTCAAAAACAAGCAACTCAGCTGCATCCCACTCCTGCAGTTTCAGCATTTTCGTTCAGCAAGAAATCCTGTTTTATCTCCTCGGTGGTTGATTTAGACCATTTTGGTTATGACATATCCCATTACGTTTCCACTATGCAGCGCCTGAGCTGCCGCTGTGCCGGAACGCGGACTGCTAGAACTCCGGCTGCGGTAATGAATTACGGGTTTTGATTCAGGATTCTGCAGGAACCCAGCTGTAAGTCCTGCTACCGCGCGTTTCACGGCCCGATGCGCGTGAACGCAACCCTTGGTGGACAACTTTACACCACATTAATTTATGGCCAGAGCGAAAAAATGTTTAGGGGAAGTCACAGTTAAAAGTTACTCTTATATTTACGAGTATTGTTATATTGTAACAATGAAAGTGGTCAACTTTGTGCTTCACTTCTTCTTTAACCGATGATAACGATGAGTTTTTTACACTGATCTCTATACATAACTGGATTGCGTATGAGATAGGATGGTGATAGGGCGTTTTGTGATTATTTGAAAGACGCCATATTGGAAAAAAGTGTAGTCTTTCGGCCTGACGGTTTGTTGTTGTCTGCTCATTGTTTGTTCACCAAATGGTATTAAAATGTGTATATTATGGTAAAAAGAAAGAAAAGAACGCTAGTTTTCATAAGTAGGTTAATTATTAAATATATCATTGACATGTTGTAAAGGAATTACACGTAATATCTATAATAAGGTTAAAGTAGACGTCGTAACATTAACTTTTTTCTTTTGCACAAATATGAATTTATACTTTAATAACAATTATTTCTAATCGTCATTGGGGATATATTATAGGTTTCCATTAAAGAATCGTGATTTATTAGATCAATGGGTAAAAAATATGAATCTTGGATTGCATTTTAAGCCAACTGCGTCAATAAGATTATGTGCTGAACATTTCTCAACGGATGTATTGAAGAAAGTCAATTCTGAAGAAGTTTTACTTCCTGGTAGTGCACCCACAATTTTTGGCATTTATAAGTCTGCATGTGTGTCGTGTTACGTAAAGAAATATAATGAAAAACAATGATCATTTCACATGTAAATATACCATTATTTTTGCATTTATAATTTGCCATGTTATACAAAAAAAAACTATAATTCATGTGTTGTTTTTCTTTAAAAATTAATATTATACATACAAGTGTCCATATTTTTTCATCATTTTTAATTAAATTATTATATTTGCAATATTTAAAAAAATATCGTATTTTGTATATATCTTACTTTCCTGCTGAATATATATAATTCAAATCTATCAAATAGTAATTTGAATATCCCGCCGTAAATAGGCCGAGAGACTACACTTTTTCAAATATGGCGACGTTCAATAAGTCACAAGAACTTAACATGGGATACGCGATCCAGTTATGTATAGAGATCAGTGGTTTTTTATGGCCGTTTGTACCAACGTAACTTAAATATTAAACTCGGCTTAAATTGACAATATTACATCGAAATGAAATATCAAATGAATTTTAATTTATTCCTGTCAAAATTTCGATTCCAATTTTTTGTTTAAGCCTAGCTTAAAATTTAAGCCTTGTTGGTGCAAATGGACATTAATGTTTTTATTTATTTACTTTTTTAAATTTTGACTACCATTGTATGCAAATTATGTTATTTATTAATTGTTTTATGTATTTATCCATGTTTTTTAAATTCTTTATTTTCACGTAAGTTTCACAGGTTTGTCTTTAAACTTTTCAAAAAAATGTAATATGTTTGGAACTCTAGAAGAAGACACCTGAGGTGTTGAAACCAGTAGAGGCGGAAAATAAAGTGATTAGTTGACTGATATCCACTAATTTCTTCCTTTCATAACCTTTCCAGTCAAGATGTTTTGCAGCCATGTTACATTATGCTATTTATTATTTAACTAAGAACAACAGGATACTAAGATCCCAATTAGAGGTCAGCTTTAAATATACACAATTATAACAAAAATTGTTAACCCAAAAAATCTGTTGTGGCCAGCATAAAACCTTCCGTCAATTCGATGTATTTTGTACATATCCCATACCAAAAGTTCCTTGAAAAAGATGCTGTATATCCTGTAAAATTTTAACACCAACACACTATTTTTTACAAATTCCATACCGAAAGTTCCTTTCCCTATTTTATTAGGGGTCGCTGTTTCTTACTCTTCTCTTTTACTCATTCCTGTCCAACGCATCTTCTTCACATAATTCTTCCTCTCTCATATCTACACAGTCCTTCCATTTCTCTTTGGCCTTTCTTGTACTTCTGGCATTGAAAATTCCAATCTTGAGGCGAGTCTGCAACTGCAAGTCACTAGCGAGGGACACTCTATCACATTCACATATAACTTTCTGACCCTATACTTTCAACTTTGGTTTTACATTTGACACCGACATCTGTCAATTACAAATTTTTGAATTATCTACTGTTTCTATAATTTTAGCAAAGCTGACTAATTTTTGAAAGTTAATCTCTCTTAATGTCTCTGTAACTCTATATGTATTGAATCTGAAGGAAAATGTATAATCAAACCGTATAGAGAATAAGATATTCTTTCATAATGATAATTACAAAATGTCGAAAAATGATATTTAACAGCGTTTTTTCAAGAAAAACTGTTAAAAACTTCAAAGAAGGGTACTTCCGGTAGATCAATTATAATCAAAATCTAATCAGCTGTTCACATGGATGCAAAGAACAGGACTACGAAAGAATTATAATTTTTAGAATTGTAGTATTGGAGTTATCGTCGGACAAAAATATGTCACACACTGACACACACACACGGACACACACACACACACACGGACACACACACACACACACACACACGGACACACACACACATACATACAGACATCATCTTAAAAATAACAAATTCGTACCCTAAAACGTGCTTATTCACTAAAAACTCACTAACAAATTTTTTGACCAAAGACAATACCTTCCTTACCTAAAGGTGACGGAAGGTAAAAAACAATTTAATATAAACATACATATAATACAAAAATTAAGTAGTTGTTTCAAATCACAAATATTTAATTGTTGCTTAAATGAAACAGTATTTAAACAAAAGACACCATTTATTACCTTAATAATAATTGTTTAATTAAGTCACTTTTAAATTCAGCTATGCAGTCACCAAAAAAGTCAAGAGTACTAGATAAAAAATTGAAAGTAGAACACATAGTTTTCATGGGAGATTTTTGTTCATAATTTGTACGTGATGTACTCGTACTACAGTAAATATAAGGGTATTTCTATAAGTTATTCTGGGTACAGATATAGAAACTGAAGCGAGAGTGACCGGGCTATAAATGCTGTTGTGCAGTAGTTTGTACAGACAGATAAATAGAGAAATGAATTTTTCTACGAGTATCTAAATAGTAGGATACCTGTTTATTAAGTTTGTAATATAAATATCTTACGAACTTACGTTGGACAGATTCAATTAAATCAACATATTTGTTATAAATTGGATTTCAAAATTAGACAGAATATTCTAAATTCGACCGTAGATAAATGAAACACAACTTTTTTATTGTCCGTATTTTCTTTAATTTGCACGTTTATTTATTTGACTTTTTATGGATCAAAAATATAAATGTAAGTAAGATATCTACTTTAAGATCGAATGTCTGAAATATAATGCAAACAGTTTTACGGTGAAATCTGTATCTCTGTATTATGTACTTGCATATTCTGTTTTGTTATTTCTTATTGCGTTTTTTCGTAATTATCCGACAAACTCATATTTTTGACGGTACTGAACTTCATATCCATTGAAAAACTCAAAATTAGAACTTATTCACTTAGCGCCCGCGAAGGCAAATTACGTATCAAAAAAATATTAAAACTAAATTTGGTACTTTTCAATAATCAAAACTCTATTCATCATCATCTAATATCTACTTTAACTCCAGATCTTTTCATAGTTGAAAAAAGTTTTTTTCTTTTATTGCAATTCTTTCTTTCGTAAATTGCAAACCGGCTAATTACCCACCAATTACTGCAAAGTTTCCCTGCGGGAAAGCTATCGCCTTCATTTGTTCTCGACGCCCACTGCCTGTCTAAAGTAGTCAACTTATAATTGGAAGGGTGAAGCTAAAGGCCCTGCCCGAATTTAGCCCCGAGACCCTAGTTCGAGTTGTTAATAAGTAAGCAATGTTGATTATTTAAGATGTTTGTATTGCTTTAATTACAAATATTTCTTTTCGTTCATTTCATTAAGGATTAAAGGACTTTTAAAGGAATTCACAATAAAAATGTTAATTCGGAAAAGGATTTTCAGGAATTAATGTTACCGCTTGAGAGAAGAAATAAGAAAAAGAACAATTCAGACTATTATAACACAAATTTGTACGTGACAAATAAAATCTTGCACTATTTTTAATTCAGAATTGTTCTTGAATAATTTATGCATTTACAATATTCTAAAAATGTTACAAATGTATTTTGTATTAGACAACATGTGTCACATAAGTTTTCGAAATAAGATTTATGCCCATATTCATAAGCACTCGTAAAATTTCAAAACGGCTCGTTATAATTTTTGACAAATAGAATCAAACTTGACAAATAAAATTTCGATTTTTATTTCAATGCCGACTCTTTTTACTGGATAAAAATTATAACGAACCGTTTAAAAATGTTACTAGTGTTTGTGAATACGAGCATAAATAAACGATAGGTACTGTGGTTAAGAAAAACATATTGCTTATTACTACAACAATTAATATATCTTGAGCTTTAACATTTATATAGTCGTATATTAAATGGAAATATCATTAAAGACATTATTAGTTGCATTACAAACAACGTACATGGGAGAATTCTTCATTAAGTCGGTACGAAAATTCGATAGCTGGAATGACTTACTGTATCGCGACTCCAGACGAGGAACATGGAATTGCACCTGTGACAGGCGGAAAGGTGCATCAATCTTGTTGTGAATAAGATTCCTAAGGAACCTTTTACCGGATATGTCCCTTCTCTCAGCTAAGGATATTAAGAATGGGGTTGTAGCAGTGAATCTTGGTCAGTACCTCTATCAGGATAAACCCTATCTATTTTAAAACAAAGATACTTTAAAAATGTACGTTGAATTTGTTCTAACATTTTACCTAGATATGTATAACTCATAGGGCAAATCAGAACTAATCTTCGTCGTATAATAAGAAACGGGCAAGTAGATCTACATTAAATATGAATGTTAAAGTTTAAGCAGTTTCAATATATTTTCTTTAAAACACAGTATCATCCATTTAAATTTGCACAGAACACAAAATATAAATCATATGAAATTTAATACAATTCTGAAGCTTAAATATTTACTGACTCAAATATAAGGTGAAATAAAACAACATCCTGCAACATAAAATCCAAGAAAGACTCTTTTAAAAATACATGATCCAAACTATTCTTAAAGCATACTAAATCAAAAAGTAATAAATTTGGACCATTTTATTTGAAAACATTTAAAATGTAATCTATTATTATCAAAGTGCATCTCGTAAAAGTGAAATAAACGTAGGATATTGTCTCATTTCCTCAAGTTTTTATGAACAATAAAATAAATCTCCGCATCCTACACTGTTTAAGTAAACTTTACAATCCAATTCACGCCACATATTGGATTGTAAGTGAACTTCGTATTTGATTTTACTGACAGTTTCCCGTATACAGTTTTTAATGAAAGTTACAAAGTACAGTTTCAAAAAATTGTACAAACTATATTTATGATTTTTCAAGCCGTTATTCAAATTAAAAGAGATTTTTTTTTTAATTTAAGCCTATCAACCTTAAAAATTATTTTTTAAAATTGAATTTATACCATTTTTACTTGTAATTCAGAAAGCGTCATTTGTAACTTGTTATTTTGAATTATAAGTGACTATCTGAAATATAAATGACCGTATGATCTGAATTACCTTAAGATATAGTTATAGATCTAAGTAATTCAACGTGTCAACTGTTCACCAAGCGAAAGATCCAAATTTCATAAATAGCAACAAGGATATTTAGTACGTAAACATTGTAAACCGTACTAGAGCCCAGGTTTCACTTGAACTAAGAATTCGATGGTATTATACATTTACGATTAATTCAATCTTAACGTATTCAAATTACATCAGAAACTTTTTGAAAGTGTTATTCCAACTTTTGCTGTAATTACTGCTTATTAACATTGATTCATGGCCACTATCAACTTTCACACTATTCTCTTGTGAAAAAGTTTCAAAGTTCATTAATTATCTATGTAAATTCTGCTTTAGTTCTTGGGAGACTTTTTCGTACATAAATCTTTTACCTTACCTCTATGTTTTCAGTAAGAAAATTTATTGCATTTCTCATTTAACTTGTAAATTTCATTACGAATATTTATTTCTAGTTTTTCGAAAATTTGTTACGTACTCATAGTTTAATGTTAACGATAATTCCGCAGATAAAATGCTATAATATAAGAATATTTCGTAATTTATGCAATAATAATATTTCGAATAATAAATATGTAATAAATCTTTAATCCCAATGTCAACAGTATATAATTTTCAGAACGAATGATTTAAAATCAAGAAACTTTCAGTACTGATAAAACTTTTCTGTGAAACTTGATATTCTATTGGTGTTATTAATGTTATTTTCAAGTACCAATGTCACTAATTCTTTAAGCAATAAGCCCTTCAATATTAAAGTCCCATTTTAATAAATATAAATTTACAAAAAACACAAAAGTAGTAGACGTTTAGGCCTCACATGTGGCCATCATCAGCTACAATAAGATAATACATATAGAAAATATACAATTATTTTAATATGTGGTCACTTACCAACTAATTATTTAACAGTTAAGAATCTCCATAATTTTGGTTTAAATTTAGATGACATTGTACATATTACAACGATGATCAAGGATAAAAAACTTTTTTGACAATGACAGCAACATGGTGTGCTTGGCTGTAAATATGGAAGTGCGAATTGACTAAATGAACTAAAGGAAGCTACGACATTCAATATCCAAAAAATAAGAATAAGAAGAAGTAAGCATCAGTTAATGAACGAAAGTAAAATTATGAATAAAAGCGCTAATTTGAATAGTTTTAAGTAATTTTTGTACATGTTCAAGATTATTGTTATAGTCAGTTTGATTGTATTTTTGAATAAATTGTTAAATTTTTATCTTCAGGTATTTTTGTGTAAATTTTATCATGT
Source organism: Ophonus ardosiacus (assembly GCA_943142095.1). Classification (NCBI taxonomy): domain Eukaryota; kingdom Metazoa; phylum Arthropoda; class Insecta; order Coleoptera; family Carabidae; genus Ophonus; species Ophonus ardosiacus. The sequence continues at coordinate 12,358,774 of OW964831.1, read as the reverse complement.
GGGTAAATCACGCCATCAAATTTCAATATTTTACTAATTTCTCTGCAATGGTTATTATTTCCTTACTAAATCTCACGAAAAATAACCGAAAGTATAAACAAAATCTTTGACAATATTAAAAGTCGAAAACTGTGGAGAGATTAAACAGCATTCAAGCTCCATTTTGGGGCGAGCTTACCCTGGTTTGAGCTTTCATACGTTGCGGGACACGCCATTCACATAAATTCGGATTTAGTGGTTGGGATTTCTGGAACATCCAGGAGCTAATAGCAACGGTTGGGAACGCTTGGAAGCACCAAGGAACACCCTGGAATGACCGAGAATCAAGGATCTAAGTGCCCTGAGCTCTCCTGACGAACGGAGATAATTCAAAAGGGACTAATTACAGCGAATGATGTGTTGGAGTTATTGTTTATTAATTTAATAAATTGAAAATGGAAATTGAAGGGATAACAGTTTAATTATAATTTTCCTATGTTTGGAAAGGAAGGTATGGTATTTTGTCTTAATTTGTTAAACGAGATAATGATCATTATATGATAATTAGCTATTTGGTGAACTCAGAAACTCGAGTTTAATGTAGGTCTAGCATCAGGAAATTACCATTTAGCACTATGTTTATACCTATAGTAAATAAAATTTCCATAGTAAACTATAATCATCTACACTTGAACGACCGTAGCACGAAAGCCATTTTGATGGTTATAAATTTAATTTTAAAAATAGCAAACCAGTTTGTTAACAAAGTTTTATAATAGTGCAAACCTATGTTTTAATACTCCTATAACACAAATTTGAGCACATAAAATTTTATTATTTCATCGTATCATTAATTTATTACCACTGCTCATATGTTTTAGATATTTTCGTTTAATATGTATAATATTCACATTTCAAACGTCTTTTATGTACCACTAGAACGGGGACAGACTGGAATTAATTTTACCTCCCACGAGAAAATGGTATTAAAAATTAGAAATAATGTTACAATATTGAAGGCTATACAATAAACAAATACAAAATAATACAGCTAATAGACTGTAGGCCAGTTGCATAAAACGTTGTATAACTACACTGGAAAATAAGCTTTGTCAAAGTTAACAACGTGATTAAAGTTAACAATCGGGCTTATTTTGTAATTCGGTGGTTAATTATTAACAACTGGCTAAAAATTTTATCCGTTAGATTCCTATTGATTTGACAATAAAAAATCCAATTTTTCGGTATATGTCCACATACTTAATTGGTTATAATTTTTAACCAGTTGTTAAAAATTAACCACTAAGTTATAGAATAGGCCTGAATGTATGATGCAACTAAGCCTTTGTTTATTTATTTATAAAAAAAATAACATAGTTGCGTAACCTAGGCAACAGTCGCATCAGTAGTTTTATATTGCATTGCCTACTTCAGTTTTGCAAAATTATTTCTGATTTTTACCTCTCGCTAAGAGAGGTATTGGATTCATGCTAAAATTCGCATATCCAGATTTTATTGAATAAGCACGATTTAAAGTCCATAGAATCCGATTATAACATTTTTAAAATGATGTCTGTGTGTGTGTGTGGATGTGTGTGTATGTATGTGTGTGTATGTATGTGTGTGTATGTATATGTGGATGTTGTAGACACGATTCCTCAAAAACTATAAGACTTAAAAAATATTTAACTGCAGTTTCCTCAATATGACATTCCTGGGTAGAGCTGAAAAAGTTTTGGTAACAATTGAACAACCGGAAGTAGTAGTTTCTTAGAAAAATTCTTCTAAATATAAATTTTTGGGAGTTTTTTTTTATTAAATATTGAAGAACATAAAATTCTCCATTTAATACACTTAAAATTTTTATTATATCTTGTATAGATTTAAAGACACTATAATTTATAGAGTAATCTAATCGCAGAGGCTAAGGCACTAAGGAAACCAGTTGACAAATTCCAATGTTTATAACATAGTTTGTAAATGACACATGTCAGTGTCAAAAACCAACAGTTTTGGTGACATTCTGATAGCTTTTTCTGGGAATTATATTTAATCTTTCTTATTGTTTTATTAATTAAATATTTGAAATTATAGGTAATATTGTGGTAGAATGCATATATCCATCAGAAATACCGCCAATCTGGTTAATGAATTGGAAAAATCTCTGACATTTAGAAACAATATTTGGGTAAAGTTCTGTAATATTTTGTTATAAAACGACGGTTTGAAAGCGAAGTGCAATACAATACTTATGTAGCCTAATATGGAAATGGCGAGAGGTCTTGCGCTGGCCAAAACAGATTTTTAATATTATTTTTCTCAATATAATTGATATTCAATTGTATACAATATTTATACCGTTGAAATAAAAAAAATCTATCTAATAAATTGAACAAAATTTTAAACTACTCTTTAAAAAAATTAATTTTGTTGTACCATTTGAGACCAACAGAATAAATTTTCGGTTTGGGATTAGTAATAAATTACTACCCTATTTCTATTTCTGATCTTTTTTATATAATATTTTTCTCTAAAGTTATTATTAATTAGCTCAAAAAAGCACTGATTTTAAAGAAAATACCTCTGTATAGCAAAATCTACAAATACCTAGAAGCTGATGGCTCACCCAGAAATGGGTAAGAGCCGAGATAATATGTTTATTTTATATTTTTTCATTATCTGCTTAAAGGTACGTAAACAACTAAGGTTGTATCTTCAAATTTATTTTGGTTTGATAGATGGGACCAAAAGTATAGATTAAATTACATTTCAAACAAAAGTTTCCAATATTATTTTAAAGAATTCATGCAAATATATCATACACGTCATCAGAATAGAAATAAATTTTATATCTATTTTTATAAATGAAGCATATTCCTTTCAGGATGTTTTCAATTGAACCAAGCTATATTTATAAGACGAATTTAATTTTAATTACAAAAATATCAAACAAACCCACTCTCTTTAAAAATAACGTTTTATTAACCTACATTTTCAATTATAAGTTCTCCGCATGTACAAAACAACAACCAATTTCTAATTAACTTCATATTTTTTGCGTAAATTTCCAATAAATTTTTTATGAGGAAAACAAAATGCAATGTATCATTTCATTAATTTTTGTAATTAAAAGTACATTGATCTACCTCACTACATCACATAAAAACTACTGCTTTAAAAAATGTAATATTGGTTAGTTTTTCTTTTGTATGCGTCTTTTGAGGTACATATTTTATGGGAAGAACATGCAAACTAATAAAAATTTCATTTTTCATTTAAAAATACTGACCAAATATTTACCAATACTTTGCCAGTAAAAAAAAATTATTGGAATATTAAAACAAAGTAGCCCTGAAAAAAATCTACATCTTACATTCTCTCACAAATTGAATACCCACAATATATTTTTATTACAAAATTTCCCAAATTTATTCCTTCAGAGGAATTTTAAAAGCATGCCCGTCAGCACAATAATGAAATAAGAAATAAAGCAGCCAGCCTGTGGATGTAGAAGTGCCTGATACAATATTTGTATTCTCGGATCTTTTCTTCCAGCAAATATAAAATGTACGGTGTACTGTGCAGAGCAAGCGGACCGAGATAGCAATCACGCGCAATAACAAATTCAGATAGGCGGGAACTTTTATGGAAGAATTCCAAAAAATAAGGACCTACCTTTTTTACAGCAACGAAAAGGTGGCTGTATATTTGATTACAAAGAATGCGTGTTCAGTGTTGTTCCTAGCCTATATTCAAAGACATTTATTTAATAGACACTTACACAATAGGCTATTCCACAGTAATCAAAAATAGTAAAAGTTTATTGAAAATATGAACGATAATAGTTAAAGGGTAAGGAAAACTATATTTCTTTTATTATAAATTATTCCTTCTAGAAGACACGGGGAGTTTTGCTTTTGATGATGCAGGACATGTGCACGAGTATTTGAGCAAATAGGATCCAAGTACGACCTCCGATTTTGAGAAGCCCCGCCCTAACTAAGAATATACTTCTTCGAGTGTGTCGGATCTGTTCGGTTGCTGTTCGGGTGACGTTCTAATTTCTTTATTTTTATAAAATGAGAAAAAAGTGAAATAAATTAAATGAAATAATTTATTTTATGTCTCTAATAATGAATTATAATATTACAATTTAAATATACATTATTTTGTAATTTGTTTAACATTTTTTCGTGGCTTGTGAACCACTGTTTGTTTACTTCTGGTGTATCCACATTACCTACGTCACAAAGCAGATTTAAAATTCGGACGTTAATATCTCGCTTATTTGGAGGAATTTTTAACTCCGACTTTCACATGTGGTCTTATATTTTAATGTATTTCAAGAAAAAAAATTTAAAAAAATGTCGTGGAATAGCCTATTGCAATTTGCAGGAGCGCATCTAACGGGAAAGCATAGAACTAAAGGTCGCCATGGTTACCACATCCAAACAAAGACCTGTCATCAGCCATAGATCTCTACACTTCAGCCATAGGTCTAGTTGAATAATCGAATGATCTTCAATATTATCAAACAAAACAAATTGCCCCACGGACATCTTGTGGTTTTAGGGCCAGTTCTACAATGCTAGTATAATTCGTGGTATAACTATTCCATGGATAAATAATTCTTTAATTTTATACTCCGAATATAATTGTAAATGTTCTACAAGATATATTTATTCTTTGGTTTGTTATGCCTAATTTATGCTATAATACTGCAACGTTGGCTATACTGGTACTTGTAAAATTGTCGTTTAACCTAAGATTTTTAAGATCAAACGTCAATCTGTTTATGTAAACATAACTTTAAATATTAAATACTTTCTGCGGTAATAATTCTAAATAGTTCTGCATCATTTCCACCAGGTGACTGTATTTTCACGTGTGTATAATCCAAGGCACCTATAACATTAGGAAATCGTACTATTTGATAAAACCGTAGAATAGTCCGTTCTTTCTCTTCTTGTGTTCTAGGTAAATAAATATATCGTTCTGCTTGTAATGCAAGTGCCTCAGATACAGTTCTTACAATCATACACGCTGAAGTTTTGCTAACTCCAGAAAAATCCGCAAGGCAATAAACATTGTGCGTACAGCATAAAATCTAAGTGCAAGAAGATTTTTTTTTACGGGAGCTATGGAATGACTTCTACAAAAAATAAAAACTTGTCAGGGAATAAAAATATAATTAAAATAATACATATCTGTCGGTAGTAGACTCGATAAGATGCTCAATTTCAATTAACAAACGCAAAACTGATTGTTTTTGTAATCTGAACCTAATAAAAAATTGTCCGTCATCTAGATCATCGAAATAATTGTATCGTTCACCATACACTATAGCTCTTCTTGGTCTCGCTATCTAATTAACTATTTCTTCATCATCATCTGATTCAAATACCAGCAGATTATAAATATCATTATAAGCCATTACTAAAACTGCTCAAATATAATATATAATTAAATAATGCTAATTAATTGCGAACAATATAATCTTACATTCCAATTTATCTATGGAATAACTTTTTATTCGGTCGATTTACCAGCGAATAAATTAACCCCTTGTTTATACTAACGAATAGTCTCAAATAAACTTGTAGAATCAAGATTTGAAATTTATACCAAGAATAAACTTATTCCTCGGATAAATAGGCATTGTAGAACCGGCCCTTAAACTCATTTTTATTGAACACAACGAAAAAATCACAAAGAATACGGTTATCACTGAATGACAGATGCAAACATAATGACAGATAGAATCATGGAGCGGGACGTAAGACAATGAGGGGAGGTTTGTTTGGCGTACCAAATAAAGTTAGCAAAATGTTTACTGAACTGCAACTTTGGCGCTAATATGAATATTTGACGTTTATTCTTTTGTGGTTGTGCTGTCCAGGTAATGCAATGCTTCGTTGAATAGTCCAGTTCCATGTTACAACAAATTTACATTTACTTCAACATAACCACAAATGTCAAAACATACCTGCTGTGATGCCAATATCATTGTTATTTTCCGACAATAATCCGAAATAATCGGCGCTGGTATTTCTCGATAATTAAGCAGTAAATATGAAGTGAGTTATAACTCATATACAATTCGCAGCGTAGCACGCTGGTTTGCTAACTTCATTTAACGCACCTATTATATACGTACAGTTGATGAAATGAAAGAAACCCGATTTGGTATACGTTATCGCGATTTTCTAATAAACCATGGGCGTTGCTTCAGTGCAGCCTACTACTCTTGATTTAAGTGGTTCACTTATTATGTATAACAATTCAAAGAAAATATTTCTAATCATAGTGCCGCTTTACAGAAATCCTGCTAACCCTTATCATTCCTCAGATCGGTTTTCTTGCATTTCAATTGACTGTAATTAGCAAAACGAAAGAACTATTACGTTGAGAATTCCTTCTATTTCCCAAGAATTTCCCGATAATTTTAAAGATTTCTTCAGGCTTCCTAGTAATATCCTAAGAATTTCCGATAATTTTATATCATTTCTAAGACTTCTTGAAGTACGGGGCCCGTCGCACCTCAGTTCGCCCACTTGTTAAAAATTCATTTATCATGACTTTATTAATAGAATTTGTAATAACATTACTTTTTATTTAAATGAACATTTTTGAACATTATAATGTAATAGGTTGGAACTTTTTCGGGTTTCTGGGCTATGGTCTTTTAGGTATAACACCTAACGTTTCGCCCAACAATATGTTAGGCATCATCAGAGGTTTTCTGAGTTTTTACATATAAAAATAATCTTTTTCTTGAAAATGACAGATATTAATGTCAATATTTGATAAATTTTTAGCTAACCGTAACTGAAATCGATAAATTAATTTCATATTATTTAGACATTTTATTTAATAAAACCTCACAATCTTACGATTTAATTTCGTTTAATTTTTTTCAATATTTCCTGTATTGGTAAAACTAAATATTATTTCATTTTACAAAAAAAAGAAAAACACTTAAGAAAACATGTCTTGCTTTTATTATTAGAACTACAAAATGTCTTTGATATTAACAAAAATTACCGATAATTTATGTTAGTTATTATATGTATCATATATTAACTAAATAAAATGAAATTAAAGCGGGTGGGTGAACTGATGTGCGACGGGTTTCGTACTCCCAGACTTCTGAAAGAACAAACACAATTCCTGAAGAATTTACAGACTTCCTAAAGGATTCCCAGGCCTTTTAAAGAACACTCAGAATTCCAGAACAATTTACAGACATCCTAAATAACATTCATAATTCCTGCAGAAATTCCAAACTTCCAAAGGATAATTCCCAGACTTCCTAAAAATTCCTAGACTTCCTAATACGAGTATAAATACGAACGAATGGACATACTTCTTGTGTTGCACATCACCCTCTGGATTTTTCATTATATATAATGGATTTTGAGAATACCAATTTGTTTCAGTTCACAGATATACATAATATATGTATGCTGTAGAGCTATTGAAAGCGTTTTCCAAACGCTCATCTCACTGAATCTCAAAGCTGTCAAATAGAAAGCACTACAAAAGTCACTCTTGTTCTATTCAAAAATTGTAAATAAGTTTGACGTCAATAAGAATCGTACCCGCGTCGTTTGACTCACATCGTTCATGTAATGGACAAAGTCGCGCGATTCTATACATACAAGGTTGTAGGCACTATAAATCGATTCTTTTTAAATTTTACGTGATTTTGACATACAATTCTCAAGATGAACTCAAAAATTTGTGGAGAGTGTTTTCGATAGTAATATCACTAGAGGTTTGATTTGGCCGGAAGAAACCAAGTGTGAATATTTATAAATAAAAAAATATTCCGTGCTAAAAATCAAACCTCGAGTGGTATTTGTCAAGATAATTCCACGAGTAAATCGAGAATTCATTTCTTTTTCACGTAATAAACGGAAAAGAAAATTTATTTATTTATTTGACATATCAAAAATGTTGAAAACAATGCGTCACCATGGAGAAGGTAAATAAAAAAAATATCCAATTTATCTACTTGCATTTTGTCTTCCTTCCTATTTTATCGATAGCAAACTGTGATTTTGACTTTTTTGAATGTCTTTTTTTATACAGAAGTGGAATTATCAATATAAAATTTGATCACATAGAGTAGTTGTGAAAAAAATAAATGTTATATTTTCCTATTAATTGTGAAATATAAACTAATTCTAAACTTATTAATGTAAAAATTATTAAAAAAAAAAATAAAACTTTTCAATCATAATTTCCATAAATAAAGTTCGCGGTGGAATTCTTGTGACGTAGATTATTAATAAGTATATAGTTCGACAAAGACTGTATGACTTATACAAGCTTGTTGTAATACTACGACAAAGCGAAAAAGTTAAACTTTCTTTTAATTCTTATATAGACAACTTCATACGAATTCATTTTCTTCTCCAATAACAAACTTATAAGCTAGTCTGTAGACTCCAAAGAATGTATATAAATGTCATTTATATTTGACATTTAACCTATGTTTTACGTGTAGCTCGACTGATTCTTGTTAAAATCATATTTTATTTTTCTTTTCTATATCAGCAAATTTAAGTCAAGGTAATGAAACTAATGAATTTGTGTGAAAATGAATAATTTCTTTTGAAATAGTGCTTCTCTCAAAAATATAAATCTTTTCATATAAAAATGGTAGTCAATTACTGTATTGTGTACAGAGTGTACTACCGAGAGTGTACCGTCAGGGCAAGATATACTGTGCTTGGTATTAATAATACACGTCACACACGAGAAAATTTGAAATAAGAATTTTTTTAAAAAATTATATGTTTTATAATATGTATTAAAGTGAATAATTTGAACAATTCTCAAAAAAAAAAAAAATGCAAAATGGGCAAGTACTTTATTCTGCAACTACGAACAGTACGAGCCCTGTGCCAAAAGAATTTGCCTACATCCCTTCTCTTTACAAGGTAGCTACACATTTATTAATTATGATAGCGCATTTTATGTAATCAATTAATTAACTCTAATAACATAAAAGTAAGTTTAGGAATAATAATTGAAAATTGAATAAATGTAAACAATTTCCTTTTATATGAAAAATTATAATAAATAGATGTGGGCGAATTATTTGGCGCAGGGCTCGTATACTTCGAAATAAGTAATGGAATAGCACTAACAGGAGATATTTGAAGAAACCAGTGAATATCTTTATATTTTACACTTTCTGATGTTTTGTTACCTACTTGTGCATAGTATACGAATATATGTAGTTCGATACGAATAAATAAATAAATAAATGATAATAATAATAATAATAATAATAATAATAATAATAGTAACATATGCATAAATCTGTCCTCAATGGTACTCATTAATCTTGATGCAGACAGAGTCTTCAACCGTTTGATGTCCTTTGATAGTCATTGTGATCAAAGCTATAAGCCCTAGAGAAACTCTTAAGCTTAAGTTCAAATGGAACGATTTCGACGGCTCGTTTTAGGCGTTCCCATTTTGATTGTTCCAAAGCTGCCAGCTTTATCGTAGCCCTCAACATAAGTAGGTCCTGTTCTACTCTTGGCATTATTGTGCCAAATATGTAACTGTGGCAAGTAGTAAGGTTAGGTGCATATACTTTACTATGTACTTATAGCTACTTATCTTTTTCTAGAGTTTGACAATTTCGATACATTTATACAGAAAAAAATAAACAATAAATAAGTAAATAAATATATCATCACGGCATATTACCCATTACTGGGTGTGCCAGTATCTACAACACATGTAGACATTGGTAATAATGACGATATATTTTACCGTGTGGGCGCTTACCAGGCGTCACCTCACAGGCACTCATCGCTGGTGTGGAGAGTGCACCACAGGGATCACTTTTGGGCGATTAAAAGTCTGCGATCGAACCCGGGTCACCAGATTGGCAACCAGACACTATATGCACACGGCCACGCGACCCCATAAAAAAACAGTTATTATAATATAGATATACAGGGTGTTAATTAAAAAGCTGGCCATGGGCGTTTATCAAAGAAAACTAGTTTTTCCTTACGGAAAACTTCCCGTTTAATTTTAGACAAAAACGTTCCAAATAAATGTTGTAGAGAATTAAATTCTACACCTAAGTCTCTAAATGAATAACCTGTATTTAAACAAAATTACAAAGAAATGCGTATCGACTGAACTGTAAAAAATTCGATTTCTTAAATGACCACGTTTTAAGGTCCGATTTTAACATTTTCACGATGATGTCTGTGGGTGTGTGACTGAGAGAGAGAGAGAGTGTGTGTATGAATTTTGTGAACGCTCTAACTCAAATACTATCATTCAGAAAATTCTGAAACCTTGTATTTCTGCCTTATTCTATGGAAACAAGCCATTAGATTTTGGTAAAAATTAGCTAACCGGAAATGGCACTTTACTTGAAGCCCAAAATAGTTAGGGTAATTTTTTGCGATTTATTTTATTATAAGAATTAAAGTATGCATTCATACTTTTTCTATATATTTTATAGATAAAAATATAAATAAGTAAAAAGACAATTCCTTAGTTACATAGTTTAGATTTCAAATGCATGTAACTGACAGATTAATGTCACTGTCAAAAAACCTATCATTTCAAATTAATAATGGCAACGGTTTAAAAATAAAATAGTAATAGTAAATAATATAATAGATATTATACGAATGCAAAGGAACATAATATAGTTTCCAGCATCAGTATATATGTAGGTATGTATTTAAGTTAATAAAAGTTAAAAAAAATAAAAAACACTCGGTTTAGTTTCACAAGAAAACTATATATTTTTACTTTATTGTATAATTTCGCTAGTTACGGCATCATCAGAAGTACTGGCGAGAAGTATAGGGCGGATTACAACAGATTTTTATATTAAAGTATTTGTTTGGCAGCTAAAAAGTGAGGTTGGAAGTGTTATTGACCAGCCGGCTTTAATTATCTAAATTAAAACGTATCTTTTTAAATTAGTCTTTTAAAATTAAACCACAGCTTGCTTGTACAAACTGTCCCGTGTTTCGTAAACAAAATAAGTGTAAAAAATAAATACACCTCTAAATAAATCCTGCACAGCGCCAGTCCATCTCCGTCTACAAAGCAATAAAATTCTCAGCGTATCCTGCCGTAAAAACCAATATTCTCACATTCCTGCTGATTCTTCACACTTTGCTTCTCCCAGGATTCAGCTGCATTGTCCTGCCGGCGGCTACAGGATGTAGGTTAGCTCGCAGAACACGTTAGTCCCTAGATACTGTTGCGGGACGGAAATGCCGCAATCAGTAGCAGTTCGCCTTATCAGGATGAGTTATTAGAAGAGCAGGGATTTAGTTTGTATTGCACAAGTGGTTTGTAGCTCTGGAAATTGTTGGAATTCCACAAAGAGAGTAATAATTAACCAAAAATAGCAGTGTATGTTGTGACGGTACATATCATAAGCTTTAAATAGTTAAGATAGTTACTTTCAAGTAGCCGATCTAGATGGCGTAGTGGTAGCGTTATCGCTAAAGTTACTAGATATATAAAGTACCGCAATTCATTGTACCAATGTGTTAGAGAGAGAGAAGAACGTTCTTTAGACACAATATGGCGGAAACAGGGTCTATTTGTAGTTGGCTGTACCTATAAAAGTCACTGTATCTGGTGACTTTAGCGTCAACGCTATCATCAGGTCAAACGACCTAATGAAAATTAACCTTAATTGTATTTATTTCTTATTATTTTCTTTATAATTTTGATCAATTATGTTTTGTATTTATATAGATGCATATTATAAAAATTATGAATATAAAATAAATATTAATTAATTTTTTTCATGGATTTATTTCACTGCCGATTATTTTTCTTTGTAATAACGCACTCGTTTCAAGATAATCCATTTTAAATTTGGCGCCTAAGCTAGACACAATATGGCGGCCAATTGCGGTACATTATATATATATATATATATATATATATATATATATATATATATATATATATATAGTGACTTTAGTTATCGCTTCACGACCTGGGGGTCTATTCTAATTCATAGCCACATGTGCTATCCGCTATATAAGTTCCACTACTAGCCAACAGATGGGGGTCCCCATCCCGCTATCTGATTTGAATCCATCTGTTGGCTAGTAGTGGAACTTATTAATATTGCCAGATGTCAAGTTGACAAGTAGTTCGGCTTTTCAATTTTGTGATCAAATACTTATGTTCGTGTGTTATATCAATAATATTTGATTAATATCTATATATTGTAAGTACCTATTTAAATTATAATAATTATTTATAATTGTAACAAATAGCACATGTGGCTATCCGACTTAAATCCATCTGTTGGCTAATAGTGGAACTTATACAGCGGATAGCGGATAGCACATGTGGCTATCCGACTTGAATCCATCTATTGGCTAGTAGTGGAACTTATATAGCGGATAGCGGATAGCACATGTGGTTATGAATTTAGAATAGACCTCCTGAAGGTTCTGGGTTCGAATCCTGGATAAGGCACAGATGTTGTAAATGCCTGTTACAATTTCATCTTCATCAGCATCGTATTAAAATTGATTTGACAACAAAAAATCCAATTTTTTGTTATCAACATTCTTGATTGGTTAAATTTTTTAACCACTGAGTTACATAATAAGCAAGAATATTTTCTAAGCACCAGGCATTAAGATTTTTTGAATAAAATTAAAAATGATATTTGACATTCATATTTAATTTTTATACTCGTAGATACCAACTCTAATTTAGTTTGTTGTTATAGTTTTGTACTTTGTATAGACTTTTCAATATCTCAGTCATACCACATTTATTCTTACGAAATCGACGTTTCAGTATGCACTTGTACTTTCTTCGGAATAAATAAGATTTTACCTATTCAAAGCATTGAATAGTGAATACTTATACTTGATGGTTAAGTACATACCTTACTAACTGCAAACATATAACAAATAAAATAGTCAAGAAACACAACTTTTCTTTCTTTTATTTTTCAATAAATAGAGAACTCTGTTCCGATTCTTATACAAGTTAGATGTTAGATGCTCATTTTTTGACATAAGATATTATTTGAATTTATTCCATATTTAATATTCAAATGACAAGTTTGTAAAGTTTAAATTCACCGTGAAATTATTTGAAAATTTTAGTTATAAATTCGATTTTAATATTTAATGTCAAATAATTAAGTTCCAATTCTACGCTAGATTAAATTAAAATGTAATTTATTTGGAAAATCATTGTAGCCTTCAGAGAATTCGAACTGAAAATGCCAATATTTTCTATTATCTATTTTATATTTCAGACATACGAGTATTCTTTTCACCTAATGGGCTACTTGCATACCTTTATTTTATTTAATATTTTTGAAGAGAAGGTAAAAACTTGCTACCCATATTTTTTCTTTTGACAAAATTTTATTAATTCCCGCCATGTATGACGTAGAATTACGCCGCCCCAATGAACAGTCGTAAAGTCATAGTGTGGTGCCGTCCCATAGTAATGGTATGTTTGTGCGGGTAATGTAGATCACCTGTTTGACGTTTCAATAATAGTTGGGAAGTTAGTATTTTAGTTTATTTTTTTGGTATCGATATTTTAAATTACAAGTAACTACTTATGTGTTTATTTATTAAGTAATTAATGTATTTGAGAGACCAGAGAGAGAGAAAAATGAACTAATGTCAAATTCAAATTAAAACTTTCTCGCACGCCATGCCATCTATTGATAACATTCTTAAACATGCTTTCCCTCCTCCAGTTAAATATAAAGACGTCACAGAAAATTTTCTTTCTTAATTTAGTAAAAAACAAATAATTATTTTAAAATAAAATTTATATTTTTATATATGTTTTCAATATAACATGACGTATATGGTGACAGAAATCGGATTTTCAGTACCACGTACCATTTTTCGACATTTTATGATCATTAATATGAAAGAAAATCTTATTCTCTGTACGATTTCATTATAAATTTTCCTTCATATTCAATAAATAAAGAGTTATAGAGAGATTAAGAGAGGTTAACTTTCAAAAATCAGTCTGCTTTGTAAAAATTATGGAAACAGTAGATATATTCAAAAAATTCTAATTGACAGATGTCAGTGTCAAGTGCAAAACCAAAGTGGAAAGTATAGGATCAGAAAGTAACATAAGTGACAGAGGGTCCTTCGCAAGTGACTTGCAGTTTCAATGCCGGGAGTACGAGGAAGGCCAAAGAGAAGATGGAAGGACTGTGTAGCAGAATATTTGAGAGAGGAAGAACTATGTGAAAAAAAATGCGTTGGATAGGAATGAGGAAGTGTGAAGTGCAATTTACAGAATGTACATTCGTGTTATAATTGTATTGGATTTATAGAATCTTTTCAAAGGAACTTGCAATATGGAATTTGTAAGAAATAGTTTGTTCGTGTTACAATTTTACAGGATATATAGAATCTTTTCCAAGGAACTTTTGGTATTTGATTTGTACGGAAGGTTTTGTGCTGGCCACAACAGACTTTTTTACTAATATTATTAAAATATTGGTAGTAGGTTTATGTATACGAGGTCTGTCCGAAAAATATCCGACCTTCCTTCATATCTTCGCGCCTGATAATTTTAGCGCCCTCTGCCGGGTACGAGTGTCAACTGTAAAGCTTCACGAATACCCTAGATGCCGCAGTTTTGGTCGGGTCGCCTTAGTTTACGTGCCGCATGCGTTTGTTTACAAAGTGCTTTTTTACGTTTGTCGCATTTTGCTATTGTAAAAAATGACGGAGATCGGAACAACGAATTTGCATTAAATTTTGCTTAAAACTCGAAAAGAGTTGTGTGGAGACCATCGAAATTATGCAGACGGCATTTGGAGACGAGTGTATGAGAAAAACACAAATAAAAGACTGGTATAAACGGTTCAAAGATGGCCGCACATCTGTTGATAGTAACCCACGTTCTGGGCGGCCTTCGACGACAAAAACACCGGATAATATCGAACGTGAAGATCGTCGATTGACTGTTTGAAAGATTTTAATTGAAAATTTGCGAATGGTTCGTTTGTGTGTGCGAAATTAATTCCGAAATTGCTAACAGTGGAGCAGAAAAACCTTCGCCTTGAAATCGCTCAGGACAATTTGGAAATGGTCAATAATGA